>OY979728.1:4575329-5775329 GCA_963855995.1 Muricea muricata | reverse complement strand
TGTGATTGGTCGAGTGGATGTGATCATGTTCCAATTATTGAAAGTGTATGAATCCCAAAGCAAAGATGTAAACTAAATTGAATTCCTAGTTTGAATTGCAAATATTGCGGCCCAGAGTTGCTCATTAAAATGCGGACTGAACTGATCATGAGAGGATTTTTAAACAATTCTCTTGTTGAAAATACAGGAATAGTTCAAAGTAATGAAATAGTGAAAGCAAAGTCAATTACTAAATTGTTTGAAGCATGCCGTTCATAATATTAACGACAAACGAAATGGAAGAGTAGGATACTCCACATATTGTGTTTAAAGTTGTCCGAAAGGGCAATGAAAATCAGTTCGACACGTATACTCGTAAATACGTCCCAAACTTTGATGATGTGAAAGAACTGAGAGAATACTTGCTTTCAAACTTCAAAGATGAGCTATCGCCTCCAGCCGATGCAAATTCTTTTTGTGTGACATCCAAAGCTAAAGCTCCTTCAACGGGGTCGAAGTGTAGCTTGGCCCAATATACGGCATTTGATGCAAGCAGCAGTGAGGCAGGTATGTTTAGTGTGAGGTTTGAAACTTGATGACATGCAGTATCACGTTGTTTAATGTTTTAGTAAACATTTCAAACATTTAATACTTGTTACAAATTATTGTAGATTCAAGTCCGGCCGATGCGTCCAAAAACTGTATGGTTCGTTTACGGAACAAACACGGAACCCTGACTTTAAAATAAGAGTTTGGGCGAAAATGGTGGTAAGGTTCATGTCCTTAGAACATGTTGTGCATGTTTGCTGCGGTTGTATGTAAAGCATGGAGGTAAATATTATCCTAAATTAATTAACAGATGAACGGCACACACAATAGTGAAAATGTGCAACCCAATATTCCGTTTTTCACCGGTCGCAAAGCTGGAGTAGTTCCTAAGAGGAAAGTGGCCGCTACTAGTTAACCTCAGACGGAGAAATATCCAATGCTTGGGACGAACCCGACATTCCAGACAACGAAAAGCGTGTATAAGTTCTGGCAAATAACTGTACCAAGCTATAGATCAATAATACAACATGTTGGCTTCAAACGTTTTGTATGGGCTGCTCTAATACTGTATTGCAACAACATTATACATTCTTATACATGTTACAGATCCGAATCCGTTCTGCAATTATTCAGCAGTTAAAAGACATAAAGGATCCTCAAGAGGCTTGAATTCTTACAAGTGATCAGCTTAACGAGCAGAAACACTTTCAAAAACGGCAGAAAACCTGGTAACTTTTTTAGTTAGAATTACACTGTGCTATATCTGTTAAACATTTTAGTAAGTAACGGCTGCATAAAATGCATTAAATGGACGGTAAGTTAATATGTTTCTATGCATAGGATAACCTAGTCCATTTCTGGCCCCTGACCGCGTTCCCTCACGCGGAGAAGGGTCCTGGGAAAACTGCATGCGCATGCTCGCATGCGTAATACAGATTACCAGCTTTTCCTGGTAATTGTTACTGCGCATGCTTCATTTGTAAAATTACATAATATAATATGGCGGCAGATAAATATCAAAAGTTATTTCCCTATTACGAGTATAAATTCTTAGACGCCGTAAATTATGCAGTCACTGCTTGTAATTTAAATTTTATTTTACGGAAGGAACAATTGCAAGCGTTATATGAGTATACAATTTGTCGTTCAGTCTCCTCGACGTCAATTGCACAGTAAGCTTGAAAATCATCTCCTAGTTTGGTTTTTTCTTTGGTGTTCGAAAGCACAGCTCTCTTTGTTGGCTGTGTCGTATTGCCACAAATTTTGCAGGCTTTAATTGCCCTTTCTACAGCTTTTATTGGCGTCAACACGTTCTTCTCTATTGCACTGTTTACATACTGTACTTGTTAATAATTTTTCGCGGTCGCTGTTATAGCTTGGCGCCATATATTCCCACGGTCCAATTCTACTTCCGTCTGGGGCGGGGCCAGAACTGAATTTCAGTGATTGGTTAAATGCAAGCATGCGCATGCAGTTTTCCCTGGACCCTTGTCCGCGTGAGGGAGCGCGGTCAGGGGGCAGAACTGGACTAAGGATAACCGGGTACTGGTTTGCAGAGTGATCCCCCCCCCCCCCCTTCCACACACACTAGTTTGGGGCTGACTACGCCCCTTTCTACCGTGCATCTAATCCTCTATAGAAAATTTCATATACAGACAATAATTTCGTGATATGTGAATAACTTCATGTGTGATGCTTTTTGGCATATAATTGTAGTATTCAACTTGAATAAAATATCCGGTATCCAGCCGGATAATTCGGCAAAATTTTTTTCAGATATCCGACAAATCCAGTATCCGGCCGCATAGTATTACCTTTAAGTAAAGCAAAGCTAGTTCGGAAAGTTTTCAAAACGATTACAATATCATTCTACACCAATACTGCAATGTCGCTTGCCATAAACATCGGGTTTGACTAAAAGCAAATATGCCTGTTGGATAAGTCACTATTTTAATGTTTCTCGCATGTCGTTTCATGCATGTTTGCTCGAGTGATCTCGTAGTAAATAAACTGAAATGACCTACATTCTCTTGAGCGAAGAAAGATCCTTGAAAGAACCATTGTTGATTTGTGTTATTTCGTTACCAAATAATGACCTACAAATAAACAGTCATGTAGTTTTGCTGTTAAATTCTACCGATTGGGCATGACTACTACTAAGTGTTTGCCCCTGGGGCACAGAATAGAAAATAAGCGCCATTCGAGTTGGAACCTTTGAAGTCTGTGTCCCTACGCATTTCGTCATGCGCATTTTCATTATGCCTTTTTGCCTTTTTGACCAATAGAAACGCTGAACTGACTGTTTCGCTGTTATTCTGGTCAGTAAACTGTATAAAAGTAGGGGAACATGGTGCGCTGCCGAGCGGCCCTACTGTTTAGTCGCTATACTGTGCCTAGGGACTGTTTTGAACTGACAGATGATCACAGATCCAAATAGATTTAGTAGATTAATAACAGTCGAAAGTTTGTGGTCTTAAAGCCAGGCATTATGTTTAATCCTGATGTCGGTTAATGTATTTTTACTCTGACATTTTTAACGTTTTTGCTTGCGTTTCCATGAATGATCAAATGAGAAGCTTTATATTAGTAAATAAATAATGGAAATGACGTATACAGCAATGTATTAGTGCTAATATCGACTCAGCCCTTCTTAAATAAAATTGTGTATTGTCTCGCAAGTTGTTTATAGACTTATTGTAGCATCTTTTGTCTGTGCCATGATTTCAATGCGTTTCTAATTTTGTTGTTGTCCTTGTGCTAATGTTTACTATGGTCGTGGTCCTAAGCGTAAGTTTCGATTATTGATACCCGTATGCATTGTAGATAAATTTGTTTTTTGTCGAAGAGTTGTCAATAAAGCATGAATTGGAGGTTCTTGACAGACCCTTCGCGTAAGTACGCCTTCCCGCCAATTTTCGCTTCATATAGTAACTTTCAGCTATAGGCTAATATGTCGCTGCGGCAAGTTGGATCATGTAAACAGCCCGGAGGAGATATGAGCTAATAATAATGAGAGTCAAAGCGAAGAAGAGACTTACAGAAATTGTAGTGAGTTCAGTGCTTGAAACGCTTCCCAGTGCACTCGTTTAATGCGGTTTCTATACAAATATCTAAAAAAAATGCAGTAATATTAAACTGTTTTAATATGGTGGACATCTGGTGGACAGTAAGATACTAAAAATGCACAATGAGACATTTCCCATTAATTTTCACTAGTGAAGATATCGATTACGTGATCATTTCTCGCCAATAATTTTGTGTTTAAAAAAGAACGATGTTTGTAAGAGCAGTGAGCCAATTTTCATTTTCGTCAACGAAAAAACAACATTTTTGTCACTGAAAAAATGAATATAGCATGTGGAAGGTAATGATGCACATATCCTTTTAGTTTAACTGATATGATGTAACTAGTTGAAATAAAGGTAAGTTTTTAACATTATTATGGTATTACTGACTTGGGTTTTCAAATTGTTTAATACGACTATACGTAATAAGCTGAACATGCACGAATGGGTAGTTTTTTGTCCACGAAAAGATAAAACTCATATCTTCAAACCGTCATGTAATATCCTCTATATTTATTATATGGATACGGGTATTTTATTGGGAACTAAAACACTCATAGTACGCTGCTACATGCGGGTCTTGAGTGAGGTATTTTTGGTAGCTATGTCACACTTTTTCAATGTTTTGCAAATAACTTCGAGTTCAAGGTTTGTGCCTCTTGTTTTCAGTAAAATTAGGTTTTTGTAAAATTTGCAACAGCCAATTAACTATCTGTTTACCGACGGGATTTTAATATCAAGTCCCAAAGCCAAAAAATGCAAGAATTCTATTTACTAGATGACTTTTCAATATCACGATAAATTGTACTTATTAGGACCTCGGGATTAGAGTTCGCATTTTTACACCAGTCTTATGATTCCAATTGTGGTCAAAGTTTGACAAGTCTGAAGTAAACATAGGTCTGATATTTTTTCTAATTTTTGTTGTGTTACTAAACGTGTTGGTTGACATACATGTCCTGAATGAGTTGGAACTTCTGAATCCGGAAATTATACGAGTATCTAAAATTTCCCGCTTACATTTTTTCAATTTTCTTGGTTCCAGTAAAGCTTCTTGGTAAAATTTGCAACAATTGATTCTCTGACATTACCCTGTAATGCAAAGTTAATCATAAAGAGGGTGATGGGGGCAATCATTTGTCACAGCGGGAAAAATCCTTTTCACAATTTAAGTGTCTAAAAAAGCAGCTTCACGCTTCTCGAAAAACGTGGAAGCAAAATTTACGTTTGAGTTATGAGAACGACCAACGATCTTTACCTTATTTTACGTGACTGACATGTATTATTAGAGAGCTTAAGCAAGCGACGTTTTTGTCAACACGGACGGCAGCCGGAAGTAAGTTGCGTCGTTATAGATGGGGAATGATGGCGTCAGCCGTTCTCGTTTGAAATCATGAACGTGAAAGTTGACTGACTGCCGTTGTTGATTTCAAACAAGAACGGCTGACGCCATCATTCGCCATCTATAACGACACAACTTACTTCCGGCTGCCGTCCGTATTGACAAAAACGTCGCTTGCTTAAGCTCTCTATTCTCACTTTACGCAGCGTTTTAACTGAGAATCACGTCTCATGAGAGGTGATGAGGCACCAAAATCACGCATCTTTCACACGGACAACAGATGTTAACCAATCGTAGCTCACGAAAATACCCTTTACCACCCTCAATAATGGATGCATCGTGTATTCACAAATATTCGCCGTGGTTTATTATTTATGCTAACGAAAGCTCGTATTCCTTACGGACTGTACTTGTCTGGCTGGTTCGCTTGCGACAGCTGTATGAATGAAACATTCGCACCGGCCTGACAATCCACAAGGAACATGAGCTTTCATAGCACAACTTTGAATTTGGTGTGAAAAGTGTGTAAACTCGAGGGTAGAAGCGCGGTTATACATTATATATACTTTTACTTCAACTAGTTTTATGATGATAAAAGTAGCCAAGGCATTGCTACTGTTTTCAAAGATCGTCCTGCCACATAGCCTTATGTAGCCGGCTACGTAGGCAAGTGTGATTAGCATGTCTGATACTGGCTGTATACGCAGTGAATATTATATCATAATATTAAATGCAATTGCCGCTCATAATACAGTAACAATGTGTTTTTTCGTTGTTAAGAAGACTTACTTAATCGTATCGTACAGTATGTGTGTCGACTCCACCCTCTCCTATACGGTATACCGCACCAATTGTAAATGGCAAAAATACGACGCCCAATTTCAATAAACTTCATACAACTCTGAACTGTCTCATATTCCAATAACAATGTTGCTGACAATGTGTTTACTACGTGTAGGACTACAGCATGTCCACTCTCTCGAACACTCTTAGATAAATTTAAACAATAATTATGTAGTTTTAACTCGTATTACACTATCAATGTGTAATGTGTTCGCTTTGTTGTTAAGAAAACGTTTATGGCAGTTATGGGTCACATTCTAAAATTGCAACTCATGTATTTCTAGCTATCGTTTGCTCAACTCGGCATAGCCAGTTCGACGAAACAGTTTGGTTCAGTATTACCGTGGATATTTTTGTTTTGTTTAAACTACAGTATAATATTACATGATATCAACCTTATTGGACGGTGATTTTATATTTTCAGTCCACCTGTAGTACACTAACAATCTCGCTAGCAATGTGTTTACTATGTTAAACAATAATACAGTTTTTACTCATATCACACTATGAACTAAAATATGTACATGGCACTTAATTAAGTCACATTCATACAACTGTCGCTATCTTTTGCTCGATTAAAGTTATCAGTTCAAACTGCATAGCAGTTCGAAGAAAGCTTAAACTGTCCGTGACTACAAAATATATAGGAACACTACGTTTTCGGCCAATATTAACCAAATTTTTCGTTGGGACTCGCATATCCTGCAAAACATTGTATTTTCAGTCTACCCCCAAACTATATGCAATTTAACTAATTTCACGATGCCCTTTATAGCTGTGATGAAAGACTTTGTTCTGCATCAAAATTTGCGCGGTCTATCATGGAAATTGTCTAATGTAATAGTGCTTGCCTGCTTGTGAGCTAGCATTTAGTTTTCAAAATCTTATTTTTATCTATCTTTTGTTATACGTTTTATTTCTTATTATTTCTTGTGCTTATACTTTCTTATCTATTAAGTTTTCATGAAAATATTTGAGTTGTTTTTTTCTTCAACTAGTTATTCCTGAACTTTTCGAATCTGCCATGCTAAAAATGATCAGCATGAACTTGTTAATGGAGAAAAACACTGACAAATACTAAATTGCCATTTTGCAACGTTATCGGAGAACACATGCTCTCTTGTCAATAGAGAGGGATTAATTCCAGATTATGTTTGGAAAGAGATTAAAGTTCATGCACATGCGGATTTCAAAGTATTTTCATTGCCTTTATGCACAGAGTTCAACATGCGCACAATAGGGAGCTCAAGATCGACAACGCGGTAAGTTCGAAGACGCGGTGTGAATATATAAGTACAGGAAGACGCTTTTTGGAATTTGATTGTTTTAATAACTATTTGAAGCTTGTTTTATTAACTTACAAATATTTTTGTTGGCCAAAACGATATGCTTTCTGCTATAAGTTGGACTTCCAAAACGCTTCTTACGCCGTAGCATGTTTCGCGTTGCTCAAGGGACGTGATAATTCTCAGTTTGATGCCTTTATTAGGCATGGCTACGCACTTGAGAATACCCTTGGCACATCAAATTATTCATGGCTGTTGTTTTCTATAAAAATATCTTTTGTTATGAAGCCGCGTCGTCGAGCTGCGCGTCGTAAATCTTAAGGTTCCTAATCTCACTCAGGACCGCACCAAGGTGTATAATGTCGGTTTTTTATTAGCTAAATTCGGTAACTAAGGCAACGGTTAGGGGTAGAAGAGGTTAGGGTTAGGCGTTTGATTAATGTAATAGGTTAGGGTTTGGGGATACTTGGGGATAGAATAATATTAGTGACCGAAACATAAATTGATTACCCTAAAAAGCTGGAGGTAACAATAAATACTTAACTACATGCCAAAAGAATTTATACATTGTTTCGATATAATTTCATTTGCTTATAGTTATTGTCTGTTTTGTACTCCTGACATGGCTTACTTCGGTAGGTCGTTTTACATTTTTACACTGATCTGAAAGAGCCAGCGTCGTAAAATAGGCTTTTTCTGTCTTCTTTAAAAAGTAGATCCTACATATATAATTATAATAGCATCCTATCCTAAGGAGCAGAGAAAATAATGTAACTTGAATATTTTTTCAAATCATTCATTTTCTCCTTCCCATCACGCCTAATGAAGCCATTAAATCTTCCGCCTAGCTTACTGTAGTTTGAGAGACGTTGAAAAACGTTGATTTCTTTAATATGAGCAATTGGGGCTATATTTTGAGAGGATAAAATTGTAAGTAACATAAACTTGGAAAGTCATTTTTACTTATTTCCCTTAAAAAGCGGAAAAGCGGAACCCGATCGTTCCGTGCGTGCCATCTATTTTTAGCGACTTTACCGACTTAAATCTGGCTTTTTTGACATTACATCGACATGTAAACCGATTAGTAATAACCTCCCGACTAAAATCGGATCACGTTCGGCAGGCTTTAAATACGTAATCCGCAAATAAGAATCATTAAGTTTTTATATTAAGTTGGAAATACGTGTATATGATCCACATGCAGTATCTGGTCCTTGCTGCGCGACTTATTGAATTGAATATATTCAATATGTCATTTCGTATTTATTTTGAATTATTCTGCTTTGGCTGGAAAGAAAATGCATGATTAAAAATATCAATGCTAATTAAACGACGGTAAATCAAGTAAGTATCAACAAAAAAGTATTTTTAAGCTTATCGACTCGCATGGCGGACTTTGAAGCACAGTAATATACCTATACTGTATATATTGACGCAAACAAGGCCTCATTTGATGTTCCATTTGACTGCGCGACTTGTACACGATATATATACTTATATATATATACACGACTTCTTGTAGATACTCACAGTGTTATCGTGTTTCTTGGCAGAAGTGGCAAGTCCGTTAGGCCCTTGTCACTACAGTCGACATCCAAACCTTTAGTTCCAGTTGCTCTAAAGCATTTGCAATTGCGTGGGCATTTTTTAAATCTCTGTTTCATGATTTTCGTCTGGCCATCGACGCACGAGACTAACACAGCGCTCAGAACTAAAACAAGTAGCGGTAAGTTTCTCAACATGTTTCGGACGTATTATTTGTTTTTATATTTGTATTGTTTGTCCGATGTGTTTATGATTGGTATACGCGTTACGCGTTTACACTTGTATTCTAGACGATCTGCGAGGAGCTTGCTAAAAGTTGATCGAATAATTTAACATCCGGGTCAAAGGTGTTTGACATTTGATATAGGACGTCGCATCGGCAGTGTTTAACTTTAAGTATAGATATTACTGAGCCAGTTTTACTAGAGAGAAAAGCTTTGAAAATACTGTTTTCGAGATGATTACAAGATTGTTCATTTAGTTTTAACTTTTCAACTTCTAACTAAATACGTTCCTGATTATTTTCCAAAAGGTTAACAACTTCAAGACCCCGTAATGACTTTTCCTGATGTACGATTTAAAGAAATCTGGTTATGGCCTGTCATAATTGTCGTATTCATATTACTGATGATGGAGAAACTGAAACGTCCGATGGTTAATTTCGTTATCAAACCGTTTTTTGCATTCAACATGTTTCTATTCACGAAGCTATACAATCGAATGTTGGGGTCAAAGAAAAAGGAACTCTTTGAAACGATGGAAAAACATTTGGAAAAAGTGGAAGGCGATGTGCTTGAAATTGGCGCTGGGACTGGGGCAAATTTTGCTTTTTACCCGCGCGGTTGTTCAGTCCTGGCCCTGGACCCTAATGAACATATGAATTACTATCTCTTTCACACAGAGAAGTTTTATCCCCATGTCACTTTAAAGGAATATATCGTAGGTACAGCCGAAAACATGAAAAAGTTAGAAGATCAGTCTGTATCAGCAGTCGTGTCTACATTGGTGTTGTGCTCTGTCGAGTCAGTAGATCAAGCATTGAAGGAGATTATTCGAATTTTGAAGCCGGTAAAGAAATGCTTGAGTATTCGTTTGAACGCCTGAGGTTCACTTTGTCAGTATGGCCTGGACACAGATTCTGTCAGTGTGAATTTCTGTTGAATACATCTATTGTCAGTATCAATGTAAAATTTATTTCTTTTTTATAGGGGGGAAGATTTTACTTTATGGAGCATGTCAAAGGTTTGTGTTCAACTCTTTCCAAGTATGGATAAGGTTCACAAATCACAAGTGAGAATAAGTAAGAAATGTCGTGGACAGGTGATTACATATTTCTAATTGAGGATAAGGTTTTATGTGAGTTGAAACCATAGTTTCTATTGAGGTCCCACGTGCAATCAATTAAGCTTGACGCGAATTAATAAAAGAGAGGCTGCATCACAGTTTCTCACCTTTAAATTCAAGTAAAACGAAACTTGAGAAGAAGAGAGAGTTTGCTTGAAAGATTTCCCCATTCGCGTGCTTTATTCAGTATGAACAAAAGTTGAGCCTTTTCATAGCCCATGCGATTACTTACTACAAATTACAGCTCTCCCAGACTTACTCCTCTACGCCAATGCATAACAATCACTACAACAAATGAATGTATGGAACTTTGTTTACAGGTAAAGGATTTACTTTAAGTCTTCAAAAGTGGAACCAACCTTGGTGGTTCTATTTTTCGGATGGGTGTCGCTTGATGCGAGATATAGAAACCTCAATAAAACAAGCTGGGTTTAAATCCGTGAAATGTGAAGCATTTGATGCTCGGAATGTTGGACCTTTCATCAAGCCACACATCATGGGATACGCCGAAGTCTGACTGACAGTAAAACAGACGCTTTCGATGTTAAGTAGCAATATTTAATCGATACACTTAAAAAATCGATGTAGTAATTATTCACTATCATAAATTATTCACTGAACGCCGAATGGCGTCTTTGTCCAGAAACTTGATAACAATATATAGATTTGGAAACTGGATGAAAGTGTTTATATGTTATGTTAAACTTGTTTTCGCTAGCGCATGTTCAGATCGCATTTCATGAGCGTTTTCAAATTTACACGGGTACGTGTGGACGGACAAAAACTATTTGAACATGGCTAAGTGTGGACGCGCTATCAATGTGTGACGTCTTCAGTAGTTGAATATACAGTCGATAGCATTCCTGCCAGTATTTCGCTCTAGATGTGGTTTAAATGATTTTAGGACTTTTGATGGTGATCTCTTTGACGGTATTACCCCCAAAATTGCTTCTATTGTCGTTATTGTTTAATGCAATGTGTTACAAAATTATACATATATACAGAAATTCTAGAGACGAAAGACCGATGAAATGTAGTCCGCAGCTAGAGGTACAAAAAAGCATGTTTACTTACCACACCGAGAAGCAGTTCCATTTTTGTTCTTTCTTGTGCCTTTAAGGTATTGAGTATATTTCTGCATGTCGGCCGCGTTGAAATTTCTTGTGGACTCTCGCCAACACGTTTTTCGTTAATGTTAATTGCTACAAAACTGTATTACTGTAAAAAAAGATTTGAATTTAATTAATTTCAAGTTCAATTTAATTTTAGTAAAAATAACTTGGATAATGAGTAAGCTCGTAAAAAACTACATACAAGACATTTAAATGCTCTTTGAAATAATTTGTTTATACTATTTTTGTGGAAATTTTAGCATTTCTTCGTAGTTTAAAGGATCAACAACTTGAAAACCGCTTGAAAAATCGAAGTGACTATTTAAATGTCTTATATCTAGTTTTTTTTATGTGCTTTCTGATGATGTTGGTCATTTTTTCTGAAATTGAATTTGAAATATCACCTTTTTGTCAGTAATACAGTTTCATATAGTAATATCGACGAAAAACGCGTTGGCAAGAGCCTACAAGAAATTTCAACCTGGTCGATATGCAGAAGTATACTTACAAACCTTGAAGGAACAAGATAAAACCAAAATAGAATCGCCCCTCGATATGGTAAGTATATGGGCCTCTAGCTGCCGGACTAAACGCTTTCTTGTTAAGTCGTGAGATTTGATTTTCATAAAGAGACCTATAGACGCAAAAATTTTATATGTTTGGGAAAAGAACACAACATATTTTTTATTAAACGCACCGCTGTTACAATATATATACAGAGTTTTCCACCCTTTTGCCTGCTTTTCCCACCGTTTTCAAAACTTTACCTGGCTAATTGGCTCTCTTTCTGATGTAAAATTTTAGTTTAATTTTGTAGCTATCACAAGACAGTTTAGGCATAGACAGTTTTCGAATACTAATATAATAGTTATAGCCATAGCCACGTGGTTTTATAGTAGTTCTCATTGCCACGTTAGACCTCAATATTAGCGCTAATTGCTATGATATTTTATAGTAAATATTTATTTAAAACTTAATAAAACAATGTTACGTGCAGATTTATATACACATTATAGCCCCCAACAGACGAGAAAGTTTTCTATGACAAGTTTTCATGTTGCAAGATTTGATAAGCATGTACAACATGAATGTTTTAAAAGGTAAATTAGAAGCTTTTCAATCCAGAATCGCCGAAGTTTTGCGTCGCAATAGCGAGTGCAAAATATGTGTCAATGATATCATACGTGAGTCAAAGATGCATTGGCCTGACAAAGACATGAATGAGCAGAGATGAAAACAATAAGAGATGGATGCATATTTTATGGTCCAACTATTTAATGTAGGAATACTGATTCAAACTAAACAGGAAAAAGCCTACAACAGCAAATTATATGTCGCCTAAGCCAAGCAAGTAAGTTTTACCTCACTGACGCATCAGTTTAGTTGCATAGTCATAAGATAATCTGCATTATTTTGTATTCAAATTTTATTCTTGTTCGTGATTGGTTAAAACGCAGCGGATAATTTACCGTATCAAAAAGATGACGCGTTATTTTAGTTGCTGACGTGTCAGCATGATAAACCTATTTCACGCTGTCAAACCCATTAAGCTCCTAGCACGGTTGGTAGCTTGCTTAAATTCCCGCCAAAACTAAGTAGTGTTCAGTTGAGAGTAAAAATGGCTTTTATCTGGCTTTAAATTACTTTTTGTCGTTAGACAAGGGAGATATTTGACGTTGTTCTCAAAGAAAGATTGTGTAAAAGCATACAGAGAGTAATAAAACTGTATAAATGTGTTTTTCAAGCAATAAAATATCGGGAAACATTACTTAGCAGGTAGCGAATTTAAAGTTGTTCTACGCAGAAGCTACACAACAGAACGGCAAGTTGTACCAGAAATATTGATTTTCGTTAGCTTAAATGTATGATAACTATAATTTAATTGTTTAAAAAACATTGCTGCATTGAGAGAAAATTAAAAAAATGTTGTACGAATTAACTTGGCATGAAATTTTCGTGTGTTTCATTTTTATAGTTCCTTGTTTTTTTTATTTTGAACACATAGAAACAATTATTGGATTCGGTTTTCGCATGATGGATAGCGCAAACCTCGTCCTTGATAATTCTCGATATTATGCTCAACCTCATTCCATCATTGTTTGTTAAAAATTATATCACACTTGTAGCCAAATATACTGAGGGTTGCCACTGAAAGAGTGTCTACAACATTACTGTCTAAACATGTTGATTGCCTGGAGCCGTTACTGTAAATGGACGAGTCAATGTCTTGTGCAGCTAAAGAAATGTTTAAGTAGTCATTCCGCTTCCAGAAGTCATTTTTCGAAAAATTTTGAATATTTTTAAACAAGTGTTTTAGATATTTTAGATATTGTAGTTTCAGAATATGTTGTTGGATTCGTGAAATTTTTATTCATTATAGGCGAAAAATACGTTTAAAGTGGCTCAGATACAAATTTTCTACCTTAGCAACGCCTTAGCAACGGGTTTTCATGCAAAAATCTCATCAAATTCATACAAACGAGTCTTTTATACTTTCTACTTTTGATGCATGTTTGTTTAAAGCAATGCTGGCAAATCTCTTTGTGATTGGTGCATTTTTGTCGGCATGACAACGCAGTGAACGCACCGACTTTGCCTATCTCGACGTTTCTTTTTGAGTATGCTGTGTAAAAATTGTCTTAGAAAGTTACTGTTTTTTGTGCTTATAAGTCTAAAATTTGCTGTAATGTTTTAGAATTATCTATCTTGTTTTGTTCTGGTTTATAATTCCGATTGAAAGGATGGGGAATGCGAGAAATCGATCGAGAAAAAAACGAAAGCCTTCCCCCGCCAAGGAAACATGTCGTAAACTAGGCTTGAACAAAGACAAATTGTTT
This sequence comes from Muricea muricata, assembly GCA_963855995.1. Lineage (NCBI taxonomy): Eukaryota > Metazoa > Cnidaria > Anthozoa > Malacalcyonacea > Plexauridae > Muricea > Muricea muricata. The sequence goes on along the minus strand of OY979728.1, from coordinate 5,761,427 downwards.
AGCTGTCGCTGAAATGTTGTAGCTTTGTAGTTTTTGTAATTTAAGGAGCAGACAGCCAGATTTGTGTGTAAATATAGGGGTTTTTCAGCCTCAGGTTCTCCCTAGGAACACATAGCAAGTTAGCAACCAGTTTTTGACCGACTTTCCGCAGCGAGGTTTTCTAAAATATCTGCCAAATTATCCCACATCTGGACACAAAAACTTTTTTCCTCGAGACAGTTGTTAAATTGTTTTAGAGATGCGACAAGGTGTAGAACTCAACAACAATACTACGATGCATTAATAACTTGTCAAGTGTGTTCATCAGATTTTTGGAATACAAAAATCGCATTTTCGCTCACAAATACTCAATATTGAACATACCCAAACTTATCCAGTATTCAAAATCTAAAAGGTTCAAAACAATCCCGCACTAATCTTTAACATCTTCGCCTGTGTCTTCACATCAAAAAAAACGTTGAGTGCGAAAAAATAGGAAAAACGTTTTTCTCGAGCTTTCTCGATTCTTAAATATTTTTAATGCTAAAATATTACTCATAAATACAACTCAAAGGTTTTCATTAAACTAAATTATATTTTGCGACGTTTTGGACAGTTTTACTATCCGTTTTCAAGCTCTTACTTGTTTAAGTTAATTAAATAGTTAGAATCCTGAGTAATATTTTAACATTAAAAAGTCAATAGGCGCACAACCATACATCCAGGTGTTAAATTTGCCCCCACCCGCCATTAGCAAGCTTGAATTTGTCCCTTTCGTTAACGGGGACTTATCCTGCAATACCCTCTTTATTCTTTTATAATCTCTATGCTCTATGCTCTCAATTGCAAATGGCGGTATGACGTAATTTGTACGGCGGTAGTCCGAGTCATAGAGATTATAAAAGAATAGAGGCGGCATGGAATGACGAATCGCGGGACAAATTGAACAAATCTAATGGGGGCCCCGGAATTTAAGTCCCGGAGGTATACTGAAAACACACAGTTTTTGTCAATTTGTACTTGTTTTTATGACCATGATGCACGCAGATATTGGCTATAATAAGAAAATATGTTGTAGCTTTCCAGTTTTTGTAATTTTAGGTGCAGACAGCCAGATTTTTGTGTAAATATTGGAGTTTTTCAACATTAGGTTCTCCCTAGCAACGCATAGCAACCAGTTTTTGACCGGCTTTTTGCAGCGAGATTTTGCAAAATATCTGCTAAATTATCCCACATCTGGACACAAATTGAACTTATTTGCCTTCAAACAGTTATCAAAATTGTTTTAGAGGTGCAACAAGGTGTACAACCACAATACTGCGATGTATTCAAACTTTAAGGACTTTTCTAGTGTGTTCATCTGATTTTTCGAATACAAAAATTGCATTTCGCTCGCAAATACTCAATATTAAACATACCCAACTTTATCCTGTATTCAAAACACAAAATTCAAAACGTTCAAGGCAATCCCGCACTAATCTTTAACGTCTTCGCCTTTGTTTTACATAAAAAACATTGAGTGCGAAAAAATCGAAAAAAAGTTTTTCTCGCGCTTTCTCGATCTCTTGTTGTGAAAAGTCGATAACCAGCCAATAGGCGCACAACCATACATCTGGGTCTTAAATTTGGCCCCCATTAGCAAGCTTCAATTTGTCCCTTTCGTTTGACTGAATTTATCCTACGATGCCCCCTCTATTCTTTTATAATCTCTATGGTCCGAGTACCTTTTCAATTAACTTCATGTAAGATATTTCAATATAGTCCATATCCTATAACTATTTGGGCATAGAATTTGCGATTCTGAATATTAATGACTTGCGTTGCATGCTGGGACGGGCTTCCAACCTCCTCAGGGTTCGTCCAATGGTTCGTCCAGATTCGTCAGAAGTCAGCCATTTTTTGCTGCTTGACTGACGAGAATTGGCGTGCTTTCTCCAGATATTGAAAGCTCAGTGGGTTACATTGGCTGCCATTTTGTCTTGGTTCTTACTTGATATCTGGAAATCGCGAAAGGTAAGCAAAATTTTAAACCATTTTCTGTTTATTTTGTGTTATTTTTATCTTAATTCATCGCTGTTGCATACTCTTGTTGAAAACAATCAACAAAGCAATTTTCGCACGGAATATAAGCAATAGAATAGTCCCGAGGGATATGTCCAGCAGTATTAATAAAAGAACAACAATGACGCCATTCCAGGCATTCTCTCAAGGCACATTATTGTGAAATACAATGCTGAGTATTTCTGTGTGATTGATTACACCTATCCTATGTACAAATACCATTGCATCCTAGTATTGCTTGTTGCTAATTAATGCTAAATGAATTATGTATATGAAATCAAAATCAATGAGAAAAAGCAATTAGCCAACTATAGCACACTTAAAATTGTTAACTATTAGTGAATATGTGATCACCGGTATATATATGATAAATGATGAGTCACAAGGTATTCTCAAGTGAACCATGGTCAGCCACAAGCTTCCCAAGCTTGCTCTCATCTGCTACACTGCAAAAATTCACGCCTGTGAAGGCGAAGCCTGTGGGATGGTAAGCTATGCATATATTCATACTGGTCGAATGAACTTTGACCATCATCTCCTGCTGCATTGTAATGAGTTGTTGTCAATGAACAAAGTTGCCCTTTGGTACTGATTTTATGGTTTTATTTAAGATGTAACAACAGTTTGGCTGCTGATGCTTTTTGAAAAGAAAGCGAGTTATTTTACACTCCTCAAAGCTTCAACCATTTTAATTCAAATTGTACTATCCTGAAACCATTCTTGTTTCCTTTTTGTTCTGTCAGTTATATTACTTTTTCCAACATGTCATGTTTAAATTTTAATGGGCTGGTTATATGATCCCACTTACCCGGGATCAAATGAAGCGTAAAATGATTTTGAGGTTTTGAAATGAGTTATGGTTTATGGTATAAAAAATTTCTATGTCCTGATTGCTCGAGATTTTTGTTTTGCCAAAATAGTGTCGGGCATAAATTTTTACAAAATATATTTTTTCATTCATCAGCACTGAAGGCATTCTAACTTTGGCTGTTTCATAATTCATAAAATGACTTTTTTCAATACCTCAAGATCATTTTACGCTTCATTTAATCCCGGGTAAGCGGGATCATGTAATCAGCCCGTTAGTGTACTTTTTCTACCCTCTTTTGTTCTGCCTATTCCCCCCCCCCCCCTTCCCTCAAAATATTGTGCTTCATGTGCAATCTGAAAACATGTGAACATTTTATGCTCTTTAAAGCTGACATGTGCTATAAACTGACGTGTGCTATAAACCATTAAATATTACAAATTTTCCATTAAATATTATGTATAAATATTACAAATTTACAAATTAACAGAATCGCATGCAAGTAAACAATATCTACAAATACTAACAAATTTTAGAGTTATAGGGATTGAAGACTGTTGATACCATTCAGGGTTTCCTTAGTTCAGCCTACATTGTTTAAAAATAAGGAATTGTAATATTGTTTTTTAATTTCTAATTTTATATGGATTGCTTTGAAGTTTTCCCAATCGTTTTCATCATTAGAGTAAACTGCTTTCTGCTTTAGTTGATCTCTATACCACATTTACTTCTTAATTTCTACAGAAAGCCATGGGGCAGGAGTTTTCCTTATTCTCCTTTTTTTACTGGAGCATGTTTGTTAGCAACTTCAAGAAACAGTTCTTTCCAAATGTGCCAGGCATTTAAAGGGTCATCTAATAAAACTATGAATAGAATTAGCTACATTGAATAGAATTAATGTCATGTTTGAATGATATTTCATCAAATTTTATTATATCTACAGGATTAGATAATAATTCCGTGTTCTCAGTACGCGAAATTAAATTTTAATCCAAGCCCTAAATCTAATCAAATCTTCAATCCATGAACGTTAAAACATGACAAATAAAATGCTGGTTAGGATTAGGGTTTGGGTTACGGCTTGGATTAAGATTTATATGAGAACACGGAATTATTACCCAGGATTAAGTGGTGGTAAGCTTAGCTTTATCACTGGAGTGTTTTTTGATATCATGTATTAGATTATGATCGCTAATACCTAGAACCACAACACCAGCAGAGTTAAAAAATTTGGGCTCATTAGTGAGAAAGAGATCAATCAGTGTAGTAGAGCTATCTGTAACTCTGGTTGGTTCCTTAATGAGTTGAGTACATTTGATAAGATTGGAGCCCTTCCCGAGTAACTAATCGCGCAAAACACGGTTATAGAAGTAATCTTCGTTAAAGCTTAAAAACTCGAAGCAATAATACAATCCAAAAAGAACACAACAACGCTCAGTGACCACGCCGCCTTTTCCTCCCCAGTTCACTTGTACCGCGCGTCCACAGCTAATTAAACTATTGTCATATTGATATGACTCACTCAACTCGAGTAGGTGTTTAGTGTTGTTATCTATTGAATTGAATTGAATTCAATTTATTAATTGACATTGCCCGAAAAGGGCTTTACAATGACAATTTACATAAGAAAATAATTAATTATCGACTATATTTACAACAATATGGTCATAAATAGTAATGTATTAATAACATATGTAAACTAAAATTACACTTTACATGTGGTTTACGTTTAAAACATTAGATAGTTTAAAAAAGTCATCTCTTTTCAGTAAGAATTGACCTAAGTTTCATTCTAAAATTTTTCAAATCACTCGTTGATTTCAGCTCATTCTATATCTTAGTTCGTCTGTATTTGAAAGATCTTTGACCGATCGATGTCCTAAATTTTGGAATATCTAGGTCTTCATTTTTTCTAGTATGTCAATCGATTGTGAACTCTGTTTCTTTGTTCAAATTTGTCACATAAATACCGTGGAGCTTTGTCATTCCTGCATCTAAAGCAGCGGGTGCCATTAAATTACCAAATCACCAATGATAATATTTCCAATGCCGTTGAGTTCAATTCTATCTAGTATGAACTGTAACTTCCCAAAAAATTAATACAAGAGTTAGGAGGTCAATACCACGTTGAGATCAGAAACGGTTTAACTTAGGTTTACACAAAAATTCGAGGGCTTCGTTATGTCGAACATTTCTGATGTTAAAACTTATTGAATTACAAATATAAATAGCTACACTGCTGCCATATCGTGATCTATCGTTCCTAATTAAGGTAATTTATTAATTGATATTTCTGAGTCAGAAATAGTTTAATCAAGCCGTGTTTCATCGAGGACTAATATTTTTAAATAATGATTTCGCATGTTTAGTCTTAATTCGTCGACATGCTTGGGTAAACTTGTAATATTTAGGAATGCAATTTTGAAGTATAGGTACATGTAGGTTAAAATCAGTATTCGTAGTAGAATTATATTTGTCAACGTTATGAACCATATGGTTTGACATACCCGTTGCTACTAATCAATGGTTAGCGATACTGAAAGAAATAGATTTAGCAATGATGTCAGTATCTTTCTTGTTCCAGTGCAATCCTCTAACATTAAGTACAATCCGATCGCAATACTTCTTCAAGATGTTGTAGACTTGGTTTACTTTGGCCAGTAGATTTGACTTGTCAATTCTAGGTAGAATTTCTGATATAGTAATATTTGTTTGAGGGGAGTTCTGATTGATCTGAATAACCAAATTAATATTTGGTTCGGCGAGATATTTTTGTTTAGATCATTGGTTCCAACGTGGAGTATTACATTTTATAAGGTTCTTTTCTGATTACAGGTTTCAAGTAAACATATCAGAACAATTTGTCCCTCCTTAACTTTTAACAACAACGTGATTACTGTTATCAGAGAGACACCAGCCTTGAATATTTAGATAATCGCGTCCCCGATTACAACAGTGACTTTTTTCTTCGGTGATTGATCTTGATTGCTAGATTGGACAGCTGTGTTTGGCCTTGACGATTGCTTGTTCTTTGGGGTTGTTTTGCTGACTTTATGAGATATGAAATCGGCTTTCTTCGTAGCTGTCTTGGATCCATTATTCTGTGTTGGGGCTTCTAGGTTTTCAACATTCGACTAATCAGGAGTGAGGATAATTTCCTCATCTACCGGACTCGAGTTTTGCAGCATTGCCATTGTCACTGGCAGTTATTGTAGATAGATTGCTCTTGTTGTTTGAAGCTTCGTGAGCGTGATGAAAATCCGCATGTAGAATCTTCAGTGTCGTACTTAGGCTGGCTTTTTTGTTTTCAAGGTTTGTAACTTTCGTATTCAAATCAGATGGGGCGAATTTTGTTGTAAATAGTTTGTCCTTTAAAGCTTCATTTTCTGCTTTGAGACTTGCATTCTTTTGCTTAAGTGAATTTACATATTCAGCTTAATTCATTGCCCAAAAATATTTGTTTAGACTATTTAAATCATCAGAGTCTTACCAAGGAACTTTATTTCCAGGATTTTAAATTTGTTTTCGATGTTAGCAAATCTGTCTTCATACACCATATCGCTATAATTAGACTCATCATCTACGGTTTTTTCATCAGCACATGCAGTGAAATCAATACTTGATTTTTCTTTGCCGTCACTGATCACGAGCGAAGCTGACGAGCTGCAGTATTGCTCGATTGATTTTCTTCTTTTTTGCACGCTGATATTAATGAATGAGTTAGTTCACCCTCCTCAATGAAGTTACCGGATATAGTGAGTCTTGCCATGTCACTTTAAAACTAGTGTGTCGCTAGTAATGTTTTAACTTCACCACTAGGTAATGACCATTTTCCCTCGAGTTTTAAATCACTTAGACACGAGCCTTTTAATCTGTTATTGTACCTTCCCAGTATAGCTTTTCACCGTTAAGGCCCAATATATATATATATATATATATATATATATATATATATATATATATATATATATATATATATATACTGTCAATCTCGAAAAGGTTGTCCAGGCGAAATATACTATAATATATATATATATATATATATATATATATATATATATATATATATATAAATATATATATATATATATATATATATATATAAATATATATATATATATATATATATATATATATATATATTTAAATTGTTAATATATATATATATATATATATATATATATATATATATATATATATATATATATATATATATATATATATATATATATATATATATATATATATATATATCTGTATCTGTATCTGTATCTGTATATCGATCACGTGGTTACTGTAATATTTGCGTCAACACGAAGATGATTTTATCATACGTGTTAATTGCGCGTTCGATTAACGTGGAAATTAAAACCTGTTTGCAGTATATACTGTACAAAATGCCGAGACCATATTCGGCGGATGATTTGCGTTGGAAAATAGTTTATCAAAGACTATTTTATCAAAGGAGGTATAAAGAAATAGCATCACAGTTATTTGTTTACCCAAAAACTGTGTACTGGACGATTACGTTTTTGAATAGCGGTGATGCGAAGCCGTATCATCTTGGTCGGCCTACTGGAAGCGCTCTTCAAAGAAATGATGACCTCAGACAGCAATTTAAAGCCGAAATAAGCGTATTTAATCCAAACCAACTCGTATTCCTCGATGAAACAGGCATTGTACGTATTAAGGAACGATCTATACCGCTGTCATAATATATTTTGATGGTCAACATTTTTGTTTATTGAGTTATACTTTTTGTTGAAGAATAAACGAATTGCTCGTCAGCATGGATATAGTACTCGTGGGTTGTGCAAGATATTAGATGTGTGTTATTATGCCTCTGGGAATTCAAACGAATTGTCTACATGAATGGCAGAAGTATTTTCATTGTTATAATTTATCATTTGACGTAATATTGTGTTGCTGTTCGTTTTTTACTTGTAGAAGCTAATTTAAATTCACAGAGGCATAGTAACGCACATTTAACAACAATAGTATCATTTCTAAAGGGACACACTTTATATACAGTACAATCTCTCACAACCCACGAGTACTATATCCATAGAGACGAGCAATTCGTTTATCCTTCAACAAAAAGTGTAACTCAATGTACAAAAACATTGACCATCAAAATATATTATGACAGCGGTATAGATCGTCGCTTAATACGTACAATGCCTGTTTCATCGAGGATACGAGTTGGTTTGGATTAAATACGCTTATTTCGGCTTTAAATTGCTGTCTGAGATCATCATTTCTTTGAAGAGCAACACGTTGTATCTGTAGTATTTTAATATTTTAGTTACACTGACGATAAAACAACTTGCAATGTTAGTCAATAGCCAACCAATGTTCAATACTTTAATCGGTTTAATGACCTACATTTTTACGCGTCATTCCAAGCATGTGAACAGCGTGACACAATGTCTGTGGACGAAATGAAGAGCCAGTAGCACTGGTAATGTACTTAGCTATTTCATGTAGCCGTATCTGAGGTGTTCGAAGAATACAATCTATTATGGATAGACTCTTCATGATCGAATAAACTCGCGCTTCCAGTAGGCCGACCAAGACGATACGGCTTCACATCACCGCTATTCAAAAACGTAATCGTCCGGTACACAGTTTTTGGGCGAACAAATACCTGTGATGCTATTTCTTTATACCTCCTTTGATAAAATAGTCTTTGATAAGCCATTCTCGGATTCTCCAACGCAAATCATGCGCCGAATATGGACTCGGCATTGTGTGCAGTGTATACTGCAAACAGGTTTTAATTTCCACGCTAATCGAACGCGCAATTAACACGCATGATAAAATCTTCGTGTTGACGCCATTGATCTGTATAATACTGGATCACGCACTCATAATTAAATTTTGAAGTCATCGCCGCCATCTTGGTACTCCAGGTCCAGTGTTCTTTGCGGGTGTAAGAGTAAGCTTTTAAGCAGCGTTTTCAATTTCCGTAAATTTCCTTAAAATAAGGAAGTTTATTTATCTATTGAAAATGCTGATTGTCCGCCATCTTGGTACTCCAAATTCTGACTTCACTTGATGTCACTGTATGCGTGATCCAGTATTATACAGATCAATGGTTGACGCATATATTACAGTAACCACGTGATCGATATATATATATATATATATATTATAGTATATTTCGCCTGGACAACCTTTTCGGGATTGACAGTATATATATATATATATATATATATATATATATATATATATATATATATATATATATATATATATATATATATATATGTATATATATATGTATACATATATATATATATATATATATATATATATGTATATATATGTATATATATTTGTGAAATTCATTAATTATTCATTAGTCAAATTACCAATAAAAACTCTTCCTTTATGACACGTGATAACCTTTGTATATCCGATACTAGATCCACTGTTTGAAAGCTGGGGGGGGGGGGCTTTGATATTCAGCAGGGAAATTACGGGGTAAACTAAAATTCTGTATCATTTGATACAGAATACTAATAACCTCATTAGTATTCTGTATCAAATGATACAGATCTGTATCGTTTGATACAGATCTGTATCATTTGATACAGATCTCTATCATCTGAAAGAAGATTGACCAACTTGTAACCAAAAAAGACATTTCACATTTACTTTTTACACACATACATACACGCAACTACGCAAGTTCACAACTCAACACATCGACGCAATGGTGCACTCTATCAAGCTCCACTTTACATCATTATTTCGAGTTCATAACAAAGTTAATGCTACAATTATTGAACGTTCCATAGCTTGCAACATTTTCCATGACACTACTTATACGTTCATTTGAAATGGAGCAAGACGGAAGGATGGATAGCAAATCTATGCTCGCTAAAATGTCGTCCTTATATTACAATCAAATTCGTTAAAACAATCTGAAAAACCAGCGCTCTCATTCCTCGCTGTGGTCCTCTCATGTACACCACCTAAGCTTTCCACATCGGGCAAATTTCCATCCAAGTTACCTTCGTTGCTAACATCTAACTTGGGTTTCGCATTGGAGACTATCTAACCTCTTGCATTCGAATCCAAAAGACTCATTTCTTGCTATTTTATTCCTACGATGTTGTTGCCATTCATCAAATATCTTCACGGCGCATTTTGTGTTGTACCGTATGTTTTTCGGTCGTGTTTCTTCAAGCCATGAACTTTCTTCTTCCACAGATTTGGGATCTCGAAAACGCCCATGACTAGCTGCCATTTCGAGATTCTATATTCGACTGACTTACGTCGAATTTCAATCACCAACCAGGGTTGGTAGTATTCATGAGTAATTAGGTGAAACCATCATTAGTTCCGTCCAGAAAACATAGAAAACAAATGGCCAAAACAAAGAAAAACAAAGAGCATCGTTAAAAAATGTTATTCATGAATGCTATCAACCCTGTGACTATCACGTTCAGATTTTGAAGAAATTTTCATAATAGCCACACAAACAATGCATCTTTTCTTTTGAGCATATTAAATGCAATATTAAAAGCTAATTCAATTCTGCAGAATAAATAAATACATAAATGTATTACTCCAACTACCACTAAATAGCGGCAAATAACTTCGCGCTCGAACAAGCATTTGACATTATTCCTGCACCTTAGATAAATTAATTTTAAAAATCTTTTACTTAAAAACATATGTTCTGAATTTCACAAGCCATTTACAACATTCGCGTCCGTGTTGTATCAGATATACAAACTCTCGCCTTCGGTTGGAGTTTGTATATCCGATACAACACGACCGCTCATGTTGTAAATAGTACATATATATATATATATATATATATATATATATATATATATATATATATATATATATATATATATATATATATATATATATATATATATATATATATATATATATATATATATATATATATATATATATATATATATATATATATATATATATATATATATATATATATATATATATATATATATATATATATATATATAATTAAAGATGAAAAGTTAAAAAACAGTTCGCTCGGTTACTCGAGTTTCACGCCTAAAGCGATCATCAGACTACCATTCCTCAATGTTTACATAGCATTATACCTAACTATGGAATAAAAACTTTAGAAATATTTACGTAAGCCATATACACAACAATGGCTTATGTAAATGTCTGTACACGGGAGCAGTTGATTCGAACGAGGAATCGTTTGCAGAAAGCGATGATATACGTTTGTTGATGGACTTGGGTAATTGTTTGATGATTGCAGGTGGGTGGTTTGAATTTCGGTTGATGTACAAAGGTGCACTGTTTGGCTTCATGTGAAGGGCATATGTTTCATCTGATAAGTTCAGGGTAATATCCAGAAAGTTTGATGGCTGACTTCTGCTGTTATTCTCAGACCATGAGCTTTGAAAATTTCATGCAGTTTCTTCCTCACATTATCCGCTATTCTTGCGCTTTTACCTTGTATGATCGCCAAACCAACGAACTTCGTACCGAATTTTTCGGCGAGGTGATGTAGCAAGTAAAGACCCACAAGATCACAGATCTCCGCACCATCAAAACTTCCCATCGTGACGTCAAACATGGAGTCATTGTTCTTTTTCACCCAGGGAGTCCCGTCGTGGAAAAGAAGTGATTTACGAGCATGGTGGATGATAGTTTCCTGTTCCTCAGTTATGGTTGTTATTGTCTTGGCCCATTGTATTACTTTTTCGAGGAGATCTTGGGTTATGGACTGGTAGAACTCAACGATGTCGAATGAGAGGAATATACAGTTTGATTTATTCTTGAGCGAGCTAAACCATTCAATCACGGAGTTTGAATTTTTCCATTGGTTTACATTGATGATATTGCGAATTCTATTGTTGATGTTATCCAAAACCACATTGCTGACTTTGCCTAGTTCTGTTTTAGCCGGGTTGATTTGACGAAATTTTGGATTCGACTGGAAGTTTTCTTTGTGGTCTTTCAAGGTAATGTAAGGATTTCCTTGCGCCATTATATCGATCCTATTGCTTACACCAAGTTTTTTTGATATAGTTTGTAATTCCTCGTTAATGCTGTCCGTTATGTTTTCTTCCGCGATTTTATACGTTTTGGTGACATTTTCTTGAAGTAATTTGTTGTAATTATCGACTGAGGTCGAATAAACATTGGTCTATTTATCTGCAAACACATGTACGTTGTTCGATGTCCAAATGTTTTTCGTATCATCTTTAATCTGATTCAACAATGGGTCGTTAACCTTTCTAAACGTAATGTTTGATGTAAGTTTCAATAAGTCATCTTCGAATGCTTTCATTTGTGGTATAGGTGGAGCAAACGCCTTGGATGGCAAGCCAAAATTGTCATTTGATGTTGTTTTTGTTCAGAAAAAAATATGCTTTCCAACGCATTCTTTAAGGCTATGTTTACATTGTATCGGATCAAAGGTTGCTTCGCTCGCGAAGCGTTCCGGTACATGTGTAAACATATCGGTTGGGCCCACAATTCGCGGGCATTCGTATTCAACATGGCCGATAAAACACAAACAGATAGTCAAGGAAAGAAGAAAGAAAAGACGGAATTTGTTTGGACTGACGACGAGATTGAGTTACTTTTGGAAACCGTGCTTGCATATAAAGCAACGTGTGAATATGAAGGTATTTCTTGGGAATCCGTGAAAGCAAAGTATCAAAAAAACATGGAAATTTATGTCGAACGGTACCCCACCGCGAGTGAAGAAAATACTACGGATTTTCCACGAGCTAGCACGCCTGAGTTGTTAACTAAGCAAATGATTGCCGCTAAACTGAAAAGAATCAAGGGAAGCTACAAAAAGGCAGTTGATTCTGGCCGTCGCAGTGGGGGTAGTAGGGTTGTCCTAACATTTTTTGATTTGTGTGAACGGGTGTGGGGTGGTTCTCCAGCTGTTGAAAGCATTGGCAATGGGATTGATTCATCAGCCTTAACAGAAGAGCATACTCAAGATGATTCTACAGAGAAGCAAAATTCCATCTCACCTGTTCCAAGTTTAACATTGAGTGACAATTCATTCCTTGATAATGGTGATGAAAGTGAGATTTCAGCTGATATATCTCTCCTACCAGGTGAAAGCGATGAAGAAGATGCTGTTGAACAACAACCTAACACATCATGTAGTTCTAAAGATAGACGAACCAAGATTGCAAAATTTTTAAAGGATAGAAAGGATGCTAAAATGACAAAAAAACTGAACTGTGAAACCCAAATGTTAAATTGTACCAAGGAAGATCTAGGTTTGAAACGAAAAATTGCTGTGGGTATGGAAAAGTCTGACACTGAAATGTCGCAAGCCATGACTAAGGTAAATAAAACTATGGAATCAATTGGTGATAGTATCAAACACGGTTTTGTATTAATGGCAGAAATCATGAAGCAAACGCAAGCTCCTTCTGCCAACTTTTTCCCACCTCAGTATCCTGCCAGCTTTTTCCTTCCTCAGCCACAAGCACCACAAGCTACTCAAAATTGGATACCTTGCCTTATTCTGGGCAAGCAGCTGGTCAGACACCTCAGTAAGTTCCTCAACCCAACAGAATTCCATTGGCAAACAATGAAGATGATGAGGCACCTCAATTGTGATATGCTGTGCAGACCAGAGTTGTGTTATTCCATGTTACAAAAAACATTATATTGACTGTATGATAAAGTTTTTGTTGATATTTCCATAGCTGTAAGTGTTTACACTTTTCTCAGGAACTTGTTGGACATTTATTAATAGTGCTTACAGTATCTATTAATTACTTTTAGAAACATTTGTTTTCATAGTATAGAAAATTGATATTAAAGAAATCACAAGGTTTATTATAACTGCAATTCCTTGACTTGATTGTTGGGTATTTATGCAAGCTCTCATTATCTGTCCATCTTCAGAGTCTCAGTCGTGCTGCATGTTGTGTACACAGCAAAAAATATTGAACAGTGTTTTGCTGCTCACACTGTTCAACAATAAACAATATTGTTAAGCCTGAATTGTGTGTGACAATGCTGAACAAAATTGTTGACAACATAGAACAAAGTAGGCAGCTAAACATTATTCAATCTTGTTTCCATCAACATTGCAAAGTTGTTCACTTTTTGCTGTGTAGGGTAATCCAATCAATTTTGCCCATACATAGTTCATACTGTATAATTATTTCAATTTAAATTAACAAATGCTCAAGCAAAGGTTTATTATGCACTAGTCAATGTAAACCCCACTCCCCCTTCCACTTCACCAATTAAGGGATAAATATGCTGCTAATCCCAAAGTAATCTTCCACAAAACTCAGGAGAGTAGGGGTCTTCATTGAATGCTGCATTACACAATAATATACAGTAAACATCTTAATGAACAGTGCAGATCACTCAAAGTACTTGACATAAATTCTACGAATGCGCTTTCCAGCAGTTTCATTAGAGCCAATGTTTTGACCAGGTTGTCTTTGCCTTTGAAACTCGACATCATACTGAATTGCTTCATCAACCATCTGCTGGCTGACTGTTTCATTGTTTGTTTCACTAAAATTGTGTAAAATGAAACAAGTGTGAATTACAGCAGGGAGGTCATCTAGATTAAAACCATCTCTCTTCTCAAGCAACCAAAGCGTGCCTTTAATCTTCCGAAAGCACATTCCACTACCATTCTAGCAGAAGAAAGTCTTTACCCAAAAAATTGTTCCTGGGCATCCTTACCCCCTTCAGCAAATTCTTTCATTACAAAAGGTAACAGGGGATATGCAGGGTCCCCTAATATACAGACAGGGACAGGGTCCTCATTCTCGACAATAACTATGGGGCAAGAAGGAACGATGCCATCTCGCAACTTTTGGTTAAGGCTTGAATTGGCAAACATACGAGCGTCATGAACGCTTCCAGGCCATTTGATCACTACGTCTAAAAAACAGTATTTATAATCCACTAATGCTTGGCAATTAATTGAGTATCTCCCTTTTCTGTTGATAAAATCAGTTGCATTTTCCTTGGGCCTTTTAATAGGAACGTGAGTGCCGTCAACTGCCCCTAAACATTGCGGAAACCCATGTTGCCGGTAAAATTCGGTTACCAGAGCTTTCACTTTTTCTTCTGTCTCTGGTAGTTTAATAGAACTCCCCATGATATTACTGATTATTTGCGTGACAAATCTAACTACAACAGAAACGGTGCATTTTGGTATTCCAAAGGCATTTGCTACCTTTTGCATCCTTCCTTCGTCTGCAATATAGTAAAGCGTGATCGCAACTTGTGTTTCCACAGTTAATGGTTTTCTAAACCTAGTCGTTTCCTTCTCAATATATGGTCTCAACAGATTGCAAAGTTTCATGAAGTTAGGTTTAGACATACGGAAGTTTTCCTTCCACTCTTCGTTAACAACCTTGTCGTTTATAAAGTTTTCCCACCATATTTTTGAGCGTCCAGGTCTTATCCACATTCTTCTACGTTGCCTCACTCTTCTTTTTACCTTTCTCCCAAGAGAGCTCAGTAAAGCTGTCTGTCTATACTTTCGTCTTCTCTTGTATATACCCAATAGAAGCAAATATGCTGCCGACGTAATTTGAAAAAGCGAACAAGATATTGCTAGCATTGTCGCAAGCATTGCCAAATGTCGACGAATTTGCCACGACGCCATTTTGAATGATAGGAACCCAAAAATGGTACCGTATTGGTGTTTACACTACAAAGAAGCCGATGCAAATACCGATCCGATACACCACGTACCACTTCGAACAGCGGCGCGTCGCATTGCTGCTTCGATCTCGAAATTGATGCGATTTCATCGTTTCCGGTATAAACAGAAGCCGTATCTGGCATGGTTTTTGCGTCGCTACGCTAGTGATTCGATACAATGTAAACATAGCCTTTGTGTGACACTTTCGACTTTTTCGATCAAGCGCCGTCTATATTGGTCTTTAGATGGAACACCAATGTTCTTTAGCGAGTAGTTGATAGGAATTCTTTGCATATTGATTAAGATTTCGTAATATTCATAACGAAGAGTGCACAACTGGAAACCAGGTGGTGCGTCAAGTAAATCAATGTAGATACAATTTAGTTGTAAATATCAAGAGTGCTTGATGATAATGAATTAACAGAGCAATATATATATATATATATATATATATATATATATATATATATATATATATATATATATATATATATATATATATATATATATATATATATATATATATATATATATATATAAAATATAAAACAGATAACAATGTAGCATAACCTTTTTAATCTCAACGTAGTGACGTCAAACATGTATATAGTATATCCTAGGCAACGAAACGCGCTAATATTCAAATTCACCTGATGAGTGTAAAAGGGTTCTGCCTGTTATACGAAACAAATTTGTAGTGAATTAAAATCTAAATGTAATATTTCAAGTTTGTTTTAATCTTATTCATATATATATATATATATATATATATATATATATATATATATATATATATATATATATATATATATATATATATATATATATATATATATATATATATATATATATATATATATATATATATATATATATATATGTATATATATATATATATAAGAATATATATATATATATATTGTATGAGTATGGAGATTTACGGGTAGTATTCGGCTGAAATAAAACTCGTATTTCACTGCATACTATATTTTTCACATGTAAAAAAAGTCGTATGAGCGTTTTGATTGGTTGTACGACATTTTTCACATGTGAAAAAAGTCGTATGAGCGTTTTGATTGGCTGACATTTTCTTACCCAAAAATTCAACGCCTGTTCGCAGGCTAATGTAAACATGGAGTCCGATTTTGTCAACTTACTGAGGAGAGAGATTTATAATATTTTGTCTGCAAAAAATCTCGAAAGATCATGAAGAAATACATTTGTGGTATCATTAACGTGAAATAAACCTCATGGTTGTGTTTTCTGCACGAAAACAAATCGTTAAATGGTAAGAAATTTTGTTTTTATATTTCGCTTGTATTTTGTTGTCCGTCAGTATATCAAATTTTGGTATCTCTATACTCATCTTTACAATCATATAATAAACAATTTACTTCATGTTTGGTTCGTTTGTACGATTTTTATTATTCACTCGTTGTGAAGGATCGCTAAACTCACTCGTTCGCTGCGCTCACTCGTTCGTTTAACGATCTTTCACAACTCGTGAATAAAAATCGTACGCACTCACCAACCATGAAGTAATCTATATATATATATATATATATATATATATATATATATATATATATATATATATATATATATATATATATATATATATATATATATATATATATATATATATTTACTGTATATGTATTTTTTAATACAAATATTGCGAAGCTTAGAAGTAGACCGTGTTCAAGACAACAAAATAGTCAGCAGACGTTAACAAAATAGTGATTCTATGTTTAGTTACTGCGATAGATATGGTATAATAAGATATTTGTGATATAGGCTACCCGCATGTACGCTATGCGTACCTATTTTTATATTTGATTTGTTAGCCCGATGTGTTAATGATTGGCATACGCGTTAGTTAATTTGTTTATACTTATATTTTGACGATCTGCAAGCAAGTTGCTAAAAATTGACGGAATAGTATAACATCCGGGTCAAAGGTATGAACTTTCATTCGTACAGGATACAGTAGTTGTATCAGTTCTCAACTGCTTCCAGCGAAGTTTCTGCGTCTGATTAAACTGAACTCAACTGAACTGAACTCGATTAACTGAATGATGTTGTCGAGATAGTTACAACATTGCTCATTTGCTCCTCATTCTTTTCCAAAAGGTTAACAACTTCAAGACCCCGTAATGACTTTTCCTGATGTACGATTTAAAGAAATCTGGTTATGGCCTGTCATAATTGTCGTATTCATATTACTGATGATGAAGAAACTGAAACGTCCGATGGTTAATTTCGCTATCAAACCGTTTTTTGCATTCAACATGTTTCTATTCACGAAGCTATACAATCGAATGTTGGGGTCAAAGAAAAAGGAACTCTTTGAAACGATGGAAAAACATTTGGAAAAAGTGGAAGGCGATGTGCTTGAAATTGGCACTGGGACTGGGGCAAATTTTGCTTTTTACCCGCGCGGTTGTTCAGTCCTGGCCCTGGACCCTAACGAACATATGAATTACTATCTCTTTCACACAGAGAAGTTCTATCCCCATGTCACTTTAAAGGAGTACATCGTAGGTACAGCCGAAAATATGAAAAAGTTAGAAGATCAGTCTGTATCAGCAGTCGTGTCTACATTGGTGTTGTGCTCTGTCGAGTCAGTAGATCAAGCATTGAAGGAGATTATTCGAATTTTGAAGCCGGTAAAGAAACGCTTGAGTATTCGTTTGAACGCCTGAGGTTCACTTTGTCAGTATGGCCTGGACACAGATTCTTTCAGTTTGAATTTCTGTTGAATACATCTATTGTCAGTATCAATGTAAAATTTATTTCTTTTTTATAGGGGGGAAGATTTTACTTTATGGAGCATGTCAAAGGTTTGTGTTCAACTCTTTCCAAGTATGGATAAGGTTCACAAATCACAAGTTAGAATAAGTAAGAATTGTCGTGGACAGGTGATTACATATTTCTAATTGAGGATGAGGTTTTATGTGAGTTGAAATACCATAGTTTCTATTAAGGTCTCAAGTCAAAATGCAATCAAGGTTGACGCGAATTAATAAAAGAGAGGTTGCATCACAGTTTTCTCACCTTTAAACCCAAGTAAAACGAAACTTGAGAAGAAGAGAGAGTTTGCTTGAAAGATTTCCCCATTCGCGACTTTATTCAATGTGAACAGAAATTGAGTGGAGAAAAGAGAGTTTCTTTTCAGCTTTTATAGCCCGTGAAATTACTTCAAATTGCAACTCTTCTAGACTTACTCCTCTACGTCAATGCAAAGCAATCACTACAATCATTAGTTATTATAACGGGATGGTTTGGAAGGCCCGGTCACGTGTCAAAATATGTCGTGTTTTCTCTGACGTCACTGCTATAATGCTATCAATTTAGTAATAGGATATTATGCAAATTTGTGGTTCATTCGTATATTTTGCATAGTTTTTCGACGATGCCCGGGGCAAACTGCTTTATTTTTGGTTGCGGAACTAATAGACGACATAGTAGCGCGGGATCTTTAGGATTCCGTTAGGAAAAGACGAGAAATCGAAAGAAATTCATGACGCATGGATAACGTCATAACACGAGATCATGCTGTTGATGAGAACTTTCGCAAACAAATCTATTCTGGCAGCGCTTGTGTATGCGAGAGACATTTTAAGAAAGAGGAAATCGAATGTCGTGAGTATTAAGCTATGATCTTCGCTTATGTATTTATTTTTTTTCAAACCAGAATAAACCAAGTCGAGCGGGAGGTCATGTTGCATATTAAACAATGCTTCATTGTTGACACATAAATGGCTCGTGAATTGACACCAACTTGACTGTACTTAATATTTAAATAATCTGATTATTTAAATTAGATTCTTTTAGATATATAACATTGTTTCGAAAATTTTATAGTGACATTATTCAGAGTTTGTGTATTCTTTTACAGCTGGTAAATGTAAACGCCTTGTTGTTGGGGCTGTTCCGACACAAAACCTGCCAATAAGAAGCATTTTCCCGTCTCCCGTTGCTACGAGACAAGAACTTGTCGTTTACAGAAACATTGAACAGTTCAGGAAAAAGATTTTGGCGTTGGAATTAAGCGGATGGTCTAAGACTGATGGCAATGATGTTAATAATGATGTGCTATTTGAACTTTGCGACCAAACCCACGTCTTACCTAAATTGTCCTTGCGTGTAGATTCTGGATAAATTTCACTGTTGGAGCTTTCAATTGGTTACTTTCAGACAACCATTTTGTGTGCACCACCATGAAACGGTCCATGCAACACACTCTGCTCACATCTGTTATTTCAACTTTGGAGAAGCTGACAGTTTGTGAGGGACTTAATTGCTAATAAAGAATTGAAATAACAAGCCCATTTATTTGTGACCCTAGTACTGCCAGAAATCCAACTCAAGTAATTCGCCACACTGCCCATTAGACCAGAAGAATACAAAGGAAGTGGTGTACCATTTGAAGCTACTGTCATCATTAGAGCTCAGGATTGTGAGGTATTAACCAACAGTCATCGCTGCTCAACCTGTGTGGACACTGAGAAGTGCATCAGTCATAAAAACGAAACGTCAGAAAATAAAATGTTTGAACCAGTTAGAAATAAAGCACTCTTAACTGCAACCAGCAAAAATAGACTAGTAGCCACTGTCCAAAAGCAACGTCTTCTTTACAGTCGTTGACAAACCTAGAAAAGGAAATTTTTAAAAACAGTTCTGTTAATGAGACTTTTGAGAAAGATATATTCTTTTGAGAAAGATATGTTGACTGCAGTGATGAAGATATTTTACCTCATATGAATTTTTTCTCGGAGCAGCACAGAAAGTTACTCAAAACACCTACTTTTGGTCGTCGTTACGATCCCCACCCCGTCCGCTATTGTTTATCCCTCCATGCTGAGTCCGCTTAAGTGTATTGCGAATTACGGGACTCTAAAGTCTTAGTTCTTCCAAGTGAAAGGGCATTAAGGGATTGTTGTAATTTTTCAAACCACAAAGTCGCCATTGCCGGTCACAAGCTCGGATGAGAAAGGATGAGGGTCATAAAAGAGCACGAACGAGAGGTATTCTTACACAACCAGGAACGATTAAGTGAAAATCGATGTTTTGAGCCAAGCCTAAGGCCCTTCGTCGGGAAGTGTCTGCAGAACTATTGTGGTTTTGGATTTCCGTGTGGTTGGATTGTCTAATTGGATTTTCTTAAAACCATCAAGAAAATAAAAACATACGCAAATATTTATTGCTTGACTTTTAAACTCATGAAAATAGAATAATATGAAATATTTACTTGGGTTGCTGTAGAAACAAGCAACGTATTCCTAAAAATATTCACTCCCCCCGGTATGGTCGTCTACAAGGAATTTTCGTGACGATTGCGCGTGACTTTCAAATTATTTATCGGGCACAAAAGCGGCAAGACTTCGTATTGGCGGCAATTTTGGGAAGATAAATTAGTCGGCACTGCGGCACAGTCTCTGAACAAGTCGAAACTGGGCGGAATTGTTCTTTAGTCATCTGTGATTATGGAAAAGTACAAGAATTGTTTGATTCTTCGACTACTCGGCGATAAAAAATATTGCGGAGGTTAAGTGAAATACAATGCCTTATATATCAACAAAATAATGTCAATCCTTTTGAAATCTGCAATAATTGGATTCAACTGAACATGGTTTTTCATATTATAGTAATTTTTTTAGGAAATATGAAAATTTAATTTCTGCGAACGATTTTAGTGATTTTATGCATAATTAGCTGCTGACCTGGCATGTTGAGTGATGATTTTCTTGGAAAATATTATAGTTAGGTAATGTTTTGCTTCTAATACCCACCCCTATAAACAACTCTTCTAAACACTATAGGGACTTCAAAAAGTCTGGTGCTTGCATTGGTCTGAAGTTAGAGCTATGTCGACACTTCCGTTTCAGGGCGGGGTCATTTTGAGGACTTTCGTCCCGAATTCAGGTTTTTGGCACAAATGCCATGTTGATTGCCATGGTCATTTTGCTTTAAAACAGTTAAGAGTATCTCTGGTAAATGAAACGCATAGAAAACCCTATACAGGATCTAGACTATAAAGCGAACGTACAATTATGACCAGACAAATATGACAAGGGACCCAACTCTTCAGCTTACAAAGACACATGATTAACGAGCATCAGGAAAACAACTTTTTGGTCCTTACATGGGTTAAAGTGTTCTTTCCAGTAGCAGTTGCGTGCTCCAGCAGCTTGTTATGATTTTTTAACCTTTTAAATTTTGCTGTTGAGGAACTTGACAAATGAATCACTGGGTTGAAGCTTCAAGACCTACGTAATATGTTCTTCCCCGTAAAGCTTCTCATTTGTCAAGTGTTGGTCAATATCACCGATCAATTCTTTAATTTTCACATCTGACATAACTTACATGGGTTCAGGAACAGAACGAGAACTTTGGCCTTGCTGATTGGGGTGTTTGCTGTTGCGGTGTCTCGTTAGACCGCCTTTTAATTACCAAATTTTGGTACTCAGTTCAAGTAGAGCAATTCAGGAATCGGCTTCTTGCCCCAAAACATCTTCACAAACATCTGTCACTTCCATTTCTAACAGTGCTATACGCAGCTACAAATGAATCCTTACGATAAACTCCTATTTGATGCACTTGGCTGGACAATGTTCTTCATGAGTTCGTGATCTCTGATTGTATTGCAACATGATAGATACTATGATACCCGATACACCATACGTATGCACAGAAACAACAAAAGGCCCCTCGCGAGTAGCTATTATTTTTAAACATGCCTTTAACAAACCCAATGATCAATCTTCGTATTTTGCAAAAGATTCGCGTACACTATAAGAGGTCACGTTGGGTACTACACAACATATTGAGACAAAGGTCACGTGTTCCTTTGATGTTTGCCGGCCTTCCAAACCCTCCTGTTATTTTAACTATGCTACAACGAATGAATGTATGGAAATTTGTTCACAGGTAAAGGATTTACTTTAAGTCTTCAAAAGTGGAACCAACCTTGGTGGTTCTATTTGTCGGATGGGTGCCGCTTGATGCGAGATATAGAAACCTCAATAAGACAAGCTGGGTTTAAATCCGTGAAATGTGAGGCATTTGATGCTCGGAATGTGGGACCTTTCATCAAGCCACACATCATGGGATACGTCGAAGTCTGACTGACAGTAGAACAGACGCTTTCGAGGGTAAGTAGTATTATTATTTATTAAAAATATTTTAGGAGTTTTGATTGGTTAAGAGCTAAAGATGAAATCGTCATGTCCGCTTGGTAGTTGCCCAAATTTGGGGTTGAAAATAAATACACGACATTATGACTCATTTCGTCGTATATTGAAACAAATATACGACATTATGACTCATCTCGTCATATATTGACTGACCTTTGTTAATCGACCTTTCGTCGTAACCTGACAATTGTTTTAATTAGAATATTTTTTTCCGTAGTCTAATTGGCTTATTAAAGTTCTCGAACAATTTCATGCTGTTCCATTATTAGCAGCGTGTGTCTTCTTACTTACAAAGCAAGCGTTTAAACTAAGTTTAAAATATTTTCAAAAAATAATAAAACAATTGTTGAATTCGGTTCTCGCTGAATATGAGGAATTAGTAAGGTATGAGGAAGTTTGTGATAACACAAACCTCTGCCTTAACAATTCCTCATATCCTGCTCGACCTCATTCAATAATTGTTTAATATTTTTAAAATCAAGTATAAATTATTTATCAACCCATCAAACCTAATACTTAAAGAGGCAGTCCAGCCCAGAACAAACTCAAGCAGTTAAATATTAACCAAGCATGCACAAAATATTTTGTAAATATATTTATAACTGTTCAAAATGTAAACAAACGACAAGCCATTGAGATTTTTGGGCTTGAATACCTGTTTATTAACATGATTACAAAAAATTAAAACCATATACAATAGACTTTTATTTAAACAACAATATAATCAACAAATGTGCTGTACCTTCAAGGTTTTAGCTTAAAATTTTGTGCCTCTCTCAAAGCCTGATTTTTTAGTCTTATGTTTTCCTTTTTTAGAATCAGTACCTCTTTGTGGTGTTGCAGCACTTCGGCTTGTAACTTAAGCACCTCCTGATTTGTTATTCTCTTCTGTTTTTCTTTTTTGCTTGGTGCAGGGAGAACAGGAGTAGAGGTGGCTGGCACAGGTAAAGCATCAGGGACAAATATTTTGTCTTGAATTAGTGATGGTGGTATTGGACGCTGGTTTTCACAATCATAGTCATTTTCATAATCCGAATCATCTTGTTCATGAAGGATATCGTCTCCAACCGGGGGCACGTTGAATATCCTGTTCGTCTGAAAATGAAGAAAGATAATACATCTAGTTTTAATGTATAAAAGGACATCTATATATATAAAATACACAGTTTTAGGCAGTTTAAAGCACCGCGTACGTTAATACACCTACACAGGAGAATATTTTTTTAATAGTTTGGCAATATTGTTGGCAACATATTAAATCCTGAACTTGGTCATATTTTGTGGCATTGTAATAAAGTACGCTATAGCTATATTTGTTGAGTTCATCTTTTCTTTGAAATGTGGCCGTCTAACAGCTGGGCATTTTGTTGTCGCTGTCTAAAATAGCGCGGGCGCATTTCTTGAACTTAATCTTTTTTTCTTCGAACAATGAAAACACGTATTTTGAGATAATTTTTTAAAGTCTCTTGTTGATTTCTTCATGGAAAATAACACGTTTCTCAACAAAATAAGTCACAGTGTTTGTATGCAACGATATAACAGCGTAATCGAGTGCAAACGTGCGGAGAAATGCTATTTGGAAATTGGCGACAAATGGATATTTTCCACTTATGGTCAGAATTTCAGAGGCAGGGTTTAACTGCATGGAAACAAGCAAGTGTTCTCATTTTACTGTTGGTAAATGCTTAGTAACTTTTTATTCCACAGGTATGCTCAGTAAGTTGTTTGTTGTACCTTATCAGGAATCATAAGTGTCTGAAAATACACAATTTGAAGGAAATGACACATATTCCCCTTGTAGATTCGCAGAGTATAGCCGTTGCCTTTAATTAAAAATTGTGTTTTATGAAAGTTAAATCCTACTTTGTTCTACTAAAGCTTGAACCATTCATAGGAAAAATGCGCCAGATGTGGCAATCAACAAATGCATTTGCTGTAGTGCAGATGACATGTGATGACATGTTATTTGAATTGCTCCACTATTGGATTATTATAAAGTAAAAATAGCTGCAAAATGATGCTGAAGAGAATCGAGTATTGCTGTTATGATATAGGAAGTGCTGTACTGATTTGTTCAAATTTAGAAGTCTCATGGTACTGTTTAACACAGGCATGTTTGCCTTGTGAAATCCTGTAGTGACATGGCATATAAGTGCAAATATCTCAAAAGTTTGACTATTGCCTTTCTCTGAAATATGCCCTAAAATTATCTTTTCATACCAAGTGTCCTGGTAAAGTTAGTGGGCATGCTGGGAAAAATGCGCACGATATGTTTTTTTTACCTAAATCATGTACATCCAGTAATCTCATAATATTTTGCTTCCTCTTTCTAGTCACATAATAGCTATATATTCACTCATTGTAAATGAAAATTTGATACAATGTTGCTTGCACCCTGATAAAATAATGAAAGTCTTTTGTACCCCTTTAATTCTATATAAAAGTTGTAGACATGTGTCAAATTTTGCACTTGGCTGTTAGCATGTTACTGCTAAGGCTTAAATTATGTTGCATTTATTGAAATGATATTATAAAACAATCTAAATATGCTTTTTAATTGCAATTTTCATGAAATAATCCCAAAACTTATTATACTGGTATACAATTGTGCAGTTTTTTATGTGCAGCATATGCATTAATTTGACAAATTAAATTACATTTATTTTTATTATATTTTATGCTTTATTTGTAATAACATTGCTTAAATCTTCCAAACCAGTCAACAATGTCTTTCTAGCTTGTATACCTATGTTTTTAATCCGTATCTACCTGGACTGGACAAATGATGGGTAATATTCATTGACTGAATTTTCAAAAAGTACGAGCTTGCCTGTATTCATAGCATAAAAGCAAAATAATAAAGCAAAATAATAAATTTTTAAGTTAGAACCTTTGTGGTGGATCGGTTAACGTTTTTCACTAAATATTAAAGTATTTTTGTTCATTAAAGTGGTCGTTCTATGAGTATTGAAGCCAGTCAAATCCAGAAAACACTCTATTCATACGCCGCTATATTGAATTTCACTCCCTCGCCCCAGGGATTGCGCGCTAAATTTGGCGCATGCTCCGTACAAAATGCCCAGCTGTTTGGCCGTCTTAGTTGTCATTGTTTTGTAAATTATGAATTTTATATTAAAACGAGCGAGTGCTCTGGAAACTAGTGTGCGGTCATTTGTGCAGTCTTGTCCAAACTTGTGCAAAAAATGCATCCTACTTCATACCTGTCTCAACGCCGTCTAATCCGGTAAAAAGAGGAGTATCCTCAAATATTTTTGTTATTCTCTCTTGCACCGCCGTGGGCTCTTTAGGTGGAGGTCTACCTCCAGTTTTCCGCATCTGCCTATTAACAGTGGCAAACGTTTTCTTCGCGGAGCTGGTTACGTTTTTCCATTTCTCTTATCTCGCTTGCTGTCCGATTTGGCACTCCTATCGCGTTTATTTCTTTGGTTATGTTATCCCAAATTTTGTTGATTCGTTATCGCATTTGTTAACTTCGACTGCAGCACGTCTAAATTTTCCTGCACTTTGCTGGTCAACATGTCTATTTCCGTCACATTAAAGTTTAGTTTTCTCTTTTTCCTTTGTTTCTCTCCCGAAACAGCCGCCATTTTGCACGACGTTTTGAAATTCGCGCGCTTTTAAGCCGAAGGTGAAGTGTCTTAACCCTGGGTTAGTTAACCGCAACTTCAACCCTGCTTTGAACAACATCATTTTAACCATAGATAGTGTAATGAGGATAGGAAACTCCTTAATAAACCCTAATACGCGGGCTAATATGTTGATACCACTGAGCTCTATTAATATATCTGGAGATCGGGCTCTAGTATATTTCCTATCAAGAAAGTGTTGGCAAAAACATGGCGATTTGTGACGCGTTTTACGTCACAATCTTCCTATTTTCATGGCGAACACCACTGGCCTAATAGTACTAACGTGGAAAAAC
Source organism: Muricea muricata (assembly GCA_963855995.1). Taxonomy (NCBI): domain Eukaryota; kingdom Metazoa; phylum Cnidaria; class Anthozoa; order Malacalcyonacea; family Plexauridae; genus Muricea; species Muricea muricata. The sequence goes on along the minus strand of OY979728.1, from coordinate 5,734,755 downwards.
CCGATCTTCAACCCCCCCTTTTACTTTCCTATTTTCTTGAAAGTAGAAATATAAATTTTCGCTGCATTGAAAATATCTATTTGTTTCTTAAAAAAATGCCATCTTTTTGTTCAGTTCCTGGGTGCAGGAATAGTGGAGGAAACGACGTATCGTCGCACGGGTAAGGAGTTGTATGATTTTGTTTTTGTTAACCAATTTAGCCTGCATCTGTATCAGTGATCTGTACCATTGATCTGTACCTTTGCTATGGACTTTGAGTTCCATGCAGTTTGCAGAGCATGCCGAGGCGTGCTCTGACCAAGCGATTAGCTTTATTTGCATTATTCCATACAGGTCATTTCACAGTTAATTTGTCTCATTACTTTAAACGAAAACACGCCTAAATTCAAAATTATTAGGTCACGATTTATTGTTGACGTTTTTTCACTTTTTTGTTTCGCATGTTCAAATGACAATATAAACGTGCACGTGTGTGTACTGTATCCAGCCATTCAGTGGCCAATGGTTTGTGGAAGAAGTTAAAGGAACAACAGCCATACTTTAAGCCATACTTTAATTTTCTTTTAAATGAATTACAAAACATTTTTACAAATCACAGATCTTCTGCAGTTTCAATAGACATAGTTAAATTAATCAATATTTTAACAAAGCAGACCTATATGTAATTTTTAGTAAATAGAAATATAAAGCAATAAGTAATTAAGGATTCTTTTTCTTTGTCTGAGATAAAACAATGCAAATTTTTTTCTGTCCTTCAAAATATTCTTTGTTTAATTTGAAGATTTCCAGATGTGAAGAAATTCCCTGGGCTGCACAGCCTATGGGTTGACAACATAGGCAAGCTGATGCCAGTAGCCTTTTGTTCCTACAAAAAGTAGTCGTGTGTGTTCAAAGCATTTTGGTGTGAAAATGTTTGAGAAGTCCGGTTACAGCAAGAGAGCAGCACTGAAGCCATACGCTGTGCCAACAATCTTTAATGAATGCTCTGATCAGGTCAGTTGTGTGATTTATAGTTTAGAGTTTAATTAATATTTGGACTCTGTTTAATTACATAGGGTATCAAGATGGTATTTAAAATACTTAATCATAGAATTACAGCTGTAATATTTTTTAAAATATTGTCTAAAATGAATGTGCATGCATAGGCTGGATAAATGCCTTTTCTGGCAGTCTTGCTTCAATACTTTATGCTATTAGTGACCTTAAGTTTATCAATAACCATAAGTCATGAAAAAAGCAAACTATAGGTATCCCTAAGGTATATTGATAATACTTTTGAAGAGCACGCTCCCAGCTAAATGATCCATTCCAATTATTAATGAATCAAAACTGCTACATAACATCACAGACTGTAGCTCCCATTTTACATGTCATGTTGGTTTAAGTGGTCTTTACAGGCAGGTGTGTACAGAGGTTAACATAACTGTAGCAAACCCACCTCATAACAATTCCCCTTACTCTCCTAAAGTTGAAAAAATAATTCTTAATTATGCAGCGCAAGAGTAGTCTTAATTGAAAATAACAGCAAATGTAGTAAAATATTCAACTCATTACCATATGAGGACAATAACTTTATAGAGTTTTTATAATGCTTTCTTTAAAAGTCATTTATAATGCTTTTGACCAGGGTGATTTGACTAATTTTAATTTGACTGTAGTACTGTACATATTTGTGCATATGGACCTCTGTATCAGTTATTCATATTGTATGTTTCTTTTTCAGAATTGTAACATGTAAGCTGGGTGCACCAGAAGAGACGGGCATTAAAATCAAGTTCCCAAAATGAAGGAAAGAGGCCAAAAAATTAAAATGTTCATGTTGATATGACATTTTTAAAATAGATTAAATGTGTTGTGTGAATGTTGTGTGTTTAATTACAAATTAAGGCACAATAAAATCAATCCTCATTTGAGGTTTCTTATCCATAAAAAACATCATCAACCACCAATATTTAATCAAGCAGTCAGAATGTTTTCTATGATGAATAAAATAACCATCAAATTGTGTCCAAGGCATATGCCATGTCACCAGGCTGATTTTTTCAGGCTGTTTCTTTTCAAATAAACAGTGAACAATACAAGCTTTTTCAACCAGACCAAAAAAGCTTATACACATAACTACATTATAGTAATTTATAGTACATTTTTTGCACAATCCCAACCCAATGTGGCCATGAAACCTGAAATGAAAGACTTTCTATTATGCAATTTAGTTATGTCATTATGTAAAGTATTTTTGTAATTGAATATTTTCCAAATTAGTGTTGTTTAAATTCTTTTTGTTTATTTACATTATTGGCGCTCCCTAGTAGGTGCTTTTCAGTGACAAAATTACATAATAAAATGACTAAATTATCTTTATGATTTTTTACAATGTTATATTTTTGAATGGGTTATCGTTGGGATGGGTATAGTTCATTTGAACATTCATATCATTTGACCTGCCATATAAATCTAACTGCTGGAAAATTATATGCTTAATTAGTTCAGCTAGTATAAATACTAGAATTATTGTTAATATTGTAGTCTTTCCTGATTTGATTTCTTGTCATGGTGAACGTCAACAAAGTTGAGGCCTAAAAATGAAACCAAACAGTTGTAAGTTAAACATTTTGTTCCAATATGATAAGCAAAAGTCCTGTAATGCTGTATGTTTATTTCATTTAATTTATTGCCACTGAGTACAAAAACAACATATGTTAAGTAGGTCAAATTATCTCGCTCAACTCTTAATATATAATACTGCAAATTTATAAGCATATATTTTGTCAAATGAGATGACACTGAATGAAATTATGAAACACAAGCATTAATATTCCTTCTGGTTTGATAAAATTTAACGACTTCGCCATCCTACACAATCTTGCATAAAGTGATAAACAAGTTATGAACACTGGAGTAGTGGCTCACCTGTTCACAAGGGTGCATTTGAAGTCCCGTACGCCGAAGATCATCGGCGTGGGGTTTCAAAAATCATAATGTAATCTATAATAAAAGTCGGCGTACAATCATGAATCTTCGGCGTGAACTTTACACAGAATGCACCCTGGCTCATTCAGTCATTCGAAGAGTTCCACAATAGTCGTTTAAAGTTTGTCGTACGTGTTTTTCCCCATCATTACAACTGTTTCTCACAGGTTCAGTTACTTTGTGTGATACGTTGTTCCAGCTTCTTGACTTTTCTCCAAATACAGTCATAGAAAACCATTGCAGTACAAACTGTATAAAGATTCGATCTTTGTTTTCTCTTAAATTTCAGGGGGGATGGATATTTGCGCCCACGTTCTCTTCAGCCGAGGTCAGTGGAAGATAGCATTAAAATAGGAAGATTGTAATAGGAAGATTAAAATAGGAAAACACACAAATAGTTATAAAATAATTTTGGATAGAAACTACAAGTTAACTGAAGTCATTATTGCAATACTTCTTTGGAGACTGCTGCAGAGCTTTCCAGTTTTAGACAAAGCCAAAAAATAGTAAGTAGGGTTCCCTAGGGTGTATTGTGAATCAATGGGTTAATTGTTGCAAACTGGGGAGTATTCTGTAAATTGACGAAAATATTATATTTTAACAATAGTAACAAGTTATTAAATGAGTATTAAGCAATATAGGGGTGGTCATTATAATTACAGCTGCCAAATGGGGGGTGGGTCTTTGAAATTTGCGCACAATTTAGGGGTATTTGAGTCATATCTAAAATTAGCAAGAATAAAATCCACAGCCACCCTTCCTGTCCATTATATACAAAATTTCTACATAACAAGATGTTGATCATAGGTCTGTCCCAAAAATTCTCCAGTGTGCCCCATTTGCTTGGAACGTATTGATGGAAATAGAGTCTCACCAGAATGTTGTGGTGGTGTCTTTCACAGCATTTGTTTAGAGGAATGGCTTAAACATTCAGATGGTTCTGGTGCAAACTGTCCTGTTTGCCACAAAGTGTTCTTCAACATCAATTCTGAGTAAGCATTAATTGATTGATGCCGTAATGTTATTATGAGGGCCATGTTATTTACTGTACTATATATATAAATATATATATATATATATATATATATATATATATATATATATATATATATATATATATATATATATATATATATATATATATATATATATATATATATATATATATATATATATATATATATATATATATATATATATATGCAGTACTGCCAAAAGTAAATCAATTTTCAGAATTAAATTGCATCCAGGTCTCAGGTAGCTTTTCAGCACTTGATTTAGAGATTTCTTTTTAATGGAATTATAAGAAATTGTATTATCTACGTGTTTTAGAAAGTACATGTCATTGAGGATGAATTAAACCTCATTTTAATTTTTTTAATATGTTTAGGGGAAACAGTGACTCCACCAGCTTGACCAAAAGAGAGCTATTGATTCCTGATAGTGATAGTCGTCCCTCCTGGAACAGCACCAACATACAACAGCAAGGTGAAAGTTCTAGTTCAACACTGTCTGGACACAGGTCAAGCACCAACCTGTTACCAAGCCAGCCAAGTACCAGTGATTCTATCTACAGCTCATTATTTGACAATAATGATATCATTGAGGTGGACTCAGACCCTGAACTTGCTTGTACGTCCTTTACCAACGAAGAGGTGAAAATTATAAATGTTGTTTCAGAAAGTTCTTTGGAAGATACCTTGTCTGGTTTAGCAAAGAAAATTGATGATAGCAAAATTTCAAAATTTAATATATGTAGAAGTGATGTATGGGATGGGGCTAAGAGAGGTTTGACAAGGAAATCTTTTTGTCCCTCTAGTAAGATATCGGTAAGATTCAGCGATGATTTTGGGAGTTCTGAGGGTGCTGTGGATAGGGGAGGACCAACACGGGAGTTCTTCACTCTAGTTCTGAGTTGGATAGTTAATTCCCAGCTCTTTTGTGGTACAGAATACAATAAGGTTCTTTCGTGTAATGCTGAGCTTTTACACAATTCTGAATATTTGTATGCAGGTCAGATTGTTGCTTTGTCTCTGGTGCATGGTGTCCCTGGGATAAAATGTCTTTCTACTATTCTTTTTGATGCTTTGGTGCATGGTCCAGATAAAACTGTAGTCACAATTGAAGATGTTTATGATCCTGAGCTAAAGTCCTCTCTTGAGCAGTTTTCTAAGGCAAAGTCAGTTAAAGAAGCATATGAAATTATGCATAGTAATAATTTAGATACTATCTTAGAATTAGGTGGTACACTTCAACTGATAACTGATAAAGTCCATTGAGGATATTCAGAAAGTGGTTCAACAAACTGCTCATTGGTATGTCTTGGGTAGGTCTTGGCCAGCTGTGGAGCAATTTAAGCAGGGCATGTCTGTATTAGGTGTAATGGAAGCAATAACATCATGTCCTAATGCATTTGTTAATGCCCTCTGTCATTTCCCTGAGAATTTAACAGCTGAGATGTTTATTAATTTGTTTAGTGTTGTCTTTAGCGATGAAGGGTCAAACAAACGAGCAACAGAAAATTTAATAATTTCATATTGGAATGATTACTTACAAGATGTTGATGAAGGTGAAGCAGGAGTGACCTTTGGTGATATTTTGTTTTTCAGCTGTTGTTGTAGGGAAATACCTCCTCTAGGTCTTTTCCTTTCTTTGGGTTTTCTTCATGAACCAGAGGATGATGGTAGTCTGTCTAACTTTCCTAAGGCAAATACATGTGTGCCAATTTTGCAATTGCCTGTTACTCACAAATCATATAACTCGTTTAGGAATGCTATGGCATTCGCAATTCCTAATACCAAGGGGTTTGGATATGGCTAAGTTTTTAAGATGCAAACATCTGATCACTGTAGTCTGTAGGTCTATTTCATAGATTAAATGTTCATATTATGAACAGTCCAGTTAAGTACAACATATATTTCTTGCATCAGGAGATTAACATTGACTGGGGAAATCTTTGTTTTTTCATAACCTGTTACTGCCACTAAGAAATTAAATACCAGTTTCTGTTGTTATTCTTGCAACTACTGTATCATTGCTTTAGGGGTATACCAGATTTAATACCAGGATGAATAGTGCATGATCTTGTTACCCAACTGGATAAGAGAAATCAGCACATACAGTTGAGAATAGCTGCTCTTCTAAGCAAAAAAGTGTAAAAAATAGTTTATACAATTTATCACATTTCCTGAAAATCATGATTTATATTCAAAACCATGCAGTTTTGACAAATAAAATGTCCCAATATGAGAGGTTTTTTAGGAGTCCTATACATGTGAAAAAACAGCAGTAATGGCATATTGCTCTGTATCTGGTGTACCCTTTTGTTAAGCAATATGCTGACTATTAAATAACCCACTCCCTATACAGTTTTGGAAATAATTGCATGTGAAGCTTAAGTGAATAGTTGTTGTTATTGTAGAAGTACAGTGTACTCTAGTCAGATTTCAGAATTTGGTTTTTTGGTTTCTAGTTTCCAAATTTATATTGTCAGTTAAAATTACTTTTATGTACTTTAGAGTAGTTATAATTAGTCAGAACTTGGCTTTTGAGGGTTTATGTTTAACACTAAAATTGATATTGTCATGTTGTAATGTATTAGCTGTAGTTACATGTACATCAAATCAATAAACTCAGCTAATAGTTGTGTTGTCTCAAATTATTTGTTCAAGTCTGAGTAGTTCAAAGTGCCAATTTGCATGGTTTTGTTGTTATGGGGGGACAGCCAGTCCAGCGCTCAACAGGTTCATTTAAATATGTACAGCAATACTGTATGTTGCCACCATGCAAGATATTTTTATAGTATTTATACCAGCAGTCAGGTATTTACTGTGTAGCTTCTGCATTATTTTTTTGCAGCAAAGGGAAAATTACGATTTTTTTATATCTTTAGAAGTTTTTCAAAGTTAATATTTATGCATACTTATAATATTAAAATGTGAACATTTCATACCAACATCTAACCATAGTCATATTTCCCCACATAAAAGTCATTGTTGACTTGCACATAAATTTGTGCTAATGTACTTCTTGATGAACTACTGCTGGAAAAGTGATTCTTTTGCTAGTTTATAAAGTTTAAGTTTGTCTTCTATTAAAGTTGATTCTCTAAGTGCAACAGAATTAGCTTCAAATTCCTGTAATAGCTCATGGGTTAAATCTGGATTGGTTGGTGGGATTTCAACAGAATTTTCATTAAAAAGTGGAATAGGACCATCCCAATCAACACCATACTCATCAGTCACTTCAATCGGATCAGTTCCATTTTCAGCAGCCATCAGTGAACCTTGGATCCAAAGTTTTAGTGGTGTGTTGTTGTTTGCTGTAGACAAGGGATGCCTTATCCATGCAGCACTCCATTCATCTCAACAATAATTTATATGATGAAGAAATGCAAAATGTAAGCACCATAAATCAATCTCTGCCAAAAAGTGCAAAATACCAAGTTCCTCCATTAGAGAGAACTACTCATAGAAATTCTTCAGAACATCTTCAAACACATCCCGCCACAGACGCTCGATGCGTTGATTGTGAACGCTTTTTCCCACAAGAGCTGAGCCTCTCCTCGCGCCACAAGTATGCAGCATATATTTGACCACATCCACATTCTCTGATCCTTGATCACAACGGGTTCTGGAGGGCAATCCCCAATTTTCCACTGCTTTGATGAAATGTGTAAATACTGTGACAGCTTCATTGTTAGTGCTGCATGCTAGATACACAGGAATACGTGTATAGCCGTCTACACATCCATGAACTACGAAACGCCATTTCACAAGTTTATGATTTCCGTCAAAATGCCATAGACCTAGTGGTCTGCTTACATTGTACACTCGACGCTTAATTGCAATACGCCATCGGATAGCAACACCCTCAGGGTCAACTCTCGCAAGTGCCTCCCGTACACGGCGTCTTGGGATGAAAATACTCTTTGCCCCAAGATATCCAGCCAGCATTTTTGACCCACAACCAGGATTTTCTCTTTTAATAGCTCGTACTAAGTCATCCAGCTGATTATCTGGTATTTCGGTGTAAAAAGAATGTACTGATAAACCATAGTCCTGCATTCGTCGCTCAACAGTGCGTGAACTTACATGCAATAACTCAGAAATACATGGAATACTAAACCTGGCTTGTAAAAGCATCTCGAGTTGTACCTTGGTCACTTCACATTTTGGTCTGCCAGGCTTTCCAGTAAAAATGGTGGTTACTCCATCTTTACTGCCCATCCCATAAGGGTCTAAAAGCGACCGTGCTCTGCTCAGTAAATTGAATATTTCTTCTGGTATTTTTGTCAGAGAATCAAGAACAACTATATGCTTCTGGACTTCTTCTAGATCTTCAGCTAAATCTTCATTTTCAGCAGCACCCACATACGAAATAACCTCTCTTAACCTTGAAGCTATTAGCTTTTTTAGTTCGGCTATGACATTAACATTCGTGTTCGTCGCCATTTTTAATCAGTGCTCTGCATTGGCCTGGGCATAACAGAGGTGTGTGTTCCACTGAGCTGTATATCATAATAAATTGTACCTAATAATAAAAAATTGTGCCTAATAATAAAAAAAGTGGGCTAATAATAAAAAATTGTGCCTAATAATAAAAAAGTGTGCCTAATAATAAAAAAATTGGCCTAATAATTAAAAAGTGTGCCTAATAATGAAATGCGTTGTGCCTAATAATAAAAAAGTGTGCCTAATAATAAAAAATTGTGCCTAATAATAAAAAATTGTGCCTAATAATAAAAAAGTGTTCCTAATAATGAAATGCGTTGTGCCTAATAATAAAAAATTGTGCCTAATAATAAAAAATTGTGCCTAATAATAAAAAAGTGTGCCTAATAATGAAATGCGTTGTGCCTAATAATAAAAAATTGTGCTTAATAATAAAAAATTGTGCCTAATAATAAAAAAAATGGGCTAATAATAAAAAATTGTGCCTAATAATAAAAAAGTGTGCCTAATAATAAAAAAATTGGCCTAATAATTAAAAAGTGTGCCTAATAATGAAATGCGTTGTGCCTAATAATAAAAAAGTGTGCCTAATAATAAAAAATTGTGCCTAATAATAAAAAATTGTGCCTAATAATAAAAAAGTGTGCCTAATAATGAAATGCGTTGTGCCTAATAATGAAATGCGTTGTGCCTAATAATGAAATGCGTTGTGCCTAATAATAAAAAATTGTGCCTAATAATAAAAAATTGTGCCTAATAATAAAAAAGTGTGCCTAATAATGAAATGCGTTGTGCCTAATAATAAAAAATTGTGCCTAATAATAAAAAATTGTGCCTAATAATAAAAAAGTGTGCCTAATAATAAAAAATTGTGCCTAATAATAAAAAAGTGTGCCTAATAATGAAATGCGTTGTGCCTAATAATAAAAAATTGTGCCTAATAATAAAAAATTGTGCCTAATAATAAAAAAGTGTGCCTAATAATAAAAAATTGTGCCTAATAATAAAAAAGTGTGCCTAATAATGAAATGCGTTGTGCCTAATAATAATAAAGCAAAAGGAATAATAATAACATAAGTTTGCATAATAATGATATCTGTAATAATTTTGGCGGGGATGGCACTTCATACCGGTTAGAGAAGTCACATGATCTTAAGCCGACACAAAGAAGCATTGTATGCATGAATGATATATTGTCCTTTGTCGTATGATAGTACATATTCATGTTTCCTACTTAATATTCGCGTCAAAGTCTTCCTGAAGAAACGAGTTATGCCAGAAAACAGCGCTTTAATCAATTGTGCGCATAGCAGAAGATACGAAGGCTTGAGTTTATTTAAGATTCCAACTGTAAAATCATCGGACTCGGAGCACACATCACGAATGAAATCTGAGGCTCGCGACGCTTGGAAAACTGTCATTCTACGAACTTGACAATGACAAAAGAGCTCAAAGAGCGATTTGAAAAAAAACAATATCTTTGTGAGCATCATTTTGAGGCAGAGTTTGTTGACACTTTTCCGTTTACGGACAAAGATGGCAATGAAAAAGTACGAAAGAGGTTGCAGACGGGAGCAGTTCCGACATTGAATTTGCCAGTCAAATAGTTGGATATGTTGCCGGGTATCTGTTGCTATCTTTTTCTTTACGGTCAATTATGGACAGATTTCCAGAGGGAGTACACACTTCCTTCCCAAAATTATCAACACTTCACTAAAAATATTTTGAACCACCCGCTGCCCCCCCCCCCCCCCCCGAGAATTTCCTACTCCTGAAAAAGCAACCAATGAGTGACCACCTCAATCTCCATTGATTGGTCACCTTCCTAAAATTTCTCCACCCCCACATACCTGAATAGTATAAAAATCTGCCTCGGATTGTAATTAAAGCATTCTTAAAACATTTTTGCAGTATGAGATAATTAGCATTATTGCATGAACTGCCATGAAGGAAATATTGTTGGTATGTATTTTGGTAATTGATAATTTTTAGGCCTGGTATTCACAAAAACATTTTGGTTTCTCTTTGAAAACAATTTATTTTAAAAATTACAAGAGTTGTCATGTTATCAATGTTATATAGTTAGTGTACTTGCCACTAAAGATTACGAAACTTTATTGAACATTTTTTACTAAATAGGATATGGAAATTGTATGTTATACCATTGTTGTAATTACTGAGGATCTCTTTTTCACTTTACTAAACTTTTTGGTTGCATCAATATGAGAGCTCAGTGGCATAGCCAGCTTGACAATCACGGGAGTATATTCATATATTCATGTTTACAGATGAATGAGACTATAAAAACAGTTGATTCGAAAATAAATGAATTGTGCTAAACATGAATACTGGGCCCCTGGTTATCATGCTGGCTATGCCACTGAGAGCTATTGGAAAGATTTAAAAAAAACCCCATCAATATGGCGTATGGTAATTAATTTAATTGATATCTTTGTCATCAAGCGTCTCGGGGGGTATTGCGCATGTGGTAATTGGAAAAGTAGGACAAACATCAGTTGTAGATTTATACTTATAGCTAGTATAGCGCAATCACAATATTTAAACGCGTTCTATGAGCTCGGGTTACTCCTTATAATATGGATAAAGGCAGTTTAGAAAACAAGTTCAAGGCCATGAAAATGCCAGAGTTGAAAAAGTTCCTGCAGGATCGCGGAATTACGGTAAATAGTTATTTAAAGCCTGGCCTCGTGGCTATGCTATTTGCTTGCGCTGTCGAGGAAATGAATTTACCGAAATGAATTTACCGAAATGAATTTATCGCCACAATCAATGTCAGACCACTAAGGCAGAAGAAAAGCTTAACATGCACATGTATGGTTGGCTATTTGTTTCAAAATGGGTTCGTGATATATGGGCTCTAATCTAACGTATATTTTTCACTTTAATGTGCAATATCTTACAATAACTCACCATCTTGCTTTCTCCTAGCTTTCTGATCAAAATCCTTTGCATCGAACTGGTAATGCCCGCCAATGAGACACGCAGTTAACTGGTATACCGGTACGCGTATATATGCGTGTTTCGTACACGCATATACAGTATATGCGTGTTTAGCAAAAGCGCATATATATGTGCGTCAAAAATACGCATATACACGCGTCCAAAAGACACATATATACGCGTTAAAAGTGTTTAGTAAAAAATATACATTAGATTAGAGCCCATGTATCACGAACCCATTTTAAAACAAATGGCCAACCATACATGTACATGTTAAGCTTTTCTTCTGCCTCAGTGGTCTGACATTGATTGTGGCGGTAAATTCATTTCCTCGACAGCGCAAGCAATAGTCACGAGACCAGGCTTTAAATAACTATTTACCGTAATTCCGCGATCCAGCAGAAACTTGTTCAACTCTGACATTTTCATGGCCTTGAACTTGTTTTCTAAACTGCCTTTATCCATATTATAAGGAGTAACGCGAGCTTAGAACGCTTTTAAATATCGTGATTGCGCTATACTAGCTATTGGCCTACAACTGATGTTTGTCCTACTTTTCCAATTAGCACATGCGCAATAGCCCCCGCGACGCTTGATGACAAAGATATCAATTCAAACATTGTAGCAATCTAGTGTACGTGATGAAATGGTAGACAGGCATTGTAATGTATATACTGTAATATATTCTAATATTTTATAGGGCTGTTCATCTTAAAAATAGAGTTTTGAAAAAAAAACAATTTTTCATTAATAAAAATGTTCTAACATCTTTTAACTGCAGCTGACTCTGCTTGTGTCTTAAGTGTTTTTCGCAGGGCCTGCTTATGAAACTTCACCTTCTTTAGTGGTCATTTTTGTAACAACATCCTTTGAGTAGGAGAAGGATCGCACACAAACATACAACATAACAATATTTTCCAAGCATATGTCAGTCACAGATGTCTTGCTTTTAGCCAAACTAGCATTGAGTAGGATAGCATCCCGTGCAGACTTGACCTTGGGCTTTTGCAAAATATCTGCCCTGACTTGCTGAAGTGGGATTTTACGAACCAAGCCAGCACTGTGTTGCCTGAACACCTTTTCACATTCAGCAATAATAGCCAACAAATTCTTACAAGGACTCCATAGCTTTCCCCGCGAAACAGAATCTATATATTCGTTGTCTTGCAACGAATTTATGCTCAACAGCAGGGACTGAAGTTCCAGTTGTTCTGGAGTGTCTTTCTTGGCAGAAACTTTACATTTGCGATACATCTTTGAAATGACATATCCAGCAACATACAAGGGGCCAAACTCAGATTTCTCTATAGGTTTTATGTCAGGAAGCTTTTCGTTCACGTTACCACGCTTGTAGAATCCGACAAGTAGATCTGGGATTTGGATAATAATAATAATAACAATAGTTTATTCACAATTGATCACAATACAAAGAATAAATACATTATTACTCATATACGTATACAAACAAATACATGAAAAATTGTGAAAGGAGGTGGAAGAGGTTATCCCTTTCTAGTCCATCTCCCAAACACTAGGCTAATAGTGAAATATAAACAATGATATCTATAAAAACTATACACAATATGTAATACAATCAATAAATTAATCAATATTAAATTGTATGCAGGAACAGTCATATTCTTCGACTTCGTTACAAACATTGTTTCACTTTCAGACATGAGTTTGTAAAAGTTTTTAAGAGTTTATCTCTGTCCAACTTTTCACAGTATTGGTCATATAAGTTTCTAAATGTTTCACTAGGTCTTCCGACGGCTTTAATCGGCTTCGTCACAAAATTTAGACATTGATTCGCCATAAACTTTAATTCAACGACTGACTTTGAGGCTTTATCGACAATTTCACCAACGACCTTCGAAGTCAATGGCGAAACCGACTTTGTAACGGCAGTTTTCTCACCATGCTTTGCCCTTGTATGTAGGGTTAGACCATCTTGGGATTTGCAAACTTTAGAACAAAGCCCACATGGCACATGGAAAGTTTTTGGTGAGATTACACTCATCGACAACCTAGTTAACGCACTCTTTCAAGTCAAAATTCTGGTCGCTTTCTTTTGCTAACGCATTCACCATTGCTTCCATTACGTCTCCTTCATTGCTTGAGCTTTCTTCTTTACGATCCATCGTCGAGATTTAGAATTTCATTTGGAAAACACCTTCGAAAAGGCAGCGAAGGACAAAATTGTAACTTTAAAAACCACATATATGCTAAACGTCTGTCAACACTTTGTGTCGCCTTAAGATCACGTGACTGGTAAATTTTTATAACAATAACATTTTCTCGGCCCAGGACCCAGTTTCCTATCCTTCTCATTACACTATCTATGTTTTAACCTAGGGTCAGCTAACCCTGGGTTAACGAATTTAACCTTGGGTTAACTGTTAACCTAGGATTAAGTTAACCGGCTTTTGAACAACCGACCCCAAGATTCGACTGAACACTTATTATACAGGAGTCGACTAAACACTTGTTATACTTGCGTTGACTGAACACTTATTATACAGGAGTCGACTGAACACTTGTTATACCGGAGTCGACTGAACGCTTATTATACAGGAGTCGACTAAACACTTGTTATACTGGCGTTGACTGAACACTTATTATACAGGAGTCGACTGAACACCTGTATACTGGAGTTGACTGAACACTTATTATACAGGAGTCAACTAAACACTTATTATACAGGATTCGACTAAGCACTTATTATACAGGAGTTGACTAAACACTTATCATACAGGAGTCGACTGAACAACACCTTTTGTACTGGAATTGACTGAACACTTATTATACAGGAGTCGACTGAGCACTTGTTATACTGCCGTTGAGTGAACACTTGTCATACAGGAGTCGACTGAACACTTGTTATACCGGACTTTACTGAACACTTGTTACAGGAGTCGACGGAAACACTTGTTATACAGTAGTCGACTGAACACTTGTTATACGGTAGTCGACCGAACACTTATTTAACAGGAGTTGACTGAACACTTATCATACAGGAGCTGACTGAACTCTTGCTATGCAGGAGTTGACTGAACACTTATTATACAGCAGTCGACTGAACACCTGTTACACTGGAGTCGACGGAACACTTATCATACAGGAGTCGACAGAACACCTATTATACAGGAGTCGACTGAACACTTGTTATACTGGAGTCGACTGAACAAAAAGGTCACTTGTAGCATATAAACTTGTAGCATGTAAACTAAAAGGAGTTGCATCTAGTGTAATTAAAAGAGTTAATGAGCGGGGCAACTCACAACTCATAAAAAGAACTTGTTAATCCTTGTAGATAGTTTTTAAATATTCACTTAGTTCCTCTTACTCTCAACATTTTGTAATTTAAGGTAGATCGTACTATTATCTTCTTACTCCAACTGTAAGTCCATTGTATTTTTTATCTTAAGATGGATGAATAAAGCTATTATTAGTAAGCTACTAGAAATACATGCATGCAGCAACCCCTCGCCACTAACTAAGAGCATGCAACTATATTTTTGGGATTACATGAATTACTTCTGTAGGTTGTTGTCATAGCAACACAGCGAATTGTTATTCTTTCTGTATATTTTTTCAAAATGACAAAATATCAGTTTTTAATCCTTGTTTTATTGACAATTTTTTTAAATTGCACAACATTTGTCATCAGTATGTTATTACGCCTAATGTAAGCTTAAATTTGGTATAAAATACGACCTATTAATTACATTAGACGTTTTAAAATATTTATGAAACTAAATTTTTAACATAAACTTTGAGTTTGAAATATTATCCCATATGTGTCATGAAAGCGGGCTTCTGATTGGTTCTCAGCAGGTAAGTTTTTTTCGAACTTACCTGCTTTTTCCGAACTTACCCGCTTTTCTCTTTTATCGATAAAACCGGCTTTCTGATTCGTTACAAAAACCCGAACTTACCTGCTTGCTGCTTACGCTGCCGTCCGCCTCAAACTGCTCAACAACAATGGCGAACAAAATTTAGCTGATGATAAACCTACACTTTAAAGAACATTTTTGGGCTAAAGACGTCACAGAAACCAAGCAAAAAGAAACGGAAAATTGTAAACTAAAGACAATAGAGACCCTGATAAAGAAATATTAAGAGACCAATAAGTTTAAGAAGAGAAAATGTTGACAAAATACATCGGCGACTCAGCGAGCCTCGGAAAACAACACAAGAAGATAAGTTTAGTATGGGATAAAAACCCAACTTACTTGCAGGTTCGGTTGGTTCGGGATTAACGCACCTCGAGGTCTGACAGCTGTCCGAACCTACCTCGCTTCGCTCGGTAGGTTCGAACAGCTGTCAGACCCCTCGGTGCGTTAATCCCGAACCAACCTCCCTGCAAGTAAGTTTGTTATAAAACCGTTTCAAGCCAATTTTGTATCTTCGCTCATATTCTTTTAGATGTAAAGTTCGTCAATATTTTGAAATACAGTAATAAGAAGACAGTCTTGCATTTACAAAACATGAACTTACTCTGGAAAAATTTCGAAAGCCAATGAAATTTTGTCGTCGTCAGTTAAACGGGAAAACCGTTTGAAATTATGTCAGACGACCTGGACGACGCATAGTCACAGCGAAAAATTCAACAAAATGTTGAAAAACATTGCGCATTTTACCTGATTTTCATTGTTGTTTTCGCCCAAAAAAGTGACTGGCAGTTTAGTAAAATTATTTGAGTTTATTTTTAAAGTGTTTATTTTGTGTTTTCAATCGTATTTGTGTAGTTTTTGTACCATTTCGTCGGGGCTACGTGCGCAATTTCGGTATTTACTTGCCAACCTTAGGAAAATATATATACATGATGTAAACATTGATGCATCACAAGCTGACCACGCGTTGAACTGGACCGCGTGCATCCCAAAAAATATACCATCAATTAGTGGGCTACCTATGAATCAATCAACAATAAATTTTAAATCTGGCCAATCAGTGTTAGCCATTCATGATAGTCCGCCATATTGTTGAGATCAGTGAAGATGACGTCATGACATACCAATCTTACTACCTAACTACCACGAGCAACGACTTTGAGCTCCGCTAGTACGAAATTAGTAACCCTCGCCCCAGGCTTACGCCCGGAACGGTGCTTCGCGCCGTTGGCTCGGGGATTATTATTATGTCATGACACCCTATTGGTGATTGCACGTGAAAAGTTTAGGGAATAAATAAAAACGGGAAGTTGCAAGAAAAATAACCTAAGAAATAAAAACATGTATGGCTATGTCCACAGAAATCACCTAACGTGGCCATGACCAAATCACAAGTCCTGTTTAAGAAACCGAAGAGGAAGCAACAACAGGCTCGGGCGTCGCATCGTTCCACCCAAGATGTAGGCGGTAGGTATGACACGAGCCCTGGATTGCATCCGAACAACACAATTTTCGGAACAAGGACTTGTAGCGTCTAGTCATGCCACGTTTCGAGCACAACAGTTCATTCTTTTTCCATTTTAACAAAAATAGCTTTTAAAGTAGTTCAGCGAAATTTGTAAACTGTAATTTTTTTTTCAACACTTCGTATATATACACGTATTGTATAAAATTTCTAAGTGTATTACATCGTAAAACTGGAACTTTGGAATACATGCGGGTAAGACAAAATCTTAATAGGAATACGCGAAAATGTGGTTTGACTCGCTTGAAAGATACGAAATAAAGTGCTACCAAATGTTATGTAAAGCAGTATAGTGCTTTAGTTTATTATGATTGTATTAAATATTATTGTGCTGGTATTAGATATATGTTAACAGAGGTATGAGTGGAAATATGTTAGCCCTAACCCAAACCCTAATCCTAACCAGCGTTTTATTTGTCATGTTTTAACTATGATGGATTGAAGGTTTGGTTAGATTTAGGGCTTGGATTAAAATTTAATTTCGTGCACTGAGAACACGGAATTATTACCTAATTTCTTTGTAATGTGGTTGGTTTCATGTGAATTCTCCCCCCCCCTCCCAGTTTAAGCACCAGTTAGGCCCCTGTGAACTGACAACACTAGCTGCATATTGTAGTTCTAGTGTTTGTATTGTAACCATATTGTATTTGTGGTTATATATGTAAATGGCTTTAGTATATACTACATTTCTTATTGTAACAATTAATATTTTTTGACTGATCCCCTGCCCTGTCATTCCAATTCTATTGACGGTGACGAAAAGTGAAGTTGTGGTGCACAGTTTAATCAAGATCGATACTTGAGCAATCTGTCCACGTACAGTTAAGTCCTTCACTAATATTTCACAGTATGTCACCCGAGGGACGGTCTTTCCCCAAACGTCGAATTTCTCTTTATATTTTTCCGGCAATTGCGTCCCTACTTAAGGTGGCCTTCCACACTCAAAGCGTTTTTTCTTATTAAACTATTTTTCAATCATATTTTAGTCAAATTTCACCGATACAGGACCTGCAGTCACTTTAACATTTTTGTGTTGCTATTATAATTTAGAAACGACCTCCTATAGGACAAAATATAGGGTTTACTTTCAAAAGGATTTGATTTGAACTGAATTCCTTGGAATTACGAAAACAAGTTTAACGGACAACTAGGGCATTCTGTGTGGTGAACCTAAAAAACAGTTTGCAGTTTCCAATCTTCACAATTACCTACTTAATAGATATATCGAGGAAGAACTCTGTTAAACTGTTCTTTTCAACGTTAGCTATGATGGCGTAGGTAATTCACAGCCTGGCTATAGCACTAACATATCAGTATCAAAGATTTCAAACGAATTCGTGCAATATTGGAAGTCGGTGAGACATTCTTTAAGATAATCAACTTTAAAGTTTACGCATATTTCAGAAAGCTTGAATAGAACAATGCCATTCAAATTGCAAACGATAGAGTAAGCCAATTGCATGCCATCATTTGCTCTGGGTAAAATTATGGTTTTACCCTTAGTGTAGCTTGTGCTTAATTTCTCGGGTTTTGATATAGTTTTATGTTTTAAAAACATGTAAAAGTTTTTAGGATCAGTGCCAGGTCTGCTTTATGTATATTTCAAAAATTGACTAATACTGGAAAATTTGAGAGGAAGACCACCTTATTAAGAAGACTGTTCTTTAATATTTGCTCTGTTGAATTAGGCCGTGGGTCGTTAGGTGAAAAAGTAGCTCGAAATGCATTTTTGTGGCACCCAGTCGGGAAACACTTGGTACGTAGTTTATTTGAAAGATACAATGCTACCAGAAAAGGTTCCCAAGCGAAACATGTACACTTGCCAGATATCCAGAAAACTTATTACTCCGCCTGCCGTAGGCGAGGCGGAGTTTTAAATTCGCCCCGTTTCTGTTTTTTTTCGGTGTCAGAAGTCGGTGCAGCGCTCATGGGTGATACCGCTGGCACAAGCCGCGTGAGCCGACCTAAACACGGCGTTTAAACTCAATTTCTAGCGAAATATGTCAACAAAACACGCATGTATGCTAGAACATCTAAACCGCAAGAAGGTTTTACGTACAAAGATTCTCATGCAAAATGTTTTAAATAGACGAATTTTACCGAGGAGCGATGTATCGCGGTGAAGTTTTGAGAGCGTGTTCCCGTTATTTTCAGTTGTGTTTCCACTTTTTTTTTCCTAATTTCTACACAAGAATCAAACGCAAATTCTACTGAAATATCTATATGCAAAACACAATTTTTAACATGTAATAGTTAACAAAAAGGGACAGGAAGGTTCTTTATCGAAACATTGCTCGAGAAATGTTTTAAAACGGAAAATTTTGATAGACTCCATCATTCCATGATCAAGGAGTGAGCTAGGAAATGGAGTGTTCCTAATTCTAATCACGAAGTATTCATTATGATTTCTTTCCTCGGTTTTCTACACCTTTGTTGAGGTGCTGATATTTCGTGCAAAATGATTTATTTGCTTGTGGGATCTCATATAATTATAAAAGGTAAGAGACATTTTACATTCCAATTCCAGAAATACGTATGTTAGTCTAAAGTTCCCAACAAATTATATCGTGGAGACTTCAGGCAGTGTGCTGCAGAATTGATTTAAATTACGCTATCAGGTTAATGTATTTATGTATTGTATACACTTTTAGTAAAATTTTCTTTACTTGCAACTACCCAAAAATAAAACAGCCATATGTTGGTGGTATTATGACAAAAGAATCTTGTTTAATACAATTATGTACTATGAAAGTCTTTAATTTAAATTAAATTCTAAAAAATGCAATCTTACTAGGACTCTGGGCAGAGTGCCTGGCAAGTCACTCAGACATTGATTTTTGGTCATCTTGGCGATTACATAAGATGCATGTGCTAGCAATGTCTTAAAATGCCTTGGATGGTACCCTAAAAATAACTGATTTAAAAAGGAATTCGTTAGGCAGAACAGAAATAAGGGAATATACCACGCGCCCAATGAACGCTCTAGTTACAGCCCTGCCTGGCCTTGTGATCATTTTCGTTTTGGCAGGCGGAGTGAACGCCTTAGCAGGCGTCTTATCTTCTTTTAAATTGTATTACAGCAAAAAATGTAAAATGTTGAAATCAACGATTACATCATGGGAAAGAGCACAAACAACTACATATAAGATATTTAAACAGTTTTTTATTTCTTAAATTGTCTTCGAGTTATATCCTCTCAAATACCCATTTGTAGGCTGGTACCCAGACTTTATTTCGCGATTTTGGTTCAATCTTAAAATTTAAAAAGAAAATAATTCGAAAACTGTTCGAAGAATAGAAACTGTTTCTTAGTCTTATCTGTTTTTTGTGCTCCTTCAGATGATGCTGTTCATTTTTGTTATCGTTGAATGCAAAATTAAATTTTACAATTTAATAGAAGATAATCACATATCAACTGAAAAACGTTGGATGAAAGGCGACAAAATCTCATGGAAAAATATATGAGTAATATTGTGAATGATAACTGTCCAGAGATAATAGGTAACCTTTTTGAAAAGTGTAACAATTATGATTATAACTTAAGAAGTAATGGCAAATTTTTAAGACTGTCAAAACCAAATACGAACTCCATGAAGAGAAGTTTTAGTTATATGGGGGCTAAGACCTGGAATCAACATCTCAATGACAAACTGTAAATGTTATAATTCTATATTAGTCTTTTTATTTGTAAATATTACACGGCCCTATGAAAAATCAATGCAAATTGATAGGTTACCGTGTATAAAGATAATTAAATACAATACAATTAAATACAACTGTTTTCTCGGTATCCGGCAAACTTTTGGCTTGGGAACTTTATTTGTACAAAACAAAAGTTGCACAGTTTCAGAACGTCATCTTTAGTTATGCAACAGTGTATGCTTCTGTTCGTACTGATAGAAAAGATAGTTAGATAAGCACTATCAAATCTAATGAGAGTAATAGTTGTATTGCATATGTACATAACAGTGTTGCCAAACACCCCCGGAATCTGATCAATTATTCAGCGAAGCACGTATATAATGCGTAGCGGCCGCTTATAGAGTGCGACTCAGGATATTACTTTTATGAGATATTTATGCCGTACGTATTCAAAATGAGCATTCCTATTCATTAAAACTTACGAACATCAAAACAAAGTTGTGAGAAGATCTTTACGATGTTGATATTTGATGTTAGTCACATGACTGAAAAAATATGGCGTTGTTTCATATTTGGGGTGGACCACGCTATTAGTTTTAAAAATATGATAACACGATAAGACGTCGTTTTTAACTTAATTGGAAGTGGGAACGACATTCTTTAATCAAAAACAGCATAGGTAACAACAAGAGAATGTTTTAGCTAGAAAATAAACGAACTTGGTGTCATAGTTGAAGAATTTTTCAAAGATTACGTGGAACGGTGGAAAAGAGGGATTCTGGATTTCTAAAATGGATAAGAATGGAAGGTATTAGGCATTTGAAGGAGAACTGTTCGTAAATCATCATGATCAACGTCTATCAACATTTTGAGAAAGTTTGCTTTGCCATATATCTTCAAAATAGCAATCATGGATTTCTGGTAAGCAATAATAATTCTAAAAGTACCTCCACTGGTGTCGTGGAATAAACGTTTGGAACTGGATTGAGGAAAAAAATGCTTGAGAGCACAACAAGTCGAGAAAGACAAGACAGACAAGTCGAGATCAACATGATAATTCCTTAATGCTGGAAAAGCAACTTCTGATGAATGGTTTTAGGTACCTGCCAAAGAAGTGGTAGAACGATCATTTAGATCTGTATTATTAGCAACCAGCATGTCTTCATATGTGCCTAAATGTGCAAAAGAGACCTCTGATCCCTATTTCCGCTGTTACCAGCAGAACTCGTTTACTTTGCCACTTATTTGTTGACTCCTTAGCCTCGCTGGTCACATACCATCATTGAATATCAATAATCCAGGGTTCCAAATGAGGCCAGTTGTGCCTGGGAACACAATCTCATATTACGAATATTAGGCAAAAAATTGATAAAAATGTAAAACTTAGGCTAGCAGATATTGAAAACTAGGAAGCCCTACGCCTAGCACATGCCATGAAATTTGTTAAACCAATAGACATATTGTTGTCAGTCTACATCGTGTTTGTATTTTAAACGATTTTGTTTTAAGTTGTCCTGCTGTCCCCCTTACATATTTACAGCTATTTCTGCAATACGACATTAATCCCTGGTTCAGGAATGTCGTTGTCTGTCAACATGTCTTGAATTACGATTACAACATCGTCATCTTTTGCATGCGAGTTGCTTGGAGTCTGGAAACGTCCTAGTTTTAGGCGAGAAAGACTGAGAACAACCTAGAATTTCCCCAAATACGGTACTTCTAGGACGCTCTCAGACCCCTACGCGCACAACACTAGGACGTTCCCAGGCTTCTCAGCAATTTTTTGCCCTAAAAACTAGGACGTTTCATATAACAACAGACAGACAACTGAACATTTGGCATCAAATATATAGACCAAATCTGTCTCCACACAATAATGCACTGATGTAAACAGTAAATCAAAAATTATAATCTATTCCTTGAATGATGTACAGAAATACAGATTTACTGAATATTGAATGTAAATGTAAAATGTTAGCTACTATTGAGGCAGTAATGACGTACCCCTAATACTCATTTGACTTGCTTCATAACAATAACAACGTATATTATCAGAAAGTCTATAGCGACGATGATAGAAGGATGGCGTTATTTTCACTGTTGCAAGTATAGTAAGCGTTGGTAAACTTCTATATTTTCCCAAGGGCACTAAAACCCGTTTGCTTTGAGACAAAAACGTGTTATATTTCATTATTGGGTGTATTTTCAAGTATATATACATTTTATTTTTATACCATACTCTATTTATAACATATAATATATATAACACTTAAGTAATATTTATACGAGATTTTATATACTGCAAGTCGTCGATCCACAATATGGCAATAATGCTAGTGTAGATGACTCAGCTAGGTGGTAGAGGTATTTTCCCCTTATCTCTTAATCTACTTAACTGACGTGTTGACAGCAATTTTCCATACCCCCAGGCGTTCTACTTTATTCGTCTTACTGCAATTTTCTCGTATAGTTTCACGCATCATTATTTTTGCCCTTTATTGTGATCAAAGTAATTCTGACATACAAGCAGAAATATTTTTAATTTAAGAAGGAATTAATCTTTTTAAAATCTTAGTGTCTAAATTTTTCGCAATTACTTTGCGCTGCCTTATTGACGCATATATTGCCAACATGGAATTCTTGTGACGTAAATCTACAATGAATAAGCGATGTTTTCCAGCGAAGCTTTGGAACTTAATGCAATCTGCAATGATGTCATTGTCTTTAACATCAATAATGACATCATGTATTTGCGTTATAAAAGAAGCCAACTGTTTAGATTCTTATTAAACTGAGAAAGTGACATAGTAGAAGAACAAGATAATCAAGAATAATGTTAAGAGCAAAAACTCAAAAGTCTATTATCAGTCGATGCCCTCTTATTAATTGTTCATACCGAAATTTTCGCCTGGATAATTTGAAAAATCACCTTAAATCAAGAAGACACAAGATCACGAACGCTGATGTTATAAATAAGATCTTGGGAATAGTGAAAAGCAATTCACTGCCAACCGACTATCTGCTTCGTGTTCAGAATGATAACATTGTACAATTGCGTTTACCACAACAAGAAAATCCCTCTTCCGGATCATTTGTTCAAAACCAAACAGCAGCTAGCGTGACGAATAGTACACGATCGACACTACAGTATGAGAACACTAGTTCATGTGAAGATGTGTTGGAACGTGAGCATAACCAGCATGAAACAGAGCTTTCACAATCCGCTGTGGCAACGTCAACGGAATCGTCGAACGAACAGATGCACAATCTCACAGAGGCGGTTGCGTCATTGAATCTCGCCATTCAAAAAATCAGTATTAACGAAAGAGACATGAAAACTGTACTGCAACAAACAAAAACTGTTCTGGAAGACAAGCTGTCCGAAATAGACCAACGTTTGGAAAAGGCTGACAACATCGTGTCTAATGTGAACAATACCTCACAATCACTTGTTCAACTACAAATGGCGCAAGCCACGAGAAGTCCCAATGTCATGCGATTTGTGTATCCGCTGAAGAACAAAGAAAAAGAAATACAATACAGTCTTCACTTCTTGTCAACCAGCAGAAAGAAAACGAGGTGACTCAGCGATTCCTGTTAAGATGTTACGGGCTAATTCAGTGTCATGTGGCATACAACAAGTACCCATTTATGTCTTACTTGCATCACCTGCAAGGAGTTGAGGTCGGAAACCGTCATCTGACCGATATGGCAATGGCCAGTGCAACTGATTGTATCTATGATGTCCAGTTACGTTCTTTAGTCAAGTACATTGCATCAATTAATCCTACTACTGGTCGTCTAAGACACTGCCACCTATCTATGGACAAAGTAACTGTTGAACATGTCACACGTCAAGTAATTAATATGCGAATTTTGGATAACAACGGTGAACCTGTTTGCATTAATGGCAACCAAAGTGTGATTTCGCGACACGAGGATCCACTTCCTGAATACACACAAAGCCTCGGTGACACACCAGTAGCGGATCATGCCAGTGATGCCCCGAGTGTATTTTGCCACGTACTCGATTGCCTTGAAAATGACCTAAAAATGTCCAAGGAAACAATTGCTAAGAGCGTGACGTCGTCATCTTCAGATTGCGAGGCGGTATATACTGGAGACATTCATGGTTGGCAAAGACTGTGGAAAGTAAAGTTCAATTGCGCTCACTTACATTTCGCTGACAGAGCACACAAGCTTGAGTCGATGGTGGGTAAGATACGAAAACAACCAGAATTCAAATGGCTCGATGACGTTCTTTCCAAACTGGACATCATGATTTCCAAAATATGCCAGTCGCCTAAACAACAAAGGAACATTAGATACGCTGCATCACTCAGTGATTCGGTAGTGAAGAGCATGAAAAGGCTGGTTGAAACCAGATTCATTCGCTATCTTGTTGGCTCAATTGATGCACTTCTTGCAAACGCCTATGTTTTGGAGCTAATGTGGCAAGAGCAATCCCCTAACGGCGACGTGGATATTCAAGGTCACTTGAAGAATCTGGTGAGTCCTCTCTTTTTGCCAACTCTATTGATAGTAGCCGATGTATTTAGCAAATCTTTTTTTGCCAGCGAGGCATCCCAGTCTGACATATATCCACTTTGGGATGACAAGGCAAACGTTGACCGATTTCTCGCCAATATCAAAAGAATAAATGATCTACCCCTGGCCGATAATCCCCTAAATAGAAGAGTTCGACTTCATCTTCCAAACATTGCTACAGGTCATTTTATGCCAAATCCAAGTAGGCCCGAGCAGCAAATAAACATTATGCAATACAATGTGCATTTTCAACCGCAGCTCAGAAATCGGGAGCGGCAGTTGACACCAGACGAGATCACGAGAAGTGTTGAAGTTAGAATGAAGCAGCTGACATCAGCAATCCTGAGGGAATCTGCAACATTCTTGGCGCCAGGTGAACAAGAACGAGATATCGTGAAGGTGTTTGATGTGAAGTCATTCGACTTCCATGATCCTGAAAAACTCAGCCAGCAATATAACTATGAATTTGTTTCTGTTACCGGTCATTTTAATGATGGCAAGCTTTCATTCCCTGAAAGCCCATGTAGCCCGTTGTGCCGTGGAGTTGAATGTGAATGTCTTCTGAATCAATTTAAAACATTCAAAGAACGTGTTCGGGACAACAAAGATCGTTTCAAAGATGTTTGGTTCGTAGAAAATGAAGCTGGTCAAGTCAAGTGGAATACCACAACTGTTCTTAGCTACTTCCACAGAGTTGAGTATGGCTTGCATGAAGATATACCAGACTTTGCAGAACTAATTGAGATCTGCCTCATCATGTCACGATCTCAGTCTGATACTGAACGTGTAGGCAAGTTGACCAAAGACGTCTCAGATAAAAGATTCGGTAGAAAGTACAACGAAGCCCATAAAGAAAAAGGAAAAAAAGACAGGGTAAATGAAGAAACGTTTATTTATGCAAACCCTGTCCCCCTGCATTGCTTACCACTCCAAGACCTAAACAAAGAATGGGCAAAAAAACATCTGCCCGCTCTTACGAGAACTAATCCAGATAAAGAAAGTTCTACGCTAAAAACTCTAAAAAACAAGCAACCAACTGTTAAATTTTGGTTTCACTGAAATTGTTTTGAAATGAACACTGTTTTAGGTCATCTTTGGAATGACATTAACAATAGTGATAAGTTATTAATATTAATGTAGCAACTTCACCAATTCAGTGGCATGGCTTACCCCACAATTTAATCCTGCTATGGCAATTACCACTGTATAATCATTTTTAGTTTCTATACAAACTGATTGTTTAAATGTTTTTACAATCAATGAACACGAAAATAAAATATTTAA
Source organism: Muricea muricata (assembly GCA_963855995.1). NCBI lineage: Eukaryota > Metazoa > Cnidaria > Anthozoa > Malacalcyonacea > Plexauridae > Muricea > Muricea muricata. Next base: position 5,708,476 of record OY979728.1, on the reverse strand, counting down.
TATTTGCATATCAAGCAGGACTAAATCGTCGGTCTGGCTACGTTGCCAAGTGTATTGTATAATCTTATAGATTAGTATACAGATTACAGTGACTGAGAATATGATAGCTAACTGATTGATTGACAAAATCATTAATTGCTTACAATACCGGTACGATTGGTAATACTAAATAGACTTTTGAAGTTGCATATGCAAAATGCATATCCAAATGATAATAAATAATATAATAATACAAAATGTAACACAATATATCAATGGTCTTATTGATTACCTTCTCCCAACAGACCCAAGTTCCCCTCCGAAATAGTTTTAGTTACCAGTTGGGTACTTGAAAATTGAAGAAAATTAGGCTATTAATTTTCTAAACACTAAACCTCAGGTACAAAAAAAATGCCATTTGGAACCCTGAATAATCTAACCCATGCATGCTGATTTCGTCTGCCCGTCAAAAGGACAAACTTCTGTTGTGCTCTCAAGCATTTTTTTGCCTCAATCCAGTGCCAAACGTTTATTCCACGACACCAGTGGAGGTACTTTTAGGATTATTATTGCTTACCAGGAATCCATCATTGCTAGTTTTGAAGATATATGGCAAAGCAAACTTTCTCGAAATGTTGATAGACATTGATCATGATAATTTACGAACAGTTCTCCTTCAAACGCCTAATACCTCCCACTCTTATCCATTTTAGAGATCCAGAATCTCTCTTTTCCACCGTTCCACGTAATCTTTGAAAAATCCTTCAACTATGACACCAAGTTCGTTTATTTTCTAGCTAAAACATTCTCTTGCTGTTACCTATGCTGTTTTTGGTTAAAGAATGTCGTTCCCACTTCCAATTAAGTTAAATCGACGTCTTATCGTGTTATCATATTTTTGGGGCTAATAGCGTGGTCCGCCTGAAATATGGAACAGCGCCATATTTTTTCAGTCATGTGACTTACATCAAATATCAACATCGTAAAGATCTTCTCACAACTTTGTTTTGATGTTCGTAAGTTTTAATGAATAGCAATGCTCATTTTGAAAACGTACGGCATAAATATCTCATACAAGTAATATCGTGAGTCGCAGTGTAGTCTTAAATCTCAGTCTCTAGGAGTGGGTCGCAAACATGAGTGATATTTTGCTGCCGATCTTTTAACATGTATTCATATATTCGGTTATTCTTTCACCGTATATTTCTCAAAATACCACTATATGAAGCGCTGTCGTTTTCTTAGCATTTTTGCAAAGTTTCAATCGAAAATACAAGAAAATAAACACGATATAACGAATATTTTGACATAGCGATAAGTAAAGTTAGTGTGCGAAGTATTGATAATTTCAGGTAAACAAAATTAACCGGAAGTACTATATTTCATAGCCTATGACGTACATCTCTGAACCCACGGTGAAATCGATTTCACCGTGCCGGTTCAGAGGTCTACGTCGTAGGCTAATATTTCATTGTCAAAAACGCACGAACTAAATACGCCATGGCGACGGGTCATATCTAGCGTGCTTTCTGTGTTTTGCCCATCAGGCAATGCTAAAATCAATTGCTGTGCTTGTGAACGTGCGCAAGCCAAAGGAGAAAATTTTGAAAACTTTAAAAGTTTATGTAAAGATTGAAAGGTAATGCTTAAACGGTTTCGATGTCATAGCTTGCGACGAAATTGTATGTTCACATATTCAAAAGACTCGACTTGAAACGTTTTGAAATATTTAAAAACACGCTTTCCATTTGCAGAGCAGAAAGTTTTTAAATGTTTTTTCAAAGATATCGGCTATACTACTGAGTACTGACAGTCATCACACTTGTCTGACTTGTGAAACTTTGCACTATCCTTGGATCCCTAGTTAAATCGATTATTATTAGGGTACCTTCCAAGGCATTTTAAGACATTGGTAGCACATCTTATGTAATCACTAAGATAACCAAAAATCAATGTCTGAGTGACTTGCCAGGCACTCCGCCCAGAGTCCTAAGTAAAATTACATTTTTTAGAATTTAATTTAAATTCAAGGCTTTCATAGTACATATGTTAAACAAGATTCTTTTGTCATGATACCACCAACATACGGCTGTTATATTTTTGGGTAGTTGCAAGTAAAGAAAATTTTACTAAAAGTGTATACATATACATAAATATATTAACCTCATAACATCATTTAAATCAATTCTGTAGCACACTGCCTGAAGTCTCCACGGTATAATTTGTTGGGAACTTCAGACTAACATATGTATTTCTGGAATTGGAATGTTAAATCTCTCTTACCTTTTATAAATGTATGAGATACCACAAGCAAATAAATCATTTTGCATGAAATATCAGCATCTCAACATAGGTATAGAAAACCAAGGAAAGAAATCACAACGAGTACTTCGTGATTAGAATTTGGGAACACATTTCCTAGACTCACTCCTTGATCATGGAATGATGGAGTCTATCAAAATTTGCCGTTTTAAAACATTTTTGGAGCAATGTTTTGATCAAGAACCTTCCTTTCCCTTTTTGTTCACTATTACATGTTAAAATTGTGTTTTGTATATAGATATTTTAGTAGAATTTGCGTTTGATTCTTGTGTAGAAATTTCTAAATTTCTGAAAAGTGGAAATACAACAGAAAATGACGGAAACACGCTCTCAGAACTTCACGCGATACATCGCTCCTCGGTAAAGTTTCGCAGTGGAATCTCGTCTACGGCAGGCGGGGTAATAATATTTAATTTTTGCTGTGAATTCTATGCTTAATTATTTTGATCGTCATTTAAAGTGTATATGAAATGAAACATAATTACTCACCATCATCTTTAAGAAGTATTAATAAGATTACATATTGAAGGTAATTTGTTTCAAGTTACGTTTAAGACCGATTTTCTAGCCTGCAAAATAGGCTACTTGACTTTTAAAAGTTGTCCATTTTACCGCGCGGCCACATTCCACCCCCCCTGTTTTGTGACGTAGGAACCTTGACAGAAAGCCCGCGCCATATGTAAATAATGGCGGCAAGTAATACTGTTAAGAGAAGGCGAGGAGGCGATTATTGTGTTGCTGGCGGCCCTAACAAAGTCAGTTGTAAAAATAGTAACTATAGCGAAGGTATTTCAATGCACTGCTTTCCAAAAGACGAAATTGTCAGGAAAAAATGGACAAATTTTGTTCAGAAACACAGAAAAAACTTCGTGCCATCAAGCAACTCGTGCTTATGTTCGGCGCACTTTGATGAAAACTGTTATGAGAACAGGTCGTTGATCTTCCAAATATGGAGCAACCGCTAAGATTTAAACGATATCTAATCAAAGGATCAGTTCCAACAAAGGATGTTGCGGGGAGAACGCCAGAAATGCCTAAAACACCCAGTGCACGTCAACGTAGACAAGTAAGTACACTAATGTTTTTAGTATTCATTTCATTGTGAATTTAGCAAGGGTTCGTTGTCATAATATAAATGACACGTAGCCACATGTTGCCATGCCCATGTGGAATTATCTTACAGGAAGGTTTCCTGATTGTGTCGGAATTGTGATGTACTCTAGTTTGTTCGTATTAAGATTCATTTCTGGACGCATATACACCGTGACACCTTGGAATTGGAGAGCAACTGCTGTGGTCCCGTGTGCAGACGACAGCTCTTTATTAACAACGTAAATTTTCATATTTACATTTGAATATTATATTTGCTGCTTATTTTGTCCGATAGTTGTCTTCTAGCTAGGACTGCATACTATTATTGCGAAGTATCAAATGTTTGTCATATATAACGTTACTCTCAAGCAAAAATGCTTGCTCATCTTCAAACTTGTTCCGCGTCTTAATTGCTGGTACCGGGAGGCCAGAAAAACCTCCATTACGTGGTAGGAAATCTGGGCGGGACCAAGATACCAGCACGCTGCCCGCTCAGCAAAGTTGCGATATTAACTGTTCCCAATGGGAATAAAGTTCCACATTCCACCAAATTAACCAAGTTTGAGCTGTCAAACGCACTGACCGAGATGTTCCTTGATCATCGACACGATCTTTTATACTCTTGCTCTGCATACTGCTCCGCCCACTTGGGAATACTGCTTTGTTGTAATGAATATACTGCGTACCGTAGGAAACTATTTATTCATTTTTACTGGACGCATATACACCATGACACCTTGGAATTGGAGAACAACTGCTATGGTCCCGTGTGCAGATGACATCCTCAGAGAAGCACAAAGAAAACTAAAAAAGAAAAGGAGAAAAACGCGGCTCCGACACAAACAACTATGAAAAACACTTGACACGTTAACGTTAAGCATGCTAATTACTTTATTATCTTCATAATGATGAGATGACACGCGATAACTATAAGTTTAATGACCTTGAAACGGCTAACTTATTTTTTGTTAAATCTAGATCGACGTATGAATGTTTTGAATCAGCACATTTCCAACCGGCATGTGAGTCGAGTTGGTGGGACGTTACGACGCCTGAATTAACTCCTGCAGTTGCAGCTCCTCGTTTGAGACTATGAGTACCATTGCCGGAAATATCTGGCACTACATCAAGCATACTATTAATACATGCGACGTGCTTATGTGCATCACCGGAGATCCCGTCATCAACATATAGATTAATGCTGCTTGTCCAAATTCACGCCAGCGGCAAGCAAAAAGCCGGAACATTTTGGTAGAAATATAACAATAAAGAATAATATAATAAATATAACAATACATTAAATACAAAGTATAGCACACGGCCGTCAGGCCAAACAAAGGAAAAATCCGGAAATTTCCGGCTACAAGGATGGATATCAATATGATGATACCCCGACTCTATGTCAAAAGTAAAACCAATAACCTGCTTTAAACATTTCGGATAACGTAACAAAATTTTCGTACTTAGATTTATCGTGTTTAACATAAGGATTTACAGAACGTGACAAATCTATAACCAACTTTTATTTTTCCCGACCACAACGGTCAAAGGATCACAACAATAAGGTACGTCAACACAACATTCAGACGCACAGTTCGCCTCAAGCGAGGCTGTTATAGCTTGAACAACAAACTCTGAATCATTCAACGCGCTAGCATTGTTCTTTAAATAACTGCTCGGTGGCTCTTCCACAAAGGGAATGACATAGCCATCTTCTAACACACTCAATTAATTTAGGCAATGTAAATTATCATATCACCATTGCTTGGAGGCGGTCAATCGACCACGTAGACCATAATTACTTTTACAACCATAATCACAATTATGTGGGCATGTATTGGCAACAAACTGATTTCCAAATCTGAAAAAAACCCTGAATCGGTTCTGTACTAAACGGAGCTGACATTGTTGGAATTCGATCGGGTAACTGCGACGAGTTGTCTGTTATTGGCGACTGCGCTTTTGCACACGAGCAGAAATTACTAGTTTGAGACATTTTTTAATATGCTTTTCATCGTCGGAGCTCGATGCTACTTGGTCGCCTTGATACTCTTTAACAAAATCCCAACCGTATTTATCGGCAAGTATTATAAGCTTAGAACGTTTATTAACCAACGACATACCTTCTTCCAAAAGCTTCTTTGGCTCCATCGAAGTTAGAATTTACCAGTGCATCAAAGGCGGTTTGTAAAGCTTCTTTGACATCGGACTGGTGGTGGTGTTGTTCCCCATTACCATCGTGTTTAAATTCATATTTCGGAGCTGGCTTGAATCTTTTAGCCATGCGTGCAAGATTTTCTTCATTCTCGATTGCTAGATCACGCTTCAAAGTAGAGATTTTTGTTTCGATAACGCCTTAAAGTCTGGCTAATGCATTCGTAACTGGATTATTCTGTGTTTCGTCTGTCGAAGAACTCCCATCCATAGTTTGAGCTGTCAAACGCACTGACCGAGATGTTCCTCAGGGTTGCCAGATCACTGCATTTTTGAGGCCAAATCGTCATTAGTGTAGTCAAGTAAACAAAGAAAACAAAAGCCAAGTACAAAGAAAAACAAAGAGCATTGTTGAAGATTTGGCCTCAAAAATGCAGTGATCTGGCAACCTTGATGTTCCTTGATCATCGACACGATCTTTTATACTCTTGCTCTGCATACTGCTCCGCCCACTTGGGAATACTGCTTTGCTGTAATGAATGTACTTTCCTACTATACTGCGTACCGTAGGAAACTATTTATACTTGTGTGTAACAACTTGTATCGTACGTATTCACAGATACTGAGAGAATTAACTTCTTCTCAAGTCACGGCATTAAGTGATTCTACCAACTGACTAAGCTCACCTAATGGATCTACTGGCACTAAAACATGCCCTACTTCTAATGTCACCAACGTAGAAGCTCAAACAACATCTTCTGTTCCCACAAGTACATCTAAACCAGAGCTAACATCCACTCCTTCCAACACAGCCAACAGTTCAAACTTTAATTATAAAACTACCAGCACCTGTGTAGGGTCAATTCATCCAGTCACTCCTATAGAATATGTAGCTAACTCCCACCAAAACGAACATGTTATGACTGCAATGGACTGAGGAAGAAATGTTACCTGCTAAGGAGAAAGAATCACCGTTTAAAAAATAGCATACAATGTTTCAAAGATAAAGTGCAGCAGTTGCAGACTGTGCTGGTATGAATGCCATTAACCCAATTACTAGTTTTAAATATTCAGGTTTACTTGTACAGGACAAGTTTTAAACCTATATACAGTAGGTTTACTAAAAACTAAGTATGTAGTTCAATGATAATATATAGCAATTTCTTGGTAAATGTGTAGGCAGCTAGGGTTGAGGTTAGGGGAAAGCATACAGTAGCCCTATTGCGGTTGCTCATACAAAGATTAAGGGCCTAAACGGTTATTTTCCGATTAATTTCATGAGTAAAATCATCTGTTGTTAGATGCATTATAAAACAACAAAGCAAGGCTTTAGAGTAAAATATCAGATATTAAATGGGTTAAAAGATGCATACATTTCTATAGTGAACAAGAAATTGAGAACAACAATGGTGAGAATGGCAGCAATTGTGAGACTGATAGTCATAAAGATATTGATGATGAGCATCTGTTGCTGAAAATCCATCACACTTAATGCACGATCCTGCTTGGACTGCTGACGATTGCTGTGGAAATGAACAAAATCATCGTGATGAAGATAATGATGATGATGATGAAGAAACTGAAGAGTACCAAAGCAAGAGATCTCGAAATGAAGTCAGGTACACAACTGTTAATTGCATTTGATATTGTATTGTATTGTATTGTATTGTATTGTATTGTATTGTATTGTATTGTATTTTATGCATACACTTTCAAAATTATAGTTAATAAGTTCATGCAGACCAAACAGGTGTAAGTAGGCACTTTACATGTAATTTGCACCCAATGTTTCCACAATATTACATGGAGCAGAAAAACATTGGAGTGAAATTAAGATATTACCAAACCCATTTGCCAATATTTCTTGTTAACTCATTATGAGCCAATGCACCTTAATTTGCTGATGCCACAGGATTTTACTCACATGTGGTAGAGGTTGCTAGGCCCAGTTTACATGACAAAATTTTCTTTGACAATTTCATGAGTTAAATGTTTTTTCACCATGTAAATTTTTTTCACTATGTGAGGATGCTTTACTTTTGTTAAAATAGGTTTGAAGCACAACAACCTGTCCATGAAAAACCTAAGTTCATTGCTTTCATGAGCATGTTAGTGCAATTGTTTACAATGTTCTGCTTTAAATGTAAAGGAAGCAAACCATCCATATGTGTCAATCGTAATGGTACAAAAGTGACGGTATGGCAGCACTGTCAAAAGTGAGGAGAAAAAGCTTTTAAATGGGGATCACAGCCGATGGTTCTTGAGAAATACCCAGTTGGAAACATTATACTTAGCTTTGCCATTTTAATGGCAGGGGCATCTGTGAGCAAGGTCCTACTTGTATTTAAGCACATGGGGCTTTGTGTGTATAATGTTCGCACATATTTTATACACCAACACAAATTCTTGTTGCCTGTGATACTCAAATATTGGGAAGAATATCAAGCTGTGCTAATAGAAAAGGTCAAAACAATGAAAGATACAATTTGGTTTGGGGATGGAAGATTTGATTCCTTGGGCGACAGTGCCAAATACGGATCATACACCATGTTTTGAAGCACTTCACTTAAAATTGTGCATTTTGAAATTCTTCAGGTATTGTTGTTAATATACTTTAGTTAGCTCACTACTAGTGCTGCTGGTCAGGTTTTTTATATTACAGTCTCTAAATCAGATGACTCAAATTTTGAATGGGTAACCTATTATTTTTGAGGGCTTTTTCCTTATGCAACCAAAATCAACTAGTACCATCGGCAGCACTGAGTGTTTAGGAACTCAAATGAATGACTGCTGCATAATATAAATCTGACAGTGTATATACATGTACATTAATTAGTAAATCTATCTGGAATGTTTCTTGTTAGTAAATCGATCTGGAATGTTCTTTGTTCTTTCAGGCAAATGAAACAGGTGGCAGCTCACCTATGGAACTGGAGGGTGCAAAGAGGGCTTTTGATTACTTGGCACGGGTTGGGATTAATATTCATGAATTCATTTCTGACCGCCATAGAGGAATTGCCAAATGGATTCGTGAAAATGGATGAAAGCAATTTGTAGCCATCTTTACTGGTGTGCTACGTCAACAAAACAAGGCTTTGAAGAATTGATCCTAGCTAAGTGGAGTCTTTCATGAATCATGTAACAAATGTATATGAAAACCACCCAGATCCACTGTTTAAAAATGTCTACATGGTGAGATCGACTGTCGCAAGTGGATATACAATGGCACTTAAAAGTAGGTTTTGAAAATAGGCTCAATTTGATGTGTTTTCCATTTTTTTTTTCATTTTCTAAGAACAAAAGCATATCAAAAACTCAATGCTGCCCTGATGAAAACAAAGCTCCTAAATGGTATCAAGAAGCTATCACCCGATGCCTAAACTAGTGGTCTCGAAGGATACCATGCAACCTTAAATCTTTGGCATCCGAAAATGATTTGTTTTAGTTGGCTGGGATCGTATTGCAGGTAAAAATTAATCTATTGATAATCCTTGAAAAATTACTGTATTGATAATCCTTAATTACTTAACTTATCCATTTTTGAACAGTAATGTTGGAGATGAACAATAAAATAATACTAATAACTTGTTTCATATTAGGCACATAGTAGCAGCACTCCATTTCAATGAAAATGTTCAGAGAAGTGCACATGTTTGCAAGGACGGAAAGAACTCCGTTAGGATAATATATCCGAAGTATAAGATGGGGGAAGAAGTTGTTCGAAAGGTTGCTGTACCTCCTACATATAGTAAGTACAAAACCAAATTATGTATACATTGCTGAATACATTCTGTACGATAATAATGATTCATGTTTATTTCATGTTGACTCAGCTAGTTGACTGTTAAATCATTTGCACATGCCAACTTTTGTTGTGATACAGTGCTGAATAAGTATATATATATAGTGCTACCATTAATTTTTTCAGATTATGTTGAAGAAATGAGGGCATTACTTTTTTTGATGTGTGCAGCAGATATTAAAGCCTTGAAATCTGTGACAGAAAAATATGCTGCCAAAACTTCACCATCACTCACTTCCCAGTTTAGTGACAGAAAAAGCAAAGCTGAAGCAATAGAAGCTAAAGAGCAAAAAATGACAAGAACAGCCACAGAATTATATCCTGCTGGTTAGTATTTTTTAATCTGCTTTATTAGGGTCTACTAAGGCATATGTACAAAAAAATTGAAAGACTCTAAAACGCAGTGGTGCAAACGGAACTCAAAGATCCATGCAAGGCACCTGCCAAAACGTACAGAAAATTACTGCACGAATTGAAAAATTTAATATTCTAGTAAACCGCAGGGGTACACGAAACATTGAATCGAAGGTTAGTGAAAATTCCCAAATGCCATACTATTACTTATAATATAATTACTAACTTATAATTATATAATTACAGTTTATACAATTATAAACTTGATAGAATAATTACTTTTGTGCACAAATGAGCTGTTGCAAATGCCTTCTTGGCAGATGATGGCAGGATAAATTATCATGCACAGAGAATGACTCAGTCTAGTATACATAATTCATAACTGTGCATCTTTACAGTGGAAGACAAGGAAGCCTTACAAAGAGAACTCAAGGCTGTGGCAGCTGCCAAAAACAAAACTGGAAAGAGAAAGTCTCCCACATGCAAGAAATGTGGCCAACCAAAAAAAGGTCACCCTCGAAGCTCTTATCCTTTGACTTAGTTGGGTGGTCAATGTTAACCCATGGAGAGGTTGCGTTCATTTCTTCACATTATACAGAGTAATGTAAGTAAATATTAAAGTATATCACAATATATTGCTACTTGAAGGGTTATTATACCATGATCCCAATATTTTCATTTGACTTTAGATATCTGTTCTGACATGGTATTAACTGTTTAAGTGCATTAATGCATCTGGTTGCACCCTACTTCATTATTTAACACCAGATGATAGTTGAGTTTAATTTGTGTTCATGGTTAAGACAAACCAAATAAATCGCAGGCAGCCCAGCTTACAGGTTGTTCAATTTAAAGGATACAACAAGTGTGACAACCTGTAACCTGGGCTGCTATGACTAAATATTGTATTCATATTATATATACGTACTATTTATTATTTATATATATTATAATACTATTATTTATATATAAATACATTTTTCGATGAAACAACTAGCATGTACATGTTTTAGTATTACTTCAAATACTCATTAATAATTCTTATTGGCCAATCATCTCAACCATAGTAAGTCATATGAGGTGGCTTTATACCTGATAAAGTGCTAATTAGGATGACACTTTATATAATCTGTCACGTTCATCAGTATTCTTTATATAATGTTGCATCCTATTTAGCATTACAATGCGGCGTATTTGAAGTCCTTTAATACCCTCGAACAATCGCGTTTTATCATATCTAAAACGCTCGGCTGCGCCTCGCGTTTTAAATATGATAAAACGCTCCTTCTCGTGTATTAAATAGTACTTAACTTGTAATTTTAATGTTTAACAGGAAAGTTTTTAAAACACAATTTCAACAAAATATTCTTATAAATCATTGTGGTTGACGAATTCAACTTCTTGCTTCGGCTGACTGGTAACCTGTTGCTTGGTTATGGGATGCAGACAACCGCTGCCTAATATTCTTGTAAGCACATGCTGGCAATGGCCGTGTATTATCCCAGCCCATACTGCCACAAATCCACCGAATTAACCATCGATATGCAATAGCTCGCAATAAACTAAACAAATTCAAAAATACATGTGATACATGGAACGTTTACAAAACCTTGTCCATGGCCTTGGCCCTTGCCTCAAAAATTATGATTGATTCAATTCACACTCGAATTTGGAGGGCCTGTTTTGCACAGGTGTAAGTTTGTTTTACTTGTAGTGTCCATTACATTGGGATATAGTACAAGTCAACTTTAACCTAGGAATATTAAATTGTTTATCAATCTGAAAACAAATTATTTGTGACCTACTCGTTTTCAGACTGACCAGTACGGCGACGGTAACCTTTCCCGTTCCTGTCCTTCAACATAGGCCCAACTTGAGTTAGCACTGTTTGGTTAGTCATAGCTGCATAGTCTTCGTGTTGCGTCACACATTTAAACTTTTCGATCGATCCGTCAAATAATAGCTTGTGCAAAGCTTCTGGAATCTCGTGACAACATCTACACTCTCTCGGATTTTGGAGGTTTTCGGTACAACATTGGCGACATTTACACCTAGCAGAAGTGATATATAAGTATTAAATATAAGTCCATAGTGTTTAAAATATGTAATAAGCATTAATTAGAAATAAACGTTTATACCACTGATCCAAGGTAATTTCGCCTTTGAATCTGGCACACAGAGCAGATGGGGATAGACCATCTTCGTCGAGTAGAGAGTCGTCGTCTTCATCGCTCGAACTAGCAAGGGGTTCGTGCTCGTAAGGTTTTATTCCACTCACAACTATATCTAATTCACTAGAATCACCATTTTCACTTTCCGAATTTGACCTTGATTGTACAGACCTTTCGTGTTCGCTAGATTCGCTTGAGGACATTTTTAATCAATATATTTATAAATATTGCAATTGATGTTTATTTGGCGCGTGTCAAGGTTTCTACGTCATTTTTTGATCCCAGTCACCAAGGTCAGCAAGTACAAATTTTCAGTTCATCTGTGACCACTCTACGATGCAAAATCGTCCTTTTTTAAAATTTCTCAAATAGTTTTCACCTTTTTTTATGTTTAAGAAATGGCAAACATTAAAAAAACGAAAAAAAATTTCATTTCATATACACTTTAAACTATCGCCATCTACATATGTCGGCAGTATCAAGGTACTATAAAAGGCTTTGTAGTAAAAATTTAATACTCGCTTATGCACGCATATGTATTCAATCCGAACGAAATCAATCTACTTTGTGTACACAAAGATCGTAAAAGCGATTGTGGTATAAAGCTTTGGATTTGAGATGGAATTTACTGTAAACTATGACTCCTTGTATTTTTTCTTGCCTGCAATTTGCAATGCAATTCTGAGTTATATGTGTTTATATTTGAAATGTGGTTTGCAACGTACTTCACATTGTGCTTTGTTTACCTTATGCATAAAACCCGTAATTTTTAGAACTGAATTACAAAATTCCATCTTGGCAGAGGACCATACTGTACTGTAAATGTAAAGTCTTCTAGTTTCTTCGGACTACTAGTATTGATTGCACGTAGATATCAACGTATTAAAGTACAATTGCATTGCAAGTTGCAAGAAAAAATGAAGTGTGTAATCATGCCTTAATGACAGAACCTGACAACTCCTGAGTTGAGTTCTGTCATTGTAGTATATGTAATGTCAAAATTGCACTGCAAATGAGTATTGGTTTCCAAGAAAGCCTACACAATAATATAATGAATAAATGACTTGAATAAAATCTCCACAAACTAAAGCCTAGCTTCCATTTAGTCATAAATGTCGTGAAATATATCAAAGTGACCGATCTGATAGAGTATGTACACCTATCGACACTTTGATATGACTAATTTAGATACAGCCCACAATTAGGAGAAAAGGTAGATCCAAACTGTGTCACATTGTCAACAATGACTTTGCTGTGACAGTTATGACCAAATGGAAACTAGGCTTAAATACATTGCCAAACTTAATTAACTATTGTAATTTAAAGTGCATGTGTGTAATATGTGTGTATTATTTATTTTGTACCCATGTACGCATTAACATGTACGCTTTAGCGTACCTATTTTTACAGATCGCGGGTAGAACTTAATATCGCACTTTGGTATTTAATAAACACTTTGCAGTTACAGCTGCTGTTTTCATTGTAGATCCAGTTTGTCAGCTAGATTCATAGCTAAGGCGACCATGGTGCAAGTTGGATTCCAGGAACCAGAATTAGGCCAAAGAGCACCACCGGTGAGATAAACATTTTCAATACCTCGGAATCGATAATTGAGATCAACAGGCGATGATGACTGGTCATCGCCTATCCACATGGTTGATGCTGGGTGAACCAAAACGTTGCGACGAATTTCGGAAACAGGAGGATGTTCCTTTTGCCAGCTTTTTGTAGAAGAATGCCAAAACTCCATCTGACAAGGATCATCAAGCATCTTCAGAATTTCAAAAGTTGATTGGTCCATAGTATCCCACAGCTGCATGTCCGCGTCATTGGGCACAACTTGAAGTGTAGTATTACAAGTAATATCTGCACTAGGATCATTACCAGGAACTTCACTGCTGAGACGAAACCAGTTATTTTCGTTTGCATGATCAAGCCCGCCGATAGTTTTGCAGACAAAAATAATGTACGGTTGGCCTTTGCATAGAGATAGTTGCTCTATCAAGAGGGTAGGGAATATATCTGGAAGTTGACACATCGTGTTTTGAAGATCCTCATGCGGTGTGCCGTCCAGGAATGCAGAAAGTTGGACGTGGAACTGGCGGTTTGAATCCGGGCTCAATCCTGGAATATGCATGGCTGCTACCTCAAATCTTCCAGATAGTTTCTTTCTAAGAATGTGATACGCATTCTGAGAATCCCCATCGTCAGGAATTGGAAGACGCGCGACAATCGAACTCCTAAAATGGGCTGTGTAACGGGTGCCAATGCCAGCGAGCTGTCCAAAAGACGACGAAGGAAATGAATTGAGCATAAGCGTCGTCGGAGGAAGCACACCCATTGCCAGGATTACCTTAGCATCTCCAAGCTCAAATTCTCCTTGGTTAGTTAGAAGAGTCACCGCCTTGCTATCTTTATACAATATTTTCTTCACCACGCAATTGATTTTGATCTCTAACGGTTTTTGCTCTTCCTCTGTGGTACCCATTTGCTTGGCCAGCAAAAACTCAAGCAAGAGAGGGGCGACAGAAGTCTTCTGGACGCGTCCAAATCTGCAAGTTTAAGAGAAAACTCAGAGACTTCAGATGCGACTACTTAATCGTTCTGATCAGATTACTTGCACAGTCCATACATGTGGACTGATTGACCTACAATAAAAATGCTAATGTACTGTAAATAATTAATATATCTTTTCCATATATTAACATATCTTAGTGCCAACTAATCATAGAAAAATATGTAAAGGCCTAAAGGGATCTTAGTACGTTTCGATGATGTCACGGGAAAAGGCGTGCAACTTTAGAGAGAACTCAATTTAATCTACTGAGAAGTGAAGTCAATTTATAATCCTACGTGGCCTCAATACTTGGCATCATTGAAAATGCATGAGCCATCGAGGTGTCTACGTTCCAGTTCTGCCCCCCCCCCCCCCCCGCTTTACTATACCTATGATTAAGAATAGATTTCAGGATTGTGCTGCAAGCTTGTTTAATGCCTTCAACCACTCGATCATGTTCCGACGAACATTGTTTTAATCGTCAAGTCAGAACAATTTTAATGGTACTGCAAAGCAAAGACTGGTTTAACAGCTTTGACTTTTATTAATATTATTTTAGTAGTTTAAATTGTATATATAGTAAATTTAAGTTATTTTAGATAGACAAATAAGTTAATATCGCAGATGTAGAGCTACTATGTAGAGATGCTGTGATTGAACATGGCGCCGAACATGGCCGTTGTTGTTGTACGTTGGTGGAATTATCTACACGCTTGCTAAAACGCTCCTAGTTTGTAAAGGTTCAGCAAACAGAGTATGACTTGTTTATAAGTCTTTAGAGGATAATTTTAGCTTCGTTTGCTCTAAACTTAATGAACATTGCAAAAGTTTAAAGTGATTAGACCCGAAGCAATATTTGTATGCAAGATGTCTACAGCAAGACGGAATACAAAAACGAAACGAATAAAATGGACTAAAGAAATGATATCAGACCTAATAGAGTGTAGAGAAAGAGCTTTAGAAGAAGAGACAGTCAAGACTCAAGATAAGCGACGACAAGGCAACATGGAAGCGCTCGCCATTCGTCGACAAAAACCGGAACTGAACCATGGGACTAAGGCATCTAAAGAACTATCGGTTTTCAGCTTGCTGTATCATATTACATATATAAAAACACATGCACTTGTAATGCTAGTATTCATTCCTGATGATGACTAAATAAAGTCAAAACGTAGAATCACAAAAATGTTGTCTTTTTTCGGAGTTACCGTTGTTATGTGTTCTAAGGGTTAAAGCAGCTCAAGTAATAAAGTCTCGAGGAGAAAATCGGCAACGTAATGAGGAGACGATTGTGAATAGTGAAATTGAAGCTAGCGATGATACAAACGGAATTCAGGAACAAGACATACACGAAAATATAACCAGGGCCGTCGCTAGAGCGTTAATTGGGGGGGGGGGGGGGGTTGAATACTCATATTTCATGTTATGCCCGATTGATTTCTTTTCAAATCAAGTTGATTTCAAAAGAAATTAGTCGGGCATTACACAAAAATATGAATATTCACCCCCCCCCCCCCGCTTAATTAACGCTCTAGCGACGGCCCTGAATATAACAGTTTGTAAAGTTAATAACATAAACGAGGAAGTAATAAATGCAAATCAGGAGTTCTCGGCCGAACGTATTAACATACAAAGTCAGTTTAAATGGGGCGACCTCAGTGGTTTGTAAAAATTGTAAAATGGAGGAGAAACATTTTTCTGTTACCATCTGGGAAAGCGGGAAAAGCCTTTATTTCAGAATTAGCAAGATTATGTCAATCCTATGCAGATAATTCCACGCTAGAATGCATTGCTTTGAAAGCATGTTCAGTCATGCAGAGCTTGCTATTACAAGAGCCTCATATACAGTACAGGGTATCCCAAAAAAAACCCAAAAACTATTGAAATCACCTATTGTTAACATTTGAATGCCCTAGCACTTGTTAAAAAATTAAAATATCTTTGTAAAGTACGTTTGTTTTGCTCATGGGAATTTACATTTGTAAATTGTTTTCTCTAAACTCTAAAAGCAAATTAGGCTTCGAAAAAATGAAAACAATACTATCTTGTTAGTTTGTTTGATGTCGTCATTTTCCCGGCTGAAACAAATTATACCTGTAGGTAATATTGATAAAAACCAAATTGAATAGGCTAAAATAACCCATATATGCATAAAATTTGATTGCATTTTTAATATGCACTCGTAGGTTTAGTTTTTTGCCTGGCATAAAAATGGTTAACACTGAGTATTACTATTAATTATGACGGTTATGTCAATAGTTTATCCACTCGTGGGTTCAATTAAGTGCTAGGCATTGAAATTCCAACAATAGATCATTTTCAATAGTTTTTGGGGTTTTTGGGGACACCCTGTATAGCGTAATATAATTGCATGTATTTTCTGATAATCTTTATTTTCGCTATTATGTCATATATCAAGTAGCCAATTGTAAATTACCTTTTAAAAGTGAGATTTGCAGTTGTAAGTATATAAGATTAAATAAAGTTTTCATTGTAAATTACCAAATTGTAGTGAGATTTACGATTGTATATGTCAATATAAATATTTACTTAAATAAAGTTTTCATTATTATCATTATCATTATTATTATTATTATTATTATTATTATTATTATTATTATTATTATTATTATTATTATTATTATTATTATTATTATTATTATTATTATTATTATTATTATTATTATTATTATTATTATTATTATTATTATTATTATTATTATTATTATTATTATTATTATTATTATTATTATTATTATTATTATTATTATTATTATTATTATTATTATTATTATTATTATTATTATTATTATTATTATTATTATTATTATTATTATTATTATTATTATTATTATTATTATTATTATTATTATTATTATTATTATTATTATTATTATTATTATTATTATTATTATTATTATTATTATTATTATTATTATTATTATTATTATTATTATTATTATTATTATTATTATTATTATTATTATTATTATTATTATTATTATTATTATTATTATTATTATTATTATTATTATTATTATTATTATTATTATTATTATTATTATTATTATTATTATTATTATTATTATTATTATTATTATTATTATTATTATTATTATTATTATTATTATTATTATTATTATTATTATTATTATTATTATTATTATTATTATTATTATTATTATTATTTGGTGTCAATGGTCTGGCATGATTATTCGTGTTGATAAATGTTCTACCTTTGGCATCAAAAAAGCTCTTACCAAATCCGTCCAGTATCTTCCCAAACTAATCATAAACAACTCTCTTATCCCCGTCATTGAAATTGGAAAATCATTCTGTTACTTAGGAAGATACTTCGATTATAAAATGTCTGATGACAAACATAAATTGGAACTAGTGTCTCTATTAACAAGTCAAATGAAAGAAATAGACCTCAAACCATTGCATCCGAAAACCAAGATTCTACTCTACAGCCGCTACGTCCTACCGAAACTCGCCTGGCATCTTACTACTACATCGATTTCTAAAACCTGGATAACAGAAAGCTTGGACTCCACATTTGTGCAATACATTCGTAAAAGGCTTCAGCTTCCTATTCCTGGAACACTTAGTAATGTCTATCTAACCAGTAACAAATTTGGCCTTAACATTATTCCACCATCAACTAAATTTATACAATGTCAAACAACTATTCGGTCTACTTTAAAATCATCCTCTAATGAATCTATAACCCATCTCTGGAAATGGACCAAAAATCATACGAATATCCAATATGATCAATACAGCGCAACGAAGGAAGTAATTAAATCATTCCGTGACAATCAAGAAAATAAATTAACCAACCAGTTAACGTCTCAAGGCTCATTCTTCACCAGTATATCAAGATTCTCTCTGCCTCAAGTAAACACGATCTGGTCGACTTGTCAATTCAAACTCCCTAAAAACATTTTCAACTTCACCATACGTTATATAAACAATTCGTTACCAACCCGTAGAAACTTGCAGAAATGGGGACTTACATCGTCTTCTGAATGCTCATTCTGTCTTAGCGCTGAATCTCTGTTACATGTTGTTGCTTGTTGCAGTTCTTACTTAGACTGTTTTACTTGGAGGCACGATTCAATCTTACAATTTATCGCCAATAACCTACCATCACAACATATCCAGAACATTTACGCTGATTTGACATCATTCCCTAATCCTTCCGTTATTACTGGTGATGATTATCGTTGTCTGTATATCTTAGAGCTCACCGTTGGATACGAAACTAACCTCAGAAATAACATAAACCGCAAACGTTTGAAATATGAGAAACTAATTATGGATCAAAGGAAGAAATTCAACTGTGTAAAATTCATAAACCTTTCTATCAGTGCACTTGGCGTCTTCGACAATGAATCTACTGCTTTCCTGAAGATGCTGGAAGACATGCATTTAGACAAGACTGATACTAAATATCTAATTAAAAGAATAATCAATATTGCTATAAGATCGACGTATTACATTTCCTGTTGTAGAAATAAGGAATGGACGAAACCAGATTTATTGAAATTTTAAAGCCATATCGTATTTGTATATGGTCGTGGATTGTATTATAATGTATATTATGTGTGTTTTTATAATTGCTATTTTACCTAATATATCAAGTAGTCAACTGTAAATTACCTTTTCAAAGTGAGATTTACTGTTGTAAATGTATAGAAAAATTGAATAAAGTTTCATTATTATTATTACTATTATTATTATTATTATTATTATTATTATTATTATTATTATTATTATTATTATTATTATTATTATTATTATTATTATTATTATTATTATTATTATTATTATTATTATTATTATTATTATTATTATTATTATTATTATTATTATTATTATTATTATTATTATTATTATTATTATTATTATTATTATTATCATTATTATTATTATTGACCAGCGAAGTGAGCGGACCACGCTACTTCGCTCCTGTACTCCTTTTTGAAAATTTTAACAGTTTAACTGCACATACGTTAGCTTTGAGCTTATAGAATACGTTTTGAGTATGAATGTGTTCATTCTGTCGTTTTGGGGGATATGGATTACCATTTTTGAGCAAATTCTGTCTAATAACGCTACGATATGGAAAAGATTTCAAGTCGCTAGGTAGACATCAATGGCGATGCAAGTCACGAATAACAACTATGGAAAACTCAAACAATAACGAAAGGGGATCATCATCGACTATGGAACGTGATACCGAGAGTACGGTAGGATCAGATAATGCGGTAGAGGAAACTCATAAGTGCTATTGCGGACGAATATTTAAGAGCTATCGTTCACTAAACTTGCATCGTCGATCATGCTTTGTACAAGATAGTGCGGCCTTCGGCGAATTGTTTGCCCAACATGGCACTAATAGTAATATCATACACAGTACTGAAAATCTAACTGAAGCTTCACCGCCCCCTTCTGAAAAGTACGAGTTGCTGCCAGGTGTAAGACTTCCTCGTTCGAATATAGCTTGGAAAGAAGCTAATGATTATTTTCAGTTGCAGCTCAGTACTACAACAGAGGTTGGTGATTTGAATTCGGAACTTATATACATGAATAACATAATTTGGACATACTTTAAAGACACATGCGGTTTGGCAAAGTCAGGATGTAATTTCGATCATTATAAAACTATGTCAAAATCAAAATTGAAGAAATATTTAAAGGATTTAAAATTGAACGGGGGGAAGTCTGAAGGAAATCAAATTTGTTAGCAAATTACTTCGCAAGCGGATGCAGTCAAGCGTTTACGCCCAACGGGATTGTGAAAAAGAATATAATGATAATTTTTGGAAATTTTGCAAAGATGAATTTGAATACACCAACGTGATAGAGCCAACATTTAACGAACAAACATGTTTTGATTACTTCAAAAATATTTTTAAAGAAAAGAACAAAAGCCGTTCGTTCAATTGGCCCCCTTGGCTGAGATCGTTGCCATTGGCAATAGCAGGATTTAATATGGAATGCCCTACTTATCATGAAATTTCAAAAATAGTCAGGAAAATGAAAAGCCGAGGCTCCGCTTGTCCTTTTGATCAAATAAGTATTATTGCTTTCAAACGTTGTCCGATACTAAGAACGCATTTATGGAAAATTACCTGCCAATGTTGGAATGAGAAGAGTATTCCATCTGTATGGAAACACGCTGCTGCAATATTGATCTATAAAAAAGATACCGCAGAGAACCCTGCTAATTTTCGTCCTATCTGTTTAGAGCCGGTGCTATTGAAAGTCTTAATATCATTGATACGGAATAGAATCTTTAATTTCGTTTATTCAAACGGATTTATTGAGCCGGAAATTCAAAAAGGTTTTTGGCCCGGGATTTCAGGGACTATTGAACATACAGAGCTACTGTCATACA
The DNA here is from genome assembly GCA_963855995.1 of Muricea muricata. Taxonomy (NCBI): domain Eukaryota; kingdom Metazoa; phylum Cnidaria; class Anthozoa; order Malacalcyonacea; family Plexauridae; genus Muricea; species Muricea muricata. The sequence goes on along the minus strand of OY979728.1, from coordinate 5,687,639 downwards.
TAATTAATCATGCCCGGATTAAACAAAGGTCCTTAATTGTTACCTTAATTGATTTAAAAAATGCCTTTGGGGAAGTGCATCATCGGCTATTACGAACGGTTTTGGCAGCTCATCATATACCTGAGGAAATTGTATGCTTTATTGAAAATCTTTACACGGACTTTAGCATCTCTATCGTAACGAAAGAATTTACTACAAAACCAATCCCCGTGGAACGCGGTGTATTACAAGGGGATTGTTTATCTCCATTGTTATTTAATTTGTGTGTAAATTCCCTAATTCAGTCAATAAACGATGAGAAATTGAAATGTCTTGGATATGTATGTAATGTAACAATAAACCCTAGGCACTGGTTCCAATTTGCGGATGATACAGCAATTATATCCGCACACGAACAGGACAACCAGCTGCTTTGCAATGTGCTTAACAAATGGTACACATGGGCAGATTTATACATACGAGTTGATAAATGCCACACTTTCGGGATCAAGAAACAAGCGTCGAGAGCAATTCAATACCAGCCGGTTATTATTATTTCAGGGAAACGAGTACCACCCATTGAAAATGATCACAGTTTTAACTATCTAAGAAAACAATTTAACTTTAGTATGGATTGCGAATCAATCAAGATTGAGTTACTCTTTGAGATCGAAGAGTATTTAAAGAAAATAGACCTTTTTCCAATAAATCCCTTCTCGAAAATAAGGATCATCCAGAACTATGTTTACTCAAAGATTCGCTGGCGATTCTCAATCTACGACATCTCTGAAACTTGGATAAAACATAACATTGATCCCATTATTTCAAAGTACGTCCGAAAATGGCTACAAATCCCAGTTAGTGGCAATATCACTCATCTAAAACTTCCGAAATCTGACCTAGGCATTGATTTTTCTTCTGCTTCAGATATATATTTACAATGCAAACTTTCAATAAGGCGTATATTGAAATCTTCAAAAAATAGTGACATTCAACACCTCCATGCTGTAACGTCCAGTAAATTCATTAAATCGGATGAACTAATTGAGAAAGTGTCACCCAATGCAACGAAAACTTATGAACTTATTTACGAAACAAACAAACTTTTGAAAGTACAGAATAAACAAGAGGTTTGGGCACACTTTACTGAACTAAAGGAACAAAGTGTTATTGTAAAACATCTGGTTGAAGTGTGCCATAAGAAAATTTTAGATGTATGGCAGGAAATTGTTTCTAAGTTGCCTAGAAATATTACTTGTTTTGCAAGGCGAGCACTAGTGCTTAGCCTGAGCAACAATTCGAATCTGAAGAGGTGGAACATTCGCGATTCTCCCAGTTGCGACCTTTGTAACAAAATCCAAACACAGCTTCATGTATTTTCGTACTGCGAAGTTTCGTTACAGCAAAAAAGATATACGTGGAGGCATGATTCGATAATGAATACCTTATTGCATCACTTACGGAGAGCGGCGACGGAAGACATAGAAATTTTTGCTGATTGTGTGGACTGTGGCTTAAAATGTACGTCGAATTTATTTGAGACTTTAAGACCTGATATAGTAATTCGCTGCAAACGAGAGTTTTATGTGATAGAATTAACCGTCCCGTATGAAACAAACAGCAAAATTGCAAGGAAACGTAAGCAAGATAAATATCGTGATTTGCGTTCGCAGTTACTGGTCCCGTGCGAGAAATTTAAAGTTCTAACTCTGGAAATTACGACACTGGGATTTGTCACGAAGAATATTCGACAATTTCGTAGGCTCTGTAGATCATTAAACTTACAAGAAAACCGTATCATCACAAAATGTATGGAGGTTGCACTTCGTGCTACTTTCTACATTTTTTGTAAAAGAAATTCGATTAATTGGACTCGTCCAGAACTACTCAAATTCTATTAGCTGCTGACGTAATGACTGTGTAGATAATGGACCTGTGTGTCTTAAGAGAACTGTTATCTAACTTATTCAGTGTAAATATTTATCAATCGGTCTTGAATCGTAGTTTTAACTATGAACCGGATATTGTAATGATTGATCTTCTATTAAAGTTTTAAAAAAATTACTATTGTTATTATTATTATTATTATTATTATTATTATTATTATTATTATTATTATTATTATTATTATTATTATTATTATTATTATTATTATTATTATTATTATTATTATTATTATTATTATTATTACGGAGGACTTAGAGCTAGTCTGCTGACATCAGTGTTGACAAAAACGTTCATCACTTAAGCTCTCTAATGTTTGTGTTTTAATGCTGTGTTATAGAAGCAACTGTAACTGACCTCAACTACTGAAATTTGTATTTAGATTGTGGCTTGGTGGAAAGCGTGTGCCCGCAAGGGGGGATAAAATTACATTCGAGAGGAATAGGTTCTCTCACTATCTAAAACGATGAAGCAAAAATCGACGTTTTGAGCGAAGGCCCTTCGTCGGGAAGTTAGTGGTGGGAGGGGGGGGGGGGTCAGGGAAACCACGGATGTTTTTATACGAGTTAATATAAAAACATCACGTGACAAAATAAAAGCCAATCAGGTGGGTTTCAACAAAACAAAGTGTAAATAAATGTAAATCGCATTGCATAATATAATAATACCAGGCAATGAGACAAAATATACAGGACAAAATGGGATAAAAGACAGAAACGAAGGGCTATCAATGTTTGAGTGTGTCAGACAAAAATAGGTGAGCATTAAATGTAACTAAAGCGTTCATTAATGCCAAGAGGGTGGACAGTGCCAAGTATGGAAATAAGACGCATTTCTTGTCTTTTGCGGCTATCATTGCTACCAGAAATGGGACAGAAGGCTCGAATTTTCCGGCATATCTGAAACACAATGACTGCCATTGTTGAAGTGTCTGGCAACAGGTTGGTTTGCATCATTGCTTGTGACAGCACGACGGTGCTCGCCAAACTTAGTCCTCAAACATCTTCCAGTTTCTCCAATGTACAGCATGCCACATCTACTGCATGATATGCAGTGGATGAGATGGGAGGAGGTGCACATGAAATGGTGCTTGATGTGGTAAACAAATTTAGGTGCCGAAATAGTGGTGGAAGAATCTATAAACTTACAAGTTTTACATTGGCTCACTCCACAAGGGAAAGTGCCACAAGGTGGCGACAATTCCTGAGGCAGGCTGCTATGGACTAGGGTTTCTCGGATATTTTTGCTGTGTCGAAAAGAGACTGAGGGGTTGTTGGAGAAAATGAAAGATGTTTCAGGGTCATATTTTAAAATGTGAAAATTCTTCCTAATGACACACAGGCGGCCCAAACGCGCGCTAGACTGCAATAATTATTGATTTATTTTTATTATAGAAAAATATATCATTAAAATATATATTTTGAAATGAAATTTACAAGCTTATTTGATTGTGTTTACCCTTTTATTGTTATTTTGTTGTTATAATACATTTTAGGCGCTTTACAGTCGACGGTTGCGACGAGTCACTAGTATACATATAATAAATAAAAGGCTGCAGACTCCCGGCCGTCGATCCGTCGACGCGAGCACTTTGAGTAAAAAATTTGCCCACTTAAATAACTCCATTTTCAAAAAAAAAGTCGTCAGCATGTAGTTCACATGCCGTTCTTCGAAAATACTACGATACTTTGCCGAGATCCATACGATTTCGACAATTATTCAACGATGAAAATCGAAATCGCTTTTATGTCGAACTTGGAAAAACCAATCACTGCTACGGCGGCAGCTTGGCAGCCAGGCCTTCTTGACCGTTGGGATTTACAGGGGGAAGGGCAGACGGCGCCCGCGTGTCAAAATTCCAATATCAAATTTCAAATTTGCAATACAAATTTGACGTGCGTAAAAATAAATTATCTTACCATGCTTTCCAACAAATAGCCGTTGTAGACTTCCGTTTCCTCACATTCGCAAAATCTCCGTCATTTAATTTTCTTTTTTTCGACAACATATCGAGTTCATAGTATTAGTTTAGAAAGTTTCGAAGATCAGATTTCAAATTATGTAAACAGTCTCTAGCTCCGTAGCGATTGGCTGGCTGTTACCGGAAATATTTGCTTGGGCATGGTATTTGCACGCTCCGCGCTGGCGCCGTCTGCCCCCCCCCCCCCCTCCCCTGTAAATCCCAACGGTCAAGAAGGCCTGGCGGCCAAGCTGCCACCGTAGCAGTGAGCGGTCTTTCCAAGTTCGACATAAAAGCGATTTCGATTTTCGTCGTTGAATAATTGTCGAAATCGTATGGATCTCGGCAAAGTATCGTAGCATTTTCGAAGAACGGCATGTGAACTACATGCTGACGACTTTTTTTTTGGAAATGGAATTATTTAAGTGGGCAAATTTTCGACTCAAATAAGTGCTCGCGTCGACGGATCGACGGGCGAGAGTTTGAGCCTTTTATCTATCTATTATATGTATACTAGTGACTCGTCGCAACCGTCGACTGTAAAGCGCCTAAAATGTATTACAACAACAAAATAACAATAAAAGGGTACACACAATCAAATAAGCTAGTAAATTTCATTTCAAAATATATAGCTTAATGATATATTTTTCTATAATAAAAATATACAATAAATCAATAATTATTACAGTCTAGCGCGCGTTTGGGCCGCCTGTGAATGACATCACGGACTTTGCAATTGAAAATTTAAAACTGGGGGGGGGGTTCTGTTGTGGTCTGTGACATTAGTCACAGAGTTGCTGAGGGTCTCAGATCGGGAAATTTGGGAAGCCTTTGAAAATTCATCTTCACCATGGATGTCAAGTCCTTATACACTGTCATTCCGCATCATAATTGTTTGAGAGCCCTTAAATTCTTTCTAGATAAGCGCTCCAACAAGGAACCGTCTACTTCTGTCTTGGTCCGATTACCTGAATTGGTGCTCACCCTCAACAATTTTTCCTTTGATGGTGAGCATTACCAACAAATGAGTGGTGTAGCCATGGGACCCAAATGATCCAACTATGCTGACTAGTTTGTTGGTTTTGTGGAAAAACAGATCTTCGAACAATATACTGATCCAATGCCTGATTACCTTGGTAGGTGCATAGATGACTGTGTTGGCACACCATTATGTTCTCGTGGCGAATTGGAGTGCTTTATTAACTATGTTAATAATTTCCATCCTGCACTCCACTTCACATGGGAGATCAGTGAGACCAGTGTATTATTCTTAGACATTCTGGTATCTATCAATGGCAATAAACTTACCACTTCTGTGTTCTAAAAACCCACTGACTCCCATAGCTATCTTCTCTACTCCTCTTCTCATCCCAACCACGCCAAGCAGTCCATTCTTTCTCTCAGTTTCTTCATCTCCGCCGCCTTTGCAGTGAAGATGAAGACTTTCAATCCAAAAGTTTTGAATTTTTTGTCTAACGTGGCTATCCCACCTCTCTTCTGGATACTGCCTTGTCAAAGGCTTCCCAAATTCCCCGATCTAAGATCCTCAGCAACTTTACTAATGTCACAGATAACAACAGAACCTCTCTAGTTTTAACTTTTCATCTTTCAATTTCAAAGTCTGTGATGCCATTAGGAAGAATTTGCGCATTTTAAAAAATGACCCTGAAACATCTTCCATTTTCTCCAACAACCCCTCAGTCTCTTTTCGACACAGCAAAAATATCCGAGAAACCCTAGTCCATAGCAGCCTGCCTCAGGAATTGTCGCCACCTTGTGGCACTTTCCCTTGTGGAGTGAGCCAATGTAAAACTTGTAAGTTTATAGATTCTTCCACCACTATTTCGGCACCTAAATTTGTTTACCACATCAAGCACCATTTCATGTGCACCTCCTCCCATCGCATCTACTGTATATCATGCAGTAGATGTGGCATGCTGTACATTGGAGAAACTGGAAGATGTTTGAGAACTAGGTTTGGCAAGCACCGTCGTGCTGTCACAAGCAATCATTGTGTTTCAGACATGAAAATTCGAGCCCTTTGTCCCATTTCTGGTAGCAATAATAGCCGCAAAAGACAAGAAATGCGTTTCATTTCCAAACTTGGTCTGTCCACCCTCTTGGCATTAATGAACGCTTTAGTTACATTTAATGCTCAGCTATCTTTGTCTGACACACTCACACATTGATAGCCCTTCGTTTCTGTCTTTTACTCCATTTTGTCCTGTATATTTTGTCTCATTGCCCGGTATTATTATATTATGCAATGCGATTTACATTTCTTTATTTACACTTTGTTTTGTTGAAATCTATCTGATTGGCTTTTATTTTATCACGTGATGTTTTTATATTAACTCGTATAAAAACATGCGTGGTTTTCCCTGACCCCCCACTACTAACTTCCCGACGAAGGGCCTTCGCTCGAAACATCGAATTTTGCATTGTCGTTTCAGAAAGTGAGAGAACCTATTCCTTTCGCGTGTCATTGTATACACTACCTACACTGGTAGCGTTAGTTCGAAATTAAATTATATTTCAATTGCCTGTGCTTGCGGGTATTTTGACGTGTGTCACGCAACATGCATCTCAGTTTATGGTCGTGCTGAAGCTAGTTACCGTGTCCTAATCCCTTTTGATATGTTGGTACTGCATCCTCAAATGTTTGTACTTCAGGTGGAGGTGTTGAATTGCGCTTGTTGATAAGGATGTTGAAAATTGCCTTAAAGTACTGGGTACTGGATGTTTAGAGTGCTTATGCATATCGTCATTTAGCTTTCTAGCAGTAGGGTCAAAAATGACATGTAGATAGTTTACCACGTGTAAATTGCTTCCGCTGTCATTCTAAACCCAAGTTTTTCGAAGACTTTATAAAGTTCTTTTGTCTGTCAAACGTGTTGATGTATTTTTGATGATTGCAGCCAAACCGTCGTCTTTGTACGAGCCGATATTTTCTTTGACAAACGATTTTCCTAGGTGGTTTAGGATGGAAATGCCTACCAATTCACTAATTCCCGCATATACCGTCATAGCTACATATGGTAACATCAAACAAATCCTTGAAAAGAAGTAGTGATGTTTATTATGGAAATATCTTCGTCCGAAATGTCAGGCAAACTCAGTGCCAAACTGCCTAACTTTAAACTATCGAATTCATTCGTACTAACTTAGCTTTTTACGAAACTTTTGCCTCGATGTTCTCGATATTGAAAATTCGTTCGTAAACAAAGTGACAAGATGGGTATAAAGTGGGTCATTTTTGAAGCTACCTGCATACAAAACACTCGCAATTCGTACTGTATCAGATATAAAACTCTCGGCTGCGCCTCGTGTTTTATGCCCCCGATAAAGCACTGATGCAGTGATGCTCGTGTTTTAAATAGTACATTCACCACTTACATAGCATGACGTGTTTCCATGACCTGTTGCGGTAGCCTCGCCACAACATTGCTTCTATTCAGGCGTATAGTTTTTTAATGTAATGTTTTTTTAAGTTTATATTGGGATAGTTAAGTTGTCACATTTCCATTAAAGTGGAAACATTTTTGCCCGAGGAAGAAGACTAGGACGAGAGAGTTAAAAAAGCATGGTTGAATCAATAATGTTTGTATTTCAAATTAAATATTTCATGTTTTATTCATTGTTTTTTTTATCGTTTACGAATTGTTGGAAGAGTCTAATCTACAATGATTACGGAACTCTTTAAAATAATAACGAACTGTACCGAATAGAAACAGTTAAAGTTTTTCTCACGGGTTTGACCGTCGGAGCACTCGATGCCATGGTGAGCCTCTGATGGTGAGCTGTGTGGTTGTTTAATCTGAAACAGCGGGGCTGAGCTAAATTATTGATTCCTTTCAATTAATTTATAGATACCCATTATTTGTCAATGTATTAATAGCTGTCGTTGTTGATAAAATCATGTCATAGCACGAATCCCGAATGTATTTATTGCAACTGGTGAATAGCATATGATAATAGTGTTGATTATCAAGACGATATTTCGCAGGGTCTATTTTGAATAGCGCTGTTTCTATATACGCGGTAGTTGTTTCCAACAGTTGCTAGAAAAAGAAACAATCTGGGAATTTTGTAGTGCAAAACAAATGTTATCAAATCCTTGTCTTGACTAGAAATTACGATTATTTGACACGCAAAACAGTTTGTATGATTACTGTAGAATCAGAATAAAGCATGTAAACCGATCGTATGACGAACAAAACTGGCGTGCGGCGTGCCCAGGCTTGGCAGTAAAATGTATTATCCTCAATGCAACAGCTAGCTGTTAAAATGTTTAAATATATACCTGTGCTTGTCCGCTCTAAGAGCAAACGCGGCATGTTCAACCCTTTTAATTGCTTCAGGTAGACGCGATTTCATCTTTTTCACAAGACCCGCTTGAAGTTCGCCAAATACACAACTGTGACCATCAACCCAGCATTTTTTTTCATTCATGCCGATCTCATTTGCAGACACGACATTAATCAGCTCTGCCGCTTTGGGAAAGTATTCTTCGATAATGTCCTTAACACTCTCGGGCCAACCATCCAGCTCTTCTCTGGTCGGTTTGGGACACCAGCCACGCCAAAAAGCAGACTGGCCACCAAAGACATCGTTCACGCCGTCCTGCTTTTTAATGTATTCCCCCTCTTTCATTACTTTCGTTGTAGCCCAGTGACATGTCTTTGATTCATAAGTCAATCTTCTCTTAGAAGAAGGTTGAAGGTTTTCAAAGTGCTTATATTCGCCACGTTCGAGAATTAGGATCTTTGCTTTTGGATCATTTTCCAACATGCGTTTAGTAAAGGCCCAAGCACAGAACGATGATCCAATGACAACATAATCGAAGTTACCCTGTTTGCGACACTCATTCCACCGTTCCTCACTTATAAAAGAGCTACTCATCGGTTCACTTACGCTACTCATCAGTTCACTTACGGTCTTACCCTTGGACTGAACCGAACTGAGATCATTACCCGAGTTTGTTCGCCTATCATTGATCGTTCAAAACCAAGTGTTTTATTCGAATATTATATATTTAAAATTAACTTTCGATATTGGGCTTCCTTTTGTATTTCCAGGTAATCGGCTACAATTCCAAGACACGCAATAATACAGTCACGAAATGAACATGACCAATCAAATTCGTCGTTCTTATAAAACGACCAATCAGCTATTATTGCGTGTCATGGAATTGTAACCCAAATTGGCCTTATATTTGGTGATGTAATGGTCACAATCACGTGAAATGCACGCAAATGGGGTGTTTTGACCCAAAAATCGGTTACCGGTGTGTTTGGCCGTGTAGGGTGCATTCTTCGTATAGTTTGGGGTCATGAAACATTTACTTCCGGTTTATCCGCATGCTATAATGAAATCCTATTCAAAATGGTCCTTGTTCTCAGCGAATTGTAAAGGTAACTATTGACAAATTATATCACTTGGCAACGAGAATACAACACACTACAATATATCAAATTTCGTATAGTTTTAACGGTGGTATTTTTGTTCTTCTGCGTTGCGTAAATTCCGAGATATTCCACGGCAAGTTTTTGTCAAGTCACCCGTCGAATTCGACGCGTATCTAAACCCTTCAACGGGGAAGAGTTAAACGGGGTTCAAACTGGCTAAAGGCGGTATTACAAGCTGCAATTTTTCTTGCAGCTTGCAATGCAATTCTGACTTGAACCAATGTTATGTAAACAATAGTCGGAAAAAAATACAAATGTTGTCGTGTGCCAAACTTCGTCATAGTATTTCTTTTGTAACTCAGCGCTTAAAGACTTTGGTAACTTTGGCTTTTATGAGCTTGGCAACTGTAAATCAGCATATGAACCAAACTCACAATTTCTTAGCACTACATTTCACACAGCCTAAATCAAAATTGCATTGCAAGTTGCAAGAAAAGTTGCAGCGTGTAACAGCGCCTTAACGGAGGACTTATGATGTGTTTCAGCTGGGCCGGTTGTTCGTACGCTGTTTAAATCACTAAACACCGTTTAACTTGCTATCTATCGTATAAAATTTATACGCTTAAAGTGTCACTGAGACGAAATTTTTACCCCCAATTTTTATTTCATAATTGTAAAGTACACACTCATATTAGCTACTGTACGAAGTTTTAGATCAAAATTCTAAAAAGCGGCGCTGTTATAACAAATTAAAATCTTGAATTTGGCGTCCGCCATTAAAATTTTTTCTAGCAATCAAAACGGAAGTGTGACGTCATATTCTTAACACAACAAAGTCTCATGTTGGGAATTATATAGAACCGTATAGAACACTAGCACGCACACGCTTGATATTTAATTTAAAAAAATACTATGCCATCAACGCGCTGCGTTGCGCAGGACTGTAGCAATGAATCAGATGCTATTGCAGGGATATCCTTGCATATAAGTCCAAAGAATAAAACCACAAGAGCAAACTGGGTTCGATTTGTTCGAACAAAGCGCGCGAATTTTATCCAGCTAGACGAGACACGCTTTATGGTGTGTTCCGAACACTTTTCCGCGGACAGTTTTGAACGCGCTTACCATATCAAAAGAGTTTCGCGTCGTTTGAAGTTGGGAGCTGTACCAACTGTGTGGAAAGGCAAATCTAAACTTACTGAGGACGAGTTTACACCAAGGCAGCGTCGTAAAGTAAGTAAATATACAGTTATACTCTCAGTATTTATTTATGAAATAACTTATTTAATTTCTTTTCACTTCATCTTATTGCGCGTTGTTGTTAAGATTATCAAAGATATTCTTCAAGAGGAAAATAAGACTGAGAATTCTTTGGAAAATATCCACTCTACAGTATGTAAATATTAAAGCCAGGAAACTGCGCTATATGATATAAATTAGGAAATACAATGTCATATACGGTATGTAGAACTTGTTGCAGAAATATTCATATTATATTGCAAATTTGTTAGCTTTCAAGTCCTACCAGCTCAGTATATTCTGATGACTCTGCATTCCCAATAACTCCTAATACAACACAAAATGAGGTAAATATATTTGTTTATAGGCATAATTGTATGAGTATATGATGCAAATATTAGCTACAAAAATACATAATAGAGTAATATTGTGATAAATTTGGCAGTCCACTTTCTTTCAGGAACATAATGAGCTTTTTCAATGTAAGACCTGCAAGGAGAAAGAAAATGTAGTCAATGAATTGGGGAATAAGATCAAGCATTTGGAAAAAAAGATTGCAAAGAACCAAGCAAAGTGGGTTGATGCTTTTCAGACACTAGGGAAAGAAACTAAGGAACATAAATGTAGTAAGTATAAACTATACTACTTATGTGTTGCTATAGCCTATACAGAGTACAGACTACAGTATATAAAAACCAGGATTTGGTACTGTACTAACCTAAATTACTTTTCATTTATGAAAGATGATAGTGAACATACCAGTACCCCAAATGTTGTGGATGAGTTAATGGAGGACTTGGAGGCATCAAATGAAGTGCCAGGAGAAGACCAAATGGACTGTGATGAAGAAACCGTAGATCCGACTTGGAAACCAGAGCAACTGCAAAGTGAATATGACAAGGCTGCAGACGACAACGACTCATCACCAAGAGAAGAGTTAGTTTAAAGGAGCACAACCTATAAGATTGAAACACATTTTAATAATTGCATTCACATGTTTATTATTTAATTTAAGGCTATCCTATGAAGGGAAGAACATGAGAGAAGAACCCAAAGGCATTGTTTTCCTTTCACAGTTGCTGTTATTGTTTCAACATTGCCATAGATGTTTCTCTTCAAAACCCAATGTATCTGTCACTCAATCTGGAACCATGCTCACCATTGACGCAAAATGCAAGTTGTGTAATGAGACTATGACATGGAAGAGTCAACATTACCTTCTTGGGAAATTTCCTGCTGGAAACATTTTGTTAAGTTTTGGAATCCTTTCTGCTGGTGCATCTACTACAAAAGTTCTTCGAGTCTTCAAGCACATGGGACTGTTAGGGTATAATGAAGTCACCTATTACTACCATCAAAGGCATCTTCTCTTTCCATCAATTGTTTTATACAGGCGTTCCTATCAAAAAAAAATTTTAAATTCATTAAATGGTAAAGAAGTCATACTGGCTGGTGATGGAAGACATGATAGTATGGGCCACTCAGCAAAATATGGCACTTATACAGTTTTCTGTTGTACAATTGGGCTGATTATCCACATTGTACTAGTTCAGGTAACTGTAGCATGGTAATCTAATTAAGTTGATAAACAAACACTTTCAGTTATACTTGCATTGTACATACAGTATTATGTATTTTTTAGGCAAACCAGGCTGGTAGCAGTTCTGCGATGGAAGCTCTTGGGCACCAGAAAGCTATTAAATTTCTCCTGAGTACTGGATTAATCATAACAGCATTTATATCTGACAGACATGCAAGCATCACAAAATGGATGAGAGAGGTGTGTCCAAAAATGTGCAAGACATTGGGAAAACCAGTAATCAAGCATTTTTTTGATTTATGGCACATTGGGAAAAGTAAGATTTACTGAATAATTGTGTTCATTAAATAGCCCTTGTGATGTTATTAACATTTTTTAAAAAGGACAATATTTTTTCCTAGAAATTCAAAAAATCCTTATAAAATTGGCCAAAGATAAAGAGCTTGAGGTTATTGGTAGATGGAGAAAAGCATGTGTGCGACACTTTTATTGGACAGCCACATCAACACATTCGGGCATTGGGGAAGTAAAATGGGCCAAATTTGAGTCTTTTTTCTCACATGTAACCAACGTTCACAAAGGTTTCCCAAATAAGTTATTCAACAAATGCGCCCATAGTGATGCAATAAAGCCACGTGTTTGGTTAACTAAGGGTAAGGATATGTTCACTAAATAGTAAAACATTTATCAATCATGAATTTAACAAACCTGCTGGATTTTTTAACGGCAGGGTCTTTAGCCCTGGAGAAAATGAAAGATGCCCTTTGTTCAACCAGAATGGTCAAGGCTATCAAACAGGCATCATCTGTGGCCCAGACTAGTTGTCTAGAGGAATACCATTCTGCAGTCAACCAATTCTCACCCAAAATGACTCATTTCTCATATCCTGGAATGCTTTGTAGGTAAGCTGGCCAGTAAATATAATAAGCAAGACTAATTCTCTTTCATATAAACTCTATATTCATTTGATAAATTTTGTAGATCCATTCTTGCTGCATTACATTTCAATCACAACCTGCGACGTAAGAATAAGCTAGACCAGAATGGACAACATCGTCTTCGGGTAACCTACATGAAATATAAAGAGGGTGAAGGAACAGTTAGACATTTACGGGCAAAACAAGACTTTGGTATGTTATTCCAATAGTCATTTAATATTCATCAAGTTGGGCTAAAGTAATGTTGTAATCATGCATTATATCCTACTTTATCTAGGTTATGTATCAGATATCTATAACCAACTAGTTACAACCCCCAGAAAGGAATTCGAGAAAATTGAAAAGGAATTGAAGGAAGAAAACCCTGGCCCTCTGCATACAATGCTGCCTGAAAAACAACCCAGACAAGAGGCGGTGGATATATTTCGAGCTCGTAAGAGAAAACTCAATTTGGATTACTCACCAACATGCACAGGTAATATTTGAACTTGTTGTACACATACATAAATTAAAGTTACACATATATTATTAACTATAAATGTTGTTTACTATGTTAGAAGTCGAACTCCAGGCGTTGTTGAAACCTAACAAAGCTGCTCGAGGAGGAAATGCACCAAAGTGCTCAAAATGTGGGAACCCAATGAAAGGCCACAAGAGAGGGTTATGTCCAGAAACGTCAGAAAATACCTAATCAAACATCTTCGTCTTCCTCAAAGCCTTTGTATTCTTGGTTTTCAGAATTAGGAAATGCTTTCCTTATGGCGTTATAACAACACGAGGGCAATGGAAGATGTCTGGAGCTCCCTGTGAAATTCCATACAAGGCGTACCAACTGCCTGTAGGATACTGCACGTAAAAACCTGTAAATATGTATTCACCACGTTATTTAAAAGCCTATATACAAACAATATTACCCATAAAAGTTAGAATGTTGAAATATCAACGCAAATCTTACTCTGTTCTGGTCTTTTGTCCTTGTCGAAACACAGAAGCATAGCTTCTGTGCCCTTTTGTTTTCAGTCCCACAGCAGCATTCTCTAGAAACCATTCGTTTAAACAAATCTCGTTGAATCCTGGGTGTTCTTTGATGCATTTGCTCTTTTCTTCGGTCTCGAATCGAAACATTGTATCGCGGCATGCCTGAATTTCCATGCAGCAACGACACTCTTCTGGCTTCACTACCAAATCTATTGAACAGTTGCCACACTCACACCTGTAATATTAAATAACACGCCAAATATGCAAATATCGATCAAACGCTTGAGTTACGCTTCGCAACGCTTCGCATCGTAAACGCTTTTGCTATTCCTTTATTTGAACAAGTAGACGTTAAAATACACTTGCCGGGAAGCAACCTCAATCTCAGCATTAAAACGCTGCTGTAAAACGTGCTCATTATGGTCTTCTTCGGCTACACGTTGCTCATACTGCGCAATTTCTTCGGGAGAAGCAAGAGGCTCGATATTGTCATCGTACGGGAGAATTTCTGAATCAGATTCGCCAGAATTTGCCGTAACGTACTCTGACGACTCACATGATGACTCTGTTTCGCTCCACGAGTCAGACGAACAACTAGATGCTGATGAATTCGACATTTTTGTTCTTGAAGAATCTAAAACTGCTCTGTTTACTATAAGCGCAATAGCGATTGTGTCGTGTTGTGTTAAGAATATGACGTCACAACCTCTCAAATGCCAATGCCAAAAATTTTAATGGCGGACGCGAATTTCACTACTTTGAAGGCTTATATCTTTTAAACTATTCGTTCAAATAAACTCAAACTTTGGACACTAGTTCCTTATCTATATCTAAATAAGACAGATAAAAAATTTGGTCAAAATACGGAGGTCGATTTTCGTCTCAGTGACACTTTAAAAAATCGTGTTGTTCGTAGGCCGTTTAGCACTATCCACCGTATAAATTTTGTCTAAACGGTGGCTAAGATATACGGTCTCATGAGACCGTTTAAATCCCTAAACAGTGGATAAAATGCCGATTTTTTAATACTCTGTTTTTACAAAATGGCGCTTTTATACAGAGTACCTGGTATAAATTATTTTTATGTTCTTCCAAGAGCAAATAGACATGCAGAGAGAATATTTAGGCGTGAAATTGAAAATATTTTGTTGTATTATAATGATAATGAGTTACGACAGCGATATCGTTTCGGTAGGCAAACGATTGTATTTATAACACGTCTTTTGCAAGACGAGATAAGTCCTGCAACAAACTGCAATCATGCTGTTTCTGCTACACAAAAAGTGTTGATAACACTGAGATTTCTGGCCACTGGAAGTTTCCAACAGGTCACTGGGGACACAGGCGCTGGTTTAGACAAGTCAACCGTCAGTAGAATCATTCGGCAGGTAACCGTGGCGTTGTGTCGAAAAATGAACCAGTTCATACGATTCCCCCGAACACAAGATGAACGGGATGCAACAAAGCAAGGTTTTTACGATATTGCCAATTTTCCTTGTGCCATTGGCTGTGTTGATGCAACCCATATCCGAATAATAGCTCCAACTGACAATGAGTGGGATTTTGTAAACAGAAAGAGATATCACAGCATCAATGTACAAGGAATTTGTGATCACAAAGGTACTTTACACTTTATTACAATTAAGTAACAAACAATGTTCGTTAATTAAAATTCAAAATATTAAAGGGCGGGAATGGGGGTGTGATTGGGGGTGTGATTGTCATTATTGATCCTAAATGCTGAAATATGGCGATTCTTTTGAGTTAATTTCTAGAAAGATAAGGAAAGCTCCGTTAATACAATATAGTCTTTTTAAATTTGTTATTTGATAATATAAATTGAAAAAATATCATCTTGATTTTTTCTATCATAATGTATTAATACAAGGAAAATGTGTCAAAGTTATTTATATTTACTTCTTTGTAGGAAAGTTTACAAATGTAGTTGCAAAATGGCCAGGGTCGACCCATGACAGTCATATTTTTCGGACATCTCAAATTGGACAGGAGTTGGAAGGAACAAATTTTGAAAACGGTGTTCTCATTGGAGATAGTGGGTATGCCTGTTTGCCGTATTTAATGACCCCATGTCAAGAACCAGGAACCCCATCCCAGAGAGGATTCAACCGAGCTCTTCGAACCACAAGGTCAATAATCGAGAGGTCATTTGGAATTCTAAAACGCCGCTTCCATATTTTACATGGAAAAGTGAGAATGGCACCAGAGCGTGTTTGCACCATTACTGTAGCATGTTGCATTCTTCACAACACAGCTATTGAAAACAATGAGCCCTTACCTGATGAAATAGAAGAACACCCCAATGTTGATATTCCTTTTGCAGGTGTTGAAACAGGGCAAGGTGTGAGAAACCACATTGCAAACACATACTTTTAAATAAGAACTGCTATAATCACTTTATATTTCAGCAGTTTAAATACCAATATTTACACTGATTGCACAATTATATTTGTGAATAAATTAATGATATGCAAAAATGTTCAATAACTTATAAATGATAAGTTAATACACAGCAATTATATACTTTGAGTTTATATATACAATAATAATTATAAATATTTATCTGTAAATAGTTGTCAATAAGACCATGTAAAGTCTGTTCTGCTTATAAAAACAAGTTTTGGGACCTTAGCACAAAGCATTGGAATTTGAATTAAATGAACAAGTTGTAATTATTGATGAACATGGCTATTTCTTGCCTTTAAATCCTCTATTTCAAGCTTTAACTTTTCCTTTATCAGCTTTAAATTTTCGACCTCTAAATCTATCTTCTGTTTTTCAACCTTTAACACATCAAACTGCATCGCTTGTATATCTTGATGGGTCACCTTTCGTTATTTTGGATTTGGGAGGAGCAGTTGGTTTAATATTCAATGCAGCTGGCCCTTCATTATCATCATCATCATCGTCATCAGCGTGGTTGTTTCCCAGTTGAAGAGAGTCATCAGGATCAGTTTCATGATCATCTTCCAGAGGTGGTGGGACAGAAAAAGGGTCATTTGGATCTGGTGGTGGCACTATTTGCACTTCTATGGTAGTGACCTCTGGTTCTATCGCATCAGTAGTTTCTACAATATGAATAAAAATCAAACTTTTTCATCAAACTGATAATTTACACTGTTTTTCAGCCATAGGTATGGATGTGGCATGTATAATACAGTCAAACCGCTAATGGCGGACACCTTCGGGACCTCCCTAAGGTCCACTTAATAGGGTTGTCTGCTATTAGGGGTTGGACTGTAGATATGTTATTGGGCTAGACAACAAAGAATCCCTGGCTGAACTATCTTAACTAATATAAACAAACCATAAACAAATCAAACATCTCTCCACAACAAACCATAAACAGTGTCAGTTTGTTATCAAAACAGATTAAACAATAAAAGAACTTCTTATATTATAATATACCATATAATCAAATATAAGTCAATAGTCATGTACTATACGTACATAGATGCAATATAATGCTAGTTGATAGTACTAGTAGAACATTGCCAACTTATACTCAAAATGATGAATATTGAATCAATATTGTTAACAACCATACGATAAATTGAGTGAACTTCACGAGGTGCAATGTCCAAATATATGTGGTCTTATCCAGGGCCGCCGAGAGAAATTCTGGGGCCCGGGGCAAAAAATTTTTCCCTGGGCCCTATGACGTCATAATAGAAAAGTTTAATGAACAAATTTTATTTACAATATCAATGTAAGTTAGAAGTTAAGATAACAATGATTGTCATTGTCACTCGTACTTTCGACGTACAGTTTAGAAGTTCTTTTTTCTGGCCTTTTCCTGAGAAAATGAGTCAATTAAGTCTTCATAATCGAGAGTTCTTGCTAGTTTATGTTCTATTGACAGTAACATTAAACTGTTCAGCCTTTCCTGAGACATTGTTGATCGTAACCTGTTTTTAATCAAAGCTAATTTGCTAAATGATCGTTCTCCGGATGCTACCGATACTGGAATCGATAGGAAGATTCTTAGACAAATGCAGATTTGAGGGTACAAACATTCAAGCTTTTTTTCATAAATGTGGTTGATTATGCCTAAAGCTCGATTTCGTTTTGATGATGTCCCCAGAATGTCAAAAAACTTGACAAAATGGCGAAGTTCCTCCTCAAGATCACGTTTAATAATGTCATTGGGGTAACAATCTGCAAGACATTTCGCTTGTTCTTGAATTTTTTCTGCACTCGGATCGCTGGGAGGGTTGATCATGAATTCAAAACGACGTGCAATCATATCAACAACTTTGAATCTCTCTGAAAGTTGTACCAAAAGACTATCCAACGATTTATAGAAGATATTTATTTTGAAATGTTCTTCAGCCGTAAAAGATCGTGATCGTTTTTCTTTTAAAGTATTGCTTTGTCCCAGCGAAGAAGCAACCAGCTTTGCCTCTTGAAGAATGTCTTCCCAAGAATCTCTAAGTTTCTGGACATCATTTCGCAATGACGACAAATGTTTAACTTCATCAGCAATAGAAATGTCTGCATACTGCTATACCCTGTTGACACTGAAGTACTTTGAACCAAAATGTTGCCATTAGGATATACTCAAATGACTTCATCCATTCAAGTAGATGTTCGGCATCACTGAAGGCTAAAGCTGTTAAATCAAGTTCTGTTTTGACGCTGGAAAGGATCTCGAGCATCTTGGTGTGATTTTTTACCAAAATTCTGACAGCATCGATTCTTGCGCTCCATCTAGTATGCGATAGGCTGTGAAGTGATACGCCAGCTGTCTCCTTGAGAATTTTCCAACGGGCTGGACTAGAGGAAAATAAATTGTAAAGCCCCTGAACATCGCCGAAGAAACTTTTGATTTCAGTAGCAACTTCAACAGCATGAACACCACATAAGTTCAAAGTATGAGCGCTACATGGAGCAAAAATAGCCTGGGGATTTTTCTCCAAAATCAAGGCTTGAACCCCCTTGTAGCATCCCGACATGTTTGAACCATTATCATATCCTTGTCCCCTGCATTTGCCAATATCAATGTTATGTTCCTTAAGAACGCTTAATATGACCTCGCAAATATCTTCACCTTTTTTCTTTTCGCAATCTTGGACTTTTAGAAATCTTTCCAGCACTTCCCAGGTGCCGTTTTTCTGAGCAGGATATCGAATGACGAAGGTGAGTTGCTCGGTGTGTGAAACATCCGGCGTTCCATCCACGATAAGACCATAATAATATGAATTGTCTATTTCGGATAGAATTTCTTTGAGGACCTTCTTTGCACAAAGATTTATGAACTCATTTTGACTTTGCCAAGATAAATAATGTGCTTGCATACGTTCTCCACGTTCCTGATGTTTTCTCACTCTATCCAAATGATCATTAATGATCGAATCGTGATTACCAATGAGTTCCAGGCTTCCGAGAAACAGTCCATTACCTGGATCTCCTACAGCCGAAGTGGAACCCCTGAACGGAAGATTTCTCTCGGCCAAAAAAAGTGTCACTTCAAGAAGACTTCTTAAAATTTCCCTCCATCTCTCCTTCTCTTTGCCAAACTGCTGCCGTTGAAAACTATCGATTCCTTTACTCATGTCTAGGGATAAAATAAGATCTCTCTATTTTATGTAGTTAGAAATATGTGCAACGTTTTTTTCATGAGCTTCAGTTTTCTCATAAAGTTTTCGCCAGTTATCATTACAACCTAATTGTGGATGACTAAATTCAGATCGCGCTGACGACGGAGATTTAGTGGCAAATAAGCAACAACAGAAACAGAAAAGACTCTGTGCTGTTTCACTCCACACAAGCCAGTCCCTAGCTACTGTCTCGCCATTGGGCATTTTTCTTGAAAATATGCTCATCGGAAATGATCTGCCCTTGCTGTCCTTTGGTAGGTTCTTCGGTAGTGGTTGCGGTCCTGTTAAGGTGACAGAGTCTCTCTCACTTTCAGAAAGACTTTTCCAACGTCCAACATCATTGCTAATTTGAACCGATGAATCGCTACTTGTACTCGTGCTATGAACATCTGTAACTGTGGCATTTGCTGAGTTTCCCACATCTGATCGCGATGTAGGAGCTATAGAAGTTGCTGTTATTTCATCAAAAGCGGGTTTATTCGTTATTGTTAAGTGCTCGAGTGTGTTGCTTTCCTCGGCGGATTCTTCGATTTGTACATCCTCCTCTTCTGTGGTGGTTAGTTCAGAAGGTGAATCTAGTGATACAGTTTTTCCCCAGTTTAGTTGTTCGAGTGTGCGTTTACCTTTCTCCTCATTTCGCAACCGTATTTCTTTTTGTTTCCTTTTAGACGATCCAGAAAGACATTTTCTCTTCATAGTATTTTGCGCAATGTTCGTTTGCCTATTTGTAACTTGCTGTCGCTGGGTACAACTTTTAAATCAACATCAAATCAAAGATAAACTGTGTATCAGTTCACGATAAACTGCAGTTCAATTCAACCAAATTATATATGCGAAATTGCTAGTTCGCCTGTACGCAAATCCAGCGGTTATTCCGCAGAAAATATTTAATAACGTTAGCTTACACCAAGTATTTCTCGTTATTGATTCAAAATGGCGAACAAATTTTACTTGCACAAAGTCGCAAATTTCAATAAGACCAGAATGGAGGGATTTAAATGTAGGGATTTAAGTTTTAAGAAAGTGCAAATGTTACAGCAGGACAATTTGCCATGCCACGTTTTCTTCTCTGTAAAGGCTTCGATTGTATATTGGAGTGAGTGGACTTGTCATGTCACAGTACACAATTGGAAACTTTGTTTCGTCTCTCAAATCGGGGCCCCCTTTTGGTTGGGGCCCGGGGCAAGTTGCCCCCCTTGCCCCCCCCCCCCTCTCGGCGGCCCTGGTCTTATCATGTCTACTTATCTTAAATGTAGAGCTGCATGAAACTTGAGTACAGACGACAAATAAACGTCAAGTGTTCTTTGTTAGAGGATACATTTTCGTTCAAAAAGACAAGAGTAAATAAGGAAACACTGTCATCGTATTTTTTGTATATTTTTTGTTTTTTGTTTTTTGTTAAGTAATAGGTAATAGGAACCATATTGGTGTCTAGCAACAAACGTATCCCTAACTATCATTAACTGACACCCACACTATCCCGTACCAACCCTCATCCTTTACATCACAATTACGCATGTGCACAACCCCCAGACACGCAATTTATTCAGACGCTTAAGGCCCGTTCTCCCCTTTTACTCTCGCCTTTCGCAACGCGAACACTGTGAGGAATTTTTGAAATTTTTAAACAAGACTTTGTAAACCAGATTTGTCATGGCCCAACATATTGGCTTGTCGAAACTCAACAACACATTTGGTTTGCTTTTTTCTTATTTGATTACTTTTTATTATTCTTTGTCTTTTATCTATCTTGTATTTCGTTCCTCTATTTTTCTAAACACGTGCCAGCCCCTATTCCCCGCTCACGAGTCCACGAAGGACGAAACGCCGCGTACGGGGATATCTGCTTTACACACATGAAAATTCGTTCTTTCTTTCCTTCTACTAACTTTTTACATATCTCCTACTAGCTTTTTTGCATAACAGACCAGTATATGTCTTGCCCCGTCGCATTTCGTGTTTAATACACTACATGAGGTCTAGCTATTTTTTTCATTACATACTCATTGTTACTGTTGTTACAAAATTTTGCCCATTTTACTTGATACCAATACAGTTTCTATTACCTATTTAAGTATTTCCATTTCTAGATATTGTTTTTTACCCTCCCTGTCTCATATATTTACTTTTAGTTACTCTGGCCTGACCTACCCTCATGCTATATCATATTTCATATTACACCTACACTACCCCTTTATGACAAAGGGACTGTTGTCACAGAATATTATTTTATTTTGCTAGACACCAATATGGTTCCTATTGCCTATTACTTAACAAAAAATAAGGAAACACTGTCATCGTATCAGGCAAATAGTACGGTTAGCACTAGTTTCCATCTACAAAATTGACGTGACGTCATAAGACGAATAAATTAACCGTACTAATGATCGACGATGTTTCGGGTTACCATCGTAATCCGGTGAAAGGTCATATTTCCCGCCCATTCATTAATTTGCGCGAAATTCAAAGTTTCGGTCATTTGAATACAGAATTTGCAAAACTATCGTTTACTAAACCCACATATGTTTATTCTTACTGCACTGCTTAAACTTTTGCTGGCATTACTGTAAATATGGCGGGAAATACGACAACGAATTGGGAAAGCTTGTTTGTTAGTTCAACAGATAAATATTCGGGATATGTGCAGACACTTGAAGACGCAATGAAGCTTATACGAGAATATGAGTTGGCGACAACAACAAAGTTTTCTTGCTTCAAAGCAGACAAGATGTTTGGTTTGGGAGAGGAGGTAAGCATTACCACTGCAGAAAGACGCTTTAGAACGAGAAAATCTCTAGAATTGTTTATTGCGTAATTCCGTAAATGCTGATTTTTTCCCGACAGCTTTATATAGGAATAGCAGTAAATATTATCGATTTTTTAACGGGTGCTATTTACTTGTTATATTAGCGTGAATTATTTGTTTTGCTAGCCTAATGTTAAAAATATTTTGAATGAAGGGGGTCGAGTAGGTAAAAGCTGAAATTAGATTGTGGGTGAAAATGTCTGTTCAACTAGTATAAAGGGTCTAACAAAAAAAAGTAGACAAATCTGAAATCGCTCTCTGTTTCGCAAAGCGCCTCGATGTTTTTTTATTAAAATAGAAATTTTAAAATAGATTGTTTTGGTACTTATAATTTATAATAAACCGGAAAAATAAGAAATTTAAAACTTCAATACCCGGGGGGTTGTGTCTTTTACGACAAGTTAAACATGCCTTGCGCGCAAACCGGCCAAAGTGCTTAAAAGTAATTTTGGCTTGGTGGATAGAAAATTTGGTACAAAATTTCAGAAAAACGCTGCGCGAACTTCCATATTTTTAGCAAAATTAGCTTTGTGCATGTTTAATTTATGTATTTACTTAATTTGCATACAACTCCCAAGGGACATTGATTAAATATAAGACGAAACAGACTCCGAAAATCATCATCTTGTAAACTCAAGATTTGAGTTATTTAAATAAACAAAACACAAAATTCTGGTGATATTTGGACTTTATTACAAAGTCATTGTCAAACCAAACTGAATATTTACAAGCTGTGCTTATAGTCAGGGAGGCAGAGGTACAAAAATACATGTCTACTTACCATATCGAGGGACAATTTCATTTTGCTCTTAAATTGTCCGTTACATGCCTAATATAACAATTCTGAATGTTGTTTGGCCCAATTTTTCTTGTGGGCTCCAGCCAACACGTTTTTTCTTAAATTTTCTATAAAACTATATTACTGTCAAAAAAGGCGAAATTTCGAACTTATTTCTAGGAAAAACCACTTACGTTATCAAAAAGGTAATAAAGAACTACATATAACACATTATGGTTACTTTTATTTTCCACATTTTTGTTGAGTTATGAGCGTTCGAAAACTTATTTTCAGACTAGTGCCCAGGAAATTAGCGTCATTTTAGGACATTTTTCCGTTTTGAAGCAGCAATAACTCGAAAACAGCTTGAAAAACCAGGGTGTCCATAATGATGTCTTATATGTTGTTTTTTATAAGCTTTCTGATGATACAAGTCATTTTTCAAATGAATGAACTTGAAAGTTTGCTATTTTTCACCACATAATAGTTTTATAATAAAACTGAAGAAAAACGTGTTGATCGAAGCCCACAAGATAAATTGGGCCAAACAACATTCAGAATTGTTATATTAGGCATGTAACGGACAATTTAAGAGCAAAATGGATTTGTCCCTCGAGAAGGTAGGTAAAATGACCTCTGCCTCCCTGACTATTAGCTGTGCTAAGATCTTATAAGGTGAGACACAGGAAGATGACGTAGGCGTCTGACATGAAATGCGAAACTATTTAACAATTATTCGCCGAAGGCGAGGTGATTATCGGGGAATATTCACCGAGACGAAGTCGAGGTGAATATTCCCCGAAAATAACCGAGCCTGAGGTGAATAATTGTTTTAGTATTTTTACACAAGTTATTTTAATTTTGTTTATTTCTTTGTCCATAATTTGTACAAAACGGCGGCTAATCGCCATTTTGTAAACTTGTTTTTACTGTTATATTCACCTGTAGGTGAATATAAAGGAATGTCACGTCATATGGGACCAATCACAACGTCGGATTTCTTATGTTCACTTGTGTAAAAATACTAATTTCTTATGTTTGATAAAATTGTCTGCGGGAAAAGGACATTGATTAAAATTGGAACATTTCTTCAGAAAAACGATTCTTATTGAAAAAGACGTTCGCACGACGTTTTGAATGGCTTAAACTCAATCAAATTTCAATGAAAAACCTAGCATTATTGTCTACCTACCAACTCAAGATTACCTTTAAATTTCGCGCGCAAGCCATTTTTGAAGTGTTTCAAAATACCTCGTTTCGCGAGGTTGAGAGCGTTTCAAAATTGTCTACTTTTTTTATACACCCTGTATACGGTACTACTAAGTATTAATAGAGAATTGACATTGTTATTTACTCCCCTTTATATTTTTATTTATATAGACCCCTTTGCGAAAACCAGGAAAGTCAAGTTTAATGACAAGAATATTCCATTTGATGGAAGTCCATTTTTTATTATTGCTGCAAAAGTATTTGACTGTCACCATGGGCCAGATAGAAAGAAATCCTTCAAAAAAAAACTTGCAGAAGAAAAAGTATGGCAATTACATGTTACTAACAGTGGCATAACTACTAAGGCCTCAGATCGGGCAAGGTGGAAGCCTGCAAGCCCAAGGAGGCCCATGTCCCACTATGTAGGGCGGGGGGGGGGCTTTTGATGTTTTTACCGGGTCCCTAGGTGCAGTGTTACTCCACTGGATACTAAGTATACTAGTATACCAGTGACAAAATAGAAACAAAAAATTATTAATGCAAAATAAACAAAAAAAGAGACACTCCTCACAAAAAGTGTATTAACATGAAAAATTTTGTTACAATTATATTAATGAAAGCATTTTTGTTTTTGCAGATTGAAGATCATTTAAAAAAAGAAGATTTCTTCCACAAGTCCTGCCACGATCCATCTTTCAGAAGTGATCAAATTTCCAGAGCTGAAGGTATTATTTTGAAGTACCTGTTATTGTAAAGGCACAATAATCTGTAATGGTTAAAAGTGCTTACAGTTTAAATCAATCAGAGCCTTGCTTTTATAAGGCCCATCTTATATGACAAAGCCCCTCTACTAGACCCATTTATTTAAACCCAGGAACCTCTTGAGCTGGCCCACTCTAATGTAACCTTTGCCCTGCCCCCTTTTCCTTTTTAGAGC
Source organism: Muricea muricata (assembly GCA_963855995.1). Classification (NCBI taxonomy): domain Eukaryota; kingdom Metazoa; phylum Cnidaria; class Anthozoa; order Malacalcyonacea; family Plexauridae; genus Muricea; species Muricea muricata. Next base: position 5,662,305 of record OY979728.1, on the reverse strand, counting down.
AATTTTATGTCTGTCACATAGTTGCACGGAAAAAACCCAATGACACCCAGCTTGACCAAGGCCGGCATGCAAAAGACAGATTGACCAGAGCCAACATTTTTCTAATGGGGGATAACATGAAACTTTATGTTGCATAAAAGTTATCCCAGAGTTTTGAGGAAAATAAAGCTCCCTTTTTAAAAAGACCTCACTCTTTAAAGGACCCCCCCCCAAAAAAAACCCAACACACCAACCAGGCATACTAACCACACTTAGCTTGTTTTGATGGTTGATGATATAATTACAGTAATATGCTTTACCTATTAGAGATGATACAGCACGTTTACGGAGAGATACTGTATGTCAGAGAAACTAAAACTCTTGTTGTCTCAGGAAGAAAAACCACAGGTGGAGCGAAGAATTTACATTCAACTTCCAACTGAAAGTGACCACCAAGATCATGTAATTAAAGAGGTACTGTATCATTTATATGTATTTACTTGTTTTGGTCAGGTAAAATCTCTGTGAGTGTCCCGCCCCCCAATACCCCCATACTCTATGCCTAAATCATTGCCCATCCCCAAAATTTATATTTCTGGTAGTATCTAGGTTTTGCACTAGCACTACAAATTCATACTGACATCTGTAACTTGCCGTGTTAATTAATAGGAAGGAGGCATATTACAAACAATTGACAAGAAGATGATTGAGAAAATTGACATGCTTGTGGGAGAAGGAGTGAAGACTGTTGGAGAGATGAAAAGACACCTACAACAGCATGTGAAGCATGAGCTTTTCAAGGATAGACCATGTCCTTCGAGAACCAACCGCCGTTTTTATCCAAAGAATGTAGACATACGAAATCACATGTATCGAGCAACTGTGAAACATATGTTGTCCAAAATTGACCAGGAAAACCTGGAAAAGAAAGTTGAATTGTGGAAAAAGAATGCCCCTGAAGACTCGATATTCTTTCGCCCTTGTTCAGTAGCCTCGGAAGATGGTGTAGGTGGAACAACCACAGAACAAGAAAAAAACAATGTTGAACCAAACATATCACAAAAGCTTTTTTTTGCTTACCAAACAGTGTGGCAAAGAAGATTGATGCTGCGATATGGAAATGAAATAACTTTGTTGGATGCAACATATAAAACCACAAGATATGAATTACCTTTGTTCTTTCTGGTAGTTAAAACAAATGTTAATTATGCAGTTGTAGGGGTGTTTGTTATCCAAATTGAGACAACAGCAGACATCATCGAAGCCCTGCAGCTTTTTCAAAAGTGGAATCCTGCCTGGAACCCAAAGTATTTTATGACAGACTTTTGCCAAGAAGAAATTTCATCAATTGAAGCAGTGTTTAAAGGTAAAGAGAATTCACTTTATCTAATGTTATATATTGAAATATATATTGAAAACAAAATTCAAATTAACATAGATCTAAAAAGTTGAAAATGCTAATTATTATAGTGTACATTAATATACTCTCTAGGAACAACAACATATATATGTGACTTCCATCATGAACAAGCGTGGGAGAGATGGCTAAAGAAAGGTGACAATGGTGTGGCTGACAAGAAAGGTGACATCTTAAGAATGCTAAGAGCTATTGCCAAATCAGATACACTTGATGCATTGGAAACAAACCTTTCTACACTAAAACAAAGTGACATATGGCTTTCCCACCAGAAACTTTGGAATTGGATTAATGGTACATGCTTAAAAGAAGCTAAGGTATAATTATTAACCCTACTTTATGCTCCTTACTAAAGTATTTACTCGGTCCAATGCCCATTGTAAACCAATGGTAACACTTAATGAATAACATCTTAAGTCAAATACTGTAATATACAAGACATTTGCACACACCATAATCCTTAAACAATGATTTTTAAATCATTTCAGAGATGGGTTTGGGCATATAGGCAAAACCGATTCCTGGTAAGCATCAATACAAACAATGGAGTAGAACGTATGAATGAGTCATTCAAATACCAATACCTTATGGACAGAAACAAGAGCAGTCTTAGTGGAATGATAACAGTTGTTGTTGAGGAGTTTTTGCCTGAAAAATACACCAGGTAAGATGGATGTTGCAATACTATACTTTGAATAAAATTGTATTACCTGTATATATTAGAGAGTATACTTTATATATAATATTAAATTATTTTTGAATTTAATAGATACATTGAGCTAAATGCAAAGAGCAGTGATGGATATAAGCGATACAACAAAGACCTACCAAAATTCCTGCACAACAAGCCGAGGGCTTTCATCAAGCATTGCATGAACCGTATTACAGCTGCCAGTGAAACTTCTGCAGAAAACATACTGCCTGTAGAAAATGAGAGTTCAGGTAATTTTAAAGTCAAATCACAGTTAGGGGATGCTTGGTTTGATGTACGTTTTGGTGATTGCACAAACATGCCAAAATGCACATGCTATGACTTTAGCCATACTGGCCTGCCATGTAAACACTTCTTTGCCATTTTAACAACTTCCCACAGTGGCAGTGGACATCATTACCAACCACATACAGAGAACATCCAAACATCTCACTTGACCACAGCTTGGTTACAATCTTACCTGACAACACCCTCAATAATGACACTCCATCACCTTCCACCTGGGAGCCAGATAATTCAAATTATGATGCAAAAAACATTGCACTATCACAGAAACTAAGTGGATTCCAATTGGAGAAAAATATTGAAAAAGAAGGAAAAACATGCAGGGAGATTCTAAAACAATTAGCAACAATGACATACAATGCTACAAAACCACTTCTGCATTAAAGCTCTTGTTGAATAACTTGGCTAAGCATCAAACTTTTGACGAAAAAGAAAACATGGACATTTCTTGTGAGAACGAATCAGCCAATCTTGTCCATAATCAACCAGTTGGTGAACATATTAAGAGCCAGAAGACATGTGAAGCAAAATCATCAAAATTCTTACCATTGCCTGTACGACCAAAGAAAAAAAAATACACAAACAGAGTTGGTGAATTTGCATCCATTATGCGTAAGCAGTATGTAGACTTGCCAAATATAGTCGAAGACACCTGCAAAGAACACAAGGAGGATCCAGATTCAAGTAAGAGAAAAAGAACACAACAAGTTAATGATTGTAAAAAAACTGAAAAAGTCACTGGTACCAACTTCCATCAGTGATGATATTGCCATAACAAATGTAACCACCTGCCTCCCAATGAAAAGATTAAAAAGAAACATTGACAATGAAGAACTAGAATTAATAAATAATGAGAAAATGCTAACAGATACATCTATTAACTGTGCACAAAACATTCTTCATGAAGCATTTCCAAATGTAGCAGGTCTTGAAGACACAACACTTGGCCCAGAACTAAATTTTTCTGTACACAAAGAGGAGTTTGTTCAAATTTTGCACAGTGGCTCTCTGCATTGGTTATGTGTATCAAATTTTGGATGTAAAAAAGGTGAGATAAATTATTATGACAGCTTGTACTCTGGAGTAATAGCAAACCATGTACAAAAACAAATTGCAAAACTGCTTCAAGAGGACTCTGATCACTTAACAGTACATGTTAAGCCAGTACAACAACAAACTAACACAGTTGACTGTGGTGTATTTGCAATAGCCTTTGCAACTCACCTACTTCATGGAAAAGATCCATCCAGAATGCTGTTAAATCCTTCACAGATGAGGCATCACTTGGCAAGTTGTCTGCAAAATAATGCTATGTCCCTATTTCCTGAAAACAATGAGGTTGAAGGAAATGTATTGCAGTGTCATGAACACAGAGTGTTTGTAAGGCCGCACTGTCTGTGCCCTCTTCCATGGTTTGAAGAGGATGACATTACTGTTCGCACATTACGTATGGCACAGTGCGACCGATGTGATAAATGGTTTCATCAAGGATGTGCAAAAATCAGTGATGAGATTTTTAGGAAAAAAAACTTGTGGTGGATATGCCCTAAATGTCTTCCATGATGGTGCAGATTGAGTGCAACATCAAGCAGAAAATTACTGTTAACTAAATTATACCTGACTATTATTTATTGAAACCTAATTCAATAATTGTCTATTATTTTATATTATTTATTGAAAATATTTTAGGAGTTTTGATTGGCTAAGAGCCAAAGGTGAAATCGTCATATTCGCCTGGTAGTTGCCCAAATTTGAGGTTGAAAAAAATAACAAAACAATTATTGAATGAGGTCGAGCAGGATATGAGGAATTATTAAGGCAGAGGTTTGTGTTATCTGCGGAAGCCTGCTCGACCGCATTCAATAATTGTTTAATATTTTGTACAAAATAATTGCATGATTTTTTTTTATATGTAATCACTAAAAAGCCTTTTTTAGGAGATTCATTAAATTCAAATTAAAGACGTTGCCACGAATGCCACATAACTTATAACTATGTTATTTAGCCATATTTTAACTATGTTATAGTTGCTATGTATCGATATTTTTAAAATTGTAAATATATACAAACCATGTATAAGTTTTCGATACCACGACATGTTATTTTTTATAATAACATACCACGGGAATGGAGTAATTAAGTGAAAGATACAGAAGGAAAATAAAACCACTCCTATTGCGCCGCCATGTTTTTCAACATGCGTATTTCGCCGTAAACTACGAATATATATCCGTCCGTACGGATATCCGTCCGTACGGATATCCGTCCGTCCGGATATCCGTACGGACGGATATCCGTACGGACGGATATCCGTACGGACGGATATCCGTACGGACGGATATCCGGACGGACGGATATCCGTACGGACGGATATCCGTACGGATGGATATCCGGACGGACGGATATCCGGACGGACGGACGAGAGGGTAAAGCACGGATGTGAGAGTAAAACGCGGATGAGAGGATAACATTGGTAATCATAACATTGGTAACCATCATTATAACATTTTAAGGGACCGATTACATGGGCGAGTTGTCCTGCAAACTGAGTTGAACTCGGGCACGGGAGTGATTTTAATTTTGAAAATGTAAACAAATATAAGTCATGAAACTCAAAATAGCAAATGAATTATGTTTTATGTTTCAATACACGCTTTAATAACATTTTTGACTGCAAAATTAAAACATTTCAATAATCAATTTTTAAAGTTGTTTGTAAGGTTTTAAGCCTCGATGTAAACCTCGATGCAATTTTCATTAATCCTCCTGCCCGTAGGGCCTGTTTTACCTTGTTTTACCATGTTTTACCATGTTTTATCAACAATGAACAACGTTGTTGACTTATCAATGTTCAACAACGACAATCGACAAGGCGACGCTATTGGATGATTGCTTCATTATGCTAAAAAGGCATTGTTTTCACCATGCACAAGTCTGTATAACATGAATAAAAAGATGGAACAAAGACTTTGGTTAAGTTTCCAGACCATATCTCGATTGACTATGGTTTTATTGGGTGCACAAAGAAAAAATATTCTTTGGTATCTGAAAGGAGAACCACTGGCAAAGTTGAAAATATGAACGCGCTGACTGCTGCAAAACAAATTAAGAAAAACTCTGTGAATCTAGACACCAATCAAGGCATCAGTTAGAAATATCTATTTTTTAAATTCAAGTTTCAAATCAGTGTATTCAAAAACGAGAAAAAGCACACTCATCAGATTAGACTACCTTTGATACAATACGCTGCGTGTGCTAAGAGTTATATGTCCCAAATCTTAAAGAGCCCAGGAATATCCAACCTAACAAAAATAATTGTAAAATACACAAAGAATATTAAAAGTACCCAGTCAGTAGCTGAAGTCGTCCACTCAAAATTGTAATGTTTCCCATTTTTATAAAAAGCAAAACCGTATTACCATATCTTTCGAACGACGTGGGAACTGGCTAGAGCTGTTAAACTTAACAAAACGGCAAAAATCGTATCTCTTTGGCCGTTCTGTACCGTGTGTTAGGTTATTATGGCATGGGCATCGGAAGTATATTAATCTATCAATTGAAATTGCTCAACCCTCGTTTGTGAACTAAAATTAATCAAGCCAGCCACGTCGTAAAGCGTAAACTCCCTATTATACCAGTAAAGAGCCTCTGATAAAATATAGTAAAATCCTAGAATCCAGTTTAATCTGCATGCACCAGTCAGGGTAAAACCATGATTTTACCAAAAACAAATGGTATGGTATGCAATCTGTTTGCTCTACTGTATTGTGTTTCTTTCCAATGACATTGTTCTCTTTTAGGTAAGACAATATATGTAAAGACTTCTAATTTTTGAAGAGCGTCTCGCGCACCTCCAAAAATTCTCCTGAACTTAAAACTGAATCAATTCGCCTAAAATGTTTAAAAAGGTTTTGAACCTATAAATAGGCATTCTTACCTTTCTTTAAGTTAGTATGGCAAGTCAAAAAGAAAAAGGCGACTGATTCTGTGTCTTTGATGGTGCATGTAGACCTTAAATGCAAATCCCAAATTCCCTTAACAAAATCTTGTGCTGGGTTGATAATAAATTTGCTACCCACTGTGGAACAACAACCATATTCGGTTGAAAGAATGTCTGCTTTGTGCGAATGCAGTTGACGTGCAAGTGAAAATAAACATTCCCCTCTCTGCTCGTAGCCATAACAATCGTGCATTCATGATCGAGAGTCATACGTCAACAAGGCCGCACTTCGTGCAAATAGCAAAGAACGGGAAAGTTATTTGTGATGATTGCCCAGCGTACAAGTCTGCCAAATTATGTGCACATGTCGTTGCTGCTGCAGAGAAAGCAGGCATACTAAAAGAGTATATCAGTTGGTTTAATAAATCTGGGCCATCAGCGATGAACCTTACCTCATTCGTAACATTTGATAGCGCAAAAGGTACTGGAAAGAAGGACAGGAAATCTTCCACCGCAAGAAGGAAGGGAGGAAGAAACAGTAAGGTGCCTCCTGTAGATACCTACGTGGATCGACCGTTTAAAAAGCGTGGAACAGTCGGTAGCACTGTCAACACAACATCGACAGTTACATCCACGTACACACAGTCGACATGTTTAGTACAACAATCAGTTTGTATACGCCCACAAACACAACCGGAACCCTCGAACTTCACCTTTTACGGTATTGTCCTCCGCTCGTGCGAGTCTGCTTCGGCTGTTGCCAAACTTTGAAACCTGGCCACAGCATTCCAAATCCACCAAATGACATGACGGTTGTTTCAAGGATGCAGCGGATCTTTATACTTCCAACTAGTGAGGAAAGAGTGAGCAGAGAGGGGAATGTTTATTTTCACTTGCACGTCAACTGCATTCGCACAAAGCAGCCATTCTTTCAACCGAATATGGTTGTTGTTCCACAGTGGGTAGCAAATTTATTATCAACCCAGCACAAGATCTTGTTAAGGGAATTTGGGATTTGCATTTAAGGTCTACATGCACCATCAAAGACACAGAATCAGTCGCCTTTTTCTTTTTGACTTGCCATACTAACTTAAAGAAAGGTAAGAATGCCTATTTATAGGTTCAAAACCTTTTTAAACATTTTAGGCGAATTGATTCAGTTTTAAGTTCAGGAGAATTTTTGGAGGTGCGCGAGACGCTCTTCAAAAATTAGAAGTCTTTACATATATTGTCTTACCTAAAAGAGAACAATGTCATTGGAAAGAAACACAATACAGTAGAGCAAACAGATTGCATACCATACCATTTGTTTTTGGTAAAATCATGGTTTTACCCTGACTGGTGCATGCAGATTAAACTGGATTCTAGGATTTTACTATATTTTATCAGAGGCTCTTTACTGGTATAATAGGGAGTTTACGCTTTACGACGTGGCTGGCTTGATTAATTTTAGTTCACAAACGAGGGTTGAGCAATTTCAATTGATAGATTAATATACTTCCGATGCCCATGCCATAATAACCTAACACACGGTACAGAACGGCCAAAGAGATACGATTTTTGCCGTTTTGTTAAGTTTAACAGCTCTAGCCAGTTCCCACGTCGTTCGAAAGATATGGTAATACGGTTTTGCTTTTTATAAAAATGGGAAACATTACAATTTTGAGTGGACGACTTCAGCTACTGACTGGGAACTTTTAATATTCTTTGTGTATTTTACAATTATTTTTGTTATGTTGGATATTCCTGGGCTCTTTAAGATTTGGGACATATAACTTTTAGCACACGCAGCGTATTGTATCAAAGGTAGTCTAATCTGATGAGTGTGCTTTTTCTCATTTTTGAATACACTGATTTGAAACTTGAATTTAAAAAATAGATATTTCTAACTGATGCCTTGATTGGTGTCTAGATTCACAGAGATTTATTAATTAGTTTTGCAGCAGTCAGCGCGTTCATATTTTCAACTTTGCCAGTGGTTCTCCTTTCAGATACCAAAGAATATTTTTTCTTTGTGCACCCAATAAAACCATAGTCAATCGAGATATGGTCTGGAAACTTAACCAAAGTCTTTGTTCCATCTTTTTATTCATGTTATACAGACTTGTGCATGGTGAAAACAATGCCTTTTTAGCATAATGAAGCAATCATCCAATAGCGTCGCCTTGTCGATTGTCGTTGTTGAACATTGATAAGTCAACAACGTTGTTCATTGTTGATAAAACATGGTAAAACAAGGTAAAACAGGCCCTACGGGCAGGAGGATTAATGAAAATTGCATTGAGGTTTACATCGAGGTTTAAAACCTTACAAACAACTTTAAAAATTGATTATTGAAATGTTTTAATTTTGCAGTCAAAAATGTTATTAAAGCGTGTATTGAAACGTAAAACATAATTCATTTGCTATTTTGAGTTTCATGACTTATATTTGTTTACATTTTCAAAATTAAAATCACTCCCGTGCCCGAGTTCAACTCAGTTTGCAGGACAACTCACCCATGTAATCGGTCCCTTAAAATGTTATAATGATGGTTACCAATGTTATGATTACCAATGTTATCTTCTCATCCGCGTTTTACTCTCACATCCGTGCTTTACCCTCTCGTCCGTCCGTCCGGATATCCGTCCGTCCGGATATCCATCCGTACGGATATTTGTCCGTCCGGGTATCCGTCCGTCCGGATATCCGTCCGTCCGTCCGGATATCCGTCCGTACGGATATCCGTCCGTCCGGATATCCGTCCGTACGGATATCCGTCCGTACGGATATCCGTCCGTACGGATATCCGTCCGTACGGATATCCGTCCGTCCGTCCGGATATCCGTCCGTCCATCCGTCCGTATCCGCGTTTTACCCTTACCCCGCTAGCACGGCGCCATTTTACATGAATATTTTATGCATAAAATCTTGCGTAATACACATGGATAATTTGATGATTTTTGATGATAGTAAATGATATTAAATCTCACCTGACTTTATACCACCGTCAATACCTGTGAAACCAGGTTCATCCCCAATTAATTGAATTATTCTTTGGGATGTTTCATTTGGTGGTGGTGGCGCTTTTCCTCCGCCAGTTTGGCCAAGTGACCTTTTCTCGTTAGCCACTTCTCTTCGTGCCACCCCACACATCGCACGCCATTTCTCCTTTACTTCTTTGACACTTCTCTTCGCAACTCCTAAACTATTAACGCGGTCACAAATGGACCGCCAAACTCCTTTTTTTCGCTTGTTCGTTAAATTGTTTGAAAATTTTTCCCTCAGTACTTCAAGGTTATCTTCGGCGCATTGTAAAATAAGCTGGCATTCAGCCGGAGAAAAGTTTGCTTTTCTTGGTCTTTTTCCTGCCATTTTGACCTTAACCGTACCTGAATATTTTAATATTTGGCGGGAAAAAACCGGTTTAGTCCGGCTTGAGTAACTTTATCCGTCGGATAGTTAAACGCAGCGCTAAACGAGCTTTATGCAACACAATTTTATCGGTCGTTTAACTATCCACCGGATAAAGAATTTATACGCTGTATAGCGGTTAAACACCGTTTAAGCTAAACGGCGTACGAACAACCGGCCCCAGATGGGTATAACTCTTGCGTTACGTCGCGGAAACGTTCTATTCTTTGCTTGCAGTTTAAAAATTACACATTTCGAAGAAATTTTAAGAAACGGATGTTCAACTACCGTAATTTTATCGGCTGTAAATTAAATAATCAACACGATCTCCGAATTGAATTAATAATTATCCTTAAATGTTAACTGACATTTGTATTCGTTATAATCATTAATTCATGTGATGCGCAAACATGTAACAAGTAGTATCATGTGCGCACCACATTGTAATGATTCCTATTCAACGTGGCTGACGAGCTGAGAGCTGATTAGAAAGTGGCCTTTTTGGGGGGATAATGAATTGCCTTTGCGTTTAGCGAAGAAGAATAAACCTTCAACACATGACGCTTTACGGCGCGTGAACGATGTTTAAGCCCAAAGTCCGTTGTCAAAACCTGTGAGGAGAAAGAGGCGAAAGCCTACTCGGTTTGAAATAACAACTGACCCTCGAACAGGCCTACGTGATTTTAAAGGGACTTATAACCCTGCTTCAAGAGCATCTAGTAGCCAAGGTTTGAATTAATTTAATTTTGGTTTATTTTTCAAAATAACTGTGTTCATATTGAAATATAAAATTTCATAGCCCCGTCTGTAATAATAAATCTATATGGAAAAATTTAATGTAAAATTTAAAACCTTGAACAACCAACCGTACGTGCACAATGAACATGAAATGGACATGAAATGAACATGCATGTGTACTGCATGTGCCAAATGCCACAGACAAATAGTAGAAACATTGTGTTTCTTGTCCTTAGAGGTTGAGCTTTTACTACATTTATAATTTTAATATTTTATAGCAAGTTTTGACCTTCAGAGGACAATGACCATGTTAATAATTTAATTAGTTGTGACTTGTGTGTTGTAGGAATAGATAAGGACAAATTAATATATTACAATGTTGCTGTAAATCTACGACAATGTCAGCCAAGGGTTTATAATCAGTCAGTGTATGAAATCCTCTTAACCTATTTAACTTAACATAATAGTCAGGGGTCACTCCCATGAATTGTGGATAATATATTGCAGATGAATGTTAGATAAGTTTGAATAAAAGTTCAAGTAACAATCACGTCTGGAATTGGGGAAGAATTAGCATGCAATATAAGATTTAGGTTAATAGTGGTAATAAGTTTAGCATCAGGGCAGATACTGAAATTTTTGAGAGATACCAAAATGTAATGCTCGAAATTGTTGTATCAACTTTAGCCCCCCCCCCCCCCATTAACATTTACTGTCCATTACTTGATTTGGAAAAGCCAATCTTAATTAAGTACTAATTTTATTTGACTGGCTTTACCCAGTCATGTACAGGAATATGAAAAGTTGTGACAATTGCAATGTAATAGATACAGTACACAGGTGGATGAGCACAATGCTACTTCATACCCAAACATCTTTCTTATTGAAGTATAATTATATATGTGCATTTTGTGAGTGATTAAAGATTTGGATACAGAACTGCAGGCAATAGTTCACCCACTGTGTGATGATGAACCAATGACAATAAATTTAGTGTGATCCCTTGACATGTGGATTTTTGGGCTGACTGGGCACATGACAATTGCTACCATATAATGTAAATGTTCGAATTGTGGCAAAACATTCGGTTTTTCCATGTATGGCACTGGCATAATAGTATTGAACTTCATTTTTGGGTGTTAAGCATGTACTTTTTATTGTTCGATTTAAAAAACCCATGATTTTTTCTGTGTTGGTGTTATGTACCCAGGTGAATATGATGTTTGTGATGTTACTCTGAGTGTACAGTATATCCACACTGGGCAAGCTTGAAAAATATGCCTGGCCACAGTCGGCTAGTATTCCAAAGGTCTTAGGTTCATTCCCACCATGGCCAGGCATATTTTCCAAGCTTGCCCAGTGTGGATATACTGTACACTCAGAGTAACATCACAAACATAAAAAAAATGTAGTAAAAATAGTAGTGTACTGGTATGCTAATGATGATATACTGTACTGGTATTAGGTATTTCTAACACTGATTCTCTCTATTATATACTATTACAGTATTACATATTTCAAGTTACCTGTTCTCAGATGATCTTTCTATTTTGTCATTGATTAAGATGTTGTATAAAGTGGTAATATCATGTTTGAGCCTGATACATTATCAGATGAAAATTCAGTATCAGGTATGCTATCTTATGATTAGCACTTACTGTAGTATGTTTGCTAGCATGGAAGCCTACAACATACTAAGTGAAGCTAGGTTAAACATGACCAGTTCAGTATGTTATTTTTTTCTACTGGACATGTGGCAATTAAGAAATAAATCCAATTTACCAGTATGCAATAAAATTCTATATGATGTGGGAGCTTATCAACAGATTTGTCAACAGTGCCTGATATTGACAAAAAATTTAATGACAAAAATTGTCAACTTTGAAGCAATGCTGTATGGACAATCATATTATAAACAAGTTGGCAGATTCTTTATAAAACGAAAGAATTAAAAAACACTACCATCTGGGGATACATATTGATGTTATCTGCCAATAACTCATCAGCCCGAATGTTGCCAAATTGGACCTTTAACAATTAACATAAAAACTAAAATTTTGATCCAGACAAAAATTTCATCACAGCTTGAAAGAGCATCACAAAATTAGTAATGTTCCAAAGTTTCGTTGCGAAATGTTGTAAAATGCGGATAATATATAGCCTTGCGAAGTTTGCAATTTTCAGTCATTTTAGATTACAAACGGGAAATTGATACCCAAATCCCCGATTTGATACCCAATTCCCCAAATCCCCGTTGCTGTAAATCAGACTCGTTCCCAGTCGTTATTTAATACTGTGTTAATATACATTATGATATATATATATATATATATATATATATATATATATATATATATATATATATATATATATATATATATATATATATATATATATATATATATATATATATATATATTGGTCAGTGCGAGCGATGGGTGCGCGAAAAGGCTAACGGGAAGGGAGAAGGAAAAATAGCGACTGGCAGATTACTTGCGGTTTTCTTGCAATATATGTGTTTTCTTGCAAGATAATATTTTACGTTTTAACTTTGGATTTTTTTACAATGGAATGTATAAATAAATAATTTTGTGCTGTTTTCTTTTCATCGTGCGCAATTTTATAACGTATATCGAGCATAAAGCAGTCAAGTTCGTAGCACATACAATCATTTTAAAAAGTACTTGGGACACTAGCATTTTTTCATGAAAAATCAACGTACACCGTTGATATATCTATAAAATCCATATTTTCCCCTTCCCGCCTCCCCAATCAATGTTGGTTTCCCAACCTTAACACCCTAACGTATAATATGTTATGCTAGGTGGGTCACAACATTGAGAAGGGGGCGCGGGGGAATGAATTATTTGTAAAAAATGAGAAATTTCCTCAAGTGTCCCAACACTTTTGAAAATGATTGTCTGAACATAATAGTGAAAGCGATTTTAAGCTTTGTGTGAGTAGGCCAAATTTTTTGAAACCAAATCATCATTCTGAATACAAGTATTGATACAAAGCAATAATGCTAGACTATTCCGCGCAAGAGTTTAAAACAGTTGATAATTAACAGAATCTGAATAAGTGTAAATAAATTGTTCAATTTGGCAAAAGCACATTTTTTTGTATTTGTGTCTTAATTTTTTATGTCTTGTATTTCAATTGCACAGATAAATACTTGAAAATCAGCAAAAGGAGATGAAGATATGCATTTCATGTTTTACTAAGCTTGTTTTGTGCAACGCGACGCTTGAAGTGCACTGAAATTGATCAGGCTTCCGGGACCGACAATTGCAATGAAGTTAGCACGGTTCACACCACGATTCACACCAATATAAATTTAAATAACGAGCTACGTTTAATGTATTAAAACGCAACAAAGCAAAAACTGGTATGTCAACAATGTTTAGCACTGTGTTTGGATAATTTTACGCAATAAAGTAATATTAAACATACGATTTTGCACGGTTCACACTTTGACCTATAAAATACATATATGATCTCATATTTTGATATTTGCACATTTGGTGTGAATCGTTTAATTTCATAATTTCTCATATACTTTGCATTACGTTAAAAGTTTAATATGAGTATACATAATGCTGGGATGCTCTTGCAAAGGTTCACGTGAAAAACCCTCGCCAAAAGCCTAAATTTTGTGTCTCAAATCCCTAAAAGGTTTGTGTGAATCAAAGTGTGAACCGTGAACATGCATGTTTAATTAATTGATGAAGTGATCATTTGTCATTTGCTTCCCTTACATTTAATAACTGCTCTAATACGCTTTGGCATACTCAATAAAAGATTGTTAATGTAGCTAACTAACTGGCGTTTCTAGTATAGTTTTTTTTTTACTCTGGCTTTAAATTCATGCCATAAGATGCGCCTGAACATTGAAGTCCACTGAACCGAATAAGCTCCTTCATTGTAAAATTCGCATTAACTTGGCGTAACTGATCGATACTGCGTTTTAAAAGCCAGCGATCACAAACTGAGAACTTTTTTGGTCGTCCAATATTTGTTTTTCTCTTATTCTTACGCGTGTTTTTAAACATCGTGCTACACTTGATTTAGAAATCGTAACCTTTTTAGCGATTTCTCGAAGAGAATACTTGTTTTCCATTTTTAAAAACCGAACAATTGTGCCCGTGTTTCATCAGATATCTGTCGTACAAACACTATTGTAGAAGCTAAGTATTAACAATATAACGAGAAAACGACTTATGCACATGCGCAATATATACTATTGTATTGTATCACGTACTCAGCCCAAGTACGAACGTCACAATTAAGTACTTGCGTCAAATATGCACATGCTATAAGCAATAGTTATCAGCTTATCCATGCATTTTACCCATTAACAATTGCTATCATTTCCCAACCTTAACACCCTAACGTATAATATGTTATGCTAGGTGGGTCACAACATTGAGAAGGGGGCGCGGGGGAATGAATTATTTGTAAAAAATGAGAAATTTCCTCAAGTGTCCCAACACTTTTGAAAATGATTGTAGGTAGCACCTTAAAATGGCAGACTCCGATGAAGATTTTGAAGCTTCTTTCTCCTCCATCAACTTACAAGGTAGGTCTTAAAAGGCTATATACTATATCCCACTAATCTTTCCTTCATGCAAATCCTTCATGCGGGCAAGGAAGTTTGTTTTCAAAAAACGCTTTGTGATATGGCCTTTCCTCGAGAAAACTGTCCGCCATTTTGAATCGGTAATCTGCCAGTCGTTATTTTTCCTTCTCCCTTCCCGTTAGCCTTTTCGCGTGTCCATCGCTCGCACTGACCTATATATATGTATCATAATGTATATTAACGCAGTATTAAATAACGACTGGGAACGAGTCTGCTGCAGCTCTGTATCCAAATCTTTAATCACTCACAAAATGCACATATAATTATACTGCAATAAGAAAGATGTTTGGGTATGAAGTAGCATTGTGCCCATCCACCTGTGAACTGTATCTGTTACATTGTAATTGTCACAACTTTTCATATTCCTGTACATGATTGGGTAAAGCCAGTCAAATAAAGTTAGTACTTAATTAAGATTGGCTTTTCCAAATCAAGTAATGGACAGTAAATGCCAATGGGGGGGGGGGGGGCTAAAGTTGATACAACAATTTCGAGCATTACATTTTGGTATCTCTCAAAAATTTCAGTATCTGCCCTGATGCTAAACTTATTAACACTATTAACCTAAATCTTATATTCTTCCCCAATTTCAGACGTGATTGTTACTTGAACTTTCATTCAAACTTTCTAACATTCATCTGCAATATATTATCCACAATTCATGGGAGTGACCCCTGACTATCATGTTAAAGGGGAAGTCAGGGTTCACAACAAGTTGGGCTTAAATGAAAGATTATACAATGCCTACCTCGCATACAAAGTTTCTTGTCTCCAGATTAAATATAACGCCAGAAGTAAAGCGACGAACTTGCTTAAATTTGCATGTAGAGCGGCCGCCATAATATACATTGAAGCGAAGCCGCGATCATGCAGCGGATTTACTCTGTGACGTCATTGCGCGGTTTCGCGGGAGCGCCTCGTATTCAAATTTCAAAACATCAAAGCGAATAAGCGAAATCAGAGCAGTATTTAGCGCTTTAAATACTTATTTTTTTGTCAAAATGCCGTATTGCATGGTGCCTGGTTGCACGAATTGTTCAAAAAAGACAAAAGGGAGTGATATATCGTATCATCGTTTACCAAATGACCAGCATATACGCAGAGCGTGGCTTGGACGTGTTCGTCGTGAAAATCTACCCAAAGCAAACTCATGCTATGTTTGTAGCGTTCATTTTACCCCCGACTGTTTTGAAGGATCCCTTAAGGAATTATTTGGTATGAAAGGCAAAAAGGCTCTTAAACGTGGAAGTGTTCCATCAATATTTCCATTTTTACAACGCAAACCAAAATGTGAATTATCATACAAGAGGACACAAGTTAAAGAGAAAATTGCAAAAGACCAGGTAATTGACATTAATCCTACGTTGTAGGTACAACATTACAACAAACTTTTAAGGTCCCTCTATTACACATAAAAACATTTATTATTTACAATGAGTGTGTTTGAAGGAAAGAAAGAAATCAGTGGAGTTGGGGGAAAGGTCATTAGAGATTGGTGGTGGGGGGGGGGGTGGTAGTTAAACAAACAAAAACAAATCTACAACAATATTGACCATTGTACAGACAGGTGCTGTACATAGTACAAAATAGGTTAAATAGGACTTACATTATTTTGTCATTGTGAATTAGTGATTTTATGTCATTTAAATGTCATTTAAATTGGGGTTCCATTGCAGGAGATAGAAAATTTATTTAGTGGAAAAGTACATGAAAGTATGATTGACACATCACCATGCACGGAACACAACCCTGCTAGTGTTATACATCATGATGCAGAAACACAGTGTGAAACAACAAATTTGTTTGATGCAGAGACCCAGTGCGAAAAAGTGTTAGAACGGAGTATTGCCATACAAACACTTGCACCACGTAAAAAGAACACTAAAAAATCAAAAAAATCAGATTCTGCTTATAATTCAAATTCAAATATCAGTTGTCCAGTTGCTACTCCTTTAAAACCAGTAGAAATAAAACACAAGCCATCCACTGCTCGTGCTCTTTATCATGATAGCCCTGTTGAAACCCCACCTGTAGCATCAACTGTAGTGATGGAAACAGACACAACCACTCCACTACCTGACTCTTGTGAGGTTGCAGGAAAATCTAGTGGTTATGAGGATGATACTTCAGATAGCGACTTGACATCACACACAGATAGTGATGAGGATTTTGAATGTTCAGAATTGGAACCCACAGATGATGAGTCTGATGAAGAAGGACTAAAAAATGAGAGAAAATTTATTGTGTTTGAAAGCATGCTTGACCAGCTATTTATCAACTGCAAAACGTGTGGTTCCATATGTGAGATTGAAAAGTCTAACACAGGCAGTATGGTATCAGTCAAAGCAACCTGTTGTTACAACCATACCTTCCACTGGACATCCCAACCACAGCTACATGACAAGCCAGCTGGTAACATTCTAATCCCGGCAGAATTGTGTTTACTGGAGGATCCTATGAATCTATGAAACAATTCTCTAATGCACTCAATTTAAACTATGTTAATAAGGATCAGTTTTATGGTGTACAGGATAAGATAGTATTCCCAGTCATCAATAATGCCTATGAAAAACAACAAAAAGATGTGATTGAAACATTAATAAAAGAAAAGAAAAGTTCTGTGGATTTATGTGGTGACGGTCGATCTGATAGCCCCGGTCATAATGCTAAATATGGCACGTACTCACTAATGGATGAAGCTACGGGACATATAATCGATTTCTCTCTTGTTCAAGTATCTGAGGTTTCTTCATCCAATGCAATGGAGAATGAAGGATGCCAAAGATCACTGAACAAAGTCATCGACCAAAATGTCAAGATCAGATCATTAGCAACAGATCGTCACACTACGATAACAGCAGAAATGCGAAAGAAGTACCCTTCCATAATCCATCAGTATGATGTGTGGCACTTGTCGAAGTGGGTAACCAAAAAGTTGACCAAGAAAGCTAAGGAAAAAGGCAATGAGCCACTTTTTAAATGGATTAAATGTGTTTCCAATCATCTGTGGTGGTGTTCACGGACCTGTGGTGGTGTTCACGGACCTGTGGTGGTAATGCTGAAGCTCTGCGGGAGAGGTGGGTATCCATATTAAACCATGTGGTAAACAAACACAAATGGAAAAACAGCAAACACTTTAGAAGATGTGAACATGGTCGTTTGTCTAGAAGAAAAGAAAGAAAGACAAAATGGTTGGAAGATGGATCTTCGGCATATGTTGCACTAGAGCTGGTACTAAATAAAAAATTTTTAAAAGACATTGAAAAACTTACTGAATTTTACCATACAGGCGAGCTTGAAGTTTATCATTCACTACTGCTCAAGTACGTTCCCAAGCGTTTGCATTATTCTTACAAAGGCATGGTCGCCCGAACTCAGTTGGCAGTTATTGACCACAACTCCAACACTGGAAGAAAGCAGGCAACAGTGACAAGGGGATAAAACAAAGGGAACATGACATACAAGTTGGTTTTCCCTAAAGGGCAGAAGAAATGGGTGGCAAAACCAGTAAAGACCAGAAAGTCATACTCATTTGTTGAAGACTTGATGGAAACAGTTTTTTCATTTGAAGCTACAAAAACAGATGATAGAGACACAACTGATGATGAGGACAATACCACTACTCCAGCCAGTATTCCAAAAAACATTGCACCCATATCAAGGCCAAGTAGAGAGGAGATTATTACTGCCCACAAAACACGGATGGGAAAAAAACTATGAGTACCAATTGGTAGTATGACTCTAGTTTGAGTGTGGTAACTCATTTATAAGCTTCAATGTACTCAGATGCATTCCACCTTATTATTTTACTCTGTCTAATGCTTGATGATTTTACTTGGTGCAAGGGGAACCTTGGAGCTTAGTGGGATAAAAACAACTCACAGTATATATAATTTGTTGTCAAACATTAAAGAGGGGTTACAGTCCGTAATGTAAACAAACGCTTTGTTTACATTTTGAAATTCTATATTTGTAAAATATGACTTACTAAATGAATATCTGACACTTTTCTGGTTTGCTATGCTTATAAATGAATATAAACCAGAGTTTCAATTCAAAAAGAGTTCGAAAAATGCAAAATTGGGACAATGTTTATATTTGGTGGCCCACCTTTGTTATGAGCAGAACCGATGCACAGAATAATTACACTATACTTGGCATGTCTTGCTCATGATAACTTGAAATTATATTTAGAACGAAATTAAGTAGATTATAAACATGTAAAAACAACAAAGAACCAATGCTACAATATAATATTTACAGAAACTGAATCACCTACTCATCTGCAAACTTAAACCCTTCAAAAACAAAGTCCTCTTCTAAGCCTGGTGGTGGAAAATGTGCTCTAATACAGCTTACTACACATGATGGCAAGGGGACCCTTATCTTCTTGCCTAGAATATCCCAACACCACCTAACAAATTGCCTATATGCAACATGTCGATGTTTTTTGTGCTCAGGGCCTTCAAAAGCTTTTGCACCATACTGCTGCCGATATTGACTCCAAGCAAGTCGCAATACCCAAAAATTTAAACATATATTCAGAAATACAGGGTTATCAGTAATGCATTCTGGAATGGCTATTCCCTCAAATTCTGCTGATTCTTGGTTTATAGACACACAAGCTGGAACCTCCTGGCAACAAACACTTTCTTCTTCCCTATCCATTATTTGGCAGTGGGTACAAAGGCACCTACATGTATAGAGCTAGGGTCAAATTTTATGATCATTTGTGATATGTTAATCCGCATTTTAACTCTAGAATTTTCCACCATGGGTACGTGACAAACAGAACTACAGTGTTCATCTGCATTCATAAACTGTATATACTGTAAATATATCTTATATCTATATCTAAAATAATTCAGAATTAAATATTATTGTTAATTACCAGTTTGTATCCTGAAGTCTAGTATTTTCAGAATTCGATGAAGACTCTGAAACCATTTCCTCCGATCCTGAACCTTCGCCACCCGAGTCAGTTTCAACCGGCTCAAAGGCATACGGTTGAATAGTGTTTACCTCCCTTTGGACGTTCACTTCTTCGCTGGAGCACGACTCACTAATTTCAGAGCTGTTACACGAAGATTCGTTTGAGTAATCAATATCCATTTCGCTTTATATTCCTTTTATAAATATCTTAGATTATTTGTATACCAAAATATGCTATAATCTGCATATGAAAGAGAGGAAACATTAGGAGCTAACCGCGCAATGACGTCACAGAGTAGATCCGCTGCATGATCGCGGCTTCGCTTCAATGTATATTATGGCGGCCGCTCTACATGCAAATTTAAGCAATTTCGTCGCTTTATTTCTGGGGTTATATTTAATCTGGAGACAAGAAACTTTGTATGCGAGGTAGGCATTGTATAATCTTTCATTTAAACCCAACTTGTTGTGAACCCTGACTTCCCCTTTAAGTTAAATAGGTTAAGAGGATTTCATACACTGAGTTATTATAAACCCTTGGCTGACATTGTCGTAGATTTACAGCAACATTGTAATATATTAATTTGTCCTTATCTATTCCTACAACACACAAGTCACAACTAATTAAATTATTAACATGGTCATTGTCCTCTGAAGGTCAAAACTTGCTATAAAATATTAAGATTATAAATGTAGTAAAAGCTCAACCTCTAAGGACACAATGTTTCTACTATTTGTCTGTGGCATTTGGCACATGCAGTACACATGCATGTCCATTTCATGTCCATTTCATGTCCATTGTGCACGTACGGTTGATTGTTCAAGGTTTTAAATTTTATATCAAATTTTTCCATATAGATTTATTATTACAGACGGGGCTATGAAATTTTATATTTCAATATGAACACAGTTATTTTGAAACATAAACCAAAATCAAATTAATTCAAACCTTGGCTACTAGATGCTCTTGAAGCAGGGTTATAAGTCCCTTTAAAATCACGTAGGCCTGTTCGAGGGTCAGTTGTTATTTCAAACCGAGTAGGCTTTCGCCTCTTTCTCCTCACAGGTTTTGACAACGGACTTTGGGCTAAAACATCGTTCACGCGCCGTAAAGCGTCATGTGTTGAAGGTTTATTCTTCTTCGCTAAACGCAAAGGCAATTCATTATTCCCCCAAAAAGGCCACTTTCTAATCAGCTCTCAGCTCGTCAGCCATGTTGAATAGGAATCATTACAATGTGGTGCGCACATGATACTACTTGTTACATGTTTGCGCATCACCTGAATTAATGATTATAATGAATACAAATGTCATTTAACATTTAAGGATAATTATTAATTCAATTCGGAGATCGTGTTGAAATAATAGATAAAGCTTAAACCAGCCTAGTCCCAGTCGTTTTCGAGCAACCGCAGAGAAAAGACAGAGATATAGGTGTGATGTCACAGCAGAAGGTGCTCCAGAACCCCCAGCAGATTTCTGTACGGATATATTCATTATGGATATAGCGGATAATTTGCATAATATTTTCTAAGCCACCGTTTATAAAATCAGATATCGGTGTCAGATGACTTTGCACAGCCATTCATTTTTTCAGTGATCGTGAACTATTTACGCTAGAAAAGATATTATTTTGACCGTCATTAAAATCTCTATCAATTGAGGCTATTTAATATTTGTAAGTTTACTATGCATGCTAGATAACAGTTAGCCAGTATGTAAATAACATGTACAATTATGTCGCCAGTATGCTAAATCGTATATTTCTCAACATACCACCGAACAAATTGCAGTAATGTTCTCTACAGCTTAGCCAAATTTAATACGAAAATAGTCAAAAACAAAAACGATACAGCGAAATCTTTAACGTATAGCATGTTGAGTTCGAATATTAATTTATGCCAAATATATATTCCATCTTCTGACGGCGAAATCTTCGGCATCATAATTTCGTGTAGATTCTTCAAAATTCCACTAAATTAATCTGTATCCTTTTCATAACATATCTGGCGCTTTCGAGTGACAAAATATCAAATATTGAGGAAGTTATACAGCGAATTCTTAAACGTAATGAAATCTTTTGAAATTTTGCTGATTAATATTTCAACAGTACGGCTGAGTGATTCGGAAATGCGACGCTACTGGACGGTTGCTTCGTTATACAGGGTGTCCCAAAGAACCCCAAAAACTATTGAAATCACCTATTGTTAACCTTTGAATGCCCTAGCACTTGTTAAAAAATTAAAATATCTTTGTAAACTACGTTTGTTTTGCTCATGGGAATTTACATTTGTAAATTGTTTTCTCTAAACTCTAAAAGCAAATCAGGCTTAGAAAAAATGAAAGCAATACTATCTTGTTAGCCGTTCGTTTGATGTCGTAATTTTCCCGGCTGAAACAACTTATACCTGTAGGTAATATTGATAAAAACCAAATTGAATAGGCTAAAATAATCGATGCATAAAATTTGATTGCATTTTTAATATGCACTCGTAGGTTTAGTTTTTTGTCTGGCATAAAAATGGTTAAAAGGGAACTCCACTTCCAAAACAAGTTGTGTTTAAATAAAAGATAATACCTTCAATAGATTGTTTCCGAAATATCTCGGCCCAAATCGTTTTATTAAAGGCGAAATCGACTGTCAAAGTTCGCGATTTTTGCAAAATCCGACGCCATCTTGATCTTTTCCGTGCAGACGCGAATTTGGTCAGCGCCCTTATTTTTGACGTCATGGAGTGCTTCTGAACTGTTGTTGCCCTCGAATTGCAAGTATTTTTGTATTAGAGTTCATCATGAATGTCGATGCTGCACGTTCGTCGAGCGTTGTTTCATCAGGTTCGGGAACTTCTAGTTCTTCAGGTGAGAGTTTAGATGAATTTCATAGGAATATTTTACAAGGTGGCGGAAGTTCTAGGCTATCAATATCAACCTAGACGAGATGGAAATAATGGCAGTGGTGAATCAGCTGACATCGAAGACGACCAAAATATGTCTTCTGACGAAGACGAATCTGTCGTTCGTTTGGGCAACCTTGACTGGTAAAACATCATACTTCATAGTTTATATTGACAAATTGTATTTTCGTGTTCGTCAATTGTGTCATTCCTAGTAAAATAAATTATTATTACTAGGTGTTTATGCGAACATTGCCAGATAATGGATAGGGAAGAGGAATGCGTCTGTTGTCATGAAATCAAACAGGTCGTATAACAACTCGTATTTCTTTCCCAACAACTCCCCAACACCACCGCACTAGCTTACGGTACGCACAATGGCGAGAAATTTTGTGCTCAGGACCTTCATATACTGTGCTTCCGTACTGCTGCTTAAAATCCAGCCAAGCACCCTGTAAAACTCATCTATCTAAACAGACTGTATGGAAACCTGGATTGTCTGTTATGCAATCATATGGCAGGGTTGGTTTAGTGTATTGTATGACTTCTTGATTTTTGTTAGCGACCTGTTCGATTTCATGACAACAGACGCATTCCTCTTCCCTATCCATTATCTGGCAATGTTCGCATAAACACCTAGTAATAATAATTTATTTTACTAGGATTGACACAATTGACGAGCACGAAAATACAATTTGTCAATATAAACTATGAAGTATGATGTTTTACCAGTCAAGGTTGCCCAAACGAACGACAGATTCGTCCTCGTCAAAAGACATATTTTGGTCGTCTTCGATGTCTGCTGATTCACCACTGCCATTTTTACTATCTCGTCTAGGTTCAAATTGATAGCCTAGAACTTCGCCACCTTGTAAAATATTCCTATGAAATTCATCTAAACTCTCACCGGGAATAATTTCCGGGCGTGAAATTTGAGATTTCAGGAAGTTTACCCGTGCACTCGTCAGCCTTGAAAACGCCTGAGAAGGAGGAAGGTTGGACAATACACCGATTGTAATTTTTTTATGTTGCTGCATTTCCTTGAAATGCCCAATTGGCAGTAGTAATTAAAATATCGTCAAAATAGTTGTCATGACATTTCTCTCCTGATAGTGTAATGCAAGACCAAATATCTAAGACAAAAGATACCTTTCTTGGCATTGCAGCTATCAACGATAGGTTGTGTGCACAACGCCTTGCCGGTATAATACTTGATATAACGGCTATAATGCAGTACTATGTGAACCTTTATAGTTTTGAGTTATTTAAACTTTTACAAAGATTTGACAAACAAAATTGCTGGGACAACTCTGAATTCTATAAAACACAAATGATGTTATAGGTTAGATTACAAGTGAGGATTTATTGACTGATGCACACTAATGTCTTACATATATGCGAAATCATTACATTTGATAAGTTTGCTCTAAGAGCTCCAAATAAACAGATGATGTTCTTGTTGCAAAGTTTTGGGAAGGCAAGGAATTCTGAGAGCTATTCTTGGCCACTTGGAGAGACACACAGCCATACCAGTAGCGAAGCCAGCCCGACATTTGGTCATGCAAATGCAAATTTAAAGTGCTACTGTGACGAAATTTTCATTTTTGTTTTTTTCCCGTTATTGTTATGTATAGCAGTAAAGAGGTTTTCTCGCAATATTTTAGCGCGATATTTGAAATCTTGCGTCAGTTATACCTCGACAAAGTTTGTATTTTAGCGGCTGCCATTAACATGCGCCATATTGGAAAGGTCATAGTGCTGAGAGGTCTGTGACGTCATAGTCTTAACTCTAGTTTCGCGGGGATAGCTATTGCAATACATAAATGACTAAAATCACTTGGTTAAATGCACTTTTTGTGGGTAGCCGCCCGCGCGCGCGCGGTCAGCGGCTAACCACTATGTTACAGAGCTGGCTGTATGTCCCAATGTCTGATAGACGGCGCATGCGCCGCTTATATGACGTAATTTGTACTGTGGTAATCTATGTTAAATGGTCGTTACTTTATGTCAGAAATTATAACAGAGTCCATGTCATGCGACTTATGTTTGACGTTGGCTTTCGTTGGCTGCCATTTTGTCTTGGTTGAGTAGTTCTTTCATGTTTTATGCTGCAAAGTGCAAGTGGAGAAAGGTATAAGCAAAGTTTTGTACTATTTCTTCTGATTTTGTGTTAGTGTTATTGTATTTAATCGCCATTTCATTGCTCTTGTCGAAAACAAACTAAGTTTCGACAGGATTTGTTGCTTGGCGAAAATCACTTGGAGCAAATTTGCTCGCACTGACGGCTCTGTCATGCACTTGTACGTGGGTTCCACGGTGTGGTTGAACGTGTACTCAGTAATAACCAGGAGCCGCTGTTGCTGGCACCGATCAGTGATCGGGTTACTACTACGTGTAAGGCCACGTATTAGACAAATAGACCTTGCCATTGTGCAGGTATCAAAGTTGAACCATAGAAATAATAGATATAGAATGCGTACTCCTATCTTTTCTCAGTAAAAATTTTGTCTCCACAAAATGGCGGATTTATAAGGGCATTTTGGCTAGTCCCAGACTCGAACGCAGAGAATTTCGCGCGGTTGCGAGGAGTGCGATTGTTTTTTTTTTTTTGTCAAGCATAGTTTATAGAAAGATAAAAATTCGTGAGTTTACATGGAAAAATGGTTCATAAAAACTTTTAAACAAAGGGACACGAATTTTATGAGTTTTCTACGAGAAAGGATTAGTCCTGAGCGGATAATACAAAGAAATTGGAGTTACAAAATACAAGTTTTCAAGATTGCTGCAAAAGCCGAAAAAGATAAAACTCAAAAACAGAGTCAGAGGATGAAAAACAATCTCAACAGGTGTGTTTTAGTGTTTTAAAATACATATATATATATGAAAACAGTTACGATGATTGATAGTTACAAAGAACGAAATGGTTACCTTTGTTGGTTTTTGTCTGTGTTTCTTAATAATATATTTAAAAGGCTTGCAATTTGGCAATGACAATTTCAAGTAATCGATATTTGCTCATACAATTACATTTTACACTCAACATAATAGTTTACTATAGTTTACATAGCTGCTGTTTTTTGAAACGGAAACTTAAAGATATATTATCAAGCTTCAAAAGTCAATGAAAAAACGATTATTTGGCCACTTTGGCTTTGTTTATAGCGAAATTTTCAGTCATGCTTCGGGAATGCAAAATGTTTCAAAATTTAATCATGTTTACGCAAAACTACAACAGTTTTTTTGTGTTAAATACACGACTATATGAAGAACTATCACTATTTCATTTTGATTCTTCAAGAGCACTATATTCTAAACTGTAAATGTGATATTATTCAAGTGATTTATTGGTGGTGAACTTTGTATGTATACTCTGCAGTTCAACTCCTGGTCGAATTCAATATGGCGGATTTAAAAGGGCACTTGCGAAAAAAAGTGGAGACATGATTCGTGACCGAGTACGCATTCTATATCTATTATTTCTATGAGTTGAACCCAGCCATTGTGCGGGTAATAAAAGTAAATCCTTGCCCTTGTGCAGGAACGTTGAGCCAGCCTTGCTGGAATATTGAGCCAGTCTTACTGGAAAAGTTGAGCCAGCCTTGCTGGAATATTGAGCCAGTCTTACTGGAAAAGTTGAGCCAGCTTTGCTGGAATATTGAGCTAGTCTTACTGAAAAAGTTGAGCCAGCTTTGCTGGAAAATACAGACTACGTGCCAACTTCAGGCTATTACAAATTTATCGACACTTGACTTGAGAAACGTTAACTAACAACACTGAATCTGGTGTTCTCTTTTTCAAAGTTACTTATACATTTGTAATTTTTGCTATTTAACAGAACTTTAATACTAATTTCTGTGTTTATAAATAGGCTTGCAAGTATGGGAGTGACAATTGAAATATATCGATCACGAATTGGTTCACATCACAATTTTATGGAAGGCCAAAATTTAAAAAGTAACTTCCAAGGTCAATTTTGGAATGAAATGCTGCTAAAGTTTTATATAAGTTTATTTTTACCTCCAAATGTAAAATTTAGGTTTATTATGATGCATAAAGATAATGAATAGTATGATCAGTGTGATGTTTATAACATTGTGCAGTTGTTACTAAGGCTATCAAATGATGTGGAGGAAAACCCTGGTCCAACTATTGATGATATTGTGGATTTCTCTTGCACAATTCATGCTAGCCTTAATCAAGGTAATGATTTGTTTGGATCAAATGCTGGAAAACAGTGTGTAGCAATGTCATAAAGTGCAATTGTGTACAAAGAAGTCAAGTCAGTGAACATTTGGAACCAGTCTACTCTAAACACAATCATGGTATGTGGAGATAATTTATATGGTACAATCAGTCAAAGTATTAATAAAAACTATTTATTATTAACCGATGTGCCTGAGTTTGTTGACATGAACAATATCACTTTTAACTTGGAATATAGTGATTCCTTTTCAGGTGCATTACTTATGACTGTTAATAATGACCCCTTTGTTACCCTTGAGAATGCACTAAATGAAGTATTTCATTCTTTAAATTACAAAAGTTGTTTATTAACCATTGGTATGAATACTGTTGCTATCATGATGCCATTTCCTGATGTGTTTAAAGTGTTTGATTCTCACGCAAGAGATCTTTATGGTATGCCTAGTATGTCAGGATATTGTGTTCTTATTTCAGTTGAAGGGGTCCAGAATCTTGTTCAATATTTTCACTTGACGTCTCAGTGCAGTGCATCCAATGGTCACATTGCATTTCAATTAAAGGGTGTAACCTGTGTCAGGGTAATGGATGTTTGCAATGTTATTGGACAGTCTGTTTTGTCTGATAATACAGAAATGGTTGGTTTACTTGAACCTGAGAATAGAGGGCTAAGGTATGCCAAATCAAAAGAGAACAATAATGTTAGAAAAATAAAAAGACAAAATGAATCTTTGAAAGAAAAACAAGCTCGACTAGAAAAGGAACGACTTCAAAAAAAAGACAAAAAAGACAATGAATCTCTAGAACGAAGAGAGCAAAGGCTTGCTAAGGTAAGAGAGCATAATATCAGAAGAGATAAGCAACAAAATGAATCTCCTCAAGAAAAAAAGCTCGCCTTGAAAAACAAAATCTTCAAAAGAAAATGTCGAGGAAAAATGAATCTCTTGAACAAAGGGAGCAAAGACTTGCTAAAGTAAGAGAGTATAACAGAAAAGGTAATAAACAACAAGGTGAATCTCCTCAAGGAAAAAAAGCTCGCCTTGAAAAACAACAACTTCGAAAGAAAAAGTCAAGAAAAATGAATCTCTAGAACAAAGGGAGCAGAGACTTGCTAAAATGAGAGAGTATGTAAGTAACAAAAGAAAAATAGAAAGCCAGAAGGCGTCTCCTGCCAGGAGAGGCCAAAAGCCATCAAAGCAAAAACGAAACATAGGTAATCATGAACATACTGATAAGCAAACCTTGACTGAAAGTGTGATAAGAAACTTTCATGAATCAGTATCAACAGGACCACTGTATATCTGTACATGCTGTGATCAATTGTGGTATAGACACAGTGTTTTTCCTGCTAATCAATTAACATTGAAAAATCCTAACATGGTGAAGTATCTGCAAGACATAGTAAATGTTGATAATATTAAATGGGTTTGTCAAACATGTGGCAAACACTTAAAAAAAGGTAAAGTTCCTCCTTGTGCAGTTTCCCACAAAACCTAACTTTTTTTATCTGAATGAATTAGAATGTAGACTAATTGCTCCTAGATTGGCATTTCAAAAAATATACCAAGCCCCAAGGAGTGGACAATTAAAAATTACTGGTAATGTT
Source organism: Muricea muricata (assembly GCA_963855995.1). NCBI lineage: Eukaryota > Metazoa > Cnidaria > Anthozoa > Malacalcyonacea > Plexauridae > Muricea > Muricea muricata. The sequence goes on along the minus strand of OY979728.1, from coordinate 5,633,570 downwards.
GTAAATGTTCCAGCAGATGTTAACAGTACTGTTAATATGTTACCTCGACTGGCAGATGACACTTGTACAATTAAGGTTCAGTTGAAAAGAAGATCGCAGTACAAAAGCTCTGCACTTTCATTAAACAAAAAACCGAATAAAGTGATGCAAGCAGCTGCTTGGTTGGTGAATACAAACCCTTTGTATTAAGATCAGGGAATTACTATTGATGAAAACTGGCTGAGAGAGGTACAAAATTCCCAGAATGAGACTACTATTTCCTCTGCAATCTCAAATGAAACTGACAATGAAACTATAGAAAACTCTGTGGAGGATGAATGGAGCGAAGACGAAACAGAGATACCAGCTGGTGTTACTGATACCATGTTGAATCCTCCTGATTATGTCGATAATAGTTAACGACAACAAATTTACAATATTGCACTAGGAGAAGGTAACACACCATTGAGTGTATTTAGAGACCAATATTCTGAGGAAATGGCTTACCCAGGAATATTTCTGGGACAAAAGAAACCAAATGATAAGCAAAGGTTAAAAAGTGTTTATTACAGTGAAATTTGTAAGTCTGAATTAAAAAGATCAGATCGACGAGCTGCTATGTGTGTAGAAAACATTTTTTAAAGCTAAAAAGTTGCAAGTGGAATTTTTAATTGGACAGTCACAGATTGCTCTAAGAAAGAACAAATTAGGGAATAGAACACTAACTGCGGGAGAGTTAAAAACGCCTGAAGGCTTACAAAGTTTTATAAACCATGATGATGGTTTTAGATTTCTAAGGACTTTAAGAGGGTCACCACCATATTTTGAAAGAGCAAAAAGAGACCTGTTTGCTATGATCCGGCAACAAGGACCTGCATCGCTATTTTGCAGTTTTTCATCAGCCGAAACCAAGTGGAATCATCTATTAAGAATTCTTGGTAACTTAATAGATCACAAAAATTATAGTGAAGAAGAATTGAACAATCTTACCTGGGATGATAGATGTCGTCTTATTCAAAGTGACCCAGTAACATGTGCCAGACATTTTGATTTTCAGTTCAATACATTTTTAAAGGATGTTTTAATGAATGAACTTGCTCCTGTAGGAAAAATGAAGAACTGGTTCTATAGAGTTGAGTACCAACAACGAGGCTCACCTCACATTCATATGTTGATCTGGCTTGAAGGTGCACCAGTTTTTGGTGTTGATAAAGATGAAGATGTAGTTGCATACATTGATAGCATAATTACGTGTAGGAAACCTGATAACAACACGGAATTACATGAACTTGTAAGCAGACAGACACATAGGCACTCTCATACTTGTAGAAAACAAAGAGGAAAAATTTGCAGATTTAACTATCCTCAACCTGCAATAAGGTCTACTAAAATTCTCTACCCTCTTGAAGAGAACACATGTCCCATTCTTGTTAAAAGCAGCAAGGAATTGTGGAAGAAAATTAAGAATACACTCAATGATCTTAAAGAAGGTAAAAATATTTCACTTGACGAACTTTTGAAAGAATTTGATGTTTCAGAACGTCAATATATTCTTGCAATACGATCATCGTTGAACTGTCCAAGAATATTTTTGAAAAGAAGTCCTAATGAACTACGAATTAATAATTATAACCCAACGTGCCTTTTAGCGTGGAGAGCTAATATGGACATTCAATATGTCCTGGATGTGTACGCCTGTGCAATGTATATTGTTTCGTATATTTCTAAGGCTAAAAGGAATGAGTGAATTGCTACGTAGAGCTGTTGCTGAGGCCAAAGAAGGAAATACAAACATAAAACAAGTTCGTGACATTGGAAACAAATTTTTAAACTCTGTTGAAATCAGTGCACAAGAAGCAGTGTACGTAGTTTTACAACTACCAATGAGAAAAGCATCACGAAGTGTGATTTTCATTAATACGTCTCCCCCTGCTGAAAGAGTAGAATTGTTAAAACCTTTAAGTGAAATTGAAAATATGGAAGATGATAGTGAAGAAATCTAATCAGGTGGACTTCTGAAACGACATGTTGAACGACCTGAGTGTATGCAAAATGTAACGCTAGCTGATTGGGCTGCATGGTACGACAGCTATGGTCAAAAATGTTATAGGAAAACAAACGAAAAGACAGATTTCGATGATCTTCCTATCGAGAGCGAGGACGAACTTAATGATGATGGAATGCCAAATGGCACCTCTGATATAATACCACCTACCATCAGCAACGACGTGATGAAATTAGCGAGCAAATGCAACAGTATGCAATATGCAGCGACGACTTGAATGAAGTCGGGAATCACCTACAAGAGTGTGATGATGATGCATACGACGCTATAGCGCCTGTCACACAAGATATTGAGCGCCAAGATGAAGGTGAGGGTTGTACTGATACACATCCAGATTTAAGTGAAACATTTGATCATCTTTCAGATAACTTGGGTATACCTTCAACTCAACAGAATAATGAAACTCCAGATGATGAAATGCCAGATGATGAATATCGAGGTTTAGTACAGATGCTCAACAAAGAGCAGAGAGAGTTTTTCTATCACGCTCTACATTTGATAAAAACTTCTGAGAAACCATTTTACGCATTTCTCAGCGGAGGTGGTGGTGTAGGAAAATCACACCTTATTAAGTCAATCTACCAAGCTGCTTTGAAGTACTTTAATTCACGAGCAGGAGAAGACTTCCGTCGTGTTCAAATACTGTTACTTGCTCCAACTGGGAAAGCAGCGTATCTAATAAAAGGCAACGCGATTCACATTGCTTTTGGCATTCCAGCAAGTCAGTCTCTGAAGAATTACAAACCATTAGATTCTGGGAGATTAAACACAATGAGATGTGAACTTGGAGCATTGAAGTTGATATTACTTGATGAAGTATCTATGGTTGGAAACAGTATGTTCACTGTTCAACTGAATAATCGTTTAAAAGATTTGAAAGGCAGCAAAGATGACTTTGGCGGTGTAAGTATAATCACACTTGGTGATTTGTTTCAACTGAAGCCTGTAATGGATAGCTACGTGTTTACCGATGTTCAGTGTTTGAATTCCTATAATATTCTTGTTCCAAATTTATGGAGAAAGTATTTCAAAATGTTTGAGCTGCATGAAATCATGCGTCAAAGAGAAAGCAAAATGTTTGCTGAGATCCTTAATCGACTTCGTGAAGGTAATCATACACCAAGTGATCTTCAGAAACTAAAGGAAAGATGTGTTGAAGAGAGCGAGTGTCCTACAGGAGCACCACGGTTATTTATTCAAAATGCATTAGTCGATGAGTATTACGATAAAGTTTACCAGTCATTCGATATTGGTAATTAGTACACAATAAAGGCACAAGATAGCGTCATTGGTACCTGCTCAACTGAACTTAAAGAGAAGATAATGAGACAAATACCGTATGTTCCTTTGAAGAATTCTAAACAGTTGGCCCATAAATTAAACATAGCTGTTGGACAGAGGACAGAAATTGCAATAAATGATGGCATGACTAATGGCGCAAGTAATGCTATTAAACATATTCAGTTGACAAACAATAGCAAACCTTCAGGGCTCGTCTGGGTTCAGTTTGACCACGACGACGTTGGAAGAAAAACCCGACAAGAAAATAGAAACCTCTACACAGCAGGTATCCAAAATTCTTGGACTCCAATTAAACCCGTTACAACGCAATTTGCTGTGTGTAAAACAAAGTCAGCTCAAGTTGTAAGAAAACAATTTCGTTTACGACCAGCTTCAGCTAAAACTGTTCATAGATCACAGGGTGATACTCAATCTCAAATTGTTGTTAATTTGAACACAAGAAGGGCCATTCCTCATATACATTACGTTGCCCTAAGCCGAGTAACGGCAATTGAAGAGTTGTATATTACTGATCTTTGTGAAAGTAAAATTTCTGTTGATCCGAAAGTTGTAAAAGAGATGCAGTTGTTGAGAAATGAGTGTGAATTGGATCTTTGTTTTACTCCCTTATATATGTTGGAGAACACTGATTTGAAAATATGTTGTTTGAATGCAAGATCTTTGCATAAGCATATTGACGATGTTCGAAAAGATATCAATTATTTATCAGCCGAAGTATTAATTTTCACTGAAACGAGGTTTAGTGCACATGATCCTGACGAAATGTACACTATTGAAGGCTACGAGTTATTTAGAAATGATGAAACTTCAAATGTTAATCGTCCATATCATGGAACAGCTGTTTATTCCAGGCTTCGAATGTTGAATGGATACCCTTATGCGAGAAACTGTCATAGACCTTTTCTGAACTACAAAGCATGGTGCATTGTGGTTTAGATTCAGTACAAAATAATTAATTTATCATACCTTATATGGAATTGCTTGTACTGAAGCTATACCAGCATGCATCTTGTTCTCTTATTTCAGAAAAGGCCTATGGGATCGAGTTAACTATCGCAAAAACAATCGAACATCCAGACTTAATCATAATAGGAATATACAGATCTCCAAGGGTCGTATTATCGTCTCTTTTAACTGCCATTCGTACTACATTAGAGGAAAATCCTTCTTCACGGGTAATATTTATGGGTGATTTCAATCTTAATTAACTGGCTCGATGAGGTAGAACGAAGATCATTGTATAACCTTATGATTAATGAAAATGGTCTCGAGCAACTTATGTCTAGCTGTACAACAGATAATGGAACGTTGATTGATATCTATATACCAATTTGATTGAAGAGGATGTCCAGGCAGGTACCCTTGAAACTTACTTTAGTGATCACAAAGCAATTTGGGCTTCCGTTAAAGTAAGGAAGTAATGACATGCAAATATATGAATAACATGTTATAAAGAGAACCATAACTCATTGAAATGGTAAAGCTGAAACCATAGTATGGACATGGGTAAATAGTCAGGCCAATATTAATTGGGCTGCCTCTGATTAATATAAAAGGTAAGCATTTTTGAATATACAATGATATTTTCTCTATTCCCTTTTAATTTTATTCGGCTTTTTCTTTTAGGTTCCCGCGGCGTATTTCAGAATTAATCACATCAAGTCCAAGCTAACCTGAAACATATTTACAATGCCTTTACGCTAATATGATATTAAACACGCACGTATCTAATTCTATTCGTGCCTTCATTTGTATTTAATTGTTGCTTTTTATAGGCCAGCTAAAGCCACGAAACTTATCTCTCAACGTACAATTATGCTTGTTGCTTGAAAACAATTGGATCATTACGATGCCAAGTCGATGAAAAGATCGTAACGCTGGAATTATCGATATATCCGGCCCTTTACTGATATCTATATCAAAGTTGTTTAGGTGAATATAATAATGCCTTTAATGCTAACATGATATTTCCTTCTACCGTTCAGATAACCTGCATTACTTGTTGATTTTTTATGTATAATGATTTCTATTTATGTAATCTAATTGGTGCTAATAAAGTTCTTCTCCTTTATCTTCTTTTTCTTCTTTAATAAAGGATATTGGCAGCCAAAATTTTTATTCCTTATATCTATTAGACTTACAGATAGAATACTTAATTTCGCATTTTCGTGTGTCCAGCACATTCAGTTGTTGAGAAAATTGATAGAAATGTTGTTCGTACGGCCGCCATTTTGAAAATAGTGCCTTATGCTAATTTATGCTAGATACATTTGTGACGTCATTAGTAGGGTAAACGGAATTTGATAATATAATTTATATTACGTTCTAAAGAACATTTTGCCAACGCGTACAAGGTGCAGAGCAAATACAATTGTGTAATTGTGCAATAAATATGTATTACTATCCTCTAAATATTCTTTTAACATTATTTTGAATAAACGCGTGTATCAGAACTGTTAAACGCACCGAGAACTTCACCCCATGCGGGGCGTCGGCCTATGTACTAAATGCACAAATTTTCATGTATTTCAAATGATTTATTAGTGCCATATTGCAGGGATATCGTTAAAAACAAGTATTAATTTCGCTTTAAACATGGAACACTCATAGACATAGGTGACAATATGTCAACGCATTAGCAAAATTCTATTGCGACACCTTCTGAATATATCTTTATTCATCCGGACACTCCTTGCGCTATAAATATTTTAATGTTTTTTTTCTCTGGGTGAGGTCAAGCTACCTAATGTAGTGCAATTAAATTGTTGCCGTGTAGGCTCTAACAAGTTCCAAATGCGCATTGTTTCGGAAGGACCTATATAGCATGCATGCAAGCCGAAAGCGCAACATGTACTGTCCGGTGTATGGTTGTAGTAGTGACAGCCAAAAAAATCCGAAATCTTCGTAAACCTCCGAGAAAAATTTATCCTTTGTTATTTTGCTTATGCTTATGTCGCTAGTGAGGAACAAGCTTAAATTGCATTAGTCCAAGAGAAATGTAAATAATATGTAAACACGTCGTTTTGCCCACAAGATTTGAACTTCTATTAATCACAATAATAAATCTAAATAACCATGATTTCCAAATTTCCATTATTTACTTAAAAGTAACCTATTAAACATAAAAGATTACCGTTTTGATGTTTTTGCATATTTGAAATGTGTGTATAGGCCACCAGGCGACGCAAAGCGTTCTCGCATGCTTGAATACACCCAGGCAGGAAATGGTCTTCGCCTTTTTTTACCCCAAATCTGGAAAATCCAACGTGAACAACGTTGATAAGGGGATTGACTACTTCACGGGCGTTCTTTGTGGGTGACGTCAATATTTTTGGCATGCGATTGTTCATACAAATTCGTTATTTCCTCGTAAATATTCGTAGCGTGTTCGTAAGTATTCTCACTCACTAGGACTGTATCTACTTCACCAAATTTAGCTAAAGCGCGAGCCCGAAGGGCGAGTAATGATTGTCGCACTACGCGCTCCTTCTTTAGCTAAATTTGGTGAAGTAGATAAAGTCCCAGTGAGTGAGAATAGTCTTAAATATAATACCTTTTGCTAGTAAAGTTTAATATAGCAAAACAGTACGTTTACGTCTAAATCCGTGACACCGTTTTGCAATCCCAATACGAACACGTTACGAGTATTTACGAAGAAATAACGAATTTGTAAGAACAATCGCCTGCCAAAAATATTGACGTCACCCCACAAAGAACGCCCGTGAGGTAGTCAATCCCGTTAATAAGAGACTAGATGATATAGCTTGTGTACTTTCTCTAGATCACCATCATCTAAAGGCCAATTTTCTTCCAGATAGCGACAAACATCTATCTTTAACACACTTTCCGACAGCATGTTGTCTCGAAAGTCCGGCCGTGTGCTTCTACTTGATCGAGAAGCATTACGTATTCATCGTATTCCACCGCTTTTTCAAGGCAACAGAAACACTCAATAATCAATGCCAATGACACAGCACGATGACCACACTTGCACCAGCTTAGAGTTTCAAGGTGCCAAGCGCTTTGCTCTTTCGAACTCCGTATCAACTTCCTCCTCAGATGAAAACAAAACACTGCCTTGTTCGGAATCAATTCATCGCTAATACTTGATGTTTCAGCGCCCGGTTCTGGCTCATATTGGTAGGGTAAGATTGCTTCTACTTGATTCTCGTGGATATTTTTCATTACAACAAAAAAAGGCCACGATTTCTCATGAAAAGCTGGCGAATTCAATAAACACGTGTAGAGAAATGTATTGTTATTCTAGCGCTACCCTACTAATGACGTCATACTTGGTCACGTGACCGAAAGATAATTTTTTCACAACTATTTTCAAAATGGCGGACGAAAATCAAAATTTGGGCGAATTAAGGTACGAATAACTTTTAAACAAAAGACTTTGGCGCGGAATTAATACCATATTCATTCTTAGATGGGTAAGCACTTTTAAATAACACAATAAAAATTTTGGCTGCCAATACCCTTTAATACCCACATATCTAATCTTATTCGTGCCTTCATTTGTATTCAATAATCTGTTGTTGGTTTTTATATGTTGGTCAACTACAGTCACGAAACGTATCTCTCGGTCACGTACAATTGTACTTGTTGCTCGGATCAACGCGATACCAAATCGATGAAAAGAGCGTAACAATGGAATTATAGATATTCGGTCCTTTACTGACATTTACATGAAGAATTGTACTGTTCCTTGGAACCAGAAATACTAAACAAACTGTCAATCTCCCTGGAATCAACGATCTTGTAATATTGTATCCAACCAACTGATGATGATACAGTTATTGTCAATCAGGGACATCCATTCATACCAGATTTATCGTGTCTTTCGGAAAGCTATCTACATCGTGCTTACCGATACATCTCAAAAACTAAGCAAATTCGTGCTAAAGAAATAAAGAAAGGGCCATGCAAACAAGCTGTACGTTCATACTGGATGTATACTTCTTAAAGCCAAGTTATTCCTTGCGAAAGGACGAAAAAATTACAAATGATTTTGTTCAACAACATGTGACAAATAGTTTGCTGATATCAAGCTAGTAGCTGATTAATCACGTGACCTTTCATGGCGCATCGAAACGTAAAACGTCTGAAAGCTCCTTCTATCCTTCAAATCCAAACTTTATATGTTTATGTACGTTGATGTGTGCCGCCACCCTGGAACCTTACTTCTTTCTTGTGTGTTAAATTGTTTGTATTGTATTGTCCAACATGTCCATTTTGTATCGTATTGTCCAACATGTCTTTGTGTTTACCTCTATTTTGTGTCATTTTTTTATATTCTTTCTTGTAAAAATAATGTGTATGTACAAATTGATATTAGCTACGGTGATGTAGATAGGCTCTCTTCAAAGTATATAGTATTCTTAAATGTTGTATTATTAAATCTACTCGTTTAACAGTCCGTTTAACTGTGTCCAACGTATATGCTCACTAGCGCACGTTTTGTCGAGAGAGTTGTACCACCTTTCTATTGTGCATTGATGCATTGTGGTGTAGCTTAACTACAAAAGCTTTATTATAAATTACTGAATTTAGTCTAGCAGGCACCTATTTGAAAACTTGCCATCACGCGTGTGTAACATAGTCGCATTGCTTAGGGATGTACAATTATATACTTGTTTAGCTTTGTGGAAACACCACGTAAATTTGTTATTGCAGATAATATAAATGATTTATTATTTATTCCACAAAGCTAAACAAGTATATCGTATTCACCATGCAAACGTACAAGAAACTGATGTACAATTATAATTTGGAGTGTCTTGGCTTAGTTCAGTGCGGCTACCCACATGTACGCTAGGCGTACCTATTTTTTAATCATGCATTCAACGCGTTGTGTCGTGCAAGATTGCTCTAATGTATCTGATAAAAATACAGGCATATCATTGCATAATAAGAGCCCAAATGACAAATCTTTAAGGAGAATTTGGGTTAAATTTGTTCAAATGAAACGCGCAAATTTTATCCAAGATCGCGGAATAGTCGCTTTATGATCTGTTCGGAGCATCTCTCGACGGATTTTTTTGAGCGTTTATTTCATCTGGTGTGTCACGACGAATCAAGCCCGGTGCTGTACCTACTATTTGGAAGGAATCACCTGCGAAAATTACAACAAGAGACTGGCGTAAGGTGAGTGGAAATATGAATACACATAAGCAACATTTGCATAATCTGTCAGATCCAATTTGTTGATCACGCGACGTTTGTGTAATATCTCCATGCCTTCTAAAATAGGTTGTAAAGGACATCCAAAAAGAAATATTAAATACGCAAAGTATCGGAGAAAATGATTCTTCAAGTTCTATAACCAAAAGACAACTGAAACTCCAGACGTACACGAATATATTGTAAGTTCAAAACCACAGTTTGAAGGCAGGCATTTCTATATTATAAAAACTTTTTTAGAAAATTTACTTATTTTTTCAGGCTTAACCAATTTCAGATGAACAGGTACCTATTTATAAACATGTATAACAAATCATATAAGTTCATACATTTGAAACAAAATAATAGTAATAACAGTAACAATTACTACAATATGTTACCAGCTTATAATATGAAAACTTATTTACAAAACTAATTTTTTCAGGCTCTACCAACTTCAACAGAGGACACTGACAATTTAACAGATTGTATTAATTTAGCAGATGAACCGGTAGCTATTTATATATACATACATACATACATAGCATAGTAATAACAGGAACAAAAGATCAGAGAATTATTTTCATTAATTCTACTAAATATACTAATGCTGTAAAGCTGAGCGTTATTTTGTATGTCTAATACTGCGTTGTATGTACACAGGATCGTTGCGACTTTTCCTGTGAGGAATGTATGAACAAGGATAGAGATCTGCAAGAACTACAGAGTAAGTTGACGAAACTACATGCAAAACTGGCCATTAACCTGTCGCAATGGATACGGGCGATAGAGGCAATCCCAATGGAGAAAATAACAAACAATTGTGAGTAAATTACACTCATTTGAAATTATCAACATACTTGCAATATGCACATGCATACCAAAAAGGTTTTAATTTGCATTTTCTTTCCGATGATGAGAAGGCAAAAAACGACGTTGCAGACACTGCGACTGATAAAAACTGCATAAGAATGTAGCAAATGAAGGTTAGTACCCGATTGTAATACCATGCACTAAAATACATCAAGTCATTTTGCGTTATGTACTATAATCTAGAAAAGGTTGTTGAAGAACTTATGGAGCATATGGATACATACACTGATACAGCTAATCCTGATGAATCAGACAGCAGTGCTGATGAAGTTGACCCCACACGGGAGCCTGAGAAACTTGACCAGGAATATGAAAAATCTGCTGATGATGATGATAATTCAACTCGAAGACAGTAAGTCTTTCTTTAAAAGTCTGGCAATAATTGGATAAAGAAATTTTGCTTTATAATGTTATCTAATTTTTTACTCTTTTTTTATAGATTAAATGAAGGAAAAATCAAAAGAGATGAGCCAAAGGACATTGTCTTCCTTTCAAATTTACTATTGCTTTTCCAACATTATTCCTCTAACAAAATACATGCATTTCGCTTTTACCTTTTAAACGGTTTGAAATTTAATCAAATCATTCGAGCTGTTGGTATATTTTTACTTAATGACCTTAATTTATGCATATTCGTTTGTATGTTTTGTATGTTAAAAGTTTAATTGGAGGTGTGCCTCGCATGGGATCTCGAGTCCCGTTTGCGCTCCTTCCTTTTGGTATATATATTTATTTATCCAATAAAGTTTTAATAACCACTTGCTGTTGCCAATGTCGCGCCGCTTGCATTATTTGTTGGCTCTTCAATACTACTTCGGACAACGTCTGATGCCTGCTGTAAGAATCCAGCAAGGCGAGATAGCTTTTCTCTATCCATACTGAACTACATGCAATATAGCGTTAAAAGGCTAAAAGTACTGTTTTGTCAAAATATAATTTTGTATTTGAATATAATTGAAAGCTACATGTGAATCACTGATGTGAACCATGTAATGGCGGGAAATGGCGGGATATGAGGCTATTGCCACATACCCGCTCACCCGCGAGGCCGGGTATAAGCCCCGAAATTGGGCAAAAAATTGAATGAATATTTGCGTAGTAAATTGAATGAATATTTGCGTATTAAATTGAATGGATATTTGCGCATTAAATTGAATGAATATTTGCGTATTAAATTGAATGAATATTTGCGTATTAAATTGAATGAACATTTGCGTATTAAATTGAATGAATATTGAACTTGACACTAAATTGAATACGTTTGGGGCAGTATATTAAAAAAAATGCAGATTAAATTGAATAAAAAAACTATATTGAATATTGCTACAATGGGCATAGTCAAAGAAGGTCAAGTGCTTTATTCGATTTGTTGTATTGTAAATTTGTAATGCCATTCAGCCATTGATTATTCGATTTAGACACTTCACCATAAATGACCAATTTCTTTGAAATGTTCCAAATGTTGACTACACTTAATTTTGTGTTTATAAGTGTTACAAATATGAATACAAAGTATTATTATTAGATGTTTAGGCTCGTGTCACACTGCATGGTTTTGATATAACGTACTATACTACCGTATTAAATTGTTAATGCAGTCTTTCTTCAGGATTTTAAAAATCTCCATAAGAGCAGTTACTGCTGTTTGAATTTATGACTACTTGAAAACATGTGTGACTGTGTACCTGTATATTTTTAAATATTGTTATTCTACAAATGCTCCTATGCTCACAGCCTCACACAGAGTTAAATGTATTATACTTCAATCATTTTAATGTGTTTTAATATTTCTTAATTCTTAGATCCGAAACTTCTGGTAACTGTCTGTACAGTTCTGTTTTCATGGTATTGGCAGGTAATAATAGTTTAGTACACAGCTTACGAATTTTGACATCCTTTTGGCATCCATGTTTTTTAACTATTGTGAATGAACATGGTCAGTACTTTAGGAATATTGATAATCTTTTACTGACTTCTGTGTCTGAAGAGAGTTCGGATTTTTGGTAAAACCAAGCAAGACTTGGTAAAGCAAGAGGCAATTTAAACTGCATTGACATGAAATGGTCATCTTTTCTTTGTATTTTGGGTTTATCATCTGTTTTAGGTAGAAATATACATACTTACTACCCTCATTGTGGTGAGGAAAGGTATAAAGTGCTTTTAAATGGCCCTGTAAAGCCTCGTTTGCCTACTTTTTTTAAAGAAGCTTTGGATGATCTTCATGTATTATTTTGTTATGAGAGCCGTATTAAACCTAAGGACACCTTTCAACCTAATCATTTTGTTCCTCTTCTCTTTCATACTATTTGTGTTACATCAAAACACAAGTATAAATACGCATAATTGTGTTACATTAAAACACAAGTATAAATACGCATTATCAACAAACTTGCCTAGTGTTTCACGCCGTAGTCAATTCTTGGCGCTTCTCTGTATTTTCCCAGAATTAATCTGTCTTCAAGAGTCAATGACCACCCTTCGTTGGTTGTGAAAGTTGCCAAATCTTTTTGCAAAAATACAAAATATTGTAGTGCAAAAAGCAAATTTAGATATTTGCTGTCAGATGAATTCGTGATTAATCAATCAACAATAAATTTTAAATCTGGCCAATCAGTGTTAGCCATTCATGATAGCGGGCAATATGGTTGAGGTCAGTGAGGACATACCACTTTTACTACCTATCACGAGCAACGACTTTCAACTCCGCTAATACGAAATTAGTAACCCTCGCCCCGGGCTTACGCCCGGAACGGCGCTTCGCGCCGTTGGCTTGGGAATAACGCGATTCGACCGTTCTGAAACGCGAAAATGATCACGGTAGTGGCAGCGCTCGGCCATGAAGAAAAATGATTTTCATTTTCATTTGCTTTTTGTTTTGATTTAGTGTCAATTTGTAATTTAGTTTTCTTTTTATTTAAATTCCACTTTGGCTTTGTTTTACTTTTGTTTTACATTTAATTCAAATCATACTTTGTTTTCACTATGGTTTTAAAAATTATTGGTTTTATATAATTTTTTTTAAATAAATCAGAAAAAATATAGTGGCAACGCTCGGCCACCATACTCTTGCCTTTTTCTTTTATTATTCTCTTTCATTTCACTAAATGCTATTATGTAAAAATTCATATCAACAACTAAGCAAACACAAACAGCATTTAAATTATATCTCATAACTTTCTTGTACATGAACTGTTTCATATGTGTCTACTAGAATCATTATGGTATATTTTCTTCTTTTTAATGCCAGATAAACATCAAATCAAGTATTTGCATCAAGAAAAATCTGGGCAGAAAATTTCTCAATGCTTAATAGGGCTGCATGTGACTACTTAAAGTTCTATGCACACAAACAGTTGTGCCTGTTTTTTTATTTTTCACCTACTTTTTGCACCCTCAGTGTCACTTTTTATTTTTGAGCCTTGCAAAAAGGTAGAAAAATCTTTTATTAATTATTTATATCAATTCTTTGCTCTGACACCTTATATTATAAACCTTATAAATGTCAATGAATGAAGTATGGAGATAATGAATTCAAGCAGGTCACCCAATACAGTACATAGGTGGGTTTCACTCATTTCTTTTACAGTACATAGGACAACACTTGATGGTCAACTTCATGCGTATTGTCGCTTTGTGCCATATAGAAGCGAGCAAATTCCGCGAAATTGTATATACATTCTACCAAACACAAGGTCAATACATATAATATAATAATACAGTTGATCTGATAACAGTTTCGATCCATTTGGGTTGACCACCAAGCGCTAAACACAGGGCCGCTCAGAGAAATTTGGGGGCCCAGGGGCAAAAGTCAACTTTGGGGCACTTTCCCTGGGGTAAATTGCACCTTTAGCTCCTCCCTCTGAGCGGCCCTGGCCAAACGTATCACGTGACTGAAACACAGCTATATAGCACTTTGGGCCCAGAATAAAGTTTACTGTTGGAGGTTCCTATTCCTTTGCTTAATTTTGGGCTGTTTGGGCCCCACCCAAACCTAGAGCAAATAGCTCCGGGTGGCCCTGAATATATGTTTATATGATTGTGATATTAATGCATCACGAATGGTTCATGACTCACCACTTGACTCAGACACTCTTCCTAAACCGACATGGTCTTTTGGAAGATGGCCACAAGTATAACAGTCATCTGTATTAACGACATATGCGTATTCTTTACAGCTGCACCTTTGCACCCACTTCAATTCTCAGTAACTATTTATACAAGATAATTAATGTTTTAGACCCATGCTTACAAAAACCCATAATGTAAAAAAAAGAAAGTAAATTTATGATGGCTGTCTTACATGAACACTCGCAGGATGGCAACATTTGCCACATGCGTTTGATGACTTCTTTAATGAATATTGTGTGCACATAGACGTAGAGCACTTCCCACGTAACACATTATTGTGATCTGCAAGTTTTTATACGATCTCGTAAATATGAATATAACATATGTGTCAAATAAAATCGATTGCATATTAGTCTTACCGTAGGAAGAATTCGCCGCCATTTAACACCTAAACAGATTTCATTGGACCTTTCCCCTTTTACATGAAATTTTGAGAAAATTCAAAATAGGCAAAAATATCACCACAGCTTGAAAGACCATCCTAAGTTTAGTAAGATTACAAAGTTCGGCTGTGAAATGTTGTAAAATGTAGAAAATACAGCCTTGCGAAGTTGGCAAATTTTGTATATATTTGTATTACGGGCGGAAAAGTGATAATCAGTTGATATTTTTGATTATCATTTTCCTACTCGTAATACAAATGTATACAAAGTTTGCCAAATTTGCAAGGCTATATTTTCTACAGTTTACAACATTTCACAACCAAACTTCGCAACTTTAGTAAACTTGGGATGCTCTTTCAAGCTATGGTGATATTTTTGCCTATTTCGATTTTTTCAAAAAGCAGCTTTTTGTCTGAAAGCAACCTCGATCCCAGGGCCTTTTCTTAAATTAGGGAAGGGAAAAGGCCCTGGCATCGGCTGGTCACATGACACCCAGAATATCTGGGTGTAAGAATATGTTAATTTCTGTGGTCGCTGTGAGTGTTTGCATAAATAATAAATCAGAGAAGTAATTTTTAACGTTCTATGCAATTCAGCTAGTTTTAAGGTAAATAACTTCCTATAAAAGCAACCTTCTACGGGCTATAGCTGGCTCTACATCTTTGGCTGTATATATGACACTACAATGCCCAATGAAATGAAGTAATATGTTAAACCTGGTAGAGTAAGTGCTTAGTAGGTATAATACAGTTAAAACTTGTTTAGAAGATTGCCGTGGGTGAGCTTATAACATGCATACCTTCATCAAATTCCGATAATGAAGCATACGAATATTCTACGTATAGGGACTTTATACGAAGAGTGTTAAGAGTCAGCCGAATAAGTGATTTAAAGCTACATAAACAAACTAAGCAAAGGGTTTAAATGATTTAAATCTCTCTTCAGTTGTATTTTATGAATAAGTTATACTCTTAAATGATTTAATTGACAGTTTGAATGAGCCAATGGGATTGCAAAATAGACCAGCCGATGCCAGGGCCTTTACCCTTCCCCAATTCAAGAAAATGCCCTGGGATCGAGGTTGGTCTTTAAGGGGAAAGGTCCATTCTTCGCGCGTTACTTTCATTTTGGTATGTTTCCGGTGGGTTTCTGAGCTATATATTGTAACTGGATGCTAAGACGCAAAGCATCATGGTCAATGCTCACTAAAAAATTTTTTAACTCGCCGAAAAAAATCAACTGTTGGTTTAAAAAATGTACAAAAAATTTTTGCTTTGTTAAAATAATGAAAAGTTAAAATGTAAAAATAAAAAGTTAAAACACTAAAATAAAAAGTTGAAACGTAAAAATAAAACGTTGAAACGTAAAAATAAAAAGATGAAATGTAAAAATAAAAAGATGAAACGTAAAAATAAAAAGTTGAAACGTAAAAGTAAAAAGATGAAATGTAAAAATAAGAAGATAAAATGTAAAAATAAAAGAATGAAATGTAAAAATAAAAGTTGAAACTGAAACGTAAAAATAAAAAGTTGAAGTGAGCCTCCTGGGCTTCCATAGGCACGTGTGGACGGACAAAAACGATTTGAGTATGGCTATACGTGTGAAAATATTTTCCCGGTTTCAAATTTATAAGGGTAAGTTTAGACGGGGCCTACGTGTGAATACAATGGATAACTAACGGGTAACTATCGTTTACGTGTGGAAGGCAAAACCGCGTAAATATAAAAACGATAAGCCACATCATGGGCGCACAGCTCACGTTGGAAGACGATAAAAATATTTTAAAATGCGTCTTTATATTATGGATTAATCTTTTCGGTGAAAATAATAATTACCCTAAAACAGTTGAGTTTATCTGTTCTAAATGAAACGCTTACAAACTGCTATACAGGTCCTAGACCTAGTCCACTAGTGTTTGAAGATCAACACTGGTGCAATGTATTATATATCGTGTTCGAAAGTCTAGAATGAGGTGATCTTATTAGTTAAAATGCTCAGTAATTATTAATGCTTTGAGAACTATAATTCATTGCAAAAAATTTTTTATAAACATTGTATTTGGAATGCAACCTGTCGCAAAATATGTACATTTATTAACATATCTTATTTACAACAATAAATATACAGTCGATGATTTACTCGTGGATTGGTATAAGTCTGGTTGTATAGTGTTATGTATAAGATCGGCCGATGCTTGTGCAACTGCAGTTTTCATATAAAATATGTTTTAGTACTTTCATATAAAATATGTTTTAGTACTTTCAGGCACTTTGATATAAAACTTATCTTAAAGCAATACCATCGCAGCCTCTTCGCGGGTTGTACATCAACACATGCACACCAGTATATGGGTGAGACACTGAATCTCTCGGATTGTTATTTAAAGCTATATATCGCATAAACGATGAACTTGAATTCATTTTCACTTCCTCTAGTCTTTCTTCGTAACCATCATACGATTCTGTGTCTTTATCAATTTGCTTCACCGTTTTTTCCTCAGGTACCCTCTGTATTGAGTTGCTTACTTGTTGAATACGTTTATGTTTTGCGCGTCGATTCTGGAACCAAACCTTGATTAAAAAAAATATCATCGTTATAAATAATAATAACATGCGAACGCCATTTATTAGGTCGTACCATTCTTACGGGCTCGAGGAAAGAAAGATGCTTAAAATGCCAGACCATTTGCTCAGTTTGAGCCCTTCGAAACGTCTCGCGAAATTTCAATTTTTTAAACATAAATTAGCTTTTGCGTATAATGTATGCGTTTATCTAATTTTCATACAACCCCAACAGACACTTGATTACAGTTAGGTTTATTTTAGAAACATATAAGTTGGAACGACATTTTGAAGGATTGGACTCAAGGATTTTTTTTCGTTTATCGTACGTTATATATGTACCCGAGCCAGGGACGCTCAGAGAAACTTGGTGTCCATGGGGGCCGTTCCCCTATGGACGATACTTCACTCGCTTTTTCATTTTTAAAAAGGGCCCTCTTGAGGCCGGGAAAAGTTGCCCCTCTTGCCCCCCCCCCCTTTAATGAAGAGATTGCAATCATAGATTCATTCCAAGCGTCGAAACAAAAGGTTGCTGAATCTAATTACAGCACAAAAGATTTAAAACAACATAGTCCTTGCTCTTAACTCACCTGTACTCTTGCTTCGGGCAGTCTAATCTTTTCAGCAAGTTCTTCTCTCATCTCAATCCCCGGATAATGGCAAGTTTCAAAAATCTTTTCGAGCTCTCGTAGTTGCATTGTGGTAAACGCGGTGCGGCTTCGCCTGCTTCGCCTTCCTTTTGAAGAAGAATCTATTACTTGGAAAAGCAACATGAATAGTTGAATCATATCAAATCATGTATGATTATGGACGCTGGTCTAGCAGTTTGACCAAATGACTCTAAATTCACGGATCATCTGGAAACAAATAATTTCCGTAGCGAAAAGCCCTTATACAAACTTTATCTATAATATATAGCCCTATCTTTCATGTATAGTGCTTCTATAAATTGCACCAAATTTTGTTACACTTGGAACGAACTCTGCGCGACCTTAATAGATTTTAAAATACAGTTTTTCTAAACGCGAGTAAGTGTCAATTTCTTCAGACCTATAGGTGTGTTGTGGTGCGTCGTATGTTTTTTATTGTCTTATTTTAATTCGCAAGTATCCCCGGATTGCGATATAGCTTAATACATAAAAGTCCTCTTGTTCACAGTCGGAGAAAAGGCATTGTTAAAACACATAAAGTCAAAATGGCCAGCTTATGTAATAGATCTTCAAGATGTGCCCTTAGAAAATTTTGAAAAAATTAGTTGCTATCCATGTGTATAATATTACTGGAAGTAAATAGCTCGGCAATTTAAGTAAATAGTAAATCGGCTTGAATAATTTCACGTAAAAAAACATTCTTGCTGTCCTTTAAGTTTCAAAATGTTAATGTGTATTGTAAGCGATGTGACTTCGTTAATGTTTATTGTAAGCGATGTGACTTCGTTAATGTTTATTGTAAGCGATGTGACACGATGTGTATTGTAACTTCTCTTCGCAAGTAGAAAGGCACACACAGAGTTTAAATTCATGGCAATAAAATGCCCAAAGCTTCTTGATATAATGAAGGAAATGTATGAAGGTGTAACGTCTTCAGTAGTTGAATACAGTCGATAACATTCTTACCGGTATTTCGCTCTAAACGTGGTTTAAATGATTTAAGGATTCTTGAAGGTGATCTCTTTGACGGTATTATCCCCAGAATTGCTTCTATTGAGTGATTCTTTTGGGAACTGTCTTTGGTCTCCTCCTTTTTCATGGCGTCGTAGAGTCTTAAAACTGTGTCTTAGGAGCTTATAAGCACAATGTAACTTTGTCTTCTGTGCAGTCCGCTGCTTGTTTAGTTGTGATGCGAAAGGCTACCGTTGGTTCTTTAAATACAGTTGCAGGCAGTGGTGTCGTAATTTCCTTTTTTTTTATTTTTAAGGACCAGAATACTGGCACAAAGAACCTTTTTTCATGCATTGCATATTTGCCCTTCAGTGATACGATAGGTTTATTAATTATAAACAGCAATTTGCAAACTTCATAGATGACCGCATTAAACATTGTGTAATAGGTATTGTATTTAATATTTGATAAACCGTTAGATTGCTGTTCAAACAATATAAGAATTAAAATGTTTAATGTCGTAACAAAGAATTGTCTCTTCTTATATTTCTTTATCATGATGGCTGCATTGTCTTTGCTGCAGAATTTCTTTAGCTGCTGAGCTGTACTGAATTATATACATATCTCAATTTAGGGTAATTTCTTGACTCAGCAATAACCAAACTCTGTTATCCGTGTTTAGTATATGAGTGTAACATGACACTGAAATGTAATAATTTCTGAGTATTTGTTTGTTTATATTACAACGTTACTGAAGAAATATAGTCAGAATACTGATACGTATATCATGTTTAGATACCAGAAGCTAACTGAGTTATGATTTATGATGAGGAGAATAATAATAAATGCACATTTATTCTCAAGGTTGAAACTTTTACAGCTAAAAAAATGCAAATATAGTTAGATGGACCCGAACAAAGTGTACTGATTTGCGTGCGTGTATATAGCTACTAGTCATGTTGGCTGAATGCAACTAACCATGCAGCAAACACATCAATACTTTAATATCAAGAACCGTTTCCGTGCTAAATATCACCTAAGCGATTACACTCCATTAGGAAAAACGAAAACTACTTCAGTTTCCCCGTGCGTGTAAATACTGAAGAGAAGAAATGATGCCCTTATATCAAAAATGATGCATGTTTCTTTGGTTGAACAATTTTAATACTGAAAGCTTTTAGCTATAAATAAAGATGGTAGGTAATATTTAAGTAGTAATCAATAAGCTAATGCCTTATTATAGGCCTAATTCCTTATAAATGTATTATAAAACTAATTCCATAGGCAGTACGCATAGACGTATGTACGATGAGATGATGAAAATGGTTTCATTGTTTTGGCTGGGTTTCCTTCTGACGGTAATACTGGGCTAATAAGGGATGACTCTTATGCTGGACCAAGAAAATAGTGTAATTTTTAGACGCTGTATTAGCATGATTGAACGTGCATGAGCTCGAGAGAATATTTTCATTCAACGTTCTAAGGAGAATAGTCACAATAGACAAAGTTGAATCCAGTATAAAAGTAGTTTATCTCAAATTTCCTCTCGTAGTGATACTATATTATCTCGTTATAATTTGCAAATGGTCTTTGTACTAGATTTTTAAAAGTAAGACACTGAGTTGCATGTTTAGCACTGAATTTACTTGAGGTGCATGTAAATTATGCTCTTTATTATTTTGTGCATGGTCATGCAGACTACAGGAAACGTTGCCCTCGTGAATTGGAAATTATCGTGATAAAGTTATTTAATTACAGTTAGTGTTTGTATCTCATGAATTCTTTAGCGTTTTTCTTCAAAGGGGCACCGCGTTGCTGTATTTCCAATAGATCCAGTCTACCACAGGTGGCAACTTGAACTGAACTATAGGCTCCTGTAACAGTGATTTATATTGATCCAGGGTTCACTGCACGAAAAATTTTGAATAAAATAGAATCGTTAATTCTTTGTTAGTAAATATTGTTCTAAATGTATTGGACCTTTTGAGGTCCAGTAAAGTCACATTTTATTAATATTATTCTCCTAGTACAGAAAACCTAAACTATTGACAAACATTTATACTCAGCACTAAAAATATTTTATTCGGCCAGTCTTAACTATGTTAATTAACATGTTAGGGCAAACGAAACAAGTTTTTCTTGCACAAAAACTGTAATTTCGTTACCACGTTGAGGGAAAGGCTTATATACCGGAAATCTACGCGTAAGACTGCATGATAAGTGTCGAAATACGCCCCTTTCCTTATGATAGTGGCGTATTTCAACAATATACTGTAATAGTTGGTTTGTGGAACTGGTACAGACCATCGCAAATTTAATTAATCTACAGTGGTTTTATTAGCATGTACAGGTATATATTATAGTTAAGGTTATTCAGCTCCAAAATGGCCGAATTTTCCCGGGTTTGGAGTAACATATAATAAGCTAACAAGAGTGGAGTCCAGCATATAGATATAGCATTCTAGACCTGTAGCTGTTTGTGTCTAAATTGCCAGGGAAGGGGCCTAAACTACCTACAAATTTACTACCATTTAATACTACTGTATTACAAGTGCGCAAATTTTATAAAGTAAATAGATTTGTACTCACGAAATAGCATGGAACAGAGATGGATTTACTGACAGTGTGAGCCGTATGTGTGCTGGGTTTTTTCACACATCGCTGTTTGCTACTCTGATGTAGACATTTTCTCGCTGCGTTCCCACCCGCCGACCATCTTAACTCTGATAACCATTGCGAGGACTGTTTACCAGAACACTGTATCATAACTGACGTCGTTCAGCGCCAATTAAGTATCACTTCTCCTACCCGTGGATACGAGTTATATAATCATTAAGAATCATAAATAAAGTTGCATATATTGAACTGTTTTGCAAATTTTCGAATTGTGGTAAATTACAATTGGAAAAACAATGTATAAATAAAACATGGTAGCCTAGTACAAGCGCCGTTTTACATGCAATATTATGCTGGCATGGTTTTTCTATGAACTAAACGTTTTGGGGTGCGATAGAGCAATTACATCACCCATCCTGCAATTAGTCTGCGATGGGAAATTATGCGTTCATTACTAAAATTCTAATGTCAGTACAAGTCGCCCAAGGTCTTGTATACCGCTTAACGCCCGATCAAGTAGTCGCACTTATTAACTTGTGCGTCAAGGAAGTCGTAATTGTTTTATCTCTTTCTGTGAGCTCTTTATAAACAAATGTTTCGCTGCTAGTGACAGCTCGTAAACATTGTATTCAAGTCAACGTAAGGTCAATGCAATTAATCATAACAGTGATTAGCAACATTCAAGGTTGATTTTGAGTTTTTGACGCAAGAGAGCTTTGTGACATATTTTCGACTGATTGTCAGCCTGCAGCGCTCATTCGTTAAGAGCCATGTTGAAATTGTTGTATAACTAAAAAAAGTCTGTAAAAATATCTCGCCGCTCTTCGGTTAAAATTATTTCATAGCAGACATGATAATTGATATGAATGAAGTGGGCTTGAAATTTTATGTTCAAAAATTGAACGATTCGTGTTTTCGAAAGTATAAAATTTGAAAGTATTGTCAGTGAAGAAACAAGGTGAAAACGCCATATTACTGCATACATGTCACTGGACGTACTTTTTGTTTCAGTATTTGGAGAAATCCTGTAAGATCAAATCGATACGTCTTTATCAGCGTTTCGGGGTTGCCGCAGAGTTCTTTTATCTTTAATTTATTTAGCACTTTTGATCTGGATGACAGTGCAAATTTGAAATGAAGTTGATTTGATGTAGGAAAAGTTATAAAAGTTAAGATAATGTGTGAGAATTATAGCCAATAAGTCAACTGAGCTGGATATCGTTATGATCCAATGGTATTAGCGTTAACTAATTGACAGTCTTTGATAGGGTTTGTATTGAACTTCAAATTACCATATGATATTTAGTATCATTGAATAAATGTTTTAAAATCTGCATTCAAAACTCAATTGTTTGGGCTAAAAAGGTCTCGAGTGGTTTTCGAGACCCTCGCGCAAAGTGGAGCTGATCCCTCAAAAGGCCTCGTCAGCATATTAAATCAATAGACCTTCTTTTGCAAAACAAATAAATGATGTTAGTTTTAAATAAAACTATTATTTAGAAAAAAATTAAGCCAATGCGAGCGAAAAAAATGCAATATGCAATTTTTTTTAGTGGTCTGCATGTTGAGTTTTTTACTTAATTGATAAAAGGTGTACAAAAAACTGAACAAATTTGTGCGCTCTCAACGTGAATGTTGATTATTCAAAGAGCAAGCTCGGGAGTCTCGATATATGTATACAAAGTATTTCTTTCAGGTAGCAAGTTTTGTGGCTTTTTTATTGACTATATTAGGTAGAGCTTTACTTCAAAATCTCTAATCTATAACCAGAAACGAAATTTGGATATTTTTTGCTTCCAGACCTTTGATTAAGATAGCATTTGGATAAACTGTGTCCACTTGAGTTACTGATACATCACACGATACGTCAATCAATATACTGAAACATACAGTAAGTTTAAACACGAGTTTACTATTTTCGTAGTTGTGTTTCTTAAATGATTGGACGCCGAATTTCCCACGAAATTAACAACACATGCTTTCGATTTAGACCTTTTTTCTAAAGTCCACTATATATTATATTACATGAAGTTTTAAAATTAACAAAAAATTAATTAACATAAATTATAAACTATAGATAATGTCAAAACCGTTTCCACAGTAAGTGTGGCCTTTGTGTTAATTTTGCCATAAGTGAAGCACATGCCTACATGAATCGCATTATAGCGACTCATTCTTTTAAAGACACTATTTGTACATGAAATAATTATATCAGGCACAATGTGAACAATGGGCGCAATGTGCTTTCACATTTCGACCCTGGGTAATTTTTGAGTGCTCAAACATTTTTTGGTAAAAACGTTAATAACATTTCTAAATTTCTGGTTTACACCCGCCATATTTGATCTAATTCATTAGCTGCATTTGTTATTCAAATATTTCACTGACTAGTTACAATATCAAATGCTTGTACTGATTACACACTGCCAATGGAAGCACCTAAACATAACTTTTGTTAACATTTTCTTATTTATATCCATTATATGAGTCATGTAGGTACGCCATTTTTGATGGGGGGTGCTTTTTTTGCATACAGTCCCTGTAGATTCCGTGGGTACTGCTTGTGATGCCGAATAATCAAAAAGTCTGAAAACCCGAATAGGTGGGAGGGGAGGGGCGAACTGAATCATGAAGGCAATGTTGAGTTGGTAGGTAGAAAACGCCGAGTAGGTGTTTTAATATTGGTGTTCATAATTTCAGGAAATTTGCTTGAGTTAAGCCCTTCAAAATCAGTCGTGCGAACTTATATTTTTCTAAGTAAAAATTATTTGTTTTTCTTAACGTTTTAAGTGCTATTTACAACATGCGCGCGCGGCCGTGTTGTATCTGATATACAAACTCGAGCCGAAGGCGAGAGTTGTATATGTGAATTATACAACGTCCTTTTATTTCATGACGAAATTGATTGACCGAGATGAGTTAAAAGGACGGATCCAAGCCTTCGGTAACAAGCCTTACTATTTCTATTTTTCCATATATTGATATATATTGCAAACATGGAAGGTAAATGCTGAGCCAATGGTTTGGATAGATTGATGATGGATCAGTTTTTCCCCAGATTAGGACTTAAGTGGCGTCTAATGAGGCTTTCTCAGTCCCCTTGATCGCGCGGTTGAATCGTCGTAGCCAGAGCCTGTGATTCTCCATTGAGCCTTCGATTGCCATTCCTTATAATTAAATAAGAATTCAGGCAATTTTATTAATTTTTTGAGTAACAAAGTGGTAACGGAGGATGTTGACAATGAAGCGATAGTTCCTGGGAAAGTTATTAAAAGAGTCAGGGGAGTAATTATGTTGAGCTTTGTCATTTTCAACTCGTTGTAAGGCTGCTCTCTTTAACCAGTACAAATATTCCAAGCTTGCCAAATGTAATGTGTAAAATGGAATGTGTTGCGTATTCCGTGCATTTTTTTTGTGACTATTAATTAGAAAATTAGACGAGACTTACCTGGAAGTTGAAGTTTGATTGGAATTCTATCAGTCATCTACAGAGCAGAGATTACACGAGATACTACGCATGTGCACAGTTGATCATATTTCAAAGATAGTGGCCACATGAGAAACCCTGGCGATGTGCATAAGCAAATGCAGGGAGGTCCAATAGTATGGGAGGGCGTGTAATCTCTGCTCTGTAGATGACTGATAGAATTCCGATCAAACTTCAACTTCCAGGTAAGTTTTGTTAAATTTTCTAATTCTATCAGCATCTACCGCAGAGATTCCACGAGATTTTAAAGCCATGTGGACACTATATCACGTATATACAGTGTACGTATCCAACGAGCTCATATTGTCTACTCACATGTTATAAAATGTGTTTGCAGATTTAATGTTAACAACTTTAACAAGAATAATGTGCTAACTTAACAGAATCCAAATGTTAACAATGTCAATGTACTCCTTTACTGAACAGCTGACAAAACTGCATTCTCAAATTGTGTGTGTTCTGGATCGGATTCAATGGTTTTGTTGTAAAACCGATGGAATACACAGTCACTTTTCCAACTTGCAGCCTTGAGAATGGAATTTATAGAGACATCACAGCTTTGAGCTTTGCTAGTTGATGCTGCCCTTGTGCTATGAGGTGTGAATATGACTGTGTTGATCCCTGCAGCCTTCATTACAATCTTTATCCAGCGAGATATAGAAGCTTTAGTCACTCCATTATGTGGTCTTATTCCACTAATGAAGAGTTGATTTTCATTGTCACGAATAGGCGCTGTACGTTCAATATACTCCTCCAGTGTTGACGCGACACACAAATTGGGATCTGATAGAAATCTTGGTATTACAAGAGTAGGTTGGTTTCGATTCGGTCTCGACTGCTTCACCAGTTGGTCTATGTGAAATACATATGAGCCATTTTTCTTCTGGAGTATTGCCAGGTTCATAAGATGAAGTGATTAAGAACGTTGTGCTGTTACTAACGCACAGAGCATAACTAGTTCATGGGTAAGCTGCTGTAAGGTAATTTCCTCCACTGGGTAAAATGTTTTTAGGTACAGTATGCTAGAACAACCGATGTATCCGGTGTTGCTCGGTACATAGGCAATGCCGGTCTGGCTTGAAAAAACCCTTTCATGAACCTCTGTACCATAGGGTGCATACCCACCGTAAAAGTTCCCTCTAAAACAATGAATGCAGACAATGTGCTCCGAGCTGTGTTGATGCCACTGTAGCTGAGCTCCTGTTGATAAAGTTCCTGTAGAAAGTCCAATACTTGATTCATAGTTGGGGATAAAGGGGATCTGCATCCCGTTGATCCGCATATGACTGCCATTTGTTAAGGAATACTCGATATTGTTTTTGCGCACCAGATCGCCAGGAGTTGAGTATTGTTGCTTGAGTTTCTGGTGAAATGCCTCTATTTGAAAGGGATCTCCGGATAAGAGACAAGCCATCAGCTCCAGTTTCTTCCCCAATGGGTGTTTTTTCCCTTGTTTGGATGGTAAAGTTACATTGCTCTTGTTCTTGGGAAGAAGGATTGGTTGTTGAACCAATAACTTTGTCAATGTAGGGTACCATGGTTGGGTTGGCCAATTTGGTACAATTAGAATAGCCTGTGCCTGAGCTACATCCAGTTTCTGCAAGACCTGTGGAATGATGCTAAAAGGCGGAAAAGCATAAAAGAACATGTTACTACCAGTCTAAAGTAAAAGCATCAATAGCCCAGGCTTGTGGATCAGAGTGCCATGAGACATAGGGCATCATTTGGTAGTTTAGCCTAGAAGCAAACATATCCACTTTGGGCATGCCAAAGTGTGATGTTATATCAAGGAAGATGTCAGCATTGAGTTTCCATTCTTTGGAATCAACAAATGCTCTAGATGCTTTGTCAGCTTCAACATTAATTGTCCCAGGAATATGACTAGTGGTGAGTCAGATATTCCTGGCCATACACCACTCCCAAATTTCCCTTGCCATGTCATTGCATGGCAGAGAATGTGAACCATCCATGCTGTTTATATAAGCAACAGCTGTTGAATTATCTGTCATAACTTTGATATGCACATTTGACATGTCCCTACAAAGGGATTGTAAGCTAAACAAAATAGCTCGAATCTGCAAATAGTTTATGTGATGGTCTTTCTCTGTTGTGGACCATTCACCCCCTGTTGTTTCGTTAGTCATGCTAGCACCCCATCCTTTGGTGGAGGCATCTGTGTATAACACATGACTAATTTTCCCATGATCCAGATGCTTTTTGGATAAACATGCATTAACTATCCACCATTTTATATCTTCTTGTGCTTTCAGGGACAGGGCCATGGTTTTGTCAAAATCCCCTAAATTAGCTTTCAATGCAGCCGTTTTTCCCTGTCAATTTGACGATAGAACACTGGGCCATATTTTACGCCTGGAAAACATGCTACCATCATGCCAATCATTTGAGCCACTACTCTTATTGTAGGTTTGTTTTGTTTGAGAATAGCGGAGGCAACATCACATAACTTATTGTGTTTTGCCTCCGATATAGATACTGTCATATCTATTGAGTTTAACACAAAACCTAGATGTTGTATGATTTGCATCGGTGTGGTCACAGAGTTATCATCATGTGTCAGGAATCCTAATTCGTGAAAATGATGCAGTGTGTCATCTATGTTTAACTGACAATCTGCAATAGAGTACCCTAGTAAAAAGGAATCATCGATGTAGCCACTTGATATGTGCCCCTTTCCCCTCAGCTTAGAGGAGATTGACTTCATAAGCTTTGTAAATAAGCGTAGAGCTGATGACAACCCTTAGGCTAGACATGTGAAATGGTATAATTTCCCTCTCCACATGAATTTAAGGTACTTCTGATGTTCTGTGTCAATTGGTATCAAATAATAAGCATCTTGTAGGTCTATAGATGTCATGTAGCGCCCCGGTCGCATGAGCTGGGTGCACGTATGAATAGATTCCATTTTAAAATGGTGGTACTGCACGAATTTGTTGAGCTCTTTGAGACTTAATATCATTCTAAATGACCTATCTTTCTTTGGTTGAAGAAAGATATTAGATATGAACTCCCCCTGTTCATGAGAGCTTGCAACAATAATCCCTTTTTGTAAAAATTTGCCTATTTGTGAGTCGACATGATAGGCCTCTTGTGGTGACATTTTTATTGGGTTTAGTTTTGTGATTTGTACTGGGTTAATAATAAACTCTATCTTGTACCCAGCAACAGCAGACAAGGTAGCAGAGTCACAAGTGAGCTCTTTCCATTTCCGACAAAATGTTTTATGCGGCCTGCAGCCACAGAACTTCCCGCTGTATTAGCCGTTTATGATACAAGGTTACTACTCCATCTGCTTCACAGATTTTCCCCTTAAACTCTTTGTCTGTCGTTGGTAGTGATATCTTTCCTGGGGCCGGCCCTGAAACTGACCGGCCCGTCGTTGGGATACAAAAATGAACATTGGAAGTACTTGAACTACCTGGGCGGTTATCACAACGCTGCCGTTTTTGGCTAGTTAGCTGCTGTGCTGCCTTTTTGCTTTCCTTCACAGTCTTTAATTGCTCTGCCAAGTCGTCACCAAACAGTTCAGCAGCAACAGGCTCTTTGTTGCTACAGATTGCCTCGTAATTTTCATCAAGATGAGTCAGCTTTGAACAAGTCCCTACGACACATGTTCAAATCATGATTTGTTGACGCAACGATAAGGACAGAGGTAGACAAACACTCCCAGAGATCCTCTGGAGTTAGTACCAATTCTAGGGGATCTTTGCCCAAAGAATCACCAACACGCCCGACCAATCAGGAGATTGGAATGAGGCCTTTTACTAAGGCTTCCTGTAATTTTTGTAGCCTTGCATCCATGCTTCGTGTTGTTTTTCTTGCTATGTCCCAAATCCCAGGATTGACCTTTGTAATTCGTAAAAGATTACAGTTTTCAGGTCGTTTAACACTTTCTTTGCGTTTTGTTATAGTGCCTGCTCGTTTAATCCTGAAGCTAAGATATTGTTCAGAACAAGGGAAAGTTTTTCCGGTAATGCTTGATCGGTAGGTTCGTCGTCAACCACTTCATGGACAAGTTCGTCAATCAAGCCATCGCTTTGTGTGTCACGTAGCAAGGCACCAGCTTCGCCTGCGCCTTCGGCAGTCGTGCCGATCAGACCAGGTTCGTTAATTTTTACCTCGGAGCGAGCTCTGTCCTGCTCATGCGCAGCATCATAAGCACCTTTCAGTCTTGCACTACAGGAGCAAACGTGTTTAGTATCTCGGGAAGTTGAGAGACTTTTTGATGGAGCTCTACTACGGTGTTTTTGCCGCGTTTACGCGGTGTTGACAGCAATCGCTGACGGCATTTACGAGTTTTACTGGCTGCGCCAGATTTTCCCGTTTTCCCCGAAATACGGGGCCGTTTTGATCTCGGATGATCAACCTCGATGCTCGCTCCCGAAGTACTCGGCTGCGCCGGATGAGGTTCTGAGAGCAGTGTTTCGACTAACATGTCGTCCATGACATCGCTTGTTTGTGCCATTGTGTATGATGAAATATTTGCCACCACAGCAAAGAGTTTGCCTCGAAAACTCGGTGGTATGTTAAAGATGTTTTCCTTTGTTACCAAAGAGTATTGAATTGTTCGTTCTTAGCCGGATGGCATGTATATTTTAAGGATTTCGTTTATGGATGACCAAACACGCCATTAATGGCGGGGTGTGCAAAGTAGAATGATCAACTGTGCGCGTGCGTAGTATCTCGTGGAATCTCTGCGGTAGATGCTGATAGAATTACTATAATATACCTTTTCGAAGCGGCTGACAAATCTAATTGTTTAACCAGAGTCAACCGTTGATGGTTTTGGCTACAAGCTTTTTTCACTGCAACCATGACTTTAACCTGGTTAACAATTAATTTTTAACCGTGCTTAACTTAGCAGTGAGTATGTACAACAGAAGGTCACTTTAAGATAGTTCACATTCAAGAACCTGTACTTCCTCTGCATGATCTACTGTAACCATACTTAACTCAGCAGTCATTCTGTACAACATCAGACAACTTTAGGATAACTCGTATGCAAGATCATGTACCACCGTTGTGAGTTCTAACCATGCTTAACTCAACACTAAATTCTGCAAAATGCACCTGAACTTTGTTGTAGGTCACAGGTTCTCATGTTGTCATTGTTGGAGCTTGCGTGGACCTCTGCAAGCAAAGCCAGAAAAAGAGACGAGCTTCACCTCGCTATTGATAAACGGTACAACAAGAAAGGTTTTCCAGTCATCAAGGGTTAGTACATGGTCTCGTGTAGGACTCGTAAAAACATGGTAGAAGTAGAACTAAGACAAGCTATTTTTCAAGCAGCCTTGGAGTTGAAGGACACAGAATGCTTGGGAAAAGGAAAGTCCTTCATTGGTCGAAAGAAACGCAGTATTAGTTACGAGCATTGATGGGCACTCGAACAAAGTTAGGAAAGATTTGTTTAAAAGTAGCTATCGCAACTAAGCATGAACGAACCCCTTGAGACTATGCATAAGTATATGGTCTGATACAAGATAATAATAATCTCCTATATTAGCTCTGCTGAGGGTATGTAGTATGTACTATGTATGAAAAACGAAGAGCTATTGATAAAATTTGAAGAAAACCTGAGAAGATATGCGAGTTGAATTTAAATTGCATATTTCCACATCAGCCTAACCTCATCTTTATTTTCACTGAACATTATTATAGGGGAAAATTAGCTGCTTAACTTTCATTGGAAACAGTTCGCTCCTTAGTTAAAATTTGGAAATTTAAACTTTCATGCACGAAGGATGGAGCAAGTCTCAACAGAATTTCAGTGAATTCCCAACAGTAGAAGTACGTGATATGGACTAGCATTGATTGGTATTTGCTCAACTTTAATATTATTCCAATTTTAGTATGAAAAAATGTGCAATATTCCAATAAAAAAGTTCCATCTTTCTGGCCGTAAAAGCACTATATTTGTAGATGTCATGCATTTTAAGCGCATTTTTACCTAACAGCTGTTAAACAACTTTATTTTTCATGAACCGTTCAACGCAGGCTATTATTTTTAAACTGACCTTCTCACTGGATATAATTGTATCAATTGTTCGCCCTACAAATTTTAAACTGCTCTATCTGCTAAAGGTCCAGTATTGGACTAGTAGCGATTCCTTATTTCCTCGACTATCTAGTTTTACTACTGAACTATATAAGCTATGATTAATTCACTTACCATCGTTTTACATATAATAATTAATATATACGCTCGTAGTCTAACCATATATTTGAGGTATGGTTATAATTATCAGTGCCATGCAGCAATCACCAATATTCAAGTACCTTTTAATTGTGTCATCATGCATATAACATACAATATCGTACCACACGTACAACGCTATCAATGTATTTCGCAACTAAACTCTTTTTATATTGCAAGGTGATACTATGCGGCAAAAATCAAATGTCTTTTTGGGGTGTCTTGACTTACACAGGTTCATGCAGATAAGATTATATTATTTGTACCACTCCAATTTTTAAACTGGCTTCTCATTCAAAGTTCCTGTACAATACATACGGAAACCGTCTTTGATATTTTAAATCATTATGCAACACTTCTTATATGAAAAGGGACCGAAGGGAATATCAAGTAGCTGTTGCATAATCTCAATTAATATAGTTAAAATGTGATCAATGAAATATCGGTGGATGCGACATAAGACAAAGATATTTTTGTTTCGTAAGAATGGAAATGAATTGCTCAATGCATGTAGAGGAGAATAACGGCTATTGATTAATTGACTGTATATATATAACCGTTGCAGTTTTGCGCAATATGTATGATTATCTGTAGTAACTGGTTGCAGAGTTTTATAATCTTTATAACCAAGGAAATGTTTCCTGACTGGTCAATTTCAGTGCAGTTAATCCCAAACATGAGTGTAATAACTAAAAACAAGTCAAATTTGCAAATTTGTAAAAACCAACAAACGAACATGGCCAGTGAAATCTCAAGATCGAGAAGTTTTGCTTACTTAATAACACATATTTATCGATAGGTTATGGGCGTAAAGTTCGCAGAAGGGAAAAGTGAAGGGGAGCGATCACGATAAAGCATAGAGCTGTACTGCGTACATTCCTGTCTCGAACATTTCCTTTTATATTAATAATTAACAAGTATAATAGTACGGTTTCTCGTGCAAATTGGAAACAGCATGCTCTGTGCATGCTCTCGTGCATTTTCTATTGGGTCATTCCTAAATTACGCAAGAAATCATAGTATTACCTATACCTAACTGTGTTATCTCCAAACTAAATTAAGGCTTGTTTCAAACGTCGAATTTTGCATGCATCGAATTCAATTGTTTCGATTATGTACATGCTAAGTGCGACGTCTGAAACAATTAAATTCGACGTTTCTAAATGCGGTCGACCTAAGCTTTAAATTCGACCGACCTGGTCGCATCATGTATGCTAAGTGCGACGTGGTTTCAGACGTCGCTTTTTGCATGCACCGAATTCAATTACACAGCCAAAAACGCACAACCTGTTCTGGCCTGATGAAAACAGGATTGAACAATGTTTTGCTGCCAACATTGTTGAAGGTTGTCAACAATACTGAACAAGTTGATGAGCCTGAATTAGCCTGTAATCAGGTGTAACAATGTTGAACAATATTGTTGACAACCTTGAACAATGTGGGCAGCACGACATTGTTCAATGCTGTTTTCATCAGGCCAGAACAGGTTTTACGTTTTTTGCTGTATAATCTACCCGTTTTACAGGTTGATGTCGTCCAGCCTGCAAACGGGAAATTACTTTCATGCAAAACGTCATGTAATGCTTATGAATGGGATGAAATAGGTCACATGTTCTTTTCTCACTGAAAAATCGTTGTTTAAAGATGTATTTACAGCGATAAGGCAAAAGTAACGGAGAAACAATTAGTCAGAGAGGCAGAGGTAATTTTACATACCTTCTCGAGGGACAAATCAATTTTGCTCTTAAATTGTCCGTTGGATGCCTAATATCACAATTCTGAATGTTGTTTTGCCCGATTTATCTTGTGGGCTTCGATCAACACTTTTTTTTCAGTTTTATTATAAAACTATTATGTGGTCAAAAATAGTAAACTTTCAAATTCGCTTATTTGAAAAATAACTTATATCATAAGAAAGCTTATAAAAAACAACATATAAGGCAATTACGGGCACCCTTGTTTTTCAAGCCGTTTTTGAGTTATTGCTGCTTCAAAATGGAAAATGTCCTAAAATGGCGCTAATTTCCTAAGCACTAGTCGAAAAATAAGTTTTCAAACGCTCATAACTCAACAAAAATGAGAAAAATGAAAGTAACCATAATAATGTGTTATATGTAATTTTTTATTACCTTTTTGATAGCGCAAGTGGTTTTTCCTAGAAATGTATCGGAAATTTCGCCTTTCTTAACAATAATATAGTTTTATAGAAAATTTCGGGAAAAACGTGTTGCCTGGAGCCCACAAGAAATTTTATCGCGTTCAACATGCAGAAATATATTTATTAGTCCTAAAGGTATAATATAAACATAAAATGAAATTGTCCCTCACTATGGTAAGTAAACATATATTTTTGTACCTCTGCCTCCCCGACTAAATTGTTACTAGGTGCTCTAACTGATTTGAAAAAGCCCTAACCACGTTTTGCTCAAAACTCCAGCATTTACTATTGTATCTATATCTGTATCGATACTGTTCTTTGTTGGAAAATGTATGACATTATTGATTTATTGTTATCTTTTTTAATGATTTTGCGACTTCTTTGTTAACATGTTTTTGCCATGACGCCATATTGCGCGAACATGCATTAAGGGGTTACCATGGTTACCATGTCAATTACTCCCTGATGGTGAAAAATCCATATATTTGTAAACATGATATCTCAACTACTATGAATGATAAAAATCTAAAATAACTTTATTTTAATAGTATACCAAATGCTCTTGGAGATGAACCAGAACTATGGTGATTGAGGCAAAATTAATTTTTTTGCGGACAAAATATTGAAACTAGATATTATCGAGATGATACTGACTATCATAACTTGCATGCTATTGCAAATATTTTTATGATTCTGGTTCATCTCCAAGAGAATATAACACAGAACACACACTGAAAGTTTGAAGTCATAGCTTACATACTTCTTGAGATATTGCGCATGCAATAATGGCGATTGGTGGTTGTCGGCAATTTGAGAAAAACTGCTTTAAAGTTTTTGCAGCATTAGAATAAGATTAATCGAACAATGCTATGGAAAAGGACACAATAAAGTAAACCAATTGCATACCATTATTTGCGCTGGGTAAAATCATGGTTTTACCCTAACACGGTGTAGAATTTGCTGAATTTCTCCGTTTGTAATTCATTTTGTTGTTTGAAATTTTGGATATGTTTAGAGAACGCCGTTAACAATATTTTGTAAAATTTTTGAAAATCGATGAATTTTGAAATTATTTACTATTGGACCCCCTTAAAGGCGCTAAACTATTGTGTTTCAGTACGTCATGCCGCTGAGTGATTGTGGTCGAATCTAAATGTGAATTGAATTCGATGCATGCAAAATTCGACGTTTGAAACAGGCCTAAGTAACTGTTTAATATTTTCTTTTCTCAATTGGGAATGCTTAAATGAATCAAGGATTAGAGCAAATACGCATGTACTGACTGGCTTGCAATCTTCTTTTGGGTACCGCATATGCAGAGCCACGTATTGCCGGAGCCACGTATTGCAGAGGAGGTTGCGCAGCTGCTCGCAATGCATCATGGGAAATTTGCGTGCGTTTTCACGCAGTGTCTCATTCATGCGTGGACTATTGCGAACCGAACATGTGTGCGACAAAGAAATATGGAAGCTTTCGAAAGACAAGACTGTCACGCTACAATACTTCAAGAAAATAGCACAACATATCTATGTTGCGATCCTTATTTTGACGAGGCTTTTACAATTGCAAGTTTACGTTTTTAAGATTGCATGTCATTTACTGTCACTTTTGCTTTCTTGATAAACCGTCCGAGGGAAGAACTTGCATTATTCTGCGATCGAACACCGAGGCTCTTATTTCAAAATTGGACGGTCGTAAATCTCCTTGTGTTGTCAATGTGAAAGCTAGCGCAATATTTGAGCTTTTCAAGGTTAGTAAACTTTGAAAATTTTTTATTTGGGTGGATCTTCCTTTTCTTTTTTTTAAAGATTGTATATTTCTAAATATAAATGTTCATTGTTACGATTGTTATATTTTTGTTTTGCAAAATTTTATATCAAGTTTGATACCAAAGATCCTGTTGAAAAAGCTAATTGATATGAAGGAGAAGGGAAATACTTTTATTGTGGGATTTTTACGTGGATCAAATATTGTCAGCAAATACAAGTAGAGTGGCTGCAGTAATTATCTCAGACTCAGATACTGATGATATTTGTCTTACGCTCTTGTTAGATGTTAATGCGGTAAGTTGTAATTGCTCTAATTTTCCAGCTACTGATAAGGTTTTTTTACCAACTGTAATAAAACTCCTGAGAGAGGAAATTTTCCACAACCACATGCGGGAAATGATGATACTGTTGATGCTCCAAACGTTAATGATTCAGACGAAGATCATTCGTTCTCAGATGAATCAGAAGGTGTGATATTTGTGATTTTGTTCCTACAGCATAATTTAATAGCAATCAGAGTATGAGTGTTTAATCTTAATGTTTTAATCTTATTATTCTATATTTGTTAGAGTTTCCATTTTTTATAGCTACATTTTTTGCTATTGATATGTATTACTGTATATATGTTCTTATTTCAGATATCGAGTCTTTTACCCTGGGTAGTCATGAAATTTTATTATTAGACATTACATATTAGACTAGATTGATCTAATTATTACTTTGTGGAAAGGATATGCTTGCTTGTTTGTCTGTCATGTGCAATTCTGTGAAATATATGCAGGTATTAGAAATTATGCATGATTGTAGAAATTTAATATTCACACATTGTCAGTGTTAAATATAACTTTTGAACAATGTTTTCATTTTTATAATACGCAATACAGTGACATATTCCAGTTTATGATACAATAAAATATTGATACCCGTAACTGGGATTTGAGATCTAGCTACTAAGCCAAGTACCAAATATGCTAGCTATTCCTGGGTGTCTCTGGGAGCATGTTTGTGCCCCTTGAAGATATTTGATTTTTTGAACAAAAAAATCATCTATTATAAACAATCAGAACAACCTAACAATCTGGTAGTTATGGTAAGACAGTATACTTTATTACCATTGTACTTGCAGTGCATGTACTTTTGTTGTGGAACATAACAGCAAGGCAAAACCACCGAAATTGTATTTGATAAATTCTTTGAACAAAAAAGATTTTTGTCAATATTATAGCAGTTCACTGCATTACCTCAAAATTCTTCATTCTTAGAAGTTGGCTGTAAAATGGAAAGATCTTCACTTGACGAATGAAAAAGTGCTATATGTTCAACCAATGCAGCCATTTCCGATCACTACAAGAATCGAACATTTTAAATTTATATAAAATCCACACATTACTATGAGTATCGAATGAGCTACAAAGGTCCAAACTATTATATAGCTAAACCAATTAATTGGTGTACCTTTTGAAACCATATAAGTCATTCCTTTTCTAGAATCAGACTACTATAGTAAATGTCTGTTGTTTGATATAAATAACAACCAAAACAATATAAATTATATTGCTCACAATGTGATGACTAAAAAATTTCAGAAATCCCAGTGATACATTAATATATTTTACGACCTGGTAAAGCATGACGCCACTGCTCACCTTCTGATCCTTTTCTACTCTAGCATTTCGTTCTTTTCCGCATTTGCAAGGCGTCAGACGATAACAACAAAACAACAGCGTAAGTCACACTCCAAATTAGAAATCTACATAAAACAAGAAAAAAAAGCTTTCAAAACTCTTCCTTGTATTTTATATATTCCTGTAAAATTAATTTAACTTCTTGTAAAATCATTGACTTTACAAACTAGTCAATAAAATAAGCTTTTTAGCGCAAAGGTGTTAATATCATTAAAGCACCATTTTGGCAAATGTAAAAACGAGTGCAGTCAAGTCAAAGCAAAAAATCTCTATCGCTCTTTTGGGATTTTTCTGGTGAAGTTGTAGTTTAAAGATTTGTTTTGAGATATACGAAAACATTACAAACATCGAACCACAGCAATTTAAGATTTTTCATCTTGAAAATTGTAAACAGAAACAAAATAGGGTATACCTTCTAGCGATTTTTGTTGTCCATAGCCTGACTCATTGGCTGCTAAATTTCTTTGGCGATTTCCGCTGACAATAGGAGCCCGCACAAGTGGGATAAAATGATGATCGTGTAAGCATGCAGCCTTTAGTGAAAATAGATTTTAAATCTATTTCTACATTATAGTGTTTTCGATATGGTCAATGGTAATTCTGTGTGAAATATCTGCGTAGCTTTCTTATACAATTCGTGATCTGAACGACTTAAGTCTTACATTACTATCACTGAGAGGCATTATCGAGTAAATTTTTGATAATGTTGCGACACTCCAATCTATAATCATCAAAATAAAATAAACTTCATATACTTTTACGTCTGCTAAAAAAAGAGATGGACATAGAAGGTGATTAGTTGCGTGAAAAAGTAACCAGTGATGGGCTTCTGCTGCTCAGTAGACGTAAAAAGGTGTCCATTAGTCATTTAAAGGCTATATATGCCATTATACAGCACCATACATGTCTCACACCCTGCATGAGTTAAAAATTAAACTATAAAGTTTCGGATATATGTGGTCCTAATTAAGCACAAGGTTCTTTCTTAAGTAGAAAATAGCCGAAAACATTAATGATCTATTTCGCTATTCAAAACGTTATTGAAATTTATAGAAGCGACTCTGGCTTCGTAAAACGAAGTATAAGTACGGTTTCATTTATAATTTCTCATTTTGATTTTAAAAACATTTCCTGTGTGACGTTTTGCATTAAGAAACTTTTTGTGGTATTTTTTCGCTACACACATTTTAAAAAGTTTGTTTTGTTTGAGATATTTCAGTACAATACGAGTTGATCGACGATACAGATTTGAGTGGAAACCATAGAAATAATAGATATAAAAGGTGTACCATCTTTTCTCAGTGGAAAATTTGTCGCCACAAAATGGCGGATTTATGAGGGTATTTCGAGTTAGGAGGGATAGTTCCAGACGGCTGCGAGAATTTCGCGTGGTTGAAAGGAGCATTTGTTTTTGTCAAGTAGAGTTTTGCAAAAAAGAAATAAATTCGAGGCTTTAAATGAAAAAAAAAGACTCAAAAAACGTTTCGAATAAAAGAAAGCAGATTCAATCGGACTTTTTACCTAAAAGGAGTCACAAAGAAAGTAGAAAGTGTGATAATACAGATGGCAAGATTAGTTAATATGAAGAGATTGCTTACGAAAGCACAAAATATATACATACAAGTTTTCAAGGCTGCTGTGAAAAAACAATTCAGAGAAAACTCAAAAAGGATAAAAAATGATCTCTGCAGGTATGCTTTAGCGTTTCAAAATACATATGCGAAGTTCAACACTGATTCTAAAAACTAAAATGATCATACCTGTGTTGTTTTTTCAGGCTTCCTTTAAACTTTTAAAAGATAATTTTTGGTAATTTTAAGTAATCCTTGTCGATATTTGTGCAAGCAATTATGATTACCTTGCTCCAGAAAACTTTGAGACATCATTTAGCTCCAAAAAATCGTTTAGTCACTTTGTTAGCAAAATGCTCAGTCGGAAATGCATGCAAAGCGTGTCAAAGGTAAATCATGGTGAACTTACAAAACTAAAACGGTTTTCGTATTACAATACACAAATGTTATGTACAGTAGCACTGTCTTTATTTCATTTTTCCGGAGGACTGTAGTTAAATAAACTGTATAAATTACAGCAGACAATTTTTTATCATGAACTTATCATATTTTTATCATACGTTCTCGGACGTTCATACTCCTGGTCAAATT
This sequence comes from Muricea muricata, assembly GCA_963855995.1. Taxonomy (NCBI): domain Eukaryota; kingdom Metazoa; phylum Cnidaria; class Anthozoa; order Malacalcyonacea; family Plexauridae; genus Muricea; species Muricea muricata. The sequence goes on along the minus strand of OY979728.1, from coordinate 5,594,422 downwards.
CAACATGGGGGAACTTTTTTGCGAGAAAAATTGTCGACATGTTTCGTGACCAATTGCGCACTCTATGTATCTCTTATTTCTATGGTGGAAAGACAACGGAAAAGTTCAAAAACAAAGGGACGGACACTTTCATTTCGCTTCATCGCGTCGAGCCTTACGATAGAATCATATATATCAACTTTGCGATTATCAAGTCACATGCAAACGCTCTGTTTAAAGTGACCCTCAAAATACGCGAACTATGCAACATGATTACATAAAGTAAATAAATAAATACTATACAATTATTTTCTATCTTCGTTCACTTTCTATAATTTTGCTCATCGTTACACTGTGCATTCTAGCTTTCAGTCTTAGCTCATCTAGACTGTCTCTTGTTGATATGGCTGCATCACCAACAGGAATACTGCGATATGTCACGGGTAGAGGATAGCCTGTTAACACTGGATAACCAGGGCGAAAGTATCCAGGTCTCATGTTCGTAGTGCCTATATAGGCTAAATTTCCATACCGAGGAAGCGCCAAATGTTCGTATAGTGATGGTGAAAATGAAGGATGGTTGTAGGATATCTGGGAGTATACAGGGGAATGTGCTGGTGCCAACATGGGTTTACCGGGCGGTAAGGTAGGACTTTCACGACCCAATGCTTTCTCTCGTTTTCGCCACTTTGCCCTTCGGTTTTGAAACCAAACCTAAAAAGGGGAAAAAATTATGAGTTGCCGCTGTAATTTATAAGGGACGACGTGAATATAACGGCAAGCTACGGCATATATAAAGCGAATGCATATACAGATTTTTAGATGTATTGATTAAACACTGAGGAAACCGGCATTTGGGCACAAAATAGTAATATGCATTTGTGCCACATAATCAGCAAACCGGCAATTGAGTGGCGTGAACTTGTATATCTAATGAACGTGCCTAATGCGACCTGCTTCAAGGATTGTCCTTTCGGTCTATTTGTTATTCTGTGTTTCGGGTTTCAATAATGTTAAGATCATCATTTCTAAATGCTAATTCACATCTAAATCATGAATAAATTAATACTCTTATTTGCTATCACATTTATCTACCCACATGTTTAACCATGCAAGTCTTTTTGTATCTATATATTTGCAATACTTGTTATTTTTCCCCAACCATGTTTATCCCTATATCCTTTATCATCCCTGTGGGAGCAATTAACTAAAAAAATATACTTTTGCTCCAGTATTAAGTGAATTTCACGATCTATCAAGTGGAAAGGCAGACAACTACGGCAACAAACGGTTGAGACAAAATTAAATGAAGCTTTTGCTGTAAGTCTGAACTTCAAGAAAAACTTAATTATGTACTTTTCCCCAATCCCTTGACCGCTATTTTCCACACTATCCGAGCTGTGTGCTTGGCAATGAAAGCAAACGAAGATTCTAGCACATTTGATTGTACAGCTTGACCTGCGCGATCGTTTCGTTATTTCTGCGTGTTCAATATTATTAATGTATTACATTGATTGGTGTTCAAGTCAAGGGCAGATTAACGATATACGCTCACTTATATCGCAACTCACCTCAGTATATTTTTACACAAATCATTTAATTTTGGCGATGAAAATGTCTGTTGAGTCATGAGCATCGTAAAAATCCATTATTTTGTACTAACGAGTGAAAACTGATATTTTATTTTGCTTGAAAGTAAAAGTAAGGAGAGTAAAAGTAATTAGGAATATCTTTAGGAGGTATCTTTTTGTTCGCGGATTTAAGACCATAATATAGAAAACATGAATAAACGAAATTAATCATGTTTTAAAATCTATTCAATAACTAATTGAGTATAATATTGATGACCTTATTAGCGTATCTGTAAAATATGAATACGCGCAACAAAACATATGCTGACTTTTTCTGTCCACCGCAGCAAGTCTACATTATTTCATACATCACGTTGAAGATTGATGTAAGTTTTGTGCAACTCAAAAGTTATATCATAGCAGTTTTAAAAATGGTTATGAAATTCATCTTTTGAAAATATGACTGGGAGCAATTTTAAGAAACGCTCAAATTAATCGCATAGTTAATAATGCAACCGCCTTTACAACAGCTGCATGTTTCTTGATATATTAGAGCTAAATTGTGTCGGCAAGCCCTTTAGTTCATAAACGTGTCCTATCAAAACAACGACGTGAAAATGCAACCTGGCTAATGCAGGTGTCATGCAGTTTACAATGATTTTACATATAGATGCCACGTAATGGATTAATTCAATTTAGTGAAATGATTTTTCTCTAAAAGCGGAATTAGCTACATGCGCTTTTCCCCAAAGGCAAAGCCGCTAAATTTCCATTCATATAAATTTATTTTTATTGCTTGTATAATAATGATTAAGTCAAATATTAACTCGTGATAAGCATTTATATCATTCCCACAAATATGGATAATTTTATCCTCTCTTGAAATAGTTCTTTTACCAAGAAAATTGAATAACTTCTTGATCAGAGCCTTTGCAAAATGTCAAAGTTTTATTTATTATCGTCACATGTTAAGACAGGTTTCCATGTCACGATGTGTTAACAGAGAAACTTGATATTTCATCATATAAAATAAAAAAAAGTTGATGTATAGTTTTGAATTCATACCTGCACTCTAGCTTCGCTTAGGTCGAGTCTCACGGCTAATTCTTCCCGGGTGAAAACATCTGGATACTGAGTCTTCTCGAACGCTCTTTCCAGTTGATGAAGTTGAAATGTTGTAAATGTAGTGCGACTTCGTCTTATTTTTCGCATCTTTTTTCCCTCTTCGTCCCGCACTACAATATCCTTTTCATCTTCTGACGAGTCTTCTAATAAGTCGGTGCTTTTCTTTGCGCCATCGCTTGATGAAACGTCTGAATTTTAGAAAATATACTTGGTTTTGAAATCCTCTATGATCAAAGACTATAACAAGCATACACATGCGTACACATCCCTTTTTGAAATGATAACATTTTAATGATCCGTACAATTGAGCTCGACGTTCGTGAACTATATCTTTGCATCAAAGGCACAAAGTGCCGAATTTTTGGCCTAAAGTTGATTTGATCTCGTAGCTTAGTAATCGAGCAGATGATTTAGTCGAAACTCAATATAATATAATTCAGAACTGCCGAACATGCAAATACGAAATTATACCAAAAAACCCAGCGAGGTTATATTATGTATGTATCGCCTAAAGGTATACATACTTTTGAAGATAATATAATTTGTTGCCCGATAGGTTTTTGACATGCAGTTGTCTGTACCCACAGAAACTCTGAACAAGCAATGTTTGTTATTGACATTTAAACGCAATATAATGGATATTCTATCGTATAAGCTGCCATAGTTTATGGCGGGGGGGGGGGGGGATTAGTATAGGTTTGTGGCTCTAGTGTTGGTGGTAAATTTTACATTGAACGATAGTTTGTATCTCAACAACCTGAAGAGCACATATTATCATCGGGACGGGGAGGGAATATAATTATAGGTAGAGCTGTGCAGTGAGCTCTCGGGGTTTGTGTCGGAAAACGATCTCAACGGCGTGCGCGAGTCCGCTGTGTATGTATTAACTGAACTGTTTAAAATCGAAAAGTCTAAAGATTTTTCTTGAGATAGTTCAGATACTAAGCACCGCATCATATAGATGTCGATTTTTTTTCTTAACAGTGCATAATAAATCTGTTCTCATGCCACACACAGGAAATACCGCTCTTAAACACACTCGGCAAACTTATAAACCCTCTTAATAAGTTATATAAACACCTTTTATAGTGAAATATTTGCTTCTCATGGAACTGACTTTAAATAGAATAAAAATAATTGTATAAATGGCGCTCCGATTTCATTAAATTATGTTTACATGGCGGAGGAAATTACCTTTAACCTACGCATTTCCACCCACTAGTTGTTTAAAATTTCTAATTTAGCTGCTTCGCTCAAGAACTGAATGTAGTTGATCTCACAAATCCGTATATTCTTGAAGACTAGAGTCTTTTAATTTACTTTCCCTATGCCTGGGAACTTTCGGAAAAATCCTTGACTGAGCGATTCCCATGTTCAACTTCTCATTGTAGAGCGAATAAGCTTATAAGAATACGCTTGCTTTTGCAACTGCGCCACCGAACTCTATTATTGGATTCAGTTCTCGGCACAACGCCACGGACTATTGACTTTATCCGTCATGGCACTTTGTGGATTTTACTAAAGCTATAATTAATTACACTGCCACTGTTCATGGGCAATGTTTAATGTTAATACTTAGTACAAGATTAACAAGATTAGGTGTTTATCGACTTACCTGCATTAGAAAAATTCACACATTTTCTATCGTCTTCTCTGGCAGAATTTGTGTTTCCTAAGATATTGTCAATCGTGTAGGCACTGCTCGAGGTTTCTCCTGTAACCTGGATCGATGTTTTGTGGCTGCTATTCGTTTCTGAAATTTTTCTCACACCCAAGTGTTTATTCCTGTTTGACTCCATAACTTCGAAGCTGTTCGTTTCATGCGGTGCTGTATATTTATCCCCGAGCTGTCGGAATTACGGATAAATACGCCAGTGATAGTTGTAAACCTCTCTTAACTTTGAATTCGAATGCGACAATTTTTTGGCAGCGAATAATTTTAACTCGAAACAAGCAAAGCAATACGGCGCTTGCCACTTTGTCAGCTTTGTAATTAATGTTTATTAGCGAGAACAAAGCCTCATGAACAGTTAACTGGTTGTCATTGGTTGGCCAGCTCATTGCAAATGATTGAGTGTGTTCTAAGTTATTATTTCCCTCACAATAAGCTGTTTGTTTGGATTTCAACCAGCTTCTGGACTCGTGCTGTTCTGTGAAAGATTACAGGGGAATCCTAAAATACCCGAATAGTGTCTCTTTGGCCTATTTTCACGCGTTTCGGTAATCCTTTCGTTCAGGAAACTTGTACTGACGAAGGTTCTGCCAAAGCTTCAAAGTTTTTTCTGATCAGTACTTTAATTCTCCTAATCTCACGCATTCCGCATGTAATGAATTAATTTTTAAGTTAATCAAAACTCATGGCGGTAATTAGTCTTTTATGAGGGCTTATTAGGGCCAAGGAAATTGCCATGGCGACGCAGCGTTACGTCTATTGTCTTACAAAGTAGCTTTTATTGTGGCTAAATGATGAATTGAATTTTGCTCATTTGGATATCCAAGTGTTGATCAGCATGATGTTCGCACTGCAAAGTTTATTTCTTTATTAGCGCTCCGCCCTCATTATATGAACGTTTCTCGCAGTTTTTATTTCGTTAGTGTTGAAGCTTGAAGCCACTCATTCCGCGAGCGGTTTATCTGGGAGAAAATAAGATCCCACGAAATGAACAACGCATGCGCAAGCAACATTATACACTGTAGCGAAGTGACAACGTTAAGCAGAAGCCATCCTTGCTCGTATGCTCAAGAGTGAATTGTGCACAATTTTAATAAAGTTGTTCATGTGCGACCAGGAGTGTAGATAAGAGTGGGCTTCGTACGAGTGGGCTTCGGGAAAGTTTACTTCAAGATTATTATAAAACAAGCTAAGCGGTGACAATAATTATATGGAGTATAGGCTTTACAATGTTTGTTCTAATATATATAATTAAATCTCCCATTGTCCGCGGTAACCATGAAGAAAATTCATGAGGGTAATCGTCAAAGAAAGCCTAAAACATTGAAGAGGGACTCACCTAAATCAGTATAGGTTTTATTTTTAATTAAGGAATTCTCCCACAACGTCGCATGTGCTTGATCGAGTCTTTGACCCTGCAAAAATTGTGAAAGTACGGAGAGAGTTTTAAGAGTTAATCGCACGCAATCCGAGCGTTGTGTTGTAGTAAAATATTTTTGTGCAGTAAATTATTGTTAAGGCATCGTTTACGAGGGGCTTTAGGATAATTTTTTCCCTATCATCTATCATTAAATCTTTTGTCTAACCCTTTGCAATGATGCAATCGTGTTAAATATGAACACAAAACACAACATACTTTCTCAAACTTTGAATATTTTAAGCCAATTTGACTGATTTTCACGAACTTTTCACACTAAGCTGTCTCCTTAATTAAAAAAGTGCGTTCTATACATGCTTTACTAAATAAATTGTACTAAAACAATTAGTATCGAAGCGATTACGTATCTCTGGGCGATTACGGTAAACATTTAACTCGACTTCGTCTCGGACTTCGTAATTTAAAAAAAATGGTGGTGTGTGTGCTAGAAATGGCACATTCAGGGGTTTTTTGCCCGACCAGTTATCGATATTTGACCGACAAAATATTTGGTCGGGATTCATCGACTTGTTTCCTTACAGCGCCGGGTTTGTTTGTTGGTACTCGGAAATTACCAGTTCATTTTTTCCTCCCCAATTCAAACTTCAAAGCAAGGACTAAGTTCTGAAACCTTCAGGACATCGAAGTAATCCTGTCTTTAATTCAAGGTAATACGCTTTATTTTCTATTAGTAGTTGTAGAAAAGTATCAACAATCTTGGACAAGATAGTTTGGCAAAACCTATTTTGCTTTCCTATTTTTTGTCATACAGTTATTTGTCTACTATATTTAATTATTAGGTACGCTTGTCCCTCCCCCTATATCAATGTTGCTATTTTCGGGAAAATCCTCGCGTAAAAACACGTGTATTGGCGCAAACAGCATTGATATTGAGGGAAGGGGAATAAAATGTCATTTTTACCATATATTTTGTCCAGGATTGAATCTTGGACAAAGTAGTTTGGCAAAACCTATTTTGCTTTCTTATTTTTCGTCATACAGTTATTTGTCTACTATATTTAATTATTAGGTACGCTTGGCCCTCTCCTTATATCAATGTTGCTATTTTTGGGAAAATCCTCGCGTAAAAACCCGTGTATGGGCGCAGACAACATTGATATTGGGGGAAGGGGAATAAAATGCCATTTTGCCGTATATTTTGTCCAGGATTGTATTTTTTCTTATTTGTCAGCGACGGCGAAAAATTTTCAAACAATTCTACAAATGAAATTTATGCGTGTGGTATGTCGATGTTCGGTTAAGATTAAACATTATTGACGCACAAATGAACAATAGTAATTCCGCAGGTTTTTTAAATAAGCATTTGGACGAGCGAAATTATATATTAACGAAGGAGGCTTTTCTGCACATCTTCTAAGTTTTTGTTGTCATGGACAACAAGGTTGTTAAAATATATAAATATTGTATATGATGTAAGTGAACAATTACCTACTACGTGCTACTATGTTATGACACGTTACCACACGCTACCGCACACGTTACCGCAGACGTTACCACTAAAATACTAATATAATTAAAGAGAATAACACGTTACCCTCATTTCTTTTAAACAAATAAAGTATACTTCTTTTTAAAATATTGTGGTAACGTGTGGTAATGTGTCATAAAACAATATTATTAAGTTCATATCATAATGTAGGGTTTGGTAACGTGTTGGTAATGTGTCGGTAACGTGTCGGTAACGTGTTGATAACGTGTTGATAACGTCCCGTCGTAGATTGTAGATACATAAATAAGTTGAGTTATATGACTTTTGGGTTATAATTATTTACTTCAGACAAGTAAATCAATAGCAAATAAATCGTTAGCAAGTCAATAAAGACAAATAAATCGTTAGCAAGTCTATAGCGAGGAAGAAACTACGTAAACTCTCCAAAGTATGGACGAAAATGGATGACATCATACTATATAAACTTCTATAAGGTCCTCAGATATTAGATACTTCCGAGTATAACAAAGCGCGACGTCCCCCCCCCCCTGGAATTCATTGCTTGGATATTATCGATGAAAATTCGTAATAAATCTGACGTACTTTAGCATATCCCTAACATGGAAATAAAATGTTATTTGCTGAAGTCTATTAATTGTGTAAGACAAAGTGTTTCGTTTTTGGACTAAGTATAGACAATCTTGGACAAAATAGTTTGGCAAAACCTATTTTGCTTTCTTATTTTTGTCATACAGTTATTTGTCTACTATATTTAATTATTAGGTACGTACGCTTGTCCCTCCCCTTATATCAATGTTGCTATTTTCGGGAAAATCCTCGCGTAAAAACCCGTGTATGGGCGCAAACAACATTAATATTGGGGGAAGGGGAATAAAATGCCATTTTGCCATATATTTTGTCCAGGATTGAATCTTGGACAAAATAGTTTGGCAAAAGCTATTTTGCTTTCTTATTTTTCGTCATACAGTTATTTGTCTACTATATTTAACAGGGTGTTTTTGCTCATGTTAAGTTTTCGATCGACTTTTTTTCGCTTAATCGACAGAAGAATTAAATCTTACTGCAAGCAGAATTAAAATTGGTCTATTCAAACTGACTTTACAGGCTTCCAAAGTTGCGATTTTTGACACTAACTGCGCGAACTTTTGACCTGCTATATTTTTGGTTTGTCATATCTCTCGGTATGCGGCAGACAATGTCAGCCAACAACGCCGGCTGAATCCGACAATGGAACTAATAACATATTTTTTGTGTTCTACCTCCAACATGGCCGCCTTGACTTTTCTTGCAAACCATCAATTAATGCCATGTGACGTCATAAGTTGAACAGAGTTCATCAGGATGCATAGCACTATGTAGCATTAAATCAGCTCATATTTTTTATGTATTCATGTATTTTTCCAGTTAGTTCTACAATGCTATCTTAAGAACTTAAAATTCTTTCTTGCAAAAATAGAACTGACAGACACAAAACAAGGAATAGTTTGTTTAATAAATATTGGTCTTCACCCAGATGCTTGAAGTCAGAATTTTAATATTATGCGCTATCTGTAACAATGTCTAATGTGTTTTCTCATTTATGGTCTTAGATTTAGCTTTTTAGATTCGCTCTAATTACAATTTAAACGCGGTTCTAACATAGCAAAATATGCTTGGACTCAGGACCACAAAATCAACTTTGATGAATGTATAAAATCCTAGACAAGGCAACCTATCGACACAGAAAAACACTGGAGTCTTGGCATACAGCAAGCGCATTAAATTCTGATAACAATGCACAGCATTTACCATTACAACATAGATTTTTATTTAAAAAAATGATCATAGTTTTATATTCATAAGAACACTAATTTTACTCGAGATTACGTAGGCGGAACTATTTATTGCATGTCATTGTAATTGTAAATCACTGTCCTAGTAGCTAACCCGTACAATAGTTTTATATTTAGTATTACTTTACCTCTCGAAGACTGCAGACTTGCAGTCGAAAGCTCTGTTAAAATAAATTTTAAATTTAAGATCAGAGAGCGTTTTCAGAAACTTATTATGAATCCTGGTCGCGCATCTAGCATTTTTAGTAAAAGTTAAGTACTGTTTATATAGAGGTTAAAGATAAAACTTTTAAAATGTTTGGAGTTAAGATTTTGGTTGTCTACAACATCAGAAATACAAAAAATTATATGTGTTTATGCTATGTTATACACTATATGTTTATGTTTATATATAAATTATGTATGACATTGTTTATGTATTATATCAGTACCCAAGCGTGTGTAAAATTAACTGCGATCTAGAAACTGATTCCTTTCAAATTAGCCGCGAATTTCATTACGGTTAATTCTCATGGGTGTACAGAGAACAGATCGTGACTTCGTACACAGTACAGGGTCAGTAAAACCCCCTGATACTATTGAAATTCAAACTGGCATCATTGCATTCTTGCAATGGACCATTCCCCAATTAGACAAACTTTCACTTTAAAACAATTTTAGAACAATTGGAAAGAGCTTCCAAAATTTAGTGAAATTTTGAGGTTTGGTTGTAAAATATTGAAAAATGTCGAAAACGATACAAGACAACAATACAGATTGCGGCTAATTTAGATTTTAAAGGGATCAGTTTTTTTACTCACCCAGTAATACAAACGCGTTTTGCCGTGTCCATTTGGATACGTCATCATCGCATTAAACTCGTACCCAGCTCTCAACAAAAAATGACAAAGTTGTGGACCAATTGTCCAAATTTACTAAACGGCCCACCCGGCACCTCTCTTCCTATCCATTTTGACACTTCACTGTCTTACAGGCAGATAATTAATACATAATAAGACTTAGCAATGACTTAAATTGAAATAAATTACAAAGAAATATTTAACGAATTAACGTTTGCTGAATTAACATTTGAAACATTTCAGTGAGACAGATTTGTCAAAGCACAGCAAACATGAGCAATTCTATCAATGGTTGTCTGTGTATCCCCTTGTTTCAATATAAGATTATGAATACTCAAAATACTTTGTAAAATAACATACTTCCTTCAGACAAGTCCTATAACTCGTTCTAAATGTCAGTTATCGTAATATGATGTTTACAATCTGCAGCACTCATAAGCAGTTATCTAATTGATTGTACAGTAAATATCGTATTAAAATGACTAACATTTAGGTTGCAAAAACACATAGAGAAAAGCTATTCCTCGGAAGTTGTGATATATCGTTAGAATGAGCATAAAAATCTGTATCATATATGTGAAAATAAAAAAAAATTCTATAGAATAGGTAACTTAAAATTAAGTTGGCAACACTCATATCCAGTTGGCTCATTGATTGTAAATATCATATTACGATGACTGACATTTAAGTTGCAAAAACACATAGAGAAAAGTCAATCCCTAGAACTTGTGATGTATCGTTGGAACAAGCATTAAAATCTGTATCATATATGTGAAAATAAAAACTGTACAATAATTAACTAGAAAATTAAGTTGCTAGCACTTATACGCAGTTGGCTCATTGATTGTACAGTAAATATCATATTACGACGACTGACATTTAAGTTGCAAAAACACATAGCGAAAAGTTATTCCCCTGAACTTGGGATATATCGTTAGAATGAGCATGAAAATCTATATCATATGATATATATATGTGAAAATAAAAAAATCTATAAAATAAGTAACCAAAAAATTTTAAGTTGGTAGCAGTTGGCTCATTGATTGTACAGTAAATATCATGTTACGATGATTAATGATCATCTCGTCCAAATGAACTGCAACACTAAAGAACCATTTAAGGTAAGATTTTGGAATTCTTTATTGCAGTAAAAAACTGATGAAAAAAGGACCACACAAAATGATGTTCAATTTCATAAAACTGTAAAATAATATGCAACTTTTACAGAAGCTATCAGAGTCCTCGCATCAGAATTTGGCTTTAATTTTTTGGTGAATTAGTAGAAAATTCCAAACGGACATTGATACTGAATATGCAGTCGTATTAAACTGATTAAAATAGCTTGGTCATGACATCAAATATCTTGATATATCTCCCACAAAAACAGGCATATGTATGTAAGTATGACAATGTTTACCTAATAGTGGCAATTGAAACACCAAGCGGAAAACGTAATCTGAATATGAATATTAATGCCCAGCAAGTCATTCTAAATGCATACATATCAAACAATTCAAGTTTATGTAATTTGAAAAAAAATAAAAATAAAGAATAATTCAAGTTTGTATTAAATTTAATTTGCTAACGTTTCGTCGCTACATCGCAACATAGCTATATAGCTCTAACGATGTTGCGATGTAGCGACGAAACGTTAGCAAATTAAATTTAATATAAACTTAAATTGTTTGATATGTATGCATTTAGAATTACTTGCTGGGCATTAATATTCATATTCAGATTACAATGTTTACCTATCATGGTCGTCAAAAGATGTAGTCTGTTTCAAAATCCTATTTGGCTTTTCTCCTGCCGAAGCCTTGCGCGACGCCATCATAACAAATGTTGACTTCGAACGGTTCCAAATTTTTACTGACTAAGCCAGATAATAATAATCTTGCACGCGATTGGTCAAAATCAATCACGTGTTTATGACTATCTTTAAAACAGGGAATCCGAAAATAGGGGGAATCTAGAATTATTAAAATGGAGAATCCGGCTGTATCCTTTTAAGTGACTTCATCAGCTGTGCTGTGACGGTATACTTTTGAATATTCAGCGACTGGGCTTTAGAGTTTCACTTGACATTTAGCATATTGAATATCTGGTAACCGTCCTCCTAACTGATTGGCAAGTTATATTGTGCTTGTATCGTCAAGTGCAGACTGTTGTCACTTATCCGCAGGGCTATTTACTTATTTTTAAAGTGTTTTTTTTCACAGCTTTTTTCTTCAAGAATTTTCACGTTCTGCGTCGTATTTCTCGTTCTTAATTTACAATCTTAAATTTACAAAGACCTGCAAGTAAATATTGCCCTGAGTGGGGCCTACTATGGGTTCTAGGTTAAAGTCCTAGAGCAATATTCATGTATGTTTGTACAAACACTTTTACTCTTTTTAATGCTAATGTAGAATAAAAAGTTAACTGTACAAACTAATAACCTGCTTCCCATCATCACGTAAATCACAAAAGCCGATAAGTTGCAAAAGTTTAACTACAATAAACCACTAAAAGTGTGTGATAGTCAGCATTGTATAATGGTCAAGACATGATGAGAAGAGTTAAGTAGGATAAACAGTAAACGATGTTCTGATAGCCACCGTAGTGTAGCAGTCAAGGCAAGGTAATCCGAAGCCACGGCGCTAAGATCGATCCCCATCGATGCGCGTAGAACCTTTTGGGCCTCGAAAAGGCTAAGAATTAATTATAGACTGCAAGAAAAAGATTAGCTATGATAAAAAAGTCATAGATTTCACCACTTGAGCTTATGTCCAAGTGGTACCTGCTACATCTGGCAGGCTGTTCGCGCACGGACCCTAGGGTTCAAGGACAGTGTTGTCAGAATGGGAGGGCAAATAGTAAGGGCGTTTCTGCCCCGAAACTTCTGGGTACGAAAACTGTAAACGTGCACCAGTGAAGATAAAAAAGCTTGGCTGTTTTATACAAATTTTTGGATAGCATTTTTCGATAGCATTTTTCGCGTAGGTATGTATATGTATTGTTGGACTTGTATTGGTGCGTGTTGTATATTACACATAAAAAATTTGCACCATCCAAAAATTTGGATATAACAGCCTAGCTTTTTTATCTTCACTGGTGCACTTCCCCAGTTTTCATATCCAGAAGTTTCGGGGCAGACACGCCCTTACTATTTGCCCTCCCATTCTGACAACACTGTCCTTGAACCCTAGGATCCGTGAGCGAACAGCCTGCCAGACGTAGCAGGTACCACTTGGACATAAGCTCAAGTGGTGAAATCTATGACTTTTTTTATCATAGCTAATCTTTTTTTTTGCAGTCTATAATTAATTCTTAGCCTTTGCGAGGCCCAAAAAGGTCCAACGCATCGACAGGGATCGATCTTAGCACCCTATAGCTTCGTAACACATTGCCTTGACCACTAGACTACGCTGGCTAGCACAAACATTACTTGCCGTTTATTCTACTGAAACCTTTCTCATTTAACCCGCGGAACCGAAAAAGATTAAAAACCTTTCTGTCCTCAAACAAAAGCCGTCGGATGACCATAGCAAACGAACTGCCAAGTTTCAAAATTTCTTACATACATATACTCAAGGGATGAGCCAGCAAACGAATAGTCGTAAAGTCCTTGTGTGAATCTTTATTTAACATAGAAGGAAAATATGCAATTTCGTACAAAATACAAGAGCCACTCTAGTATTCTTCTATTAACTGCAGATCATCCGGTATATTCTGATTAGTCAATTTAGTCTTGATGAATCTTTCATTCTCTTAAACCAACTGTCTTGGAAGCACTTGTACAGCTCTAGCACTTCTCTTGGGATATTTTTCTCCTTGGTTCGACTAAAATTTCGTTTCATGTCACTTATAACATGGTTCATGAATTGTTCGGAGTCTTCTAGAAACGTGAAAAACGATTAGCACCAGTTAAACCGGACACAAGCTAAAAACAGAAGACAATTCTAACTGTAATATTTCATAGGACAAAATTATATCAAATGAGCTAGGTATAAATCTATATTGTTTTAATAAAGAGCTGTGCATGGATCTACTACATGCATCCAGTAGAAAAAGTAGTTTTACATAGTGAAAAATAATACAAGTTTAGATTTCTGGAATCACCACATGAATTATATACCTTTAACTGAAAGCTTTCGAGCATTGTTGAGACTGAAGCTTACGGACCGGCAACTTTGAAGTAGAAAATTTAATTAAGTGGTATTTCCACAAATCTGAACTGTCTTAGAACGAGTTTGGTATATAATGGTATTTCTCATACCTTTGCTCTTCTGAAATAAATAAATTATTAGTTGTCTGCAGAAACCAAAGAACATAAGAGCTGCGGTAAAAAATCCACCATATAAAAGCATGTCGTCCAGAGTTTCATCTGAATGAAATAACTTGTTTGCTTCTTGTTGTTCAAGATTTTCATGATCATTGGAATTCTGCACAAGTAAAAACAGATTCCCACATTTTATTACATACTATAGCTACAGGGTGTATAACAAAAAGTAATCGAATTTTTTAGTGCTCTAACACGTTCATTATTTAATTTTCAGAAATCATTCTTTTCGAATCGGAAAGACCAGGCTTTCAGCTTTCGATTGTCATCATTTATGAAATTTGATGAACAATTCAGCAAAAACGAATGAAATGAAAACAACATGTCGCACAAGAAACAATCGTCAATCATGCTAATAAATGCATTAATTTTATTGCCTATAAGCTAAAATTTTAATTCCAGATGGGATTAAATTTCAACAGATTTTCAATTAGCTAATTCGCAAGGGTGAAAAATGTGATTTCGACCGGAAATTTTTATCTGATTCGTATTTGCTCTTGAACTTCCTGGTTTTTTGAACTGTAGAAAAATCATTTCCGTATGTTAAGTTTTGAGCGCCCCAGAGCAATTAAGAAATACGATTACCTTTTTTACACACCCAGGATGTGGTAGATTGCCTGCATAAATAAGCTAAATTTTTAACAATGCTCATTGTTTTCCTTTGTATTTGCCTTTTGTTAATTCTTTTTGTTATTTTGATAGTACTATTGACGGTTTGGCTTATTTTCTCATAAAATCTACCAGCCCTGACACCTTTTAAATTAGTCTGAAAGGAGAGGTATTCCTCGCTGTCCCTGAGCACAAATCATATCATCCCAGTTTCTGCCTTCCTCAAAGACTAATTCCACTCCCACTTTCTCATGTTTTTAGCAATGAATTCTAGTGAGGGCTTCTTTCATTACTTTCAACTCTAATGTTGAATATTTGATTTTATTTGATTTTACTCCAACCCAGTCCACATGTGAAAAGAGGAGCATGTCTCATTACATGATGTCTCATTTCAGTTAATATTCATGTGGTGTGAACCTTCTGGTCAATTTTTTGGGGACGATTCTAGAGAGACTAATAGAGATTAGCTTTGGAACAAGGTCGGTCTAATATCGGAATCAAGGGGAATGTTGTTGAACAGCGCTACTTTAGAACTTAAAATATTCATTACTTATTTCGAACCAAATTGAATTTAAAGCTCCGAAAAAATTTGCAATCTGCAAAAATGTAAAATTGAACACTGTGTGTGTGTGAAATTGAATTGAAAGCTTTATGACTGCATTGACCACTTTTACTGCATTGCAACAATTGATTCAAAGAACCATGGGAGAAGCTTATACAAAAAATAAGGACAGCATCATAGTAAGTAGTGAAGTAGGGTTTAGTTGGATCATGAACATACACAAGTTACACAATGGATGATAAAAAAGCTTGGATATGTAAGGTCCAGTCATGAGTCATTCCATTATTCATGAACATTAATCTTAAAACACAAACGAAGTTTATCCGTTTATTCATCATAAATCATTCTTTGACATTAAGTTGAGGTTAGTTTTTCATCAAAAACATTTTGCTTTACTCGCCGTAGTAAAAGAGGAACACTGCTACAACATCTTTGACGACTGTCGAAGAGAATATGTCTTCATGTAGCGTATAATCGTTACGATTGGATGTGAATAAAGAAACGAACATTCATATCTCGCCATCTCACGAAATTAACAGATAATTATTGAAAATCGAGCGTATTTTAACATCAGAGACCTCGCTTCTAAATGCTAAATGTCTTTTCCATAAGTGCAGGTCTTTTCCATAAGTGTCCGTCTTTTCCATTATACCCGAAAAATGGAGGCGCGAAAAAATTTCGAACGCGACAAAAAACTCGAGACGCGAGAAAAAAGTTAACAAACGAGAGAATCAAGCGCGATATCTCGATGGCACTAACACGCCTCCATAATTTTCAGGTAAGCAAGTGACGCTGTGACGCTGATGGCTGATTTATAATAGTCTGCGAACGCAGACTGTCTCTCAGTCCCTCCCCTCATCCTCTCCACCAGGGGGGGAGTGGTAGACAGTCTGCAAAGTAGACTAATTTATAAGGACAAAATAAACTCGCCCCATTGTATTTCGCATAGACCGCTCCTCGAACAAATCCAATATGGCGGATTTATAAGGGCAATTTTGTTTCAATTTGGGTACCGGCTAGGTTACCAAGAACGCATTCTATAACTATTGTTTCTATGTTACAAGAGGGTGCCAATGGGGTAAAGCTGTAGTCAGTAAACAATAAAAAATATGACATTTAGTCAGTTAAAAATATTATACTTAGTCAGTAAGCAGCAAGAGCTTGTTGATCAGCGTAATGTCAGTTAATTAATCTAATTAGAGTGATTTTTAACCTTGCGGAGATGACAGACAACGCCCTTATTTTTGGAGACATGTGTTTGCGACAAGAAACAGGGAGGGTTTCCGATTAGATGCAAGTCTTTGAACGCGTTAACAGACCCACAATTTAAATATGGCGGCCAATGTGCAATTTCTGGATTTAAGGTAATAATTCCGTGTTCTCAGTGCACGAAATTAAATTTTAATCCAAGCCCTAATCTAATCAAGTCTTCAATCCATCAAAGCTAAAACATGACAAATAAAACGCTAGTTAGGATTACTGTTTGGGCTTAGATTAAGATTTATATGAGAACACGGAATTATTACAGGATTTAACGCCAAATGATAGCATTAATGGACGCCATGTTTGACGTGAAAATAATATTAATACTTGTATCGCAGGAGACTGGGACTGGAAAAAACCCATGAGCAAGTCTACACAACTGGTCACAACTTCAGTGGCGGAACATTCTTTGACAACAATATAAAGCATAGAAATTACATTTGATGTGTTTTGTATCGATTTCTCATTATTTATGACCTCTTTAATGACCTTTATGGTCTTTTTTGCTCCATATTCGCTAAAAACGACATATTTTTATACGCTTGTCAGTCAACATGTTGTGATTTATACGCTTATGGTTAAGAAAGACATTTATACGGTAATCAGAGCACCCCATTGGAACACTCTCACAACCTTTGACCTTCAACATTGCAAATCACAACATTATTAAAATTTTTGAGATTGAAAGTTGACTCATAGCATATGACATGTTCCATGTTCGTTGTTTCGCTTCTCAAATTTAGATGTTGTTTTAGCGAGGGTGAAAGACTTAAGTTGTGACATAACGTTGAAAGTTGCTATGAAATGTTGAATGTTGTCACACAACTAATGTTCAATGTTGTGAGGTATGTTTAAAGTTGTGTGGCAACGTTGAATGTTGGCGGCGATGGAACGCCCGTATCGGTGCTCGAAGAATTTCCAAGTTTTTAAAATTTTTCTCCGTGTACGTCTGGTCGACTGCCCGAGGCAAAAAGTGGTGTACAATTTCAACTGTTTAAGGTAATATTCTTTCTTTCTAATATCTATTTTCTATCAGTATTTGTAGTAAGGTTAGACTACTCATTGAGAAATCAGACTGGAATTAGGTACAGTTTTTGGAGTATAAAGTTTACACGAGATTTTCAAGCTTGGCTAGGACTCTTGTCAATATAAAGGCTGCAGTATTTGGTAGAAATTAGTTGATAATAATACAAATATAAATACTGAGTGAGATCTTAAAATTGTTGATTTTGTCGAAGGAAGTATGCTGAGATAGTTATATATATTAAAAAGGGTTAATACTGGCCTAACAACGAATACATTTTGGCACCCGATTGCAGAGTTGTTGTGTGATGACGGGCACGGTTAGCCTAGAATCTGCAATTGCAAAATAAATGCGATGAAATCAGGGATGTGATGGATCCGATCAGGCGCATCCAGACCAGGGAATCGGTTACATCGGTTTACATTTGCTTTACTGTTGCAGTTACTTATATCCCCAATATAGAATTCTACGAAATTTGTTTGCAGATTCATTCAAATTTTGTAGGGTAAATGTATGTTGAAAGAAGGTGCGGTGTCGATATTTTCTTGTCTTGTTCAAGTACAAAATGATTTGAACATTATAATCCGGCTTGTTTTCAGAGATAAATGATAAGGAAAATGAAATATGTTGGTAAATGACAATACCGCAGCTGCTGATTGATAACATCAGCCTAGGTCACATCATCTTGAAATTACCTTCCAAATTCAGTTCAGGCATTGTTTGATAAGCTAGGGAGGATGCAGATGTACATGAAATTTATATAAAGAGTTTTTAAAAAATCCACTTACATTAAAATTGAAAAAATAATGCTATTTATACTTGAAATTAAATGCGTCAATTATGCATAGTATAGATGCACCGGTGCACATATCAAGCGGGCTGTGGAATTTAAGTATTGATCTGATAAAGGATAAAGGGTTGGTATGAAGCCCAGGATAGGACGCCCCCCCCCCTAAGACTGCTTTAACATACATAAATTATACATTATACTACACGTGTGTGTCGGCTATGGATACGCGCCGTAGCTCTAATTTGTCTCCTCTCATTGGTTCCTGTTTCAGTTCCACAATGTCCCCTTTTTTCTCGTGTTCTCCGGGTAAAGTCTCCCCCGTCTTCAAGGCGCGCACTAAATCATTAAGATCTTCTGATAGTTCCTCCTCTTCCTTTTCGATGTCGTCATCGTTGGTATCATCACGAGGCTTCTTCTCGTGGTATGTGTCGTATAGAGGGTTTATCTCAGCAAGAGGAGCATCGTTGAAACCACGACGACTGCCTTTTGGAGTTGCACCGTCGTATTCAAATTGATCCCATTCATTCTAAATTTGAAAATAAGGAAGATTTTTAAGTTATGAAGATGTTAAATATACCTCGATAGATTGTGGGTTGCAAAACAATCATTTCCCATACAGTGTATTTTCAAACTAATTTATTTCGTAGGACATTTTGTTTCTGGTTATACTGAAAACAACTAGACTACTCTAATGCAACTGGAGGCATAGCTCTAATGTCTAATATTTTAATTGCCTGAAGCCGATTTGAACGCGAAATCGCTGCGCTTCATAATCCGAACCTTGCAGAGCACTAGGTTCTAGGATTCAATATACACTGCGTCTCAGAAAAAATACAAAAATTCAAATTTTTGTGATAGCTAATGCAATATTAAACAAAATTTGGTGAAATGTCACTATGTAATGTTAATACTTGTCCACATATTGTACAAGACGCGCTCGATTCTGTTCATTCCCACCGCTTTGGCAGCCATTTTTCTAATTTTCTTGTTCGTTTTACTATGCCACAATGATATGCAAAGCATATAAGAAATGTTAAAAAAGGATAAATTTGCAGGGAAAATTAGGCTCGACGGTTTATTACGTTACTATTATAGATGTAGTAAGCTCAAAGCAGCGTCAATGTAAACAATAACTGCTTCGCCGCCATGCACAACTCAGGTAATAATTTATGCAACAATCATTCTTGAAAGTTGGAAAAAAATTTTTTTAATCCATTCATATCATGAAACTCATGATTGGATGCCATGGAATACCTTTAGATGAACCTACAGTCGCGTTTCTAAGATATTCTTAGGATTTCTACTGCCTTCCATTGGCGTGGATCCAGATGTTTCTTCGTTGTATTTACGCCTGGAGAGCAGGCTGGATACTTTATTTCCCCAATGACAGGGACAAAGTTCAGGTATATTGCAGAAAGTGGTCAACATAGCCTGGGGCAATGTCATGCCTACAAAACAAGTTTTAGACTACACTAAGCTGTCGCTGTTGTGCTGTTAGGGAAGCTTCTTCTTGAGGTCGTACGTGAGACACAAAAAGTCATTTTTACTCTATGGTCAACCCTGAAACATTTCGTCAAAAATTCCTGCGAAAATATCACTCTAACACTTATTCGCTGATGCGTGAGAAGACGAACACGCTCACATTTGCATAAATTACCTTCCCTGCCTCATATCACAAGGACCACCAAAGCACCCCACACATATATCTGTGAAAAACTTTTTTCAGCTTTCAAGAATGATGGATGCATAAATTATTACCTGAGTTGTGCATGCTGGTTAAGTAGTTAATGTTTACATTGACGCTGTTTTGAAAGAACTATATCAATAACAGTAACGTAATAAACCATCAAGTCTAATTTTCCCTGCAAATTTATTTGACATTTCTTATATGCTTTGCATCTAACTGTGGAACAGTAAAACGAACAAAAAAGTGGTGGTTGTACACAGAGTTGAGCGAGTCTTACTCAATATGTAGGCAAGAATAATAAACAATCAATGCTGAAATTTCACCAAATTTTGTTAAATATTGCCTTAGTTATCAGAAAAAATTGAATTTGCATATTATTTTGGAACGCAATGTAATTTTCTACCTCAGCTCCAAAGTTAAAATTAGAGCCAGAAAATTTAAAAGATTTCCCATTATCTTTAAGGAAAAGGGGTTGTTTCCAGTGCCCTCTATCGCACTGCCACTGCAAATAATCAATACATGCTTTACAGTCTCTATTAGGAAGTGGCTAATAAGTTCCAGTGTTGCTGCAGAGGGTAACTATCAAAATTAGTACTAGATAAAAGCACTACTGTATAATGGGTGGTTCTTTTAGTTTTGGACTGTTATTTCTAAAAGTATTTCACTGGTAGTGAGTAACATTCTCTTCAAATAGGACGTAATCTTGGATCGAATAACTTGCATGAAAGCAACTCTATAAGAAGGATCGTAATCATACCCCGTCTGGTGGTGACAATCGGAGCTCAGATTTTGCCGTACTGTTTACACTTTGCGCATCATACATAACAGGTCTCTCTGCATAATAATCAGTTGGTGAAGGATTATGTAACGACGGCGAGCTAGCACGCAATAGGTAAGCATCGTCACGATATTTCCTGCGACATTGGTTGCGCAGCACAAAATATACCATGAACACGTATAAACCCTGCAAAAGTAGAACAAATAGGTTAATCGACCAACATAGCAGTAAATCCAAAATAACGGTAGGGCATTGGATATTTTTATTACATTTTAAAAATGGCGAGTTCTCGCGCGAGGTGGCTAACAATACCCTAATTACTGCGAGAGAGAAAGTTCCTCACAGTTGTGGTAAATACTTAGAATTTTTGTAACTCCGTTTCTTGTCGAGATATTCTGCATTCTTGGATATGCAAATAATACAACGTGTGACATCACATTGCATAACGACTTTTGGAAAAGCTTCAATTATTTCGAAGAAGTCAAACTATTGTACAAAAATAAGGAGGTCTAGTGATTAATCGCAGCTTACGGACATACAAGTGCAGTTTCGGTTATTTTCTATCATTATATGCCACAAAATAGGCGATCTCATCGATACTCATTATGCAGTGTGATGTCACACATAATTTAAATAACTCCAACAACTTAGTACAAGCAGTCGGAACACAGAACCGAAAATTGTCAAAGCGCGTGACGAACTTGATACTGAAACATATAGGACGTAAAAATATTGTCATACTTTAAATTTCTATACCCAAACAAAGACCTTTTCGCAAAACATAGTGCCCCTACGATGATCCATACGTTTCAACGAATTTCCCACGTAAACTATGATAGTCGATTAGAAACCAATACCCACACATTGCACGTAAGATAAAGTTACTTACAGTAAATACGTCAAAAATGGCAAAGAATATCGCAAGCCATAACTTTCCAAATGCCAGATGGAGACCACCAAACAACCATGTCATTGTGATGGCAAAGAAGATTATCCACAAATGCATCACCTCTGCAACGAAATATTGAAAATCGACAAATGTTTTGGGGGAAATCAGCTACGGTCGACGGCGCCCGCGTGTATAAATAAAGTTTTACTAGTACCACTACACCACCCGAGGCTTTCGAGCGATGAACCCCGTCGCTACAACCTTCGTGAAGCTAAATTATTTTTAATATTATAGTAAAATGCTAGTGAAACATTTAGTAATACGGCATAACTTTCTTACTTCCAGCTGAAAAGTTGTTATTTAGTTTTACATTCAGACGACTTACCACAATGTTATTGGAAATCTACTACAAAACTTACTTTGAATGCTATTTATTGAGTTTGAAAATAAAATTTATAAAACAATAAAATCCCGCGATATTATGTTGTGGCGCCAATCGGTTACGTTTTAAAGTACACGCGATAGCTCTACAAACACCAACCTTTTATGTTATGATGTCCTCGGAAAATATCATCATAAAGCTTCCATTGCAATGTTACTTGATACGCTTGCGTCGCAACGACACCAACAGCGAGCAGGAAAAGTAAAATTGGACCTAAAACACTCGCTAGGGCTCCGTACGTATTTGGTATGAAACACCTAACAAAAACAGGTAGATGTTGAGATGCTTTTACTCACACTACACTGAGTTCACTAAGCGATTTGAACAAGAAGGACTCGTTTAGCCATAGCGAAATTAGACCCTGGCAAAGTTACCAAGAGTATTATCAAGTAGTCGTTACTAAGAAGTCGCAAACTCTAAATTTGCAGTGGAAATCTAGTCATATCATTTCATGTTTTAAAATCCGATGGTGGTCAATTAATGAATTAATATACAGGTAGCTCGACTTTTAGAGCATTTAAATAGTGAACAATCTTATGATCTTGCGTGTATTGCGTTATTTACGATTATTCTGCCGCTTTCTAAATGCTGCCATGCAAAAGAACAAAATTCTGATACAACCTCGTGCCCAGGTTCTCTTCTGTACCCTCCTCGCTGGAGGAAGAGACCCTGGTGAATGCTAGTCACGTGGCTCCCAGTGAGGGATTGTGGGTAGTACTGGTTAATGTTTGCAATTTTAGTCGCACAGTTGATGAAGTGTAGCACGAGTAACATTTACCCAATTAACGTACGAATCTTCCCCTAACTAGTAATGGGGATCCGAATAGCTCCCAAAACCTGGGAGCAACGTGACCAGCATTCACCAGGGTCTCTTTCTCCAGCGAGGAGCGTAGAGAATAGAGCCTGGATATGAGGTTGATTTTGATATATATCGACACCATGGTTGACTTACATGTCGCCATTCTTGTGTACATCTGCATAAATATCTGTGATATCCCAGTTATAAACAGCATGAGTAATTATGACATACAGAGCGACACACAGCACAGGAATACCTAAAAGAACAGGAATTAAAAAGTGAAAGTCTAAATCTTTTCATCTCTACCAAAACATGTGTAATGCATGCTTACCCCAGCCAAGCATAAAGTAGAAAATAAATTTCCGATCTGTGTGTTCGTCGTTTAACACTAAGATTCTCCAAAGGTTACAACACTATGGATAAAAAAAGTTATAAAAAATTAGGGATGTACTAAATAAATATAACTTTTAATGCATGATACATGTTATGCTTAAAATTAATTAGACATAAATAACAAACGAAACAATATGATCAGGCAAATTTCAATACAAAAAACAGCAGCAGTTTTAAACTGAACTGTTCATCCAGATTTTTCACTTGAGTAAAATTAAGTTTAAGTTTACATATAAGCGTGACATTTACTCCCAATGAAGAAAAAAATGACATTTAACACAATGCCATTTGTGCATCGACTTTGAACTTATAATCGTGTGTTTCTAATAATTACTCTTAAAAGTGACCATGAAAACATCCTGTCAGGCTATTGATTAAGGACATAGAGATGCGACAAAACTGTCATTTCGGCACGGTCTTAGCTTTTGGAAACACATTCTGCTGTTAGTTTGTTTGCAAGGTTGTTTTACCCTACAGCAGTTGAGATTATCTGTCTCAAATGAAATACAAACAAACACATACACAATTCCTGGACAACAGTTAAAATCCTCTCAAATCTTTATCAATTAGATTGCACCACTTTTTAAGCCTCTCTGTTTGGATTCGGAGAAGAAATTAGACAACGCCTGGCACGCATACAAACCATGGAGTTATTGTCATACCTGCACAAATATCCAACAGAAATGCGCCAAAAGGAAGTAATGGATTAGTATGCCCAATACTGCACATTGCGAAGGTTTGTCTGCCAAGTCAGGACTAACATATGCTGCAACAATAACCAGTAAATGCAAGGCAAAGCCACCAAAGAACATATGCATGAGTAACTTCGTTGAAAACGTGTTTTCTAACGAACAGGTATGATGAGAAATGATAACCAGGAAAAATGAGATCTGTAAAATAGTAGAGAAAAATTGCTAGGAATCCTAGATTAAAAACAGTTTCTAATTTTCCTCGTAATATTACAGTTTTTAAGTACATGTTCGCTATAGATATGAGATAGTACATATTCTTATCATGGGTTATTTAAGGAGCACGAAGGGGGTATAGGTACGGGCGAAAGATCATAGCTGTGTATAAATAAGAAACTACATTCATGCAATGTTGCTAGTATTCGCGTCCAACGTCTCTCAGTTGTGCGTGTCTTAGAACTAGCAAGACATGAAGTTATCATGAAGTTAATTTGAAACATGAGAACATGAACATTAGTGATAGCTACACTTATATACAGTAGTCTCATTAAAGTTTATATTTGAGAATATTTGAAATAAAGACCCACCCGTGTAGACCTTGTGTATTATACGAGAAAATATTTATAATTACTCTGTTCAAAAGGCAGCGAATTAGAACATAATTTTTAACAAGGTTTTAGCGCCTGGATAGGAAAATTAGGCGAAAGATAATACATCGCCGCAACTCTCACGAGATCAGTACACGATACTGTACTGTTCCTCAACACAGAATATATCAATATAGGTTATAAAAAAGTTCACACATAAGAGCCACTTACCATGCATATAAACGCAGCAATAAAAAAGTAAAACTCATAACCGACGCGGTCGTCACTTTGAGCACGAACTGCGAAGTTTGAGAAGTGTTCACATGAACACTCTACGTAACCATCAGTCTCTTCCTGAAATATAGAAAGAAATTTGGGTCAGTCAGAATCCCTGTAGTGACAGCAAACTCCTCCATATAGCAGGAGTCGGTGAACGTTTTTTGGTGTATTTCCTCTCAAACGAAATTTGTTACTAGAGAATAAACATTGTTGAGAAAAGAGAATAAAAGAAATCATGAGCGTGAAAAAGTCTGTAGACTTGGATAAAGATTTCTTCTGATTTTCATGAACTTTAACTTTTATTTTCACTCGTTTTACATAAGATGCATTCTTAAAATTATTCCGTCTACAGATCTATAAATTTAGAGAGATTCACACGCCTTTTACAGCATGAGTGACTCTCGCCTTCAGCTTGGACTTGTACATCCGATACAACACGATCATTCGTATTGTAAATAGGACTTACAAAACAATAACATAGTTCGCCTGGTCAATGGGGATAGGCAATAAAATTGTAGTTTGCTGTTTTGGAATTGTATGGACTCTATTTACATAGGAAAAATTAATTTTGCTGCCTTTTTTTAAGATTATATTCATTGGCAATATTTCAAGCATCTACTTAGTTATTGTTGCTGTAACGTTTAGGATTAGTTTTACGAGGACTACACATTAGGGCCATTTATACGAGCGAAAATAAGCCGCGGCTTAAATAGGTCGCGGTTTAAATAAGTCGAGAACGTCTGTATAAACGTACAATTTCTTTGCGACTAAAATAAGCCGCGGCTAATTTTAGCCCAGGGTTCGGGCCTCGTCTTAAATTGGCCACGGCCAATTTTAGGCGGGAAAACCTCGTAAAAACACTTCGTTCGCGACCAAGGCAAGTCCAAAGTAAAATTAGCCTGAACACAGACCTACGTTTCGCCGCCTGACAATTCGAAACGTAGGTCTGTGTTCAAGCTACGTTATGGTCTATTTATACGAGTGTTTTGGGCTATTTTAATAAATTTAGTAAAACTGGCGTATAAAAGGCTGTGTTCTCGACTTATTTAAGCCGCGGCCTATTTAAGCCGCGGCCTATTTAAGCCGCGGCTTATTTTCGCTCGTATAAATGGCCCTACTGTTGCCGTTGAAAAGAAGCACGGAAGCGAGACAAGAAAAGTCGGTAAAAGAGACTAATATGCTATTGCTAAAAGTTGTATCAAATAAGAAAAACTCGACTTTTGTTACCATTTGCTAAATGCCAATGGACAAAACAAAATACAGTAATTTAGTCCGCGCCATTGATTTATACAAATAAGTGAAATAGCACTTGCCTTTACTGAACAAATAGTATTGTCCCAAATTTCTTTATGCCATTTTAAACACTCTGCTCCTTTAGGTGTAACTCTTCTCTCTCCAGTGTGTATTCTGTAAGAAGATGTACCTTGCCCGGGATTTGTCTTTGAAGAGTTCCTGACAGATGTTGACAACACTCGATTATTCAGAATATCATCATTATTGTCCTTATTGAACCAATGTGAGGTGAGATATTCGATGAAATGAACGTCGCCGCATTTTACTGACTGCCCAGCAGAGTTGGTCGTTTTGTAAATATCGGAAGGGTACTTAAAGAAGTTCTTTGACGAGCTGCAAGAAATAAAAGGGGAAAATATTATTGGATGGTATTAGTGTTGCTATCAAGTTTTAGACATAATTTTACCTGGATTTTATTATGAGATTATTAATATCTTTTTCTTGTCGTCTTCTCGCTTCGACCATCGCATACTTCCCATTCTTTTTTACAACTGTGGTTCCCGGACACGATTCTCCATGGAGCAACGCAAACGCGTATTTTACAAACGGCTGTGTAAGTTTAGATTTGCCCCTGAAATCTTCTCTCCCGGGATCCAACAAAGCATCAAATGTGTCGATGAAGAGATCGCTCAATTCAGATGTCATTATTCTGTCTTTCTCCGCAGCTCTTTGTCCAAGATCAACAATGACTGTGTCAAGAATATCAGTCGTGATTTCAACATGACTGCTTGTCAATGTCTCTTGGTTTATTCTCGTAAATAAGGATTGTAAAATTCTAAAAAAAAAGCAGCAATAGGTTAGTAATGAGGAACAGCGGATATAGCTGCAGGAAGTTGAAGTGCTTGGTACACGATTCTCGTGTAGTTACTAGGAGATGGCGATTTTTGTGTAAAAATCATGATCATATAGCTCTTGCTTAGTCAACGCCATCCATCAGTACAAAGAGAGTCTATAATATACATACTTGGTCATGTCATCGTTAGATAATGGAGTCTTGAGAGAATCAGCTCTGAGCTTCAGAAATTGCGTTGTTGGTACAGTGTTGGATATGATCACCATGGTTTTTGAGTATTCTTCATGCAATCTTGCACCAGTCGTGATATTATAGAGCGTCACATTAAACGCTTTGGGATACGGCGTGTCGGACGCAGAGTTAGGAGACAACTCGATCACAATTTCTTCATTGGCTGATGCCTGAAAGAAAAATAAAAGCAATAATTAATAAACCTGTTTATCATTCTATACGTCGGGGCTCGGGTCCGAATCTTGATCGAAAGCTCGATTTCAGCTTCAGGGGTATCGTAGCGAAAGGTAGCGTATTTCATTGTTACGCGAACACTCAAGCAGGGAGAACTAAAGACATGGACACATAGAATACGCGTTCCTCTACGACACGCTTGGAGTGGAAAATGAACTTTGTTGTCTCTTTTTCCGTTTCTATGGTTACATTAATATTAATACCTATCACTGATCAAAATTTGCAAAAAGGTAGAATAGGCGCGCATATTTTTGACCATGCATACACTGAACATGACCGACCAACGCTGTGAACCAAACAACGAAATCTTATCCAGATCCCAACCTTAAAACCGTATGAATGGGCAAATTTGTTCGCATTTTCTGTCTTGT
This sequence comes from Muricea muricata, assembly GCA_963855995.1. NCBI lineage: Eukaryota > Metazoa > Cnidaria > Anthozoa > Malacalcyonacea > Plexauridae > Muricea > Muricea muricata. The sequence goes on along the minus strand of OY979728.1, from coordinate 5,566,482 downwards.
TCAGTTGTCATTTCACTCCCAATGCAAAGCACAATTAAAATAATTATGTAGGATTGAGTCCACACGATAAACTGTACGTTTTGTATCTTTTTTGCTACTAACATGATTTGTAAATCCTCTTCACTCATGCCTGCATTGTATTATAAATTCTACCAACCGTTCCAAAACATCAGGATTTTGAAATGCCTCACCGTGCTCAACTGGAGTGTAGGAGTGTAAACCCCTTGCACTGGCAACGTCGGTTTGAACCTCTGCGGGAATGTAATTTGTGACTCAATATACAGCGTGTAAGCAACCTAGTCCAGTTGTCGTTATCACACATACCTCTCCCTGCTCAAAGACGAGAACTCCTTGAGTTGTGACGTAATCTTTATTCTCTATTGCGCGGTTAATCACTAAGTCATTATCTGTATATTTCTCGGGTAGCATTGTGGTGACGTAAGAAACAGCAATCTTGCCATGGGTTCCCCGTAATCTTTTGACCTCAAGTGTAACTGATTTGCTGGATACATCAACTGCCACATTCCTTAATTAAACAGATACAATGGAAAAGTATAGTAACGCTGTTTAATATTTACGTTCTAAATGTCTTTGTATGATGCGATAAGATTACCAAAATTACTGAATATATAACTATGGACAACTTGCTTATTATTTCCATTCTAATTATTAAACACTAGTCGCTTCGATGGTTCCTTGCTGCTCAAATTGTAACAGGAGACGTACATGCAGGTCAATTGGAGTAATATACACGGATATCTTAATGCAGTATAACAAAAACTAGATTTCAAGGCAACTTCATTGCGTGGATTTGAAACAGATCTGTATCTGTTAGTCATGTACCAACAGTTGTTTGCGATTAATTGATGTGGTCTGAAAAACTTGATATGTTGATAGACAACAAGTAGCAAAACATTCTTTTTCCCGGTACATTTATATGGGTTCCTTTCTTTGTTTTAATGCTTTTTCTATGTTTGATCTCCGACTCATCTAATCCAGTGACCAATCTTACTAGTAAATATGGACTGCACAAATTGTTGCGAAGCTAACCCGACTATTTACTCCTTCTCTGTTAATTTTTCGGAGTTAATTAATGGTCTGAAAAAACAAACAATTTCTAAGGAAATGAATAATGATATAATTATCGCTAAAATTTTAAATTTACATAGCAGGGGTAAAAATCGGGTTGGCTTTGCCACAATACACAAAATAACTAACGAAAATATTGGCTACCTTGAGTCGGGATCAAATGCAATCAAGCCTGCCGGGTCGTCACTTGCTAATAGTGTCACAGTGACAACATTTGCTGCAGGATCAATGACGGCTTCAGAGGTCTCGACCAGGGATGTCAATTTCACTGTGAAATTACTTTGAAGCTCAGGATCCTAAGTAACAGAGAAAGGCAAAATTTGTCCATCAGTTCTTAAACATCTCTGCGCTGGGTGACGTAGATTTGGACTAGGTAGTGATGCAGCCAGCTCGATAAATTGGGAGGGGAGGGGGAGATACTCATGAATATATTCTTGTTTAGCACAAATAATTTTTTTTAAAATGGATTTTCTTTTCTGTTCTTCAAGCAGAAATATATGAATACATATCCTGCAAAAAACAAAAGGTCGCTAAACCACTTACATCATCTTGCTTCAGTTTTAAACGAAGTATGGTACTGTCTTCATTTGTCGGAAACGTAATTGTTCCGGACGTTTCTTCAAGATTTCCCTTGGAGTTGAACGCTTCCCATCTAACTCTCGCTGTCCCCAAATTGTTGGTACGTGTAACTGTAATCTCTCCTAAAATACAAATAAGTATATTTATAAGATGTCAACGTTTTTAATAGTAAGGTCGTAAGAAGTAATTGGGGAGGGGGGGGGGGGTGAAATGGGGTCAGGGTATATTCATATATTTATATGTTTATTTTCAAAAGAAATTAACGTGAACGCCCAACACAATCGAGCTTGCTACGACCTTGAACAGTTAATATCATACTACATCTTCAAATCAAATGGGTAATTTAGCACAGCATCCAGCAGATCAAAGGACTGGTACCTGTCGGCTCTTTATCTTCATCCAGAGTAAGTGTGTTTCGTTCGAAGTATATCCTTCCATTAAGAAGATCATTGCCTGCAATCGTGACCACAGTCCAGTGCTGGCCGCCAGTGGATGGGTTAGCGAGAACCGCACCACCAGTGGGTTGTGAGAGGTAGATATAAATCTGCTCGTCCACTTCAGGAATATTATCATTAATGATACGAAGTTGAATCGTACGGCTCTGGCCACTGGAAGGTGTGCGGACCTCATTCTACAACAGTTGGTAAAATAATTTTTTAGAGAATATCCTTACCAGACAATCAACCAGCGAGTGCTGTTTATATTGATGTATTGATTTAATATTCATTTTAATCCAAGTTTATTACACTATAATTTATTTAGTTCTCGTCCGCGTTGCAAAAAAATCCAGCAGCTACTTTTGCATTAGTTTTCTCCGATTCGAGAACATACTACGTCGCTTTTTAAAGCAACTTATTAAAGAAATCATTAAGTTCACTTGTATTGTTTTTTATACTGCAACATCTTTCCACTAACAGGAGAGGGGCAGACACCCGATATCTTTTAACGACTTCTTTTTCAAGACCAATACACAATGGAGCATACAGTCGTCATTCTGACGAATGAGATTGAGAAATGTGAAATCTGATGTTTTTACGCATGCGTATTTGATGATGTACCGAGGGTGAGAATCATATACGACAATACAAAGTAAGGGACCTTCGTGACCCAAAACTTTGGAACAACACTCCCGAGCGTTTAAAAAACTTGTGAGTGTATATGTACATTATAGAAAGCAATTTTCCCCTTTGTTTATTATTGTCTCCTCACCTGATATACGTAAAGTATCAATTTACGTATAATTTTACTACTACGGAATCATTCTACAACTTTTCTACCCGTTATTTATTCCTCGATAGATAGCGAGTAGCGAAATAATCATCTTCGTGGAAATTTCTTCTTAAAGAAATTCGTCAAAATAAATTTGTTGTTGTTGATTGTTTCATGTTTGACCTCCCATTGTACTAAAACAACTCGCTCACAATTTTCTTGAGATGATAGTTGATGAGGACAAAGCCAAATAACGTCATGGAAATCTCCAGCTCGTAATATAATTGTTAATTAGAATTCCGTAGAGGATAAAGAATCTATAGATTAAAGCGATGTACGTGACTGTTACAAGAGGAAGTCCATTCTTCTCGCGTGGGCTAATTGTGACTCACTGAGCTTGAATTTTAACTTACGTTGAATGTGAGCCTTCTATTCACAGCGTAATAATCATCACCAATCACAGGAATGCTTGCGCGTTCTCGTGTTCGAAGAAGATCAGCTATGTCTTCACTGGCTCCTGATGTCCACGACTCTTCTCCGCCAATGGTCCTAACAAGTACACTAACATCTCCATATGTACCTTCAGTGCGTAAAACAGCGATGTCAACTACAGTTACATTTTCTTGCACTGTGATTGAAGACGCATTAAAGGCGAGTATGCCATGAGGGCTGTCATTATCCTGAATTGTAATGGTAGACGTTCTGTTCGAGCCCAGTCGGGCATTACCTTTAAAAATAGGAAAAGTTTCAGTCGATATTACGGATTAGTGTCACTGATCTCTGGGACGTCAGCTTGTGTGGTTATACAGTACTGTGCAAGGTTATCGCACATATAGCACTTATAACACTTATGCGAAAAATCGGGTTTTGATAAAGATTGTGATGGGTGTTACAATGCTTATTATGATAGCGGTATAAAGATATAGCGGTGAAAGTGACTTCCAGTGTCATCTGTCGAAAAACTTGGGAGAGCCACAGCAGCAAAAAGACGCTGTCGTTGCGTTGATAAAATATTGCATCAATTCATTTTTTAAAGTTGATCAATTCATTTGATAGAAATTGATCAACTTCCTGTTTTCCAGTTCCTGTTAGCTAGTTAGCCAATTAGTTTCGACTTCAGGACGTATTAACCAATTAGAACACATACGAAGTGAACAGAATATAATCTCAGTCATGATAAAAAAATAATCTCAATAATCAGGCAACAATCTCAAATTAAATGACATTAGTATTTATCTAATTATCTCCACTTTCCTCAAGCAGTAATGCACTGTAGTTCGATCGTGAATGCTTCGGTACTTTTAATAGTAATATCAGCATACCTCCAGTAACACTTGTAAGTTCCACACTGAATACTTCATCAAGTTCTGGTAAATCATCGTTAATTATGCTAATTCTTATCTTCTTGTGATATTCGCCATCCACCATGGTGAGAGTAGAAGAAGTGTCGACGTAATCTTGATTTGGTGAAGCAGTCAAGATGTGTCGTGTAGAGTACGCGACTTGAGTTGTTCCAAGAGTGCTGTACAGTCGGTATACACTCACCTCAGCCTAAAGGATAAATACACGAATATTCCATATTTTATGCAGAGGTTTGTGTTATCTTTTCAAGCCGAAAGCTGAGGCAGATAACACAAACCGAATTCAATAATTGTTTTGTTACTTATTTGTATTTATATCGGAGTAAATGCTTGCTTCGTGAACAAGACGTGAGCTACTGATGACGCAATTTGTATTTTTCCGCATTTGGCATAAGCAGCACAAATTAGTGTGACGTCGTAATGTCGAATATGTCGTTTCAGTATCCGAACAAATTACGTCATAATGTCGAATATGTGTTTTCAATATTCTATGGTGATGTCATAACTCCAAATTTGGGCAACTAACGAACGGATATGACGATTTCATCCACGGCTCTTTACCAATCAAAACTTTTAGTTAAATAATAAATATCATTAGACGACAGTTATCCCACCTAATCAACGCACGTGTATATCTAAATACTTGGTTACCTTTGTTCAATTCAATGCTTAGAATATTTGGCATGTACCACTAAATTTACTTGTATAAAACTTAAGCACTTGAGCAGGTTGGCAGATATCAGTTTCCCTTACACGGTTACTCACATATGTACGTAAATGATTATTAAATACTATTCTAGGCTCATACATAAGTACACTGGTAGCTAGACACGTGACTTACCCAACCCAATTCATCCACATATATCATTTAAATGCTTAGTCACCTTTTCTCCATTCTATTCTTACAAGGAGACACATAAATGCGAGTGATTCTGACCATTGAACCTGCGTTATCTAATCATTCAGAGTCTATTATTAAACTTACAGTGTCGTTCTCTCTAACGACAACGTTTTGTGTACTCATAGCCACAACAAACACTCCAGCTGGTTCGATAATACTAGTCTGAGCACTTTCATCAATTCTTGCCCCACCGCGAACAATTCGAGGCGTTGTAACACCAGAAATATACACAGCATAAACCATCTTCTCTTTAGGGACCAACACAGGTGTAACCTAAAGAGATTACAATACAATCAGCTTATAAAACAATCATAATGAATGTTGTTTTCATTGTCATGGTAACTACTTATCGTTGTTCAAGTTCAGCATGTTTTTTTGACATGTTATTCATAGTTCATAAGCTAAATCACTTTGTGAGATTTCTATACTAGGTGGCAGTACTATCTTTCAAACGTTCGTCCCAGAAGTTTAAACTGACAATTTTTCCTGTTATGTGATTTTCCAGTTTGGACTGGTGCAAAAAAGTGGATGTCGGTGATTGATCCCAGATCCACACCAAATGCATTCCTTCACAATCTTCTTCAGTAAAATTTCCAACTGTACCTGGATACTGAATTCCAACTCTCTGTTATTTCTTCCAAAGGTCAGGCTAGCTACTGACGGCTGAACTCTTCCCTTGGTAAAACCTGCATACATATCTTTAGGATAACCACTTGAAATTGACACGGTTATGTTACCATAGAGACCGTCGCGAGCGACAATGACGCGGGAAACTTGGTTAGCTGTTAAAAGGGTAAGATACGGCTGTTTAATTGTATCCTTATAGGCCACTGGAAATGTCACTATCACGAAAAACATAAAACACGAACAAGGCGTTTGTAGTTAAATAAATTGTTTCGTTCGCCAGATATATATTAACTGATTTAAAACTTGCAAACAGCTTGTGAGGTCATCTTCCCACCAGGGGCGTAACGACCGGGAGTGTAACACCCCAAGTTTCACTGGACGGTCGGTAAAACCCAGAGTCGGTCGGTTATTCACCGGTAAAACCGTTAACTTGTCATACTACTGACATTAATATTGAAAAAATAGACGACGAAATTGAGCCATGTTTTATTTGAACGCGCGTTCTGTATGTAATAATGTATACACATTTGTACTGATGTTCACGCTGCGCCCCTGCTTCTGTCGCATACTTAATACTAAGCAAAATTTATTCAAATTTTACAAAAGTATAGTAATGTTGCATCCGTGTGAAAAAGTTGGTAAATTTTACTAGCGTTTTTAGAGATTTTCTTAGCTTAGTAAACCTTGTTTCGAATGCGCGAGAAGATGACATCACCAATTAACTGTTGTTAAAAGATGAATATTGCGAGAGCAAGACCGGAAATTAAGAAACTGTAAGGTGTATTTTGAAATGATTTTAGTACAAAATGATTTTGGTACAAAATATTTTCGAGTCCTGTCAAGTCACGCGATCATAGCATACCTTCGTTTACTGTCAGCGCTGTGTAGCCCGCTTTAAATTCCACCAGGGAATTTGCAGCAAGGTTGGGGACAGAGATAGCCACGTTTGAAGCAGACGATATCAAAGATGGAGGGATTTCAGACACACCAGCCCCTTGATAGACTACGCTTGAGAGAGTTAAGGTAAAGTGGGAGGAGGCGAACAAGAATGCATTCTCGTCCAAAACGATGGTCTGTGTTTTCTATAAAAAAAACCAGTATATGATAACATGATAAATACAATGCACCCACTTTGTGCTATGCTCAGGGTAACCCCGGAATATTGACATATTAATAAAACATTGCATTGAAGAATAAAAAATTATTAATTTCTGAAGAGTACAAAATAGGCTTCTCGTTGAAGAAAGAGACCCTGGTGAATGCTGATCACGAGGTGTTATAAATTTTTCCAGACAAGGATTTACGCGAGATCTGTTTTCCTCTCCTCTGGTTTTGCATGGCAGAATATACACTGCGACTCACGATATTACTTGTATGAGATATTTATGCCGTGCGTATTCAAAACGAGCATTGCTATTCATTAAAACATTCGAACATCAAAACAAAGTTGTGAGAAGATCTTTACGATGTTGATATTTGATGTTAGTCACATGACTGAAAAAATATGGCGTTGTTCCATATTTGAGGCGGACCACGCTATTAGTTTTAAAAATATGATAACACGACAGGACGTCGTTTTTAACTTAATTGGAAGTGGAAATGGCATTCTTTAACCAAAAACAGCATAGGTAACTACAAGATAATGTTTTAGGTAGAAAATAAACGAACTTGGTGTCATAGTTGAAGGGTTTTTCAAAGATTACGTGGAACGGTGGAAAAGAGGGATTCTGGACTTCTAAAATGGATAAGAATTGGAGGTATTAGGCGTTTGAAGGAGAACTGTTTGTAAATTATCATGATGAACGTCTATCAACATTTTGAGAAAGTTTGCTTTGCCATATATCTTCGAAACTAGCAATGATGGATTCCTGGTAAGCAATAATAATTCTAAAAGTACCTCCACTGATGTCGTGGAATGAACGTTTGGCACTGGATTGAGGCAAAAAAATGCTTGAGAGCACAACAAGTCGAGACAGACAAGACAGACAAGTCGAGATCAACATGATAATGCCCTAATGCTGGAAAAGGAACTTCTGATGAAAGGTTTTAGGTACCTGCCAAAGAAGTGGTAGAACAATCATTTAGATCCGTATTACTAGCAACCAACATGTCTTTCATATGTGCCTAAATGTGCAAAAGAGACCTCTGATCCCTATTTCTGCTGTTACCAGCAGAACGCGTTTACTTTACCACTTTTTTGTTGACTCCTTAGCCTCGCCTGTCACATACCATCACTGAATATAAATAATCTAACCCATGCATACATTTTCCAAGCTTTATCATGCTGATTTCGTCTGCCCGTCAAAAGGACAAACTTCTGTTGTGCTCTCAAGCATTTTTTTGCCTCAATCCAGTGCCAAACGTTTATTCCACGACACCAGTGGAGGTACTTTTAGAATTATTATTGCTTACCAGGAATCCATCATTGCTAGTTTTGAAGATATATGGCAAAGCAAACTTTCTCAAAATGTTGATAGACGTTCATGATGATAATTTACGAACAGTTCTCCTTCAAACGCCTAATACCTCCCACTCTTATCCATTTTAGAAATCCAGAATCCCTCTTTTCCACCGTTCCACGTAATCTTTGAAAAATCCTTCAACTATGACACCAAGTTCGTTTATTTTCTAGCTAAAACATTCTCTTGCTGTTACCTATGCTGTTTTTGGTTAAAGAATGTCGTTTCCACTTCTAATTAAGTTAAAACGGCGTCCTATCGTGTTATCATATTTTTGAAACTAATAGCGTGGTCCACCTGAAATATGGAACAGCGCCATATTTTTTCAGTAATGTGAATAACATCAAATATCAACATCGTAAAGATCTACTCACAACTTTGTTTTGATGTTTGTAAGTTTTAATGAATAGCAATGCTCATTTTGAATACGTACGGCATAAATATCTTATAGCACTAATATCGTGGGTCGCAGTGTAGACTCAACATGTCTAATTTCGAAACGCTCTATCTTTCCTAGAACTTACCTCACTTTCTGCATTTCTTATGACAACAAATCCATTCAACGAGCCTGGATAGTTACGGGAGTAGACCAACTGATAATTCACTCTGACATCCCCAAATGTTCCCTCAGTCCTCTGGATCGTGAGGCTGAGAACACGTCTGAGATCATCTTCCACTGTAATACGTTGAGTGTTTGAAGCAATACGGAATCGCCCGTGAGGATTGTCGCTTGCCCTAAATTTAACATGGACCAAGTTTCTTGTAACTTTCTATGGCAACAGCTATGATAATGGTTTTTGGGGTAAGAGGTGTTTAAGTAAACCGCTGGTGATCAAAATCGATTAGATAAGGTAAACTGCTGCAGGTCTCCTGACACAAAAATTGAAGTGGTGTGAAGTAGTGAAGTCTTACTGTTAAACAATCAAAATCTGCTATGACTGCGGCGGCACATGCACCAGCTCACAGGACAATTATTCTTTTTTTAAAGCATTGTTCAAACTTTTAAGAGGTATTTAAAGAGTTTTTAACAAGAAAAATATCCTTTTTTAGCTTCTTCAATTATTATAGCAGGTTAACTGGAGCAATAATTCTTAAAAGAAAAACAATCAAAATGATAGCACATTAACAACACAATTTTTTTGTGTAACAAGCATCGGAGTACGCCCATGTGTCAAGTATTTTTCAAGCGCCATCTAAGGTCAGCAGTTTATTCAAGTAATAGTTCTTAAGGAATAAGAATCTTATCTTCACACGAGAGACATCAAGATACAATTCAATTTGAGAAGTTTAGTATAGACGGTCACTTAGCATCTTAGCGGCTGTACTCCCACTGTTGCGAATTTTTCACGTGCATGCGCACACAGAAGCGTCTATATCGTTGAACTGTTATGGATATGAGATAACAATCCAATAAAAAGAAAGCAAACAAATTCGAAGTTATTTGCATTTTATTTGATTTAACGTGCATTTGTTAAGGTAATTACTAGTCTTGACTTTTTACCTCAAGTTAGTTAGTACTACTAGTAGCACACGTCAAGATCTTTGTCTCAAACATAAAAAATCAGTAAAACTGTGAATATCATAAAGATACTAAACCTTATTGTCACAGTGGCGTTTTTAACACTTGGGTCGATATCACCACCACCGCCAGCCGAGAGAAGAGTGACGACAAATTTCTCACTAAGCTCTGGAGTATTATCATTTCTCACTCTCAATCTGATCTGTTTACGTTGCTCGTCCGGAAGAAATGTCAGCGTCCCTTCTTTATTAACAAAATCTACTCCACTCGGATCCAAAATCACCCATTTCACCTGAAAAACAAAAGGTATATTTAAAGTATTCTGAAATTTCTCACAGCGATGAAGTGTATATCGATGTTAATTTGCAGAACTGAGTCTAGTTCTTCCGATATCAACGCAATCTTAAGTATAATCAGGATTTTTATGTTTTCCGCGTAGTTCAGTTGGTACAGCGTGAAGTTTATCAATGATACCACCACCTGGTGACATTAAGCCTTAAGGCGACTACATGAAGTTTATAAACGCTCTGTCGAATGTGGAGATTTCGCCGTGGTATTTTAAAAATTAGTAAAAAAAGCGGCGGGGGAGCACCGGGAGGGCAGATGAAGTCTAAGTACTAGTTGGTATTTTGGTTCTCTCCATAAATATCTCATATACACTAGATAGTGCATCTGCATATCAACAATGAAGCCAAAAATCTCAGCGGTATCCCCTCACAACAATAGGTGGCGGCCATATTGGTCGTTCCCACTCATCAAAACAATGCTACAGAAAACACTAAACTTTTCTGCATTTGTGTATTAAATACTTTTTAACTGCATAAAAGAGAATTTATTGTCAAATTTGTCCGTTTCCGCAATACAAAATACAAAAATTATCATGCTCCGTGTCAACTCTGTGGGAACGACCAGCGCCTGCGATCCGGCTTCAATTTTCGCCTGCCCACAATGTGGGATGCACCATCTAGTGTGTATGAGATATCTATGGTTCTCTTCCACAGGAATGTTGTTCAGAGCTGCCTGATTATTTATGAGGTGACCAGCTTCCTAATGCGCATTAGCTCACACCCCAATTAACGTAGCCCTTATAAGATAAAGATAGTTTGAACACAGGTAACGGACGTGATCTAAACATTCGCGATTACAAAGTAAATTAATTCTCACCAGACTAATTCTATAAATATCTGTCTCACCTCTACTTTCCCTTTCCGTCCTTCCTTTCTATCGACAGTCAACAAGACTGGTCCAGAGGTATCCTCGCTGACAGTTTGAGTGGAATCACTGGTAAATCCGAATAGTCCATTTGGCATTCCCTGCTTCAGAATAACGACGGTGACATTCTGTGTCAATGTGTCAATAGAAGCATTACCCGAGACCTCAGTTATAGAGACACGGAAATGTTCTTCTTCTTCTCGCTGTTCTAGGTAAGGGTAAACACTAAATTCGCATAATTTTGGTCCGTATTCGCCAGCTTGAAAGGCGAGCTCTCTTGAAACAGGGTTGATGTCGCGGGCGACAGAACCATGGTTCGGGAATATCATGAATACCTCGACATTAACCCGAACAAAACTTCTCGCTCCGCCAATCCGGTGAAGACTTAGCCTCAAACTTCGAGTTTGCTCTGAATTAGCCAAGACGATACGAGTTCGATTAACAAAACCAAACAACCCGTAAGGGTTATCGCTAGTTTCAAGGACAACTTCCAGACTTCGGAGATCGCCCAATCTCGCGCCGCCACTAACAGAAGTGAGTTGAAGACTAAATGATTCCCTATCTTCCGGTATATCATCATCTAGCAACTGGATGGTCAGATTATAGACGCGCTGTCCATTATTAAATGTGATTTGACCGTCGGAAAGAATGAACTCCTTTCCATACTGTGCCGTGCCGTTGGTTACTATATACTGAGCTTCAATCACACCAAACAAACCACCTTTAAAACGAGGACATAATAAACATTGGTTTGTTCAGCGGTTACTACTTCCGTTTCACCTGGCTGTATTTATTTTTCTCTTTATTTTAGGTATTATGGTACTTGCAATTACTAACAAAAGGGCTTGTTTACACGGAATGAGAGTTAATGAGCGATACAGTAGTTTGCATGAGAGTTTTCGCAACCCTCATAAAAAGGGACGAATATTGTTTAAAGCTCAGTGGAGTTCATTGGTAGTAGAGCCTAACGAGCAAAAACGCGTATAAATCCCAATAGTTAACTTCACAATTATTTCAGAGGGAACAAAGAAGAAACTTCCAATTCAATTTAGGTTTTCAATCCACTGACAGCCCAAGGTTGTTTTGCATGCAATATAAACTCACCTTTTCGTAGGACAGACACGACCAGCAAACCGTCATGCTCATGGGCGACCAAGCTGGATTGCGAGAACTCTACCACTCCATGCGCGTCATCATTTTTTAGTATAGTAAACATCACTCTGTTATTCCGGTCAACTTCAGGCGGCATGTCTATTTGCAGGCCATTCATATAACCAAAGTTGACATATCTTGAAGTAACGAGCTGAATATTGCCTAAACTGACTGTGAATGATTCGGATAGCTCTGGCAAGGACTCGGCAAGTATCGTGACATTAACTGAAGCACGATCATGCTTATCTTCAAAGGTTAGCACTAAAAATAAAAAATGGAAAACACATCGTGAATTTGGGATAATTGAAACGGCAGAGTTCTGTTTTAGTTTCGTGTGTAGGCTATCAACTGCAATCTACCTGTAAATTTGCTAAGGTTACATATAATTCGCGGTGATTCTGAGGATAGTGAAAGGTTGACAAGACAAAGGGCCGTTTATAAACTGTAGGAGCTCCCAGATCGTCTTTGCATGCCCCGCAGGGAGAGCGGATTAAAATAGAGAAAGAAACCAAGAACTTTTGAAAAGATTTATAATATATTATTATAAAATATAGAAATCATATTCAAACCACCATATGTCAGTAAAAGACGGCACAAGACCTACAGCGGGTTGAAGTAAAAAACAGGATTTTGAAGTAAAAATCTACGTCATGGTCAAGGAAAAAGCTACAAAAAAATTTCCGCCTGAAAGTAATAATTTCCATAAGTTTATCAATCCAAATGCGTTTTTAACAAAAAATCTGGGTCTTGAAACAAGCAATCATCAACATTTGGTTTTTGATTTCTGGATTAGGGTTTTTGAAGTAAAAATCTACCTCATGGTCAAGGAAAAAGCTACACAAAAATTCCCGCATGAAAGTAATAATTTGCATACATTTATCGACACATCCCACCTTGTCGTTTATGAACAATTGATGCAGAGAAGACACGTGCTGAAGAAATAATTCAACTACATTAGCAAATTTCCGATTTAAACCCGCCATTTTGAATTTATTTTAAAAACTCACCAAATGCACCTGTTTTTCAAACATTTGAGTAAGAATTGCAATTATTGTTTGTACTTACACATAGGTGATTATGCAGCAACTTTTGTTAACATTCTCCTTATTTATAGTCATTATAAACCAAGTAAGCCATTTTTGAAGGGGCTCTTTTTGTTGGCAACCCCCTGTATTTTTTGTGAACTGTTTACATGAACATCAAAACAGTGTGTTACACATTATTATATAGATATCGTATGTTCGCTCCTGAGGCGCTTATCTTCATGCAATCTAGAAAACATGGGTGTATATGCACGACACACGTGCGTTTCTTTGTGGTACGGAGAGAGGAATAAATAATAGCGGGGGTTGAAAAAAATAACATTAGTTCGAACATTAGCTTACTTAAAATGTGGACTACAAGTAATACATATATAATACATAATAAATGAATCTTTAATAGACTGTAAACAATAGCTGTTATCGTAGATGCCTATGTCATTTGAACAGGGAGAGTCGCACCAAAACGAGGCTATAAGGTCAAAGCGCAATGAAGTTTAGCATATGAAAACAATAAAGAATCGTATTTCACTGTTTCTCGTGTTTATTGGAGGTACTTAACGAACGAAAATATGGTTAAACACTGTATAGCTTTTGGATGTAGTAATAGAAGTTCCTTTGCGATAAGAAATTGCGCCACTCTTAAAAACTGGCTTTAGCACCACGTATCGGGGACAACTGCCACTAAAACTGAACTTTCTCTTCGGCAGAAAAAAAGCAGATTCGCTTGTAGCTGGCAACATAATCATGTTTCAAATTTGCAACTGTAGCAAATATTGTAATACATGGCTCGACTCTTGACCCTATAGCCTCGTTTTGGAGTAATTCTCACTGAGATACCGCTGCCCTGTTGAAATGACATAAGTATCAACGATAACAGCAATTATGCCACAGTGCTCCACGAGATTTATTATGTAACATTTGCATCCGGCCGTGATTGTTTACTCTATTTGTCACCGGAATGAATTTCGCCTCGCCTAATACAACTAAGGCAAACTTTGCACTAAAAAGCATTTCAAGTTGGACAATAGACAGTGTTCCAAGCAGTAAACACTGAAAATTAGATATGGAAGTCAAGTTTTCTTCAGCATAATTTTTGTGAGTTTAAGTTACGCCTCCTCTTGTTGTAACAATTGGTTCAATAAAAGATTATACATAATTAACCTCTAGAAAGAATAATTTGCTAGATATTAAACATCCATTTTTAGAGCTACACAGATAAATATAGCTACAGTACTAAATATGATAAAGCCCTTTTTAGTACGAAAGCAAAAAGATAACACATATATCTATCATACCTTTTGGCGAAACCTCGAAGTCAACTCCTTCAGTTGCACCAGATAAGTCGACATCAATAGTTACGCGTAGCATTCCAATATGTCCTTTATTACGAACAACGCTCAATGACACGTATCCAACATCTTCTGAAATATTATAGGAGGGGTCGCCAACAAAATCGATAATGCCGTACGGATTATCGCTGGATACAACAACAATGGTCGACCGCAGAGCTGACTGGTCGATGCGTGCGCGGTATGTTCCTACTATACTCAAAGTGTAGTTTGTTGTCTCCTCTGGGTAGGGATCTTGCTTGACCTACAAGGAAAAATACCAGTCGATAGTATAAGTAAACATGCTTTTTTCTACCCCTCGGTATCAGAACTCGAATATACGGATTTTTTAGATGCAACCCCCAAACAAAGTGAAGCAATGAGTGACGTTCAGGTAATCTACCAATTCTGACGAACGCATTGCATCGTAGTGATTAACAATTTTTCTTTAAAGTTCCAACCATAGTTTTTCCTGGCCATGGAGCCGGTTCATTAAACTTTTATCGTAGTCTATAACAAATTTGGTGTTTTAATTGGCCAGTAAGCTTCTTTTACTGAACCAGAACACCGCGTGGACCTGTACATTTAGCATACCTTTTTCAGGTAGTTTAGACTTTGCTAGTACAAAAACATGCCCAAAAATATATCAATACCTGTAATGTTATATTTCTCATGCTGACGCCATCAGGAAACATGATCGTTCCTTTCGTCATGTTGAAAGCCATGTTTGCTTGTCCTGTCACTCCATCAACCGATGTTAGCTCCCAGTCCACTGGAACTTCACCATATGCGCCTGCTTTACGGATCATACTTAATACAAGCAAGATAACACATTAAAATATAATTTAACTGACTGCTACAGTGTTGAAGGAAGGCGATTCTCATAACAAGCTCAAGATTCCACTAACGTTTGACGAGATCTTGATTTTTTCGAATCAGCAACACACAATGACAAATACGCGCAATAAAATAATAAGTTTAATATGCTAATAAATTTACGTGGTGTTTCCACAAAGTTATACTTTGATGAAAATACTTTCCATGCATGGTCTGATTGATTTAGCACAAAGTAAACATCACAACTTCGACCTACCTAACCACAACTTCTCCATTATAGGAAGGCAAGGCTGGCTCGCCCACATACACCAACGAAGTAGCAGGATCTATAGCCATCACGCCATACCCATCATCATTAACATCAATACGTATTGTAAATTTCCTCTCGCTACCAATAACACCACCATTATCAGCTGACACCAAGTAACAAACGTACACTCGATCGCCCTCCGGGAGGTCGTCATCTCGGGCTCGTATACGAATGACTTGACTAGTAACATTCTGTGCCATATTTAACAAAAGTTAGTCGGCATGACATTTGCGCAGTAGCTATTTTGCATATGCTTCGAATTATTTAAGTACTACGACCAGTGGTGCTTTATCACATTTTATATCTTGCGAGTATTTCAAATGTTAATTTTGTGTAAATCTGCGTTAGTTTTGTAAATCTGCATTGCCTCGGATCCCCATAGGCTTTAGTAATAAATTATTATTACATACGAGTAAAGAAAAAAAATGGACTCTTCAACTTAAAAAAACACACGCAATTATTTACTGTATACTACTCACATCATAAAAAGTGAGCGTGCCATTGGCAGGATGAATATCAGGAAAGGCGTCAACACTAACGTTCCAAGAAACATGGACTTCCCGAAAACTTCCTTGTGATCTTACGACAGTCAAACTAACTTCACGACCTTCTTCCAGCAGTACAGAGTAAGGCGGCGAAAATCTACAAATGAAGAGCATTTTGGAGAAAACACAACAGGCATTTGTTTCTTCAAATAATGAATTTAAACGTACGAACGTAGAATTTATCTTTATATGGAAAAACCTTTATAACATGCGGCGCATAGTTATATTTTGAGATCAAAAACTTACTCGAATACTCCATATGGTTGATCACTAGCTCGTATTTCAACTGCAACTTCCCGAGGCATGCCCAGTTTAGCGCCGCCAATAGGCTGCGTCATTTCCAATAGGAAGCGTTCGGCAATCTCCGCAGTGCCGTCGTTAGTAATATTTATAACCAAAACACGAGCAGTCTCATTCGCTCGAAACATAACCACTCCTTTCTCGGGACTGTAGTCATTGTCGTTCACTGTGCGGGGGACAAGACGATACTCGAAACCAACCGTACCATATGTACCGCCTGATCGCACAATGGGTACCAAAAGCACCCTAATGTCTTCGTTAACCCTGATCACCCCTGTTCTAGGATTTACAAGATGACTGACATTGAAGTAAAGCTCCCCTCGTCTGTTATCGTTTTCCGAAATAACGACTTTCGCGATCTGACTGGAAGGATTTATACGTGGAGAATTTTCCGCAGGTAAAGAATAAGAATGGACAAGTTGAACTGCACTTATATTGACGTAAAACACTTCATTGATCTCTGGATTGTTATCCTATATCAAGGGGAAAAAAACAAAATTAACACATTGCGGTGCAGCGCAAGTGTGACTAAATTATCAAAATTAATTCTCCATTCAGTTCACTCAAAAAGGATTTCTGAAGGTCACTGAATTACTTCTTTTTACAATGCAACTACCTTGTCAACATGGATTATACCAATGAGATAAGTACCCGCAGAAAACTGGGTCCTGAAGCGGGGGGGGTTATTCCATTTCCCTGCGCAAATTTAGACCAAATCCCATTCTCTAGATGCACTAATCTCATAGTCCTAGTGGCTGTAATGCTCTAGTTTTATTCCCATTTCCTCCTATTTTGGCCAATGAATCCTAGTCTAAGTGCATGAAATCCCATTTTCCCAGCAAAATAATAGGCAATTCCAAGTTCCCATTTTACACCCTTTAGGACCCTTAAAAAAGAAAGTTACTTTCCGGAAAAATCTATTGCACCGTCAACGACTGAACAACGATAAATGATATCATCATTACGCCTGTGTAAATTGAGACAAAATATTCTGAATACATTTTCTTATAACTTACATGAATAACATGAATTGAGATGTTCGTCATATTAAGTCCATCCACCATTAATATTTCACCGGACACTGGTATAAAATCTTGGTTAGGTTTGGCCGCTCTTTCATTGACCGAATGATTTGTTTCAGCAGCAACTGTACTGTACAACACCTTGATATCACCAATGGACCCTTGCTGTCTCTCAATGACCAGCTGTATTGTGCTATTAATTGCCTCTGATTCCTGGGCAAGAACGTTGGTTCTTTGCCATCCCACAATACCATGAGGCTCGTCATTAGCTCGTACGATAACAGTCGCGACAGATTTCGCTGAGTTGATTGTTGCTCCTTGATCAGGAAGGTCTGAACCATCTTTTATAAGAGAAGACAAACTGAAAGAAACGTAAATATATTCAGTATGGTAAGACAAAATTGAATAAGATTATAGAGCGTGTTTGGTTTTACGTTTATCCAGTATATTATATCTGCTTTCTTCACT
This sequence comes from Muricea muricata, assembly GCA_963855995.1. Classification (NCBI taxonomy): domain Eukaryota; kingdom Metazoa; phylum Cnidaria; class Anthozoa; order Malacalcyonacea; family Plexauridae; genus Muricea; species Muricea muricata. Next base: position 5,548,521 of record OY979728.1, on the reverse strand, counting down.
AATAGAACTTATGGTTTTTATTAGGCAGTGGATACGTATTTTGAGTCAGAGTCAAAAATGACTAAAAACACCAAATAAAAAATGTTGTTGAATTAACATTTTTCTCAAGCAGTGGCGGATCTAGCGTAAGTCAAAATAAATTACCGCAGCTCATACTAGGATACATTTACATTTTAAAATACCTTCAAAGCAACATCATTGGTTAGATTTTATTCTTTTGAAATTCATAACCTATGACATTGTTATAAAGTTATTTTAAATTTAAAATTGAGCTGCTATAATTTATTTTGACTTACCCTGGATCCGCCACTGTTCTAAAGTGTTAGAAATATATGAAAATAAAAAAATCCAATTTAGTACAGAAATCTGTTAAACGCATTTCGACTTTTAGAGCATAGCTGCAATAAAGCAGGTCGAGCATAATCTTTTGTCAGATTTCCGTACCATCTCAGCACGTTATAGCACTTACTTCACTTGAAAAACTTCGTTAACTTCAGGAATGCTGTCGGCAATAATCGTAAGATTGATTGTTTTTCGCGTCTCGCCTTCCATGAAAACGATTTCGCCAGAAGTAGGATAGACATCATCACCATGACCACCATGAACAGAAGTGTTGCTAAAGCTGTTCCATGCAACGATAACCTGCCCATAATTCCCTTGTTTGCGTAGCACTTCCAAACGTAACACCCAATCACGTGCTCTTTCCTCGACGAGTACATAAGCGGAAGCAACTGCAAACTCAATGCGACCATATGGATTGCCATTGGATAAAATATTTACCTCTAAGTTCCCGTTTGGCCCAATAGTTGAGCCACCAGTAGCGTTACTAAGAACTACGGCGAACGTTTCGTCTGGCTCCGAGACAGTGTCGTTAAAAATTGTCACATAGAAGCTCAGTTTTGTGTCTTCATTGTTGAATGTGAGACGACCTTGACTGCAATGTGAATATGTATATGAGCTATTTTGCAATTGAAATGGTTGAAGTACTCGCCGCATATCAGCTCATATACGGCGAGTAGCAAAAACAAGATAGTGGCACAGAAACTACAAGATCTTTTTAGCAAGAAATAGCAAAGTTTTAGGGCTTGAAAGGAAGTGAAAACAACGAAAAATACCTGTAAAATTTTATAATAAGTTTTGGTTATAACAAGTTTTTACAACAGATTTATAGTAGACAAACCTGGGGATAAAATCAGCTTGCGCGGAAACCAATGCAAGTTGCAGTAAGCGCGAGTCTTTTGTTGTTTCCATAGCAACGGCTAATAAAGTACGGTTATAATTTACAAAATCTTGAAGTGTGATTGGTTCGATGCTTTCAGTGCCATGCTCATTTACGTTCTAAACAAAGCAGAGAATAAACAGCTGATATAGACAATTACAATAATCACATAGGTGAAAAATAAAAATTCTCTATTCTGATTGGTTGCCTTTAAGGCCGTTTTCCACTTCAAGCGTATCATAGCGAAACGTAGCGTATCCTTTTGTGTCCATATCTTTAATAAGTTCTGCATGAGTGTTCACAAAACAATGAAATACGCTACGTTTCGCTACGATACGGTTGAAGTGGAAAACGGCCTTAAGAGGTGATTATAACACAATTATCAGCCAAGCGTTCTTTTAATAACCACCAGTCGTTTTGTCAATGTGACGGTTGCTGTTTTGAAATATGAAACGTATTTTTGTGATTTTTCAACTATGTGGTTATACTAAACAAATTGAATGTCAAAAAGTACAAAATTTCCAATAATACCTGCGTGGAGAAACCTAAATTGTACTTTGCTATCTTACGAATGCCATGTTATCTGCTGTTTCCAGCCTCCTGCGAGAATGGTAATAAAGGGAAAATATAGCTTACTGTGAAATACTCAAAGTTTGTTGTGTTCCACTTCCATAGGCTTGAGCCTCCTTCTAATGTCAAACTGATCAAAAAAGCTAGAAAGAAGATAAAAACACATTACGGTTTCTTAACCTTAACTTTTTTACAAGAGGGGAGAGATCAACTAGGGAAACTCAACGAAACTCTAAACACGAAAGATATTGTTAGACTGTTAGCAACATTGATCTGAAAATAGATAACCTGGATAGAGTTTCTATACCTACAAAAATCGTGGCCACTTTTGATGTTGAACACCCGATTCTTGGGACCACAAATGAGCACCCCAAATCGGTAAATAGTGGCAAAATAACCAGTGCTCTGCATGTTTTCTACTTAAATTTGAATCTACTAGCTCAAAACAGTGCAAATTGCTCAGATACAGGCATACAGCTACGAATGCACGCCTTGTTCAGACGCCATAAGTGGTCCCAAGAATCCGGTGTTCGACATCAAAAGTGGCCACGATTTTTGTAGGTATAGAAACTCTGTCCAGGTTATCTATTTTCAGATCAGTGGTTAGCAAGGAGCAGAACGCATGCGCCTACGATTACTTTAGTTTATTTTTATTGCTATATCGCTTTCAATTAGCCTGGATAGCAGGCGGTTAGTGCCAGCGGCAGCGAGGAAACGTCTGCCTAAGTGGCCATGATGAATGTGCTTTCGGCCATTAAGGGTGATTGACGTTATGCATTTGCATCTTTACCCATTAACCAATCATAGTCAAAATTTATAATTAGAATCATGTATGTTTTCTTTTTACCCACGGATTGTAATTGTGTATTATTATGATGCTACTAATGTATAATGTGCATTATTATCTGTATTATCATAATGTATAATGTGTATTACTTAATCTGTACTATTATGATGCTACTTTACAGCCTAAAGTACTTTACAGGTATCTGTGGTATCAAAAGTTTCTAGTCTGCGTGGAACTCACAATCTTAAGATGAACAGCGTTATAGCTGAAGTAATGAAGCAAAAACGTTCTCCAATGGATTCTTTTTAAACGGCGTTCCTTGATGGAATCGTCTACAAATCTGCCTCACAACCAGTGGCGGATCTAGCGTAAGTCAAAATAAATTACCACAGCCCATTCTAGGATATATTTACATTTTAAAATACCTTCAAAGCAACTTCATTGGTTAGATTTTATTCTTTTGAAATTCATAACCTATGACATTGTTATAAAATTATTTTGAATTTAAAATTGAGCTGCTATAATTCATTTTGACTTACCCTGGATCCGCCACTGCTCACAACATATTTTTGCAACGTACCTTCACCGTCCATAGAAAACTCTTTCACAGACTTTGCATTCGCGATGGGCACCGCTTGATACAAGGCAAAGGAACCATTTCTAGCATTCCATTTATACAGAGCAGGTGACGAACGAGAGTTAACAAAAAGCAGAAAATGATCACCATCTAACATGAAGTATTCCACACCAGTAGCCCCATTTGTAGTGATTTCTGACAAAAGCACAAACTCGTTGTTTTTCCATTCAAAAATGCCAGACTTGCTTTCATAATCGCGATTAACACTATCGTAGTAGCTGGAGATCGCGAGAAACTCGCGAGTATTGATCGTGAATAAAGCAAGCCCTGAAGCACCGCGGACGTTTAGACTTCGGCCGTGTCCTGTGAAACGTCCGTTTGACCATTTGTAAAGCTGCAACAATAGTGCAAACTTATCAATTGAATACAACAGATTGAAGGGCAACACAATACAACGTAAAGTAGGAGAGATTAGCCCTTGGGCTGGAAAATATGTTACTGGGGCAGATGAAGGAAAAAAGTTACGGTATTTTGGGACAATTTAAATTAGGCTTTTTCGTGCTCCTTTAGGCCTTTCAAGTACATTTCTGGATGTTTGCCATTCTCAAATTGCTTGTGTGCTCCTGCCAATACGTTTTTCTTTAATATCCCCATTGAACTCTTATTTTGTAAAAAAGGTGAAATTTCACGATCATTTTTTTTTATCATTTTTTTTTTGCTTTCAACTTATTGCTGCTTCAAATTGTACGGTTATACAATGTCACGAAATTCCTTTAAACTAATCTGAATATACGTTTTGAAAGGCTTTTAACCCAACAAGAACTTGAAAAATCAACATCACCGTCTAAATATGTAATTTTTATGAACTTTCTGACAATGTGAGTCATTTTCTGTACCAATTAACCTGAAAATCACCTTTTTGACAGCATAAGAGTTTTATAGGAACATTGAATAAGTAATTTGAACCATGGCCAAGCCATACCAGGAATTAGGAATTATTTGCGTTGTTAATGACCTAATCCACTAATAAGTAGACCGTCGGGTTGCAGGGATTAATATTAACTGATGCATAAAAACACCACAGAGTTAGCACACAAATGCATAGTTGTGATAAGCATATAATTTTACCATTTTAGGGGTTTGTGCTGAGGAAGAAAACTATTTCCTCAGGTGCAGAACAAGCACGGAAATGTGACAGAGGAAACCGACAATCAAATACAAGACAACAGTACAACAATAAACAATATCGTACCTTTGAAGAAATGTCGGTGTTACCAGTGTTATCTTTCATATTTGCAAAGATAAGATACGAATCATTGCTGCCTTGAGGTCTAAACATTTTCACATCGGATGCTGCTTGAGTGGGAATATCCTGGTAATGTAACGTCGTCTCATTTTCAAACATTAGGTATATTGTAGACATAACTTCATAGTTGTTTTCTGAGCCTTGATTTGCCACAGCTATGTAGTACTGACCGTTGATGGCAAATGATTCGAACATAACAGTATTGTTTGTTGTAATGTTCTAAATAACAAAAACACAAAATTGGTACTGTAGACAGGTCAAATTGTCACATTGCTTAGTTCATTCTCATATGGTTGTATTAGGAAGTGTTCGACACACTAATGTAATACTGCATTGCACTGTACTGATATACATGGACATACCATAACGTGTGTGAACACGCCTTGCCAATAAAACAAACTCGAGCCAATGTACGCGCCGCCGTTTCCATGGGAACTACTGTCACCACCAAGCAATAAATACTGTTTGTTATAAGCTGAGAAGGAATACCATGTTCGGACACTTTGTGTCCGAAAACGCTGGAAAGTACTGAACCTCATTATCGCCCCTAAAGAACCGTCAGCAGTTTGAGAAATTGTGTGGTAATCTACTGTGATTGTGCCATATGTTCCTTTACGGCGCACCACTTCGATTTCAGCGTATCCGACTGTCTCTTCGACGTTTAGTGTTTGAGGGGCCACAGCAAAGTTCAGCTCACCATAGGGCTCGTCGTTTTCACTTACAGTCAGCCATGCTTGGCTGGGAGATGTCAAGTCGCCGCCTCCTGATGAGAAAGACATCGTACATTGTTTATTTGTTACGTGCTGGTTATTCTGTACCTGGGAGGGGATAAGTAAGCAACCAGTAGTGCATTGTCGAGACTGCAAATACTTTAAAAAGTCTCATTAGTCCAGCGGGGGTGGGGGGGGGGGAGGATTTGAAATTAGCATTCACTAAAATTGCCATTGCCAGGGTAGACTATGCATGGTACACCAGCAATATTTTAAAAGTGAATGTTGTAATTCAGTGTATTTCAATACGAATTTTAGACCGCACAACTTACATGACATGACGTCAAGCTTTAGATAACCTACTTCTAAAATGCCATGTATATAGAGTCAATTTGTATTCCTTAGATTAATTTTGAAAAATGAACTGATTTCACCAAAACTATTAACTGTTAACAGCGCAATAAGAAAATTTTAAAATATTGCGAAAGCATTAAACATGCCAGACGATATTGAAGACAAATCTTTTATAATACATAGTATATGATTATTCATGTAGGCACATCTTGTACATACGAAAGATAAAAGCATATCTAACGCTATATTAAAGATAAAGAAGTCCCCTCACTGAACGCACGAGAATACCACAGTCCGGACGCAATTATTCCAAACAGTATTTATCAATAATAAATTCTGATGGGCAAATAACTGGGTGTTTGTAATGCTACGAGCGCTGAATGTGAACTAATGACTTTACCTCTCACGACTGACAAAACAACCAAAAACAACTCTTGCTTCTCAGGAACGGTATCCATTGCAGTTTCCACAACAAAAGATTTCGTTCGCTCGCTTTTTTTAAATAGAACTGTACCATTAGCAGATTTGAAATCTGTACTTGCCGTCTCATTAGCAATTTCCCAGCCTATCACCACCTCTCCTATTGTGCCATTTTCACGCACTACAGTAAAGCCCACGCGAGTGACTCCAACATGACGACTGCCTGGTTCATCAACAGTCATACCCAGAGAATCATGACTGAACCTGAATATCCCGTTGCCTCCATCGTTTACGAGCACGGTGACGTAGGCAATCTTGGAGTCTTGTCCTAAACGTGCGCCACCACGAGGAGACGTCAATTGAACCTGAAATTGTTCGTCGGCTTCGGGTTCTAAATCATCGTTAATGAATACAGTTATGTTCTGTGTTTGTTGACCAACTCGATATTTTAAAACGCCTTCACCGCCCATTTCAAGGTTGTTGTAGAGACTGAAGTCATTTTCCTCGATGTTAATTCTTCTGATGTAATAGTTCACTTCTATCTCACCAAAAGTGCCTTGAGTTCGTAACACGGTCAAGTTGAACACAGTTATGTTCTCAGTTACACTCACTCTGAAAATAAAAAAGTTACTGTGAAGAACAGTCACAGGACAAGTGTCACATTTGCAGACAATTCCGTAGGTGTCATTAGCGTATTTCTGCACGCAAGATCGAATAGAGCACGTAGATATTTATCAAGTGGCATTTGCGCTGGTACAGAATGAAGTTTTGTGAAGAAAAACATTTCTTCTCGTTGCCCCCCCCCCCCCCCCAATGAGCCTTCTTTAAGGCGGCTCGATATATTAATGCTCACAAATACATTAAACGCTATAGTAGGCCTTAGATAGACCCCTTCGCTGGGTCTATCTTGGGCCTAGTATATCTATGGGCATTGGCCATCAAAACTGCCATAATTTAAAGGCCAATTGTTAAAATACATTAAAAAATAAATACGAACTTATATTAAATTTAACAGTGCGGAAATGGAGATTAGAGATATAGCTCAATTCTTTGAAAACAGTATCGAGCCACCAAAAACACGCAAGAGTCCTCCCTCATAATGGACACATACCTTGCGGGAGAGAAAACAAGAATCCCTTGTGGCCCATCATTCTTTTCAATCTTCACCTCCGAGGTTAAATGTCGGCCGAGTTGAGGCGGTGTGAATGTTTCATTATTTCTCGTCGAAGACATATCCACCAACTCAACATTGGTTATGTTGACCACAAAATATTCGTCGAGTTCAGGCAAGTTATCGTTGACGATACTCAGAGATATTGCTCCGACACTCATTCCGTTCTCGATAAGTATTGAAGTATTGTTAACTACAACGTCTGTGTTTACAGCAGCTAATCTTTCATCGGAAGACAATAGATGAAAACTTCCATTTGAAATAGTGAAGTGCAAGCGGACGGTTCCTAAATCAAAATGTAATATTTAGTACACAAATAAGGAAATTAATTTCCTAATACCAAGCGCAGGTGTCACAAGTATGATGAATCCAAGATGGCGTCGTTAACCGGGCAAAAAACTGATGTTTGGGAAGCCTTTTAACTTTAGAGTTCTTGGAATGACTGCTAAAACTGATTGGAAATACTTAGATATTTCATAGTAGAATTATCTGCTTTTGAATTAAATTGTTGTATTATTGCTAAAAGTGCAGTTATTGAAGGATTTATTGATGTCATAATTTGCAACTTGGTTCAAACGCCATCAGCATTCTGAAAACATCACACGCGACAACGTGTTTCCTATCAACTTCTTCAGCAACGCATTGTGCTAGTTACAATGCCATAATATCTTAATTACAGTACTGTGATCATGCAACCCCACACGCCATGCAATATTTAACATTATGCCATACATATAGAGATCTACGCGGGGGAAACGGGCGAAATAAAAATAATATTTTCGCTTTAGAGAAGCGAATATTAAGCGTTCTCATTGTCCGTACGATTACTGCATGGTTGAAGTAATCTCAGCCAGGACTTGAACGGGAATTTTAAATCAGCCCAAGCTGAAAACTCTCCAATCATGTAATCTAGGTGCAAGGAAACTCACTCAACGACCTCTATTTTAAAAAATTCTGCTGCAAAAAGATGCGCGTTAATGACACTAATAATAATAATTATTATTATTACAATATTTATGATTATAATAATAAAGTAAAGTGGTCATTTCTTGTCCACGATAATCTTACCAATATTTCCAAATAGTCTTGCCACAGAAAGCTCAGCGATATTCCAACTTTCCTGAAATGATGCCTGTCGCGAGCTCTGCTGGAACTCAAAGACACCGTGTGGTTCGTTGCTGGCAGCCACTGTCACTGTAGCTGTCCTCATCCGAGAGTTGATTTCCGCTGCTCCAGTTCTAGAAATACCTGACGTCACTACATCTCGAAGAACAACTTGGAACTGTTCGTCAATTTCTGATGTGTTGTCGGCTATCACTCTTGTTCGTATGTAAGTCGAATTCTGACCCTGCATTTTTTCAAACAGAAAGAAAATATATTACATACCACATTACTATATCATACCATACCACATGTCGTATGTATACTATACTATACACTATATACATCTGATATCGCTCTCTGTTTCGCAAAGCGCCTCGATGTACGATGTTTTTTTATTAATTTAAAAATTGATTATTTTGGTACTTATGATCTAGAATAAACCGAAAAAATGAGAAATTTAAAACTTCAATACCCGGGGGGTTGTGTCTTTTACGACAAGTTAACTATGTCTTACGCACAAAACGTAAATGACTTGGTTGATGGAACATTTGTCGGGTGTTGTATTGCTGCACAAAATTTGAGAAAATTTGCTCGAGTCTGAGCGATTCAAAACGTCGCGCGAACTTCCATGTTTTTAGCAAAATTAGCTTAGTAAATGTAAATAACTAATTTGCACACGACTCCCAAGGGACATTTAATTAACATTTCTTCAGAAAAACGATTCTTATTGAGAAAAATATACGTTCGCACGACGTTTTGAATAGCTTAAACTCAATCAAAATTCTTGAAATTTTGAACAGCAATAAAGCACCCAACATATTTTCTACCTACCAACTCAAAATTACTTTTAAGCATTTAAATCTCGCGCGCAAGCGATTTTTAATGTTTTTCAAAATACGCACACCCATGAGTTTAAAACGTTTAAATTTCAGAATATTTTTATTTATTCTACACCGCAAGTACCCAAGCAATGTATATTAATAAAAAACTTCATACTTCAAGCCGCTTCGCGAGATTGAGAGCCGTTTCATAAATTGTTTTTTGTACACCCCTAAATACAACACTACACTAACTACACTGCACCTCACTGCATTGCACTGCACTGCACTGTGCCGCGCCGTACTTGAAAAATATTGCTGGCCGAATCCATACCATACCTCTTTAAATACCACAGTTCCAAAGGTTTCGTTGAATTCATTTGTAACATTTCTTCCTTGGATGATCCAAGCAACAGATACTATACCAGCAGCAGGAGGAGTCCGAAGCACTTGAAGACGAACAACCTCACCTTCCCTTACAATGACCGCCTGTGACAGCAAACTGAACCCAACATAACCTGCAACCACATCATTCGCCTGAATTACGACTGTAACGTTGTTCCCAGTCCCTTGGGCAACGGATGCGCCGCCGGTAGGGTTGATCAGTTTCACGATTATTGTTTCATCTCGCTCCGGAATGTTGTCGCTGTTGATGATTAGTGGAACGGAACTCGTACGTTTTCCAGGTTGGAAGGTATAGATTGAACCACTTCCTGTAAAGTCCTCATTTTCACGAGCAGTACTCTGTTGTGATATCGCAACCGTCACTGTAACCTCACCAGTTGATCCTAAACAAGGTAAGAAATGCTGATCATAAAGCTTTTATTCCAGGTTTCAGCACGTGACGCAAGCGGTTAGCGGGTTGTGCCTCTCACCACTGTGACACCAAGCATGTGAGTTGAGGGTCTCGCAGTTCATCCCTCCTGTACCTCGAGGGTTTTTCTCCGAGTACTCCGGTTTTCCTCCCTCTCCAAAATCAACGCAAATAGGATAACCGAGGGCCACAACTTTATCAGTAACCATATTACTGTCACGTGTTACCCTCGTAAAATAAAGTTGCTAACCTAACCTAACCAAATCAGGCGTTTAACGGTATACCTATGATATGCCGGGTGTCCCAAAAAACCGTGCTGTTTGATTCAATGTGACCTAAAGACTACAACATGGAAATAATGAATGTTTGAGTGCAATGGTAGGAATATTTTCATGAGGTGAAAGATGGAATGCTCCATTCAACGAGGCGATAGCCGAGCTGATTGCAACATTCCATCATTCAACCAATAAAAATACTCCTACCATTGCACGAATAAATACATTCATTTTTTGTTTTATATAAAACCAAAATAGGCTATAATTGCTTCTCAAGAGCAATTTACTAACAGTTCGTTTAGCGTTTTGAGGGGATATGATTTATTGAAAAAATAATTAGTGCAATAGAACAAATACTATAATTGCACTCCAGAGAGTGCAATAATACATGTACTATAATTACACTCTTAGCAAACGGAACATTCCTTCCAATATCACGAGACGATAATTAACCAATTAGACGATTTGAATTCAAAGAATGTGTCAGTTGTCATACTTTGCATTGTTATTGTTTACATCTTACCTGGGAAATTTACCCTATAACAAAAAATAGGCAAAAATAATTCTTTTTTGCATTTCTATTAAAAATATGTTAAAATGAGCTAGTGTATCCCAACCATGGTAAAGGTTTTTATGGATACAAAATGAAAACCCGAGTTTCTCGATCACTAAAATGCCCGCTGTATTGATTTCGACGCGCAATATATGACGGTTGACACATATTCTTTAGGAGTATTATATAAATTACAATAAGATTATTATACAATATTAAGCGAGATATCAATATATTTTAAATGAAACAGAAGTTTATTTAAAGGAAGATGGCAATATATTTTTTCATCGGCTTATTTATAAAAACCTTTGAAGTAATGCAACATCTGTTGTTTTTTAACACACTTTGTTTCTCGAATATTGAAGAACAAATTGCATTAGCCATCCGCCATATTGTTTTATATGGTCTATTTAACGACGAAATAATTAAATCTCAATGAAATTTTTTTCGACACTTCGCAATCTACGTAAGAAGTGTATACATACAAACTCAGTTGGATTTCAACATTCAGCATACTTGTTAATCGCTTCATTAAGAAAAAAAACTATTACTCAGGTTGTAACGTCATGGGGTTTTGGCATATCCAAGATGGCGGATGAGTAGTGTCCTTGTCTTTCTTTGTCCTTCAGTATTTCAGAAACTAAGCATGTTATCAAAAAATTGACAACACATGTTACGGTTAGAGGTTCTTATCAATAAACTTATAAAAAATATATTGCACGGGTTAAATGCTAAAAATTTACATAATCTGGCCTATTGAATTGATGAATAAATTATAAGCTTGCAACATCGTTTATTATGTTGAAGAAAAAAACCCCGCTTGAGCAACATATTCGTAATACCGCTATTATCACAATCACAACACTTGTCAAAGGTACCGTATGTAGCAGGATAAACTATGTCACCAAATAAACAATCAATGGTTTGTTGAGGTCACAGTTTGGCATATGCTTCAAACAATGTAAATATGTAGTACGCCATTAAATTTTCGTGTGAGGAACTTTTTATTTTATTCGCGAATCGGCCCGCATGCACGCACGCGTGGATGTTTGAACGTACTATTAATGTGCCAAAGTGGAAATAGGCTTAAACGATCACTGGATCCACCACAGAAAGACTCAGTGTAGGTCTATTACAATTCGAAATTTAGTCAGAAGTATAAGGATTTGGGCAATAGGCTTCAAAATTCAATTTCTGGATTGGCAAAATCAATTATTAAGATTCATTAACATTAATCAACTCATACCTCCAAGCCTTAGAATTTTGAGGATCACTGACAAGCCTTCTGTTTCATTAACAACAACTTTACTTTGGTTTCTTTCCGCAAAAACTTTAAACAGTCCATAAACATAATCATCATCGCTGATGGTTACATTAACGCGAGACAGCGATCCCAAACGTGGCCTGGAAGACACTCCAGTCGCTAAAAGCTCAGCATACTCCAGTACTACAACAAAGTACTTTTCCAATTCAGGTCTGACGTCACCAAGAATGACGATGGTAACTGATGAATTTGGAGATCCGTTTGCAATAACAACGCTCGCGTTGACCACTGGGATGTAGTCTTGGTTGGGAATGGCAGATGACAATGAAGAATCTTCTACGGTACTAAAGAGGTAGAACACAAGTTATGTGAGATTTTTTTTCAAACAGGAAAGTAAATATACCAAATGTTTTGAATAGTCCTTTCTACTGGGAAATCAGGAAACATTGTTGCGGAAACTTTATGTCGCCTACAAAATAACAATGTTTCCTTGTTTGACTACCTCTGGATACCTTGTGGAAATAGAATTTGCTTCCCAGCAAGCAAAAATGTTTCCCAAAAGATTTAGATTTTGAAAGATTTTAGTAGCGGAAAAGTGTTTCCTAGGTTGCCTCTTGTTTCCAAATGTTTCCGTTACGGGAAACATCGTTTTCCCGAAGCATGTGCAAGCAATGTTTCTTGAAGCATATGCAACTCCTATACGCATAAACATGTTTTACGACTCGTGCGACCTGATGCTTCTGATAAAAATATTTCATAGTTTGCTTACGCTGCGAAACATGACAAAACATTAAAAGGTTCCCTGTTTGCCAAAGCTTTAGTAGTACTCTGTCCCATACTATGTAAAGAGCCACTTTTGAAGTTTTAAAGCATGCCGTAAAGTTTGTTTTGCCGGCTTTAGAAACGGAATGTGTTGAGTTGTAGTGCTTGTCGTTCAAGCTGGGACACAATGGTTGAAACCTTGACGGGACCACGACTAAAGCTTATAAAACTGAGATAAAAATTGTTGCTTTTACGTTAACGACCAAAACAGTATGCTAGCCACCTCATGCAGACACCATGTCAATTTCTAACAGCCTACTCGAAAAATGTATTCACCCATGAGTGAGTAATTTCACATTAGCCTTCGGGAACGTAGTTACCAGAGCAAGCATCTTTCTCTTGTTCGATTGTGACATCGATTCTCTTGTTACCAACATATCCCACAAGCGTTTATCATGCCCTGATGAAATACTTCAACAAGGAAAGTCGGACAAAACTACTTAGTTATGAACGAAATAAGAATTGCAGTAAATTTTTACCTGTAGTAAACTCTCACATTTCCATGTGTGCCTCGTTTCCGAACAATTGGAATATGGACAGTGGCATTATGATCTTTCTCGTGTACGGTGTATTTATCTTCACTAAACTCTATCACACCATGTGCTTCATCGTTGAGCATGATCGTAATATTAGCTTGACTTCGGGCTGAATTCAGTTGGGCCTTGCCTTCACTTATACTTAGTGTAACTAACAGGACCTTAACGAGAATACATCCTTATAAATACACAAATAACTGGAGTGTGGGGCAAATACATCCTTTAGCCGATTTAAAAAATTACATGTACACGTACATGTAATTAATATTACAGCAAGCAAGTTACGAGGCGATACGAGTTGGAAAGCGCATTATATGCCGTTTTCAACTTGCTTCCTTATTTAAACGTTATAACTTTACAATCGTTCTAGTATACTGAAGGACAACTAGATTGGAATTTTATCCATACCTCGTCGATCTCGGGAATATGATCGGGTAAAATTACGATATCAAAACTGGTCGTGTTGTGCCCAGGGGGTATAAGACTACTGCCCTGAGTATGCTGTACGTCATCCGTAGCACGTCCTCCGTCGAGCATCACCTGCCAATTGAACCTAACAACATCGTGGGTGCCAAATTCACGTAGTACATGAAGTTTAACCACTTGGTTACCGCTGGATGGCTCATCAACAGAAATATCCAAAGAGGAGGCACTGAAACCTGGGGTAAAATAAAATATTACTAAAGCAACTTTTAACGTATGGGAGAAAAAGGTGCTCCAACAAAATTATAGATAAAACTAGTCGGAAACGTTAGATAATGTCACATAATTTCTTTGTAAAATAATACATTTTTAGGGAATAACTCGCTGCACTCAATATTTATAAGCAAATATTTAAACACCAATCAGTTTAATTTTTCAGTAGTAAGCAAATAAACTGTCTTACCTATTAATCCATAAGGATAATCATTTTCCACAATGGTAACTTCGCATTGTAAAGGGGAGCCAAAGATTACGCCGCCATCATTCGAAACCACGCGAACAACAAATGTCTCATTGAATTCAGGGTCTTGGTCGTTTATAATAGATATTGGAACTGGAGCCATCCGCTGACCATCTGAAAGCGTGACTGTGGGGGCGCTGACATGATAATCTTCAGATGTTCTTGGTGTAACCTCAATATTTACCGTTACCTAACGGGAAGATGTCGGCTTATTACACACTAGATTCAAGTGATGACACTAACTTCATCTCTTGGAACCACAAATTGAAATGGATAGAATTTACATTATCTAGTACAAATATAGCATCAGTTAGATAATTTTTTTTTGTTTTCAAAATCGATTTTTTTGTCTAATTTCAACTGGATCACTAAAAAATATTCCTTACTAAAAATATAGAATAAAAGACCATAACCAAATATCATGGACCCTATGAAAGGTCAAAAAGTAGTACCTCGCCAAATACACCTCCACTTCGTACGACGTTCAAAAATGCTTCCTCGGTATCTTCTTGAACAGAGACAGCAGAAGACGAGAGATGGACTATTCCGCTGGCGTTATCATTGCGAAGGATTATCACTCTTACTAGTCTTCCCACACCAATCCTCGGAGAAGCTATTGCTACAAAGTCATAGAAAATACAAGGACTTGATTCGATCGACGCTTCAAGCCTCAAATAAGAATGAAAACATACTCTGACTAAACATTCCACTTTAAACACAATATTTGTGTGTGTGTGGGGGGGGGGGGGGAAGAAGTTATAATTATTTACAGGTGTATGTACCAGAGAATACTTCGCAAATTTTTTGTCAAATGTGCATAACGTGGCCTATGAAAACGGTTTAGTATAGTTTCACTTTGTTTTCTTTTACTATATTTACTAGATTCTAGTACTTTTTAAACCTGACATTGTTTGGATAAAATCCTAATGTACCACAGATTACTAGTGCAGCAATAGATAAGGAACGGTTTGCCAACACAAAAACAAATATATATTTACCAAAAAAGTATAATTCTAAATAAAAGTTACCTTAAAGTATGTTCAAAAATAAGACTGGTATTCTGTGGTACCGTGGTATTTTGTGGTACAGTTCAAGATTGAACTTTTATTCGGAGAATAATTCATACCTTGTTGCCGCCTAGTAGTCGATTTAAAGTAACAAAAGTGAAAATGACAGCGAGCAAGATCATGTGCAAACAACTTTAAACATAGTGTAGAAAACATCATAGAAAATACAGAACATGACAGATTTCTAAAGCTCTAGGCAAACTTAAAACTAGGAAACATTGTTGTGGAAACATTATGTTTCTTATGACGTTTCCCAGTTTTCCCACGTCGAGAAACATAGTTGCGGGAACAAAATTTTGCATTACACAATTTTTGGAACCTGTTTTTGTGTGGCAACAATGTTTTCTAGCTTTCCCACATTTTTCCAATGTTTCCTCAAGCACTATGCGCAAAATTTCAAGTCTGCAACAAACAACGCGTGCGAGCCAAATTCTCACAAATATATGTCTCTTAGTTCGCCCACATTGGGAAACATGGAGAAATATTGACAGGAGACAATCTTCCCGCAACAATACCGATAAATTTCTAAGTCTAATATACAGTTTAGACAGCCTACCTGAACTCTGGCTCCCAATCAACGTCACTGAGGTCATATTAACAATAATTGTTTCATTAGCCTCTGGTGTGACGTCATCCATTATCGGCAGCACAAAACTTCCTGATGTTTGATTTGGTAGAAAGTCGATAAAACCGCTGACTGGATGAAAGTCAAGATTCTCTTCGGCTCTGTTGTACACGACACCATCCACAGAAACATTACTCTTTAAACTCGTGTAATACACGCGAGTATTACCCATAGCACCACGTCGCCGTGCAACTCGCACTGTAACATTCCTATTTTCTTCGCCAACCGTTAAGAGAGTGGGTTCGAATTCAAAGACTCCATACGGATCGTCATTGCCAAGAATGGTTATATTTGACACAATGCCACGAGACGACAAGCGACCGCGGGTTACGTTAACGAGACGCACAAGGTAGCTTTCAGTTAATTCTGGAAACTGAAATTAAGTATTTATAAAGTATTTAAGACAAAATTTTTCGCAAAACACGCGTACATTTTTTCATTAATGCTTCTCGAACTGTGCAATTTCCTACACTAGCAACTCTTCATGAGTGGCCTTACTTAACACGACAAGGTGTCAGGTTTGTAAAAGGAAAACAAAACTAAACTAAACTAACCGTACATACCACATACTTCACACGACAAGGTGTCAGGTTTGTAGAAGGAAAAACAAAACTAAACTAAACTAACTGTACATACCAAATCATCTCGAGCAACGACTTGAAATGTCGTATTCTTTACGCCAGTTCCCATTAACACGTTCCCAGTACTTCGTTCCAAATCTCCGCCACCGTTCTCGACTTCCCAGCCAATCAAGATATCTCCTAACGCACCACCTGACCTTTGAAGTCCAAAGTGGACTGTTTCACCTTCCATCACCAATCTTGTGAGTGACCATGATGTAAAATTGATAATACCAAAAGCATCGTCACTTGGTTCAATCACAATCATTGCTGTACCACCTGCAGCGATTTCAGCTAAAACAACAGAAGACGTGTAAATTCTTTACCAAAATCTCGTGAACTACATTCAGTTTTACATGATTAGTTTTTGTAATCCAATCTGATCTACTAGGACGCCCAATACATGTACGAATAACCCATTACTGATCCAACATTGCTACACGACAAAGTCCAAACGATACATTACATACCCTACCATGGATAATGAAAAGTGTTATTGATAGTGATATTTAGTTACCAAGTAATCTTTTAGAAATATAGAAATTTAAAGTGCAAATAAATCGTTGACGTGTATTACAAGATTGAACCTAAACTTAACGAACAATACCATCTACTCTAACTTCGACGCCCAATGTACTTCTGTTCTTCCCTTCCTTATACGATAATTCTATTCACTTTACCTCCTTGCTTGGCGTCGTAAAGTTCCACAAAGAATGTCTTGTTTAGCTCAGGTTGATCATTGTCTTCGATAGAGAGATCAATACTCGTGCTTACTGCTCCAGCAGCAAAGGATATTGTACCAGCATTAGGAATATAGCCATTTCCTTCTCTAGCAGTTCCTGGTTGCGTTTTCCACGAGCATCTAATATTCCCTAAAAGAAACACACGAATTGGGTGAATTTTTATATCACGTCAATATAGTCGTTCTTTTTTCAGTGTTTTCTTTTAAGGACATTTAGCGCGAAAAAAAACATCGTTCATTTGCAGTAAAAAAAGAAAGCCTATAAAACCCACTGCAAATTTCTACCATAAATATGAGTTCCTGTGAACACAGAATTTTGCACATCGAATAAATGCTAAATTTTGAAGAGATTGTACGAAATGCTCAAAGAAATTACTGTAATCGGCGATTCATATATACCCAAGCCTTACCTCTCAAAGGTCAATTTTGGCAGTGTAAACTATAGTGAGTAATGATCCCCATGCACTTACCTAATACCCCTTGTGCTCTCTCGATATACAACTTAAAGCTTCCAACGCTTTCTCGCACTTGCATTGTAAACAAATGATTCAAAGGCGAAATACTACTATTTCTAGGCGGCTTGCTGGCAAACTGTAGCAATCCATAGGGAGAATCGTTTTCCTTGATGGTAATATTGGCTACAGAAGACAAAGCACTGACACTTGCCCCGCTTCTTTCTGTACTTTCATCTTTCCCGTCCCTTGACTGCGCCGAAACCAAACGCAGTTGAAATTTTTCATCCAGTTCGGGCTTTGTATCGTTCAAGACAGAGATAGTGAGGCGCTGAAAATTATTTGAAACAAATAATGTACATTATTAAAAGAGGTATCTGACCATATTAAAGAGTTTAGCCCTAAATTTATCAACTGCAAACCAGGGCCAAATTTATTTATCGAATTTCATCAGTCGTCTTATGTATTTATTTATTCGCCATGGCTTTGATGGGTAATAATGTACGCTAGCATGTTTAATATCTCGTCTAATATGTCCTTGATACTATTATAATTATCTGACTTACATATTTGGAAGGATTTCGCAGGTATCAGTAATCTATGCACAGAGGCAGGTTGATCAACATTGGTTCAACCCGCCATTTTAACTACCGCATTTCTACACCTCTGTTTACTTCAAAACTTCTGAAATTTCTACGTAAACGAAGGCTTAATTAAACTAACCAGGTTTTGAACATAAGGAGAGTCAATCATTGTTGTTTGAGCCACAAAATATGAACTATTTTATACTAGTATACGAATTAATTATGTCTGTCGAGAGGAAAAAAGGTTCAATGCATAATATGTTGTCTGAAGGTATTTAAATTTAACCATGAGTATTGCATCGTCACTTTCTTGTTAAATATCGGTGGTACAAAATTTGACACATTTGATTGACCACTCACTATAAGCGCCATTTCTAAACCAAATAAGCAGGAGATGACACTTGGAAGGAAAACATCAAATTTGCTCAATCACTGCAAATCAATCTCTAGCCTAGATTGCAAGCACTTTGGGAATGCAACACGATAAGAAGACTACTACCAACCTTCTCTCTTTCACCATTATCAAAGATCAATGAACCAGAAGGAGAAATAAAATCGTCTGACGCTCTCGAGCCATTTTCACGAAAAATCACCCAGTTAACTATCACCTTACCGCGATAGGCAATAGTTCTCAGAACATCAAATGAAACATTTCCAACATTTTCCAACACCACTCTCGACAATAATTGAGTAGACTTGAACGCAAATACACCGTTGGCATTGTCACTTTTCAACACTAAAGTATAAAAAAAAATACAAAATTGATTTAAGAACATACTATGCATTAAAAATGGAAGTCCTTATACTGAAATCCTCATCATTTATAGTCAAGTTAATACACCTGACTTTACCTTTCAGGTTAGCCTTTGAATTACTTGGATTATCTATTTCGGCACCGCCACGACTGCTGACCAGAATCACAGAATATACTTTCTCGTCTTCAGTGATTTCATTATCATTGGTCGTCAAGGTAACAACCCGTGACGCAAGAGATTCGGGGTACTCAAGATATCCATTGATTGGAGTGATGTCTGACACTGAAGTGGCAATGACTTTCGCTTCGCTAGAAAATATAATAAATGAATGAAATAAATGTTGATGGAACTGGTATGCACGTTTTAAAATGTAATGTTTTTACCTGTTTTTCAGGGTTTTGGTAAAGATTTTAACATCCTGAAGTAAACCTTCAAAGTGATCAACATTCGGTCTTGAAATTCCGAGATATAAATCTCCATCACCATCACTGATCCCGTTGAATGTTGTGGAACTGTACGGGAAAACAAACAAAATAACTGTACTTGACAATAACAGGTAAAAATTCGAAAATCAAAACAGCGTTAAAAACGAAATTGCGTTGTAGGTTGACCAAAGCTCGCCATTTTCCACTCAACAAAAGTACCCAAACAAACCTGTTGGTTGTGATGTGATTGCTGTCGTAATAAAATGCAACGCTGTCAGTCTCGCTGCTGATCGCAACCATTATGTTATGCCACTTGTCATCAAGAATTGTTCTTCCTATTTCAGTGAACGCCTGAAAATACACAGATCATAAACATCAATGTTTGAAAGCTCAAGACTGCACTACGCGTTTCTGTTTTCTGCACGGAAACAACAGTGTTAGAGATCCAAAAGAGAGAGAATTATAAAATTGAGTAATTTCTTTTTATTCAAACTCGCATGTTGGACTAAATTTTGATCTAGGAAGGAAAGATAAAATCTATCATCACATTTAGAAAGTGCATTTTAAATAGCAAAAATTGCAAAGTTTTCATGGCGGTGTATTGTAAGTTGTAAAATCCAAAAATTAAGTACTTACGGTTAAAACTTTGCCACCAGTTACGAGGAGTTGTAAAGTCAAAGTGACATTGGCGTTGGTGTCAATCACCAGCCTATATGCGACGCCCTGTCCAGAATTGAGCACTTTAGCAAGTATAGTTCCCCTTTCATCTGCTTTGGGTTGCAGCCATACACTAGAAAAGAAGCATAAAACGAGGCAATGAGATTCCAGAAATTTAATTTTCCAACAATGCGTGTAGCGATTGGGTTATTTATTTCTCAAAGGAAAACTAACTTCGAGTAAGTTGTCATTTCTATCATTTGAAGTGCCCAAATCACGTGAAGAAATGTGCCAGCCTAAATACAGCTATAGCCGATCATTCCCTTTCGTAAAACAAAATTTGTTCGGGGTTCTCTGTCATAATTATTCAAATTAAAATAACTGGTAAAATCGAATAAGAGTCGAATGTTTTAAGTGAGAATTTGCAAATCGAGTCTTATCAACATTGCCTGGTGAAATCCCATAAGGATTTCACGTAAAAATAGTCTTGCAGATAAGTGAAAACAATGTGCACTTGATGATACAAGCATAAAACTTGGCATACAGTTATGACAAGTCGTGAGTGAGTGATTTAGTTATAGGGCCATTGCAGGTTTACATCTGCTGGTCAAAAATTCAAGTATTTGTCACCTTTATCTATTAATTTACTATACGTTATGAAAAAGTGAAATTTCTAGTTTAATTTTAGTAAAAGCTACTAACATGAATAGAAAGTTCGCGAAAAAGTACATATAAGACAATTAAGCCATTTTTACTATTTTGTTTGTCACTTTGTCTATATTTGCGCTCAAACAGGTGAAAAATGCCGCAAAATACTCCAAAGGGCTGTTTTTTAACGACTTCAACCTCCTGTAACTCGAAAACAGGTTCAAAACCCGTAAATTCCGCTTAAATGTCTTATATTTAGTTTTTGCCAAACTTGGTATAAGTGATTTTCGCTCATAATGCAACTGAAATTTCGTTTTTTCGAAAGAATAGTAATTGAATATATCATTAGTAAGAAAACTCGATTTTGTTGTGTCAACGAAAAAACCTGTTATGGCCCTTTAGCAAAAATGCTTTTCTTAAATATGCTCTACAATCATGGCATGTTGTGTGCTTGTATCATAAATTGCACAATTGCTTTATCACTTTACACCAATCGGCTGGACTACAAGCCTTAAGAAGTTTTTATGACGATTAATGCTGATACTTTTGTTATGCATTGTATTAATTGGGCACAGAAGTGAAAAAAATAAAATAGGCAATTCACAAGGAAATTTATTCAAATTTGCTCTAATCAAGCAAAATTTCATGCAAGGAAGCAGACCACCTCTCTTCTCCTAAGAGGTTTTGAGAATTCCTCTGAATTCCTTTAGACTTCCGTAGTTTTTACGAGGAATTGCCGACGGAACCTCTTCCAAAAAACACACCCGAACACAGGAAAACCCGGGGGAGGGAGATCCAAATACATCACATACATCAGTTATTTATTATACAGCACACCCTGCGCTTAAAACCGTTTAATATTTCTTCTGAGTAAATTTAAATGCAATTGTTAAATAAACAACTATTACCAAACTATAAAAAATAAATATTGACATCTACGTGCAATATGAATCGCCAGACGAGTTCGTTTTTCGTAGTTGCACATCGATGAAGTGCCATGGACAATGTTTAATTCATAAGCATCAATAACAAATTCCATAAAATGTGTAAATATTTACCTTCAATCTAAATTTGTTTAAAATTTAACGAAACAGTCACATCACTATTTTCCATCTTGTTGACTTATGTTGTCACCCCCTCGCCCCCCCCCCCCCGAAACTCTTGTATATATTTTTTGCCGTTTTTCCATTGACGTTTTTAACTCCAACAAAATATTTCATCCCGGATTAAGCTGCGAGACTTCGCACACTTTCGGTAAAAATTTTGTGCCAATCCTGTGCATCCATTAAAAGTTATGTAAGTTTTAGCCTTATTTCCACTAATCCAGCATTATTTCGACCATTCTTTGGCAGAGGTTTCCATAGGCGACTCCTCGCAAAAATTACGGATAACTAAAGCAATTCAGAGGAATTCTCAAAAATTCATAGGAATTCTCAAAAACTCTGTGGAGAAGAAAGGCAAGCCACAGTCACAGACTGAAGCTGGATTCCACCTTAATAGTCCTGATAACAATGAATACAGTATGAACCAAGATATTTATTGCTCACTGGAACGTGATTTACCTGATTGTAAATTCTTCAGTAGCAACGTATGGAAACGACTCTACAACAGCGTATGAACCTACGAATTAAAACAAAATAGCATTGTTTCAATTATTTATAGTTTTTAAAGAATTCACGAGAAAAACACAAAAGAAATTAATCTATCTGTAAATTAGATATTAAAGATTTTGTTCGATTCACATAAACTTTAAGTTCTTTTTTCTAACCAAGAATAAGAAAGTTTCATCCTGACATTCTTCAAGTAAAACAAGACACCTGGAAAGACGTTTACACTGGCCTGAAAACACAAATCTGACAGCATCGGTTGTGCGTGGGCCTGTTTATTCAGATTTGCCGCAAACAGCAGTATTTGGCCCGAAATAGAGCTTTAGCAAAAGTGAGATACGACAATTGCAGGCAACCCCTTGACGGCCGCCATGTTGAAAATGAGCCCGCAGTCAAAAAAGTCACACTGGTGACAACAAACAAACGAAGACAGAAAAAAACCAGTAAAATGAAGCATTCTACCTGATCTGTATCTGATTTACAGCGCCCGTTAATTCGCCTTGCGTTTATAAATCAGATCGTGGCTAGTCATGCTTTATCTACTTAAAAATTTTACTCTATTAATTCCATTGCTTTAATGTCATAGATAACCTATCTGCACCTATATAAGCATTTATTAGTGGTAATATTCCCAATATATAGTTTTGTGTTTTCTTTATTGAAGTTTTTAAGTATGTGTCGATCATACGACCACACAGCTATGTGAAACAGCTAATTCAATAAAATCTTATTGGGATACGTTTGACGGGAAATTTTAAATTTTAAATATTTGACAAGTCTTTTTATATTCTTAAAGAAAATCTTTGTTGTGAAATAGATAGGAGGATCCAAATGGTATTGATCATACACAAGAAGATCATGTTATGGGACGTTTAAACAAAACAAACAGTGACCACAACCAGCGCCAGCCGTTTGTTGAATCCGACGGCAAAAGATGAATGAATTTAATTTTTTTGTTCCTTTTTAAAAGCATTGATTAAGCAATTTTGTTCTTCTCCTTCGTATAGCTAACCCGAAATCATTTTGGAGAACAATGCTACGGCAGGCTTCTTTCGCAGTTCTTGAACTAAGTAACCATTTCCCCGCTTTATTCAAAAAACGTGCAATAACGTAATACATATTTTTTATTCATTCACAAAGACATTATAAGCCAGCATACGAAACTGGCTGTGTACTCACTGTTGGCAGCAGTGAATTCCAATGCATAACTTCCTGTATTTGGTCTTTTCCTCTGAGCATCATTTACCATCCTGGCTCCCACTGTCCTACTCAAGAACACCAGATCCCATATATCACCTGGATCTAATTGGGCATTTGCCTTATAGATGCACCATGATACCTGAAACGCAAAGTCGACATGCAAAGCTACAAATTTTGTTGTATTTTGTACTCTTACTGTAACTCGGTCTCGAAAAAAGCAATAAATTATAGCTGTAATTTAACAAGCGAAATGAATTGAACAAAAATTAGTGCACGACACTAATCATAGAAATAATACATAAAGAATGCACACTTAGTCGCGAATTTTGTCTTCAATAAGGGTGCCACTCGAAAACAGCCACCTTGGATTAATATTTACACATAATTGAAGTATCCATGAAGGTAACTATCCCGACCAACATTACTAGCCATGAGGTTCTCGGGAGGAATCTTTTTAACGCACTGGCTAAATCATGGGTGCGCATAATCAATAAGAATCTGTGTGCTTTGTGACAATACAGCCAATAATACCCTTACTTACCCCTACATCTCTGTCCTTTCCGCGCTTTCTGAGAACAGTCAAGTTAACCGTGGCTTCATACTCGTATCCAGGCTTCGTATCCTCTGCAACACTCTCGTCCAAAGAGTTTGGCGCAAACGAAAAGAGGCCGTAGGGATTATCATTGGTTGGAATATAAATATAAGCGTCTGTTAGGTTGATGGAAAGTTTACCACCGGGACCTGGAGAGCCTCCTGCGAAAACAGATATTTCCAGATTGACGTATAAATCTCGATATGGATAATGATCGTATAGAGTATACAGTATAAAGCTCAAAAGTGTTTTAACTTGTTTCATAACTATCTAGCGCACCCGTCACAACGACTCGCGTCATAAAGGGTGCAAACGCTAAAAATGTAAATGAATATTGAGTTGATGCTTTTGCATTCCACACAGAAATTTATCCTCTTTCTCATATTAAATAGAATGTCTGCCAGCTGTCAGCATCAATAAACGCTAGCAGCCTCTTTGGTATTGACTGCATCAATGGCTCGTTCAACTTCTTGTTCAGGTCGATCTCTGTCTACCTCTTGGCTCTTCACACAGTTGTGCGCGCAATTTTGTTGATTTCACCTAATTAAACTCCTTCCCCAACCCCAGAACAAATGACGTTTTTCTACAACGCCTTTTTGGATTGCATGGATTGCATGTAAAGAGAAAAAGTTACTAAATATCGTGAAAAGATGCACTAAAGACCACTTACATTTTTGCTTGTACACCCTTTATCCGCGGTAAGGTAATCATGCCGTATGTTAGATATAAACATGCGTACCTGTTACATTTTCCAGTACAACCTTGAAATACTCCCCGTACTCAGCTAAATCATCAGACAACACACTCAAAACCAGCGTCTTGTTCTGCTCACGATCTTTAAATACCAATGTCCCTGATGTTTTTTCAAAATCTCTAGATTTCAGAGCATGAATTGAACCATTTAAGAACACTTGGTATATCTGCCAGTGGACATTGACTGTACCAAATATACCACGGTCCCTTACAACACTAGAAGAAAGCAAATAAAAATAAAGTCAGTTTAAGTTTCTACACCTAGTAACCTTGGTAACCTAGTAACCAACATGAGAGGGACTCTTATTCGGCCTAAGATGAGAGCAGAAACACCTGACAAAGCTGTGCAGTATAAGTAATATCATTATGTCTTGCGCCGGCATCACACAGGCGTAGGTTCCATTCCTACCGGACGACTCTGAGTTGATGGATTTTCCTCAACTGTTCCCGGCTTGAATTTCGACATGTGTATCATTTCTACTCCCAATTAAGACACACTTACCCTTTATAAATAAAACAAGTGATTAACCTATCCGGCGTAAATGAAATTACGATTTGTTAGTTTACTTCGAAAGAAACGCTACATCAAAAAGAGATCTCTGCCAAGAAAAGTTTGGACCTAATTATACTATCCAATATAAATATAGTTACTTGGTTTAGGTTTCTTCAACAATAATGATAAAAAACTGTCTCTGTAAAAAAATGGCTCTTGCTGAATCTCTAACGAGAACGGTATATAACTGTTAGGTCTACCCTGGGCGAAGAAAACGAGTAGGATTAGTTTGTTTTACTTACTTGAAGCTGACAGTGTTTCGTTCACGTGCAGTTTTATTTAAATCAGAATCGCCATCAAAATGAAATATACCATTGGGATCGTCGTTTGCCGCTATTGTAACCACGGCAACCGTATTGCCATATATGGAAGTATCACCAGTAGAAGATGTGAGCACGACGGTGAAATTCTCGTCACTTTCTGGTTTGTTATCATTTGGGATATACACCGAGATAGTCTTCCTTGTTTCTTTGCTTCTAAACAAGATTGACCCAGTCTGTGGGTCATAATCTCCATCGCTCGACATAGCTGAGTCGTCTCTGGTTGTGTAGTTCACACGCACAGCCTCACTTGTACGTCCACGACGTAGAACAGAAAAGTTGACTCGGTTACCCTCGTCTACTCGCACGTGGGTAGGGTCTGCGAATTCAATAGCATCGTCATTTCTGAGTACCGTAAGTTGTGCTTCATCGGGATTGCCTATTTTAACTCCACCTTCTGCACGAGTAAGAGTGACGGTGAAATTCTCATCTGGTTCTGGGATCTAAAAATACAAAAGGGTGCAGAACATAGAATGTTCTATGAATTTCGAAACTGCTGCAGTACAGGAGGGACTCTCCAAGTATTAGAAACGATAATCAAGGCTCAAAATATCAACTACTATAGTCAACGGACAATGGCTGGCTAAAATTGCTTGTTGACCAGTCACTTTTTTACATAGTCGTTTTCCTTGACCAGAAATATTTTAACGCCTTTGGCCAAAAACAGAAATCATAGCAAACCAAAAGAAAAAACACAAGGATTGGAAATGCGCGAAGAAACCGAAAGTGCTGGTCGATGAAGACACGACCAGTGAAGAACAGAATGGACTTGAATTCTTAGAATTTTACCTTTTCTTTTAAAAAGAGATTTATTAAATTCAAATTTCAATAGCTGTAGTTCATACAGGTATTAGAAACTTTATTCTGCGTAGAAATATTATTCAGAAGCGACTTAAAAAGCCTCTAACATTAGATTTGGACAATTTTTATTTTATGTCTGCTAAGCATACGAACTTACGCCATCTTCCACAGAGAAAATTTTGATAATTTTAAACTTTTCTCCTTCGCTAAACATGAGTCTCCCAGAAGTGGGCGAGATATCCCGCGATGCTTCATCAGCAGAAGTAACATTCCATGATACACTGACGTCACCAAACGAACCACGTTGCCGTTCAACAACGAAGCTTGCTGACTTCCGGTCGTGTTTACTTTCAGCTGTTTCAAACAAAGAGAGATTATTAATCATCAGCATTCTAACACTGGACATCGAACAGTGCTTATCTACATGTATCTACTCATTGTATAAAATCATTTCACGGGCATGCGTAGTGGCAATGCAGTAAGTGTGGCGTGCTAACCACTCTATCTTTGAAGATGGGGCCAACGAAGTTACGATCTAATTCCAAACCTAACTATACCCAGTGTCTTAGGGGAAAACCTGAGTACCCGACGAAAGCCCACAACATGCCATGATGAGTGCCAAGTGAGAGCTGAGCCCACGATCTTAAAGGTAAAGCGCTCGCTATAACTATTGTCCTAAAGAATATTTATAAAACAGATTATTGAAATTGTCGAACAATTTTTGGTTGTAAATTTCGAGGCCAAACAGAATTAGTCGCCATTGAATATCAGTTATTGAGTGAAGGTATATTTTTGTGCAGACTCGTAGCAATACATTTTTTTACTGTTGATGCGTCTTAATTTTCAGGGAAAGTCAAAAACATGTAAGCTAACATTCAAGCAGGAGACAGTTGAGAGAAAAACCATCCACTCGACAGATTTTCCTCAGCAAGGAATCGAACCTTTGTCTCTGACTGGTGCAGTGCTTTGACCACATTGCTGCGTGGGTAGTGTAATTTACTGCATTTCAGGGCGGTCATGTTTGCAGACAGGTAAATCAATCATGATTCTGTTCCACTTCACTCCATTTTGGATAATAGACAAAATCGGCAAACGTTTGTTTATTCACATTTTAAGACCACTCACACGCCCAGTTACTATTACATTAGCTTGTGGCAGCGTAATGGTGAACCACCAAAGTAACTCCGCATTTAGAAGTATGGACACGAGTGATCGAATAACTCGTATTCATGATTCGTATGCCTAGTTTCTTTTGTTCTAATGTACTCTTCCGCGAATCATAGCAATGTTATCCAACCATGTGAATCCGAAGATGGGAATTGGGTGGCAACGGTATAAACAGACGTTAGCCGATTGTGTCTGTTGCTAGGGAGTGAGTTAAATGTCCCTGTTATTAGCATAGCTAGAATCCCATTCGCAGGCATGACCACCCTAAAAAAACACATAAAATTACGTTTGCTTTTAATGTAGGCCACATCCACAGCTTAGGACTAAGTGCACTCCATCGGCAACGCAAAAGGGTACGTTCGACTCTCTCAACTGTTTCTGAATCTCGACATGTATATAGGTTTTCTATTAACGGCTGGACACATTAGCCTTCTAGAAATGATGATCTAATATCGAGCAAAGTGCCACAAAATCATAATTGGTTTACCCTAAACCTTTTTAGTAATACAACCTCATTTTCGGATTTCGAACCTCAGTTCTACGGCTCTGTGCATTATTATTGGACATTTTCCTAACGAAACTACATTATTTTACATTTTAAGCAACTTCCTTGATAAAACGTACTGTAAATTGCTATACCTGTAGGAAACCTTCAACCGGAAATTCACTGCCCAGATATTTCCCAAGCGTGAAACATAGTAGGTATGTTAGCAGCAACAAATGTTCGCAAGTAAAATTTTTTCTTACAGTGCTGGGAAACCTGTTTGAGGAAAGACAGGGTGACCCACTTACTGCTGCACGATTAGCAATTCTCCATGCATTGTATAAACAGATTTCGAAGGTAACGTACCTATAGAAAGCGACGTATTAGCAAACACGATAATCCCATTCGCATCATCATTTGCCAGTATTGTAACATTAAACTCGGTGATATTGCCCAGAATGCCTTGCTGGTTGGAAGGACCGTACGGAAGAAGACGGAATGTACACGTTTCGTTTGTCTACACGAAATTCAATCAAGAGAGCGGTTAAAAACAAAATACTTCCTACTAGGCAACAGTTGCAAGGCGTTGTGTGTCATGTACTCGAAATAGCCTCACATGTGAAAACAAACATTTTGCCGTCGCGAAAGTTGCCGGCTTAACACCTCGCAGAGCTGTAAGTAAAAAGAGCATAGACACGGGTTCTTCTTGTGTATTTATCCTTCCTTGCCATATACATACCGGTACCTTAACCTAGGCGGGGGGTTTTTTAAACTAAGACAACAATAGAGACATTCCGAATGACGTTTACGCTAAATATGAAACTAGAACCATTCCTGTGCAATACTTATTGAAACGCAGTATACGCACGAGTACAGCCATGTCACTTTCGTCGCCAGTTCGCGCGTACTAACCTCAGGAATGTCATCGTTCTTGACAGTAAATATTTTTGACTGATATTTTGTTTCGCCTTTTTCAAAAATCAAGACAGCTTCTCCTGCAGCGAAATCGTCTTTTCCTAAGAGGGAGAGACGTTATTCGGTTACTAATGTCCTGATCAATTGACGATTGTGTGAGAAGAGGAGACTAAGCGGCATAGAGCAAAGCAATGGGTTATAAAAACAAGATGTACGTGAGGAAGGAAGATGGGACAAAGTGAAAAACGTTTGAGGAATGCGTTAGTCTTTTGTCGGATCAGATGCCGAAAAGGTGCAAGAAACGCGCGACTGCCAAACACTATGTCAATCTTATTTAGCGTTTATAACAACTCTATTGCAAAAAAAGCTTTGCAGTGATGTTCATCATTTTAATAATCATAGCAAAGTTTAAGTTAAGATATGTTGCGCTCGTTCAGTTAAACGAGAGTACAAAATACATGAAACTCAATTTAAATTCGTATAAAATACACAATATTACAATGCACTATTTTTTTGTTGAAATAAAACATGTCAGATGGAGTCTTCCCAGGGACTGTTATAATAGAAAATAAATTCGTTATCTCAAACGAAATTTCACCACTGACTATTATTTGGTCAAACGAACCAAAAAGTTGCTTGAAATCTAAACTAAATGTTTTGTTGTTTCAACCAAACACAATATTGGTCAGATAAAATGCAAATAGGACAACAAATTTGTTTTTACAGGAGCGTGGACGGCAGCATCTGAAT
The DNA here is from genome assembly GCA_963855995.1 of Muricea muricata. Classification (NCBI taxonomy): domain Eukaryota; kingdom Metazoa; phylum Cnidaria; class Anthozoa; order Malacalcyonacea; family Plexauridae; genus Muricea; species Muricea muricata. Next base: position 5,518,561 of record OY979728.1, on the reverse strand, counting down.
AGCATTTATTGGGGATTTCCCCAGAGCTATCGTCGTTAAGGCAACTGCATGGCCACACTCCTCACCATGCACTAAGCCTCGTCTTGATGTTAGGAGAACGTACATGTATAACATCTAAGGGAGATTGGTGGTGAGCACAATAGAAAAAACAACCGCCTTCAAGAATATTTCCTTCAAATAATCTTATATTCTTTGTTATCCGCTGTTTACTATATGTTTGATAGTTCTACCTCGGAGAAAATACAGAATATTGGTTTCACGTGAATTTTTAAAGCTATATTTTGAAAACGCTGTCAAAACAGCGATCGCTTCAGCGCACAAGATCTTGTAGACTTACACTTACATATTGCAGTATCGCATCCTACAACATAAAATCATTCTAGACGCCAGTTTTGAAATTTTGCAATTTTGTTAAACACAACATATGAGCATGGATGCCAACGTTTTTACACAGTTCTAAGGCGGCTAATGCTGTTTGCTCATTAAATTTTTCAACACTTGTGTGCGCAATTTGACGTGAACAGAGGTGTGTAAGAGTTTGTAGCGTGAAATGCCATCAAATGAATGAACAACAAAATTTGAAGCAACTTAATGAGATTTTGCTGATAAAATGGAGGACTGTACTATTTATACCATTTATTGTCTGGACTTTAACCCATCGTTTGTCCAGATTTCCTCCAACTCTTACTACAGTAACATTCAGCTTGTCGTTTTGATTTTCCTGCAAGACAAAAGTATACAGTACGTACAGTAGATTGTCGGTCATCTCATACTTTATATGTTCCGGTGGTTTCTTTATAACAAATTTCACAAAAACTATTAAAACTTCTTTCTTAATTGACTGCTTTATAACCGGGAAAGCTATTTCTTCTATCTTGAATAAAATATGATCAGTTTACTTGGGTAAGTTCTTCAAAAGCCGTTTAGCATATTAACCTCTATTGTTGAAATTTGAATGAAATTCTCCGGCAGATTTTTTAGAAGCTTAGAAATATTTGATAAAAAGTCTTGTAGTAGCTTTAGTTTCTGAAGTTTTAAAATAAACAAGTGCGTGAAAATACAACTATTTAAACAATGGTTAACCCAAAAAAAACTGGTCCCTGTATCGCTTTAGCTTGCTGCGAGTTGCTCTATCAAATCAAAATGATTTATTTGAAAGTTTCGTTTAAAACGATGCAAGCACTCATAGCGAGTTGGTTTACAATGAGTGCAAATGAGTGTTTATACTTACGGAAAGAAGAGTGGACTTGATAGGGACAAATTGAAACAGCCCTGCTGCGTTATCATTGCTTTCAATCGTCAAGATTAATTCAGACTAAACAAGCAAAAATAAACGATGATTTTATCGCACTATTTATCAACTTTTTGCGAAAGCAAAGTATTTATTACAGAATATTCATAAACAATCACTAAACCTGCATGGGGAAATATTTAAAATTGAATTCAGACAAAGAAAATTCAGACCCTTATTCAAAAACTAAAAAAAAATTGTTTGATTCCAAGCGCAAAATTAGTGCCACACTCTTACGACGTTCAGTGTACTACCATACTCTTCGTTTGACTTCAGTTACAGTTAAATAAAATTATGATAATGTGCATGATATGATTTGGCTGATCAGCTGTTAATCTGAACTTATGAGTTACGTTTACCACAAAAAGTGCAGCAAAATATTTATTAATATATATACTAACCGAGCCGGGTTGTAATTTCTGATTAGATTCAGAAACATTGTGTAATCGGACTATGAAGCTTTCATCTAGCTCAGGCATGCTATCAGGAAGTATCTTAATGGTTATGGACGCATTATGTTCACCTATAAAAAAATCATACAATGTTATATAATCATTGAAAGGCTGTGTAACTAATGTTGCGCTAGTATTTACATTAGAAATACAGGTAGCGACTGATAGGTGATATAGCAATCTTGATGCATGTACTACTTCAACAACGCGTTGGAGTGCTGCTCTGTACCTTTTTCAAAAAACAAACTGCCACTCGTTGGAAGCAGGTCTGTACTTGCTTCCATTCCAACAATACTCCACAATAGATTAGCCCGGTGTAGGGTGCCATCACGCAATACTACCAAGTGAATTGATAGACTATTCTCCGGTTCTGTCACAGTGACCTCGCTGTGTCTAAAGCCGATCTCGCCGTCAGCATATTGTGAGTGAACTGTGAGGTTTATGGTTGTGCGATACCCAAACCGAGGCGTAGTTGGTGGCACTAGGGTGTTACCTGCACGGTCAAAAATAAAATACTTTTTAAAGCTATAGGAAGTTTTCTTTTGTTCCAGAGAAATGTCCTGAAAATATATTTCTGAGATTTTACTACGGCAAAGCCTTTTAATTTTGGTGTTAGAATGCATCATATTGTTACAAAACCCAACACAGCAATTAAGAGCGAAGCTTTACTGCACAGTTTCTCTTCAAACAGTATTATGGAAAAAACTGACAAAGGCCTATTTGCGTGTACTAAGCCTTCATCAGGAACGTTTTAACAACCATACGTATACAGATTGTATTAAAAAAGTTTACAGTTGAAAAAGTCTGCTAAAGCAGAAAGTGTCAAGGCTTATTATTAAAGACACTTTTAAGGCTTTCAAACAAACATGGATTGCTGAAAAGCAATTTTAAGTAAGTAGAACAAGAGATTCGCGCAAATTCAACCGATTAGCCATCAATTACTGATGCAATTAAAATGTAACCTTTAAAAATTAGACTTTCCGCTACTTTTGCACATTTTATTACACATAATTGATTTTATGTCTCATAATTTTATGCCTAAAAAAATTAATTAATCTTATGCCCAAAAAAGTTAATTTAATCCACCGGTCGAACGGGCTCGCATCAAAATGTCTGAAGCTTTGCAATCTTATGTGACTTACGCCATATTTTAACGCTATCTGTTCAAAGGCCTTTTTAAACAAAACGTCTTTGACTCATGCAGACTTTTTCCAAATGTAAACGTTTTTTGATAAACTCTGTATATGGATTGCTATATCAACAAGGATGAAAACACAACGCCCACAGGGCGGAGTATTTTTTCACAGTTCGAGTTTTTCCAATTTTCTCGACTGTTGATATAACGAAAATGCTTTATATTTCTATATAATTAACACAAACAATAACAAAATCCTCAAAGAATATAAAAAAAATAACAAAGAAAAGTGGCAGGGCATTTTCCATGTTGACACATAGTTATATCAACACGGCTCATCGTATAAGTAATAGTTATAACACGAGCGACGGATCTGTATGGTTATTTACAACAGTACTGCAAGAGCGTAGCACGAGACATTCTCAATACCACACAAATCCGTCACAAGTATTATAACGTGTACTTGTGAAATGCATGATTAAACAGAATAATTAATGACACCAACTATGCATTAACTTTGATACAGATCAAATATAATACAGTAAAAATAACTACAGAATGTGGTAGCAAACCTACCAGGCTGTATAAGCTTCAATGAGTCCAAATGAATTTTGAAAACTGAATTAGCTCGAATGAATCCTTCTTTTGAGATGTTTAAACTAACAGAGACATTGTTTTGACCAGGCAAAAATGAGAGTGTGCCTGATCTCTGAACGCCAATACTGCTCGTCTGTTCAGTACCATCAGCACCATGGTACGTCACCAGGTAACCAACCGACACTTCGCCTAAATTTCCACCACTTCTTGAAACTGCAAAGGTTACTACCCGAAGCTCTTCAGTCTAAAATAAAAAAGTTTTCTTTCGGGCAAAGCAACTCATGGAATTAATGGCAGCCGAGCACATATGCAAACTAAAGAAAGCACCCAATTCTAAAACAAGTTTCTTCATTATATGACACGGCTTATATAGCCACACTAGACACAGACTCTTAACTATAATTGGACCAATTTATTATTCAAATACACAACGTAATACTACGTACCAGGATTAGTCTTTGATATGCTTCATTTAGGAATTCAAATACTCCATAAACGTCATCACTGTCTTTGACTAAAATCTTCTTTGATCTTCCTAAAGGGTCATTGGTAATCCTACCAGCGCTGACTGATTTTAACTCTATCACAAACGAGGACGCTTCTTCTGGTACATTGTCATCTGCAGCGGTAATATTCACGAGCTTTTGATGTTCACCATCACCAAATGTGACGACGCCATTAAGGGGTGAAATTTGGTCAGACAGATTAGCATGAGACGATACAATCATCCAAGTTACATTGACCATACCAAAAGCACCAGCAGTTCTGTTCACAATAAACTGTACCACATTACTATCAGCATCTTCGCTTATGGTAATATCACCATCCCTAGCCAATTCAAACACGCCCACATGGTCATCACTATGCAGGATCTGTATGGTACATTTTGATGGCTCTGCCAGACTTAGATCTGCACTAAGATTGGTTAAGTGAAGTGTAAAATTCTCAGATTTTTCGGGTATGTTGTCATCTATAATCGTAATATTAATCATTTTTCGTGTTTCATTTTTAGCAAACACCACTGTACCACTGGTTTTGTGAAAGTCCTCGTTGCCAATAGCACTGTCAGATTGAAGATACCATGCAACCCTACTAGCACGATTAACCGACGCTATCTTGTTGCTACCACTTTCATCCAGGCCTTTATAGATCCACACGACTACGTTGGTGTGGTTTTCAAGCACTATAATATGACTTACGGCAAATCGTACTGGAATGTCGTTAGCCAAAATTCTCACTTGGACTTTCGAAAGAGTGGCGTTAAGCCGAGCACCACCAGACACAGCCGTCAACTCGAAATCATAATCTTTATCCTTTTCTATTAGCTAAAAATGTGTAGGAAAAACCCTTCATTGCAGTTATTCGTCGTGATGTGGCAACACAATTTCTCACTCAGTCGAAATCAACAGAAAAGCACCATTATATATATATGCAACGAGCAACAGATTTGTTGCATGCAAGTTATAGCAATTTTTTACTAGACGTATTACTTTGCTTTAAACTACGTGATTTGATCCCGCACTTTTAGAATTTCAAAATGTCATTCCTATTCAACCATCACGCCAACAGAAACGAAAAAAAAATATTCCTTTTTACTCCCTGAAGGTTTTCTAACAGTGTTTTTCTGTTCGGCCACACCAGGCAAACAAAATGTGCTTCAAAGAAAAGAATGACATTACAGCCTCACAACGAAATAGAACCACGCATGTAGACAATGTCCAAATTTCGCGTCGAACTCTTTTTGAATTGAATTCAATTGAAAAGCATTGATCAATTAAAAGCACACCAGTGTAAAAAATCGCCTGTTTAGTGTTTACATTCAGGTCTGTAACGCCTCTTCAGTAATAAAGCAGATTTTTGAGGTGTTTACAATATTAACACCGGGCAACCTGAAAAGTATTCCTGGTCACGATGGAATCGAGCCTACATTACGCCGTGGAATGATAAGGTTGTAGGCTTCATTTCCACGTGGCATGGAATATTTTCAGCTTGTCGGCTTGAATATGCGATAATGCATATAGATTATATTAATGTTGGCGTGAATGTTTACCCGGTAAGCGGGATAACATTTTTTGAATAAAATTATTTGACTTGGCAAAATGTTTTCTCTCTAACTGAGATAATAGCCTGCGTGCGGGCCCACGAATGGGAGGTAGCTGCACGCAGGCTAACCGAGATCATTTCTGCCCCTATGCATGCACAGGCTCCGACTCTGTCATACTCAGGTAATTGGAATTAAATTTTTTCAGATAATTTCACAGAAATTTTTGAAGTCTGATAATAAACTCCAAAATTCAAATAAATTATTTGCTCTTGTAAATATAATAAGTAGCTACTATTTACAACATGAGTGGCCGTGTTGTATCAGCATATACGGACTCGAGGTGAAACTGAGAGTTAGTATATCTGATACAACACGGACGCGTTAAATTTTAAGTGTCAAGAGTTAAATTTTGTAACAATCAACAGAATCCTTCATGCTCACAATTACTTTTGTGTTTTCTTCAAAAATTATCAATGCAATAACAATTGTTTTTCTAATTCATAAAATTTTTGCAGAAATTTGTTAGCCCTAAATTTCAGGTTCCTATTGTTCAAAGTTTAAACAAGAATTTTCTGGTAAACGCCCATACACAAATTATCAACCTAATCAAACATCATGTTTTTCATACATACCAGGTCAGACCGAACTGAAAATTCCAGATTCTTAACAGATTCGCCATCATGAAATAACAACGTTCCAGAAGCTGGAGTTATGTCACTATTGTCAATCTGCGACGTTACCTTTTATTCAAAAACAAAATACATCGCATTCGTTTTCGGTATTTATAGTAAAGGTTGTATGAAAAACTACTTGTTGCGTTACGGTAACTGTGTATAATTAACAATTGTCTGCTGTCAGTTGCAGCGGTATTACAAATTGTCTTTGAACTGAATCAAATGACAGCTTTGCAGTACTGTAACATGCTAGTATTATTTTACTATTAAATAAGCATTGTCTGTCATGCACGCATCCTACACTTAGTATAATCGAATTATTGCTACATTAGCCTGTTAATCAGAAATGTAGACCGAACAGAGGATCTTCTGAATACTTAGTTTTAAACCTACATTTCATCCGATTGTTCAGAGAGCATCTATCGATGAATATTTTAAATAATTATACAGTTTAGTCTTTTTCTGTAATTATATAGCTACGCCATATAAAATAGACCATGATTCCCCTATTAGACACACTTTTAAATAGGGAAAATTCATTTGCGCAGATGGAAAGAGCATTTTATAAAATTGCGATGTTTAGTTGCGAAATAATTATTATTTATAAAATGTGGAAAATATAGTCAAGATAAACTTACGAATTTAGTATACTTTTGTATTACGCATGGAAATGCCTTACCAGGATGGTTTTTCTAACTATACCAGTAAATTTTTCGATCTCAAAAGTTTGTCTAATAGAAGAATGGTGTATTCTACGTTCACTTAGATGTAACTGTAGAAAGATGTTAGATATTATACAATACAGAAAGTAGACGATATTTCTTGAATGTAGTGTGCACGATGACAATGTTAAACAAATGGTAAGCTAACAGTAATATCTGCACTCAACGCGCGTGGCTGTATATTTAGAGTAGAATGATTAATAAGAACTAAAAAACAAGTAAACATCGATAATCATAATTACATAGGATCACTTACATTCCACTGCACCACGATTGACCCAAATGAAGCAATTCTTCTCCTTACTGGCAGTTTTTCCACTCGAGTTCCCGCTGTTCGAGGCTCTTCAACACTGATGCCATTTAGCTACAAAATTTCCAAAGTAAGCTTCAAATTAGCACTGTTTACTGTCTTTTTAATTTCTTTAGTAAGTCATGTAAATTGTGGGCTCGGGTACAATCTCGGGATGTTTGTAGGGTATATATACTGGACACTTAACAGGTCTTTAATATGGGTAAACGTGATCCCGACTATTACCCAAATCAACTCGAATAAGCAATAATATGCTACGGCTATCTTAATTTTATATTATACAAACACTATAATACTATACTCATTTAAGTATATTATAACTTATACCGACGGTCTGAGGGGTATGCTAAATTTTTCGTTCTCAGCTCGTGCGTGTATTTGTAAACAAAACACTCACAACAGTCTCTAACCCTTAAATACCTGATTTATATAACGCGTACAAACGTGATCATCATGATTGGTATACTATAGTACGCATATGACTTGTATAATTTTACACTGCGACTCACGATATTACTTGTATAAGATATTTATGCCGTACGTATTCAAAATGAGCATTGCTATTCATTAAAACTTACGAACATCAAAACAAAGTTGTGAGAAGATCTTTACGATGTTGATATTTGATGTTAGTCACATGACTGAAAAAATATGGCACTGTTCCATATTTAAGGCGGACCACGCTATTAGTTTTAAAAATATGATAACACGATAAGACGTCGTTTTTAACTTAATTGGAAGTGGGAACGACATTCTTTAACCAAAAACAGCATAGGTAACAACAAGAGAATGTTTTAGCTAGAAAATAAACGAACTTGGTGTCATAGTTGAAGAATTTTTCAAAGATTACATGGAACGGTGGAAAAGAGGGATTCTGGATTTCTAAAATGGATAAGAGTGGGAGATATTAGGCGTTTGAAGGAGAACTGTTCGTAAATTATCATGATCAATGTCTATCAACATTTTGAGAAAGTTTGCTTTGCCATATATCTTCAAAACTAGCAATGATGGATTCCTGGAAATCAATAATAATTCTAAAAGTACCTCCACTGGTGTCGTGGAATAAACGTTTGGCACTGGATTGAGGCAAAAAAATGCTTGAGAGCACAACAGAAGTTTGTCCTTTTGACGGGCAGACGAAATCAGCATGATAAAGCTTGGAAAATGTATGCATGGGTTAGATTATTGATATTCAATGATGGTATGTGACCAGCGAGGCTAAGGAGTCAACAAAAAAGTGGCAAAGTAAACGAGTTCTGCTAGTAACAGCGGAAATAGGGATCAGAGATCTCTTTTGCACATTTAGGCACATATGAAGACATGTTGGTTGCTAATAATACAGATCTAAATGATCGTCCTACCACTTCTTTGGCAGGTACCTAAAACCTTTCATCAGAAGTTCCTTTTCCAGCATTAGGGAATTATCATGTTGATCTCGACTTGTCTGTCTTGCCTTTCTCGACTTGCTGTGCTCTCAAGCATTTTTTTTCCTCAATCCAGTTCCAAACGTTTATTCCACGACACCAGTGGAGGTACTTTTAGAATTATTATTGCTTACCAGAAATCCATCATTGCTAGTTTTGAAGATATATGGCAAAGCAAACTTTCTCAAAATGTTGATAGACGTTGATCATGATAATTTACGAACAGTTCTTCTTCAAACGCCTAATACCTTCCATTCTTGTCCATTTTAGAAGTCCAGAATCCCTCTTTTCCACCGTTCCACGTAATCTTTGAAAAATCCTTCAACTATGACACCAAGTTCGTTTGTATTCTAGCTAAAACACTGTCTTGTTGTTAACTATGCTGTTTTTGGTTAAAGAATGTCGTTTCCACTTCCAATTAAGTTAAAAACGACGTCCTGTCGTGTTATCATATTTTTAAAACTAATGGCGTGGTCCACCCCAAATATGGAACAACGCCATATTTTTTCAGTCATGTGACTAACATCAAATATCAACATCGTAAAGATCTTCTCACAACTTTGTTTTGATGTTCGTAAGTTTTAATGAATAGCAATGCTCATTTTGAATACGTACGGCATAAATATCTCATAAAAGTAATATCGTGAGTCGCACTGTATATACTACAGTATAGAATTAGTCTACTTTTACAAAACCATGACTTACCACGTCAAAACCTACTACACCATTCCCATCATCATTTGCTGTGATTTTAATATAAGCCAGTTGAACACCAAGTTTGACATTTTTTCCTGATGATATTGCCAACTGGACAGCATAGATCTCGTCCCCTTCTGGTTCTGTGTCGTCCTTGACAAAAAATCTACACGTCTGTGAAGTATCACCAGAAGAGAAACCTTCTTCAACTGCATGCGGTGTTTCAAAATCCTCTGTTGAATTTAAAATCTAAAAGTCAAAACATTTTTTCATTTTATTTTTAACTATATAGTGCTTGATTTCCTCGACATATTTCCTTCTGGTATTAGAGAAGGGGTCAAATATTTGTAATGTAGGGATGTTCAAGCGAATCAAACACCGGCAAGCTTAGTTTGATCTTATCCAGATACCAAGAGGATCATCTTGTTTCAGTTCGATGATCGCAGCATGAAGGTGTTCTAGAAGTGAAGAATTACGGACAGAAGAGTGGATCAGATGGAATCAACAAACCTAGAGACAGGACTGTGTGAAAAATCAACAGGTTGATGGTCAACAAGAGGTAGAGAGTGATCGACCAGGACAAGAAGTTGAGCAAGCGATTGGTGCAGTAATATCCACGAGGTTGCCGGACCATCTCCCACTGCACAATCAATGACACCACCCCCAGGTCCATTGCTTGATCGTAGGAACAGCTAGTCTGGAAAGAATATTCGTACGACCCTGCATTGGATCCTTTCAATCAGGTCTTGTACGTATTCTTGGTCATGGTTTGCAATCAATCTCTCGGAATGCGGCAGACAATGTCACCCACCTACGCCGCCTGAATCCAACAAAAGAACTAATAACATATTATCTTGTTTTATACCTCCAACATGGCCACTGTGGCATTAATTGCAAACCATCAATTGGAACAACCAGACCTCGTAAGCGATTCCAAAATTGGTCTAATACACTCAAACTAACTTATTCGCGGCAATTAACGATCTCATCAATAACTGTGGGCATAGTGACTAACAAACATTGATCAAATGAAAAGACCACTACAGGTCTTCTAAGATGGTTGATCTGAGTAATTTACATGTCAAATCCATCGACTGTAAGAGAAGTGTAGGTTGGAGGATCACCAACTGACAAACATTGATAGGATTCCCTTGGTATCGAGGGATTTAATTTCACGTTGTTTAGATTACCTACAGTACTGTGCAAAAGTTTTAGGCACCCCTCTTTTTGCCTCTCACGTGAAAGCTAATATCTAATTTAAAATAAAGCCGATTTCAGTGAAAATTTAGCATGTGGTAGAGACAAATGTTTTATTACATGATTATAGAGATTTATTCATCGATAAGGCTGTGCGTAATAATCGTTCCAAATTAGCAATAGCCAATCGGCATCAAGAACGATAAAATTTCACTCGGTGAAAAATCATCGTTCACGGCCTTTGATTGGACGAACGATGTTTTTTCACCAGTGAAAATTTATCGTTCAGTGTTCTGATTGGCTGACCCGAACGTGCAACACCTGCTCGCAGGCTAGTGTAAACATGGAGTCTGATTTTACAAGTATTTTTTAACTCACCGAAAAGAGAGATTTAAGACAATTTCACTGATAAAACAACCACCTAAAATCATAACGACGACATTCGTGGCCTCATTAACTTGAAATAAACCTCATGGTTTCATTTTCAGCAAGAAAACAAAGCAATAAATGGTAAGAAATTCCATTTTAATATTTTGCTTGAGTATTTGTTTTTGTCAGTAAGTTATATCCGTATCTTTATACACTCATCTTTATACTCATATAATAAACAAATTACTTCATGGTTGGTTCGTTTGTACGATTTTTATTTTTCACTCGTTGTGAAGGATCGCTAAACTCACTCGTTCGCTGCGCTCACTCGTTCGTTTAACGATCCTTCACAACTCGTGAATAAAAATCGTACGCACTCACCAACCATGAAGTAATCTCTATATCTGTCATGAGTTACTTTTAAACAATTGATAATGCGAAACGGAAGTTTAGCTATTATCGGAAGTACTGGTTACAACTTGTCCTCAGAGTCAAAAATGAAGCACGCAACTTAACTTTTTTGTGGAAGTTTTCAGCGTGATTCTGTTGCAAAGTGGTTACAGTGGAAAAATCTTTAGTGCGAAAAGTTGATTTAAATTTGTTCACTTTGCAGCCTGGTTTAAAAATCTAATATAATATGATGCTATATAAGGCGGTTTAATTTGACCAATGGTTGTTGATATTTGCCCTAAAATTGAAATGCTGTTATTCCATATAATTTACACATGCTAAAACGTTGCAGAAAAATGATCACAAATAGAGTACCAAGAGTATGCAAGAAGGACTGTTTTTCAGACGAAGAGATTTTATTCAAAACTGAACACTGCACGTTGCACCAAATTGATCAATATTTTTAAAATAATTTAGTGACAATAATTTAGTTTTTCTACAATGTTACTGGAAAAAAGATTAATTATTCAAAAACTGTACATGGATATAATGATGATATCTCAAAAAAGTAGTATATCACCATTTCGGTTATAACTGAACTTCCGGTTTGCAATATCCATGTTTTTAAGTAACAAGTTGCAAGTATCATTTTGCTCCATCACCCATAAAAATGTCATTGTAATTGGTTCCATTTTGGGTTAGGTATGACTTTTTATGTAAAAGCTAAAAAACAGGGTGCCTAAAACTTTTGCACAGTACTGTAATTACAGAAATTAATAATTAGTGACGGTTAGACCGAAGCGGGTAGTTCGTTTTTCGTGACAATTTCCCACAAAATATCATCATCCACAAACTTTAACAGCATCATCTCCCGCATACAGGTGATTAGATGTAAGAGCCAGGCTTGGTTCCATTAGTCTATTGACAGACTGTAAGAACGAGCCATGGAGGAGTGACTACATGACTTTGCTTACTATAAGTGTGAGGCAAATCGTTCTACATAAGAAAATATCTGAAGTACTTAGGTGAAGATTTTGGTACGGAAGTCACATTTATTTAGCGAATTTTCACGACAATGTAATATATTTCCCTCTTGGACAGAAGCACTGAAAACGTAGATGGCAATGGGCGGGATAAGGAAGCAGCAGCGTTCTCACGGAGCCACTGTAGAATATAGAGTGGGGTATACAGATAGCACACAGCATTTTCAACCTTAAGTCTAAAAGAAAGTCAACTGCAATAGAAGTTCACGATAACGGAGGAAGGATGTTTTCAAGTGAATATAGGCGACGTTTTACACTCGAATACACTCGCGTTTTATTCTATCTAAAACAGCTTGCGTTTTAAATATGATAAAACGCTCGTTCCCGCGTATTTAAAAGTACGAAATACATTTCAGTATTAGGTTTAGGTAGATATTGGCCAACAATGCAGTTCATTATAAAGGCAAAAGATTGAAGCTTATCGTGGAAGGAATTAAGGATGCTTGGGATACCGATATATTGAAATTTTCGCCGATACACAGAAATTATATGGCCATTTGTAACATCGATATTGTTCCATCACAGTAAAAAGACGGGTTTTCAATTCTTGACTTGCATATGTCGCCATGCTGGTGGTGTTGGACACTAACTGATCGTGAAAGAGAAAGATTGTCTCATGTGTCCTGAGAAATTGGTTGCAAGACAAGTAAAAAATAGTCCAAATATGACTGAATTAAATTCCTTCCACAGAATATCGGTATGATTTTATAAATACAATTTTTCCGATATACGGATACCGAGAATTTCTTATATCGAACATCATTAGCAGTAATCCATACGTTATATAATCATAGATAACAATAAGGGTAACCAATTTACGGATTTATGGCTGACAAAGTACCGAAGACCATCTTCCGAAATCTTAGGAAATCAAAGGTCTCTATCATTTCAGAGCTACGAAAGTTCACACTTCGATTCCGACACTCCTGAAATCTGGGGCATGATAAAATTGGGAGATGTACGTCTACTTAAAAAAAAAACATGCAAGTTAAATGTCGTTAAAATCGCCAGTGATGATGGTGGCAAACCCAATTAATTAGGAGGCTATACTGAGCTCTCCGGAGAATCAACGAGGCGTGTAAACAAGATTCTATCGTGAGAAACTTCTGGGCAGGTGATAATGATATAATATGCCACCATAATTATGATAGATTTGAATTCATCTCTCGTGAAATAGTCGATTTGACTTTGATAGGAGGCGCAAACGACTTGACAGACAGGGTGAACAAGTTCTTTATTAACTAAAATCATGGGCTGACGATGTCTGTACATAAACATAAATCAATTGACCTCTTCGAACTATTGTTGGGCCTCATGTATATACTGTAGAATGATGTTAAAGCCATTCAGATTTATCACTGAATTACAGACATTAGAAAAGAGCTGTACTAGAACACTAATCAATTATCTCATACCTAGCGTATCAGCCGCTTTCCTATTGGCTAAAAGGAGATGCGTGTTTTATATTCCCATACTTGTGTTAAAAGCAGGTTTCCGATTGGTTCTCAGCGCGGGTAAGTTTTTTCGAACTCGCCTACTTTTTTCAAACTTTTCAAACCCGCTTTTCTCTTTTATCGATAAAACCAGCTGTCTGATTGGCTGCAAAAACCCAAACTCACGCTCTTCTTACGCTGCCGTCTGCCTCAAAATGCTCAACAACAATTATAGCAGACAAAATTTAGCTGATTATTAAACAAACATTTTGATAACAATTTCAGGCAAAAATGTCACAGAAACCAAGCAAAAAGAAACGGGAAATTGTAAACTAAAGACAACCGTGGCCCTGATAAAGAAATGTTGAGAGACCAAGTTTTTGTTTGTACAGAAACCATCTCAACCTGCTTACGTTGCCGTCCGCATATCAAAGTGGCGAGAGAACTGTCAATAGTTAAAAAAAAACTTGTGAGGACCAATTCAAAGAAATATCATAAACAATACAAACTGTTGAGAATCAAATGAAAAAATGAGGACTCAAAATAAGGAAGAAAACTGAAACATCAGCTAAGTATTTTATATTACTGGGAATAATGACCCAAGTGTAAGTATTTTATACACTTTATCCAGTCTATATTTTATACAAGTCACTTTAACTGCGTGGATCAACATGGGCATGAGATAAAAATGGATTACATACTTGCTGGATCATTCAGTCTGGGATTGAATGCAAAGAGGATGGCTGGATGTTTCTCAAGCTCACCTTGCCCTGCTCAGGAGGTTCCGAAAACTTTCAGCTACCCTCCATGCATCCAATCCATAATAATAGATATCTATTATTTCTATGATCCAATCCCATGCTAACCTTCGTAAAGTATGTTTCTTAATATGGCCTTGACTTGGAAAGAAGCAAGGATTAATTCTATATTGCAAACATTCCCAGGGAACCACCAAATTTAAACTACAAAGTTGTGAAGTTGGTGATCCCATCTCGTAATCCAATGAACTGGTCAACAATTTTTGGGAATGGAACAATTGTGTTTACTGAATAGTCAGTAAACAATAAATTGACTTATTCTCACATATCTAATTCACTAAATAAATTTTAAAAAAGTTATTATTTTAAAGATACAAACCGTGCAAGTGAAGGAGACATCTGTTGTTCCATTTCTTAAAACGTTTAAAACTGCCTCATTGAAGCCTACTTCTTTAACTTCCACTAGTCTTGTATCAAATGAAATAATTCCATCAGCCAGGCACAACTTAAGAATAGTAAGAAACAGCAGCGGTATGAACACTTGTTGCATGTTCTGGTAGAAAAAGACAAAGTAAACAGTTTGAGGTATATGACTCAATCAGGGTTGTAACTAGTGTGTTAATTGGGGGGGGGGGTTGACACAGTTAGTTTTCTGCCCATTGACAACTATAATTTCTTCAGAAACTACAATAGGTTTATTTCAAAAGAAATTAGTTGAACACAGAACATACCGGTATTAAGTTTATGAAATATATACATCCCAATTAGGCTCTAGTTACATGCCAGCATTCATTGATGTTGTTTAACTTGATACATGCAGGTTCAGCGATAAGGCAAGGATGAAGAGGCAAGGGAGCTGTGCATGGCTACCCTCCCTTTTATTGAGCTGAGCATATCTCCCTTCACCATGGCTCCGATCACCTCCATAGACAGATATTTGAGCCATTTTTACTTTGTCATTGACACTGATTATGGCTATATGGCAATATGTCCTTGACTATCATAATTATTAGTTTCCCCAGAGATCCCCCTCCTCTATGTCCTAGTGCAGGTTAATGTACAAGCTTCATTCCCAGAGTTCTGATCTAGTGGCTCCTGGCTCACGCAAGGAAACCCAGGAGGCATCAGCCAGTCACATGACCTGACCTGACTACATGACTTGTCACTGTATATATATGTCATTCTGGTAAAATGACTCAAAACATTGAAGAAAGACAGATGAAAAAGCAAATCTGCCAAACTCCAATACCTAGCAAAGAAGCCTGGGAACAAAGTTGTTCATAAAATACATAAGTTGTTGAAGCTCTCTTGTAAAACTTCAAACTTTTATATTTTAGGCATATTTTATTATTAATAATAATGTAAACACATTTCTTTGGGACATACGATGTAAGCTTCTTACTTGAGTGTTTTGCACAAAGCAAATCTACTTACATATACCTGAATTGTACAATATTTCAGAAAATAATACTGTTTAAAACTTGTGCCTCATAAACCCAGGTGTAACATGACACCTTGCATATTAAAATCAAAACTTAAAGCGCATAGCAACGCTAAAAGCAACCTAAACTTCACCAATATTTCACGTCAATTTCGCCTCAAATTTTCTGTACACTTTATTTGTGCTCTAGTATTATTATATCATTTAAATACGCGTGAATTTGCAGCGATTTTGATGATACAAAACAGTAGATCAGTTCAGAAAGATCGAACACGTTTAAACGTCATGTTTGTAAACAAACAAGATTTCAGCAAATGAGCAACGCAAATTTTTTTGTTAAAATTAAACGCATTCACAAAACAAATTTCCAGTTTTACGCCATGTATCCTTTTCATGACTCTACGATGCTCTATCCTTGTAATTTTGGACGTATTTTTGTCAGTGCGATTTCAAAACCCATCGCGTTACGTCTCTGTAACTTCGCGTTACTACGGACGCTTTGGAATTTAGGACTTCTCAGTGGTTTCCGCATAAATATACCTCACAATTTGCTTTAAATTAAGCACATAAATCATAACATCAAATGAAACCTCAAAATTATAAAACGAGCGTTTCTCATGCCACATTTAGGGCTACGTTACCGGTTATATTTGTTGACCAATACATAAATCTTAAATCTGTATAAATTATTGACATGAACGATCATACAACTACAGGACATCCCGCGAACAAATAGCAGACAGAATTGTCCAAAAATCAGATGTCTAGAGTTGTATACATAGTGGAGAATTATACCACTTCTACCAAACATTTTGTATGTTTCTACAGCCGAAAAACGTTTGAAAACACATGACATGACAGTGAACATGGTTTATAGTAAATAATAAGTTCTATAATTGTTGCAACATTACCTCTATAAACAGTGGCTGTTTTGCACCCGTTTGTAGTATTCAAACAAGTCTTTGTCAAGCTTTTACAAGCTATTACTGTCACAATGAGTATCTCAAGATCTTTCAACAAGGTTTACTCGTGTGTCGTCTGTTGTGAAATTGAGCTTTCTTCCAGCCACATTCCAACGCATAATTATTTAAATCAGAATTCAAAATTAACAACCGTCAGCAAATTTTCAATCCTGTGCCCACAATACTACAGCGGAAATTGTGGGTACTTTGTGTTGTGTAAGCGCCACTGGCATTTAGTTAACGTTAGGGTCTAGTGTTTCAGTGCGATACAAGGAATTGTTTTGTTTTACATGTGTATTTTATTCTCAGCATCAAAAGGCACATGAAAAATCTCCTTCGTCTGTCCCCCTAAAATTCTGGAAAACTGCATTATTCAGGCAACAAATCGTCAATGATTCGGGAAAAAGAATTCAAAAACGAACATTACAAGATTAGTAAAAATAAAAAAATTCAAAACAATTTCTGGTTTGTTTCAGGGTCAGACTTGAAAAAGCGTTTGAAATTCCCGTGTAGTGCCATATTGCTGTAGGTTTGTCAACTTTTTGCCATTGGGTGAGATCCTCAACTTATGGAGGAGTGCATACAGGATTAGGTTAAGGGTTAGGATTAGGGTTGTCGTAAATTTATCATATGAGTAAATTTAGAGGCTTTTAGCAATTTACTGATATAGTAAATTCGGATGAGGAGCTTATGCTGTTTTAAAAGCTTTTTGGTGGAATTTCGAGCTGACCGCGCGGTATATTCCTGGTAACTAGTTTCGTTTTCTGGCACTGGAGACAAAATGGCGGTAAGGAAAACAGAAAACAAGCTTTTTGAAGCGTGAAGCTTGTAATGTGTTTATTGCCTAGATTTAACCAGAATCAGTTGGGTGAGGACATCATAAAGTCCGAGGAGCCCGATCTCTGTTGCACGAAGAAGTGTGTGATATAAACACTGCGTAAGTCGTCGAGTATTTTACGAATTTTTACACGACTCGGTAGTGCTGAGAGGTTGATGTTAAGTCTGTCCACAAGCATTTGAAATTATATGAAAACTGGCTTCATATCCGTAAGTTAGAGGTGTTGAAGTAGCGCTCTAGTGTTTCGAAATATTTGTATTGTACAATGCTTGTGGACCGCTTTATATAATTTGTTGTTTTTGGCGGGTGGCTATGGGCATAGAAATAATAGATATAGAATGCGTACTCCTATCTTTTCTCAGTAAAAATTTTGTCTCCACAAAATGGCGGATTTATAAGGGCATTTTGGCCAATGATTTTGGCTAGTCCCAGACTCTTACGCAGAGAATTTCGCGCGGTTGCGAGGAGTGCGATTGTTTTTTTGTCAAGCAAAGTTTACAGAAAGATAAAAATTCGTGACTTTACATGGAAAAATGGTTCATGAAAACTTTTAAACAAAGGAAACGAATTTTATGAGTTTTTTACGAGAAAGGATTAGTCCTGAGCAGATAATACAAAGAAATTGGAGTTATTAAATACAAGTTTTCAAGATTGCTGCAAAAGCCGAAAAAGATAAAACTCAAAAACAGAGTCAGAGGATGAAAAACAATCTCAACAGGTGTGTTTTAGCGTTTTAAAATACATATATATATATATGAAAACAGTTACGAAGATTGATAGTTGCAAAGAGCGATCGAAATGGTTACCTTTGTTGGTTTTTGTCTGTGTTTCTTAAAGAACGAGGAATACATTACAAAACATGAAAAACTTTGAAACAAAAACAACTCTTAAAACAATAAAACTGACATTATAGAATTAAATCCCACATCAAGGGCTCGAACGACTTATTGATATGTCGTTTTGTATTTTTCTAAATGTTGTTTTTGTTTCAAAGTTTTTCTCAAGTTTTCCGTTTTGTAACATATTCTTCGTTCTTCAAACTATTTACAAAAATTTCGATTCGCCAAAAATGACGCTGTTTAGAAACACTATTTTTGTTTTCGTTGTTTCTGATGACATATTTGCCGTCTCGCGACATTACTCTCACCTTTTTGCCCTCGACTTTAATTTTACTCTCGACTCTCAACTTTTTACTTTCAACTCTCGACTTTTACTCTCGACCCTCGACTTTTAAATACACTCCTCATGGAGTGGGACGATCGGCGTTAAAAAACGTCCCTGACGACTTTAATATACATGGCTAAACTAATTGGCACTTTTGGCAAACGTCACGGGCGGGATAAATGAAGGCATATATATAAATATACAAAATTCATAAGCCGGATATAACGTACGCTTACTATACTGTAGAATGTAGTGACTAGTGATTAATAATTTTCTTAATAAATTAATTTTCAAAAATAATTTGCTTAAAAAAATCGGGCATTTTTGAGTTTTATATTAAAAATTTGGGCAAATGTACATTGCCCCCCCCCCTCCCAAACAAAAGTGCGCCCGTACGCCTGTGCTTATGATAGTCAAGGAGTCTGAATTTAGCCATAATTGATGTATAGCCATATTGATGTAAATGAAGAGGTAAAAATGGCTTAAATATTCATCTATGAAGTTGCCCACGACATTTTTACATCGTAATTGTTGAGTCGTTCTTGCCCCTCCCCGGAAGCTACCTGATAGGCATCTCTGATTTGTGGGGAAAGAATAAATTTGTGCTCTTCGATCACACCAACATTTTGTAATAAATGCGCGGCTCAAGCGCATTGCAGTGGCGTCGCCAGGGGAGGACTGGGAAGGGGAGCGGAGAGACGAGTTTCTCAGTTGTTTTGACAATCGATTTTGAGATTTTTCTAAATCTGAAGTGAAAATTGTGGGGATACGATTTTTGTTTGAAACTCGAATAGGCCCAAAAATCCCCAATGCGTGACTTTTAGATTGTCAATAATCCAGTCTGAAAATACTGAAAATAGCGTTTTACAAACCCTGGAAATAAACAATTTCTTACGGAAGCTTGCCCTTGCAGGAATATCGCGCCTTCAGCGCTCGTTCTGTCCTCCGCACTCCCGGCATAGCATCCCGGGAGTGAAAATTTTAAAAATTTTCTAACGGACTCCCCCCGGGCATTACTAGTAAATGTGAACAAAAACATAGAACCCCCCCCCTAATGCTTATAGTCGGTCGCAGACAAAATTAAATTAGTGATCATGAATCAGCGAAAGCCTTTACTTTTGGAGTTATTCAAGAAGCTTAAAGTCCGAACGGGCAAACCAAGGCCGCTTTTCATATTTTTGCATGTTTTCATACTAAGCCGCCGACCGAACGGTGGTGGGTGATTCTGATTTATAAAATTCTTCCTGTTATGTACCGAATCAGAGGTCCAAAATTAAATAGCTATGAATATATACATCAGGGTGTATTTTGTAACGTAAAATATTATGCAACGTTTGCCTCTTTAATTTTTTTTAAGGGCAGAGCCAGTGAACTCTATAATAATTATACCAGCAACTATAACTTGGCCGCCATCTTTAGTAGCCAAGTTGGAGGCCAGCACTGATAACCAGGAGCCGCAACAGTCAGTCGTTTTCATTTTTAGCCCTAGAATAGCGCCTTTTCACCCATGTTTTAAGTCAAATATCAGTCTTGACTTAAAACAGGGGTAATATAATATTCTGGGGTTCAAAACAGCGTTTGAAAATGGGTGACTTTTTTGACTCCTGCAAGGTTATCAATGACGCCTTCAATTTGGCTTCAAAGACGGCGGCCAAGTTATCATTCGGCCGGTATAAATATATAGAGAGAGAGTTCACTGCATGGGTAGAGCTGTTTAAGCCTGGTATGATCAACTCCCTGAACAATCATTTAGTAACAATTTATTTTCTGTATAAAACATTAAAATACTTCAATTCGTCGACGCACGCACTTTCTTTTGCTTTGTAATAGTTGTCCCACTTGATAGACGTGCTAGTTTGGCACCAGCCATTTAGCATGTCTATAGTCGTATAAAATTGCTATCTTTAAACGTCAAAAGCCTCTGACAAAACGACAAATTATTTGTTAAGTTTGCAAACATCTACCACCAATTAAAGTTTCTCTATAGTCCTACAAAGTGGTTCAGTCAGGTAATTTTGTTCAGTTTCTGTACATCATATAGGTAAAGCATTTGTTAAGCCGTTGATAATTTTATTCAGATTCAATTGTCTTTAGAGATTATTGGTTTCCGTAAATACCAATTAAAGTATTTCTAAAACATACAGTGAACAAAACGAAAAAAGTAGCAAGACTAAAAAGTCTTTTAACGTCAAAATACTTGTTCACAAAACATGAAACTTCACTTTACGAACGCTAGAACATGCATGTGCGTTAACATTAAAATTTCATACATCATGTAAATGAAGCTTGGGCTTTTACAACACCACCTGCATTGCAGGTGTTTCTATACCCAAGACCTAACTGCATGTGCATTTCTTAAACGTGTACATTTTTTCAACACTTTTTCAAACAGTTTGTATGTGCTCTTTCGAAAACGTTTTATCAGTTGTAAGTGTGCAATTGATTAAGTTTATTTTTACATCATATCGTAAATTGCAGTCAGTTTTGCTGGCACCCCTGCGAGCTCTCCTAGCAACACATATAATTGCTCTTCTTGTTGACAATATTTTGATCGGCATAATTTCTACTGCAATGATAATATTGAATAGAATCTACGGATGACTGATCACAACATATACAATCCCACGTAAAAAATGTGTATGGAACAGTCTGTTATTCAATCACTCATAACATAAGCACGAAGAGGAACCGGCCAGCGCTAAAATGATTTTCATCGTCCCAAACTTTCAGGTAAGGCACTTAATGCGATTGTCGTACTGTTTGGCAACAGTACCTCGAACTGAACATGACTTCTCATGCTTGTTTTCATTACAGACTATGTCATACAGCTTAGATTCGCCGATTACTTTATCTTCATTATATGGTCTATTTTTTTGTATATACAGGGTGTATAAAAAAAAACGGAGTCCATGTTTTGTGTCTAATTATTTCTAAATTACTGAAGCTTATAGAACAATTTTGGACTTGTTTTAAACCACGTTCTTTTCTCTTTCGAACAAGCCGTAATTCGTATTTTTACTCCGCGTAACGTACGTGCTATGACAAATTTAGTAAAAGCTATCGATTTGAGATGCCCTCCAATTATGCAAATTCACTGTCTTTCATGGTCGCCAGTTAAATTTTTAATTTTTTCGCTTATTACATAAGTGGTATTTCTGTTAAACTTAATAAAACTTGTTATAAAGCTTTACAGAAGATAACGGACCGTTAACGTGCACTACGAACGGATAGTTCAAGCTTGTATCGACTTCATGAATATCAACATTATGCAATTTCGACAACATTGTGCACGCGCGGATAAACAAAACGCTAATTTCGATCATTATTTTGGCATAAATCTAAGGTTTTTGTTGATGTAAACGGTCCGTTATCTTCTGTAAAGCTTTATAACAAGTTTTATTAAGTTTAACAGAAATACCATTTATGTAATAAGCGAAAAAATTAAAAATTTAACTGGCGACCATGAAAGACATAGTGAATTTGCATAATTGGAGGGCATCTCAAATCGATAGCTTTTACTAAATTTGTCATAGCACATACGTTACGCGGAGTAATAATACGAATTACGGCTTGTTCGAAAGAGAAAAGAACGTGGTTTAAAACAAGTTCAAAATTGTTTTATAAGCTTCAGTAATTTAGAAATAATTAGACACAAAACATGGACTCCGTTTTTTTTGATACACCCTGTATATATATATATATATATATATATATATATATATATATATATATATATATATATATATATATATATATATATATATTTATATATATATTGGGTTAATTACGTTATATATAGATTCTGACTATACTTTCTCTGGTTTTCACATCATTTCAACAAGGTAAGAATCATTGACGTAAATCGATAAACTGCTTGTTTAATTTGTAAGTTTTTTTTCCTTTTACGTTTTCCAACGATATGATGACAGAAAATTCAGTTAAGCTTTTACAATAGTCAATTGCCTACTTGACTATTGTCGATTTCAACCTTAATATAAAATAAAGCTCATGCTTGACAGGGCCATAGTGAATGTAAGTTTTAACCATTTAAGACTCGGCCATAAAAAGCGATCACGCTTACTCGGCACTGTATAAATACATATATAAATTTGACAGCATAAATAAGAACAGTTGATGAAAATGATAATTTAATTGGGCAGTACCTGCCGTTTTTATTTCTACATTTCTCTTTGTGATCCAATTAATGTGTGGGATAAACGCTGCGGCATGCCATAAATAGGAACTTGAACTTAGGCTAAAACTTTGTTATACTGAATGGGTGGGTTTCCACCATAAAAACGTCTTTGTATGTAAATGCTTTGTCATGATATTTGAGAGGTAGATTAATATACTTGCTCACGTACTACATCGATGCCAGGGGATCAGTCCGCAGATTATTATCATGCATATCATTGTCACAATGAGACTGAAATACGACACATAAAAAATACATTGCCATGCAACATGTATTTACGATCATACTTATTGGATTAACTAGGAACAATATATGAATAGGTAATAGTATAATTTCGAGTGCAATTACGGATAAACAAGCACGAGTGAGTTTTTAAAAACTGCAAAATAGCACGAGTCCGAAGGACGAGTGCTATTTGCGGTTTTTAAAAACTCACGAGTGCTTGTTTTCCGTAATTGCACGAGAAATTATACTATTACTTATTAATAATATAAAAAGGAAATGTCCAAACAAGCATTTTGTACTTACAACTTCGCATTATGCAAGTGCACTCATTCTCGAATTTCTTCGCTTAAAAAATTCATGTTTACAAAAGCCATGGCTAAAAGTTTTATGTACAAAGTTCCAGCATACTTTAGAGTTTGTTTTGTGATCATAATTGTCAGAGAAGAATCCCAAGTTGTGTTGAAATTTCGACGAAATCTTTAAGCAAACGTGAAAATTCGGCCGCCATATTTTTGGTTTTTCAGCGAGTAGATCCCATCGCTCAAAGAGCTTATTACCGATTTTTGCACTGTTGTTACAGATTTTTGCACTGTTGTTACAGATTTTTGCACTGTTGTTACAGATTTTTGCACTGTGTTACAGATTTTTGCACTGTTCTGGGTGATGTTTGGGATTAACTGCACTCGAATCAACCAATCACAGCCCAGAAACATTTCCTTGTATATTATTATATATATAATAATATATTGCACCTACCCTAGCCTGATAAAGACTAACATTATATTAATATGAGACTAAGAATAAAACATGCCATACAATTAGATGTGTTTTCATTTAAGTAAAAATCAAAGCCGTGAATGCCACCATAATTTAGGCAGGATAGAAATTGAAAACTTGAAGTTTCCTGCAATGCTGTCTTCATGAATTTCAAGCTGATTTTTTTTTTCTTTCATAATCACTCCTAACACAGAGAGTCTTTGAATTCAATAAAGAGTTAGTCTTTCAATCCAATAAACAGTTAGTTTCATGCATGTGGCACTAAAATGTTTAGTCTACAGTCAATCCTAGATTTTAAACTAGTTCAATTCAATAAAAGGTTGTATAACAAACACGGAAGGACGGGTCATGGGTACGTCGTAACGTCGAAGCTGGGCACCTGAAACTTGCGAGGGATGCAAGGTCTGGAAACTTCCAGTCGCACTTGATGCGTCCAACCCGGCTTCAGTGAACCTGCATGCAAGTTGTTTTTATGTCATGCCATATAAATAAATTGCGAATAGAAGTAAATTTGGTCCTGACTAGGTTCCTGATAGCGAAAAAATACTAAAATTGTATGTATCGCTATTTTGATTATGCGGACAGCAGCGAAAACACCTTTCAGATTCGACTTTGAACGCACCTCGTAGCGAATAGCAAAGCCGCTAATATGCCAGGTATGACATAAAATTAAATTTTAAATCTTATAGCTGCCAGCCTCTGGTTGTAAAGAAAATTAATATTGCATCAATTGATAATTTATTTAGTAGTCAGGCAGGCAGAGGTAATTTTACCTACCTTCTCAAGAGGCCAATCCATTTTTCTCTTAAAAATTTGTCCGTTTGATGCCTAATATAACAATTCTAAGTGTTGTTTGACCCAATTTATCTTGTGGGCTTCGATCAACACGTTTTTCTTCAGTTTTATTATAAAACTATTATTTGGTCAAAAATAGCATACTTTCAAGTTCGTTCATTTGATAAGTAACTTGTATCATCAGAAAGGCTATAAAAAACAATATGTAAGAAGTTATTACGGTTACCATGGTTTTTCAAGCCATTTTTTTTCGCTAATATCCTGGGCACTGGTCTGAAAATAAGTTTTCAAACGCTCATAACTCAACAAAAATGTGAAAAATAAAATTAACTATAACGGTGTGTTATATGTAGTTTTTTATTACTTTTTTGATAACGTAAGTGGTTTTTCCTAGAAATAAATCTAAAACTTCGCCTTTTTGACAATAATATAGTTTTATAGAAAATTTTAAGAGAAAACGTGTTGGCATGAGCCCACAAGAAATTTTATCGCGTTCAACACGCAGGAATATATTTATTACACCTAAAGGGTACAATATAAACATAAAATGAAATGCCCCTGGATATGGTAATTTAACATGTATTTTTGTACCTGTGCCTCCCTGCAGACAATAGGGCCTGTTCATGTGGGCATTACTTCGGTTACCGAGAACACATTTCAAAAAGTTTTCTGGCTTTCATATGCGACGAAATGTTTTCCCGGGTACCGCGATCTCGTTTGTTGACAGGTGATTGTACCACATGAACGCTATACCCCGCTCAGCGGTAGAACATTCTGTTTGCACTTTATAAAATCTACGTCAAAGCGGTAAACCTTAGCCGGACAATGACTAGTCTTCATTGAACAAACATCATGGCGTGCACTGTGATAAATAAAAATCAAGATAGAAGAATAATTCCACAGCAAGGAGTACGCTTAGAGGTTTTACAAAATTTGTCCCATGTCAATGTAACGATGCAAATTGACAACGTACACTTCTCAGGAAGTTCGCACAGTCGAAATCTGTACCAATGTACCCGGTAATTTTTGTGGCAAACTCAACAGATTTTTTATGAGAAATTTATTTTCATCGATATTCTCAGATAATCTGCGAATGAAACGAATTCCTAATGTTCTCTACGATGAACTAAATATGAACGATAAGGATCTGTTGAATAAATTGAAGAAATATGAAGTTATCTATCCTGATGATGTAGCACCTGTTGCGAATGAATTCCCTGATTTTTATGATGAGGTAAATAACTTTCAATAGTAAAGTCTATTTGGGGCGTTAACAAAAGCTGGAATGCC
Source organism: Muricea muricata (assembly GCA_963855995.1). Lineage (NCBI taxonomy): Eukaryota > Metazoa > Cnidaria > Anthozoa > Malacalcyonacea > Plexauridae > Muricea > Muricea muricata. The sequence continues at coordinate 5,492,339 of OY979728.1, read as the reverse complement.
GGAAAATCGCGGAATTTGCCGGAATTTTGTACAATATATCGGTATATTACAAAATTCTTCTTTAATATGCTCAAACTTTTAAAGAAATAGAAATACAGAAAATATCATAAATATTACAAAAAATATTTATAGAAATATGCAAAAAATATCAAACTAGAACAAAAATCCTTGTTTGATTTTTTATGGCAACGTTTCTTGTTAGTTCTAAAGAAGCGAGGGGGGGGTTCCCATTTCCCAGTCCACATTTTGAGTAGATCTTATCGCGTTGTCGAAATGCACAAATCCCCTAATCCTAATGGCAGTCTTGCTCAAATGTTAAACCCATTCCAATTTTCTATTATTTTTTGGCCAATTAATCTCAGTGCAATCTGAACTATATCTAAGCTGTTAAGAACCGTTTAAATTATATGGTTCATAATAATTAGTCATTTAACTAAATGAACAATGCATGCATTGTAAATTTTGATTAAAAATCTTGACCTTTCAGGGAGAAAATATTGAAAGAAGTATATCATTCTTTTTTAAAGAGAAGAGGATAGTTCTTGACTTGGTTCCAAACAGGTTGGACTGCCCATAATTTGTCAGTTTTTACAGTTCTAAAAAAATTTATCTCCACGATTTTTTTTATCTTGGCTTTGTGTACTCAACTAAAAACGATGTTAGTGGTTAGTGTTTTTGTTGGGTGCGCTAACAAATAGTAAAGGGAATAAACAGCAAGGCCATTCATTCAGCAGTGGAAAATGTCCCCCTATTTTTATGCAATTGACTGGCCAGTATAATGTCGCAACAGCCATTTCAGGGCAATTGACTGGCCAGAACCTGCATAATGAACATGCGTAATAGGACGTGCGTAATAGGACATGCGTGGGAACACAAACTTCAAAGGTTTCGACTCAAGTGGCTCTTCTGTTTATTTCTATTCTGTGAGACCAGCCCCATGCTCTTCCAACTTTGTCTGGCAACTGTGTCTGCTCGGCTCGAGTCTGATTTCGCAAGTTAGTCTAGTTCCTATTTTACTGTGTATACTCCGGTGTTTAGAAATATCGCATGCTCAAACGAAGCTGGTCGAGCACTTGGGCTACGGCATCCTACATGTCGTTAGGTTCGATTTCTAACGTTGCTAGCCATATTTCCAAATTAATTCTGCGGGGTGATGAATACAGAGTTTAGAGAAGCAATACAAACAAAATTTTTACTTGTTTTAAAAGACGTTTCGTCTTGGTAGTATCGGAAATGTGAATAAAATTTTTCATGTTTTTTTTTAGAAATTTAGTGTCACCACGGTATAAGGAGAGGTATTACCTTCCTAATGGAGAAGCTGTTTTGAGAAAGGTTGGAACTGGTGCACTATAGTGGCGCACAACTAAATGTTTTAAAAATTTTGTGCACATTTGTTTTACGTGCGGAATCATGCATAATAGGTTTTCTATTTATAAAGAACGCCATTTGATCATTATTTAAGGAAATAATCTCTTATCTAAAAATGTAGAAGGGCTGGAATAAAGACCTATTCTCTAGCGTTCTCCCTCTTCTATTACATAAATATTTTGATCAAGTAAATTTGCTTGAAATTAAAAAAATTGTTGATTTTTGTTATTCCTTCTTGCAGCGTACACACGACTGCTTTTTTCATGGCCATGTAAGGAATGAAGAGAATTCGAATCTCGCATTGACAACATGTGACGGTTTCCAGTAAGTTGACATTTTGACTAATTCTACAGTGTCCTAATCTTGACAAGATTTGATCGAGTCAAATTAACAAAAACAACAGACAATTTCTCGCAATGGGCAATAATCAATTACCTAAAAATGCTTAAATATTTGAAATTGAATTGGATTTTTTGTCTTGGGCGCCTTCAAAGGGTACGAATTGAGGCAAGCAGCTAATCTACGATGAATCTAACTTTAGGATTTTAATGCAGCTTCATCGCATGCAAGAGAGATGCTGAAATACTTTTCACAGGAGACGTTTTTCACGAAGGCCTACCATTAATTGATTATCCAATGTACCTGAATGTATAATATTTGTACATGATTGCTTTAATTTTTTGCTACAAGCATTCAGATATATTAATGATAAACCTTTCTGCATAGAAAGATCCAGTAACCTTCATTCAACGTTAATACAGGAAAAAATCACCTTACTCCACAAACAAACTTTATTTATTGCACTTATTCGTTGCCATATATCAAATCTGCAGAAGCAAAACTATACTCTTATTAATTATTTCCTTTTGTAGTGGCTACTTCAGAGTAAATGACGAGACTTTTTTCATTCAACCTCTACTCAATCAACATAAAGAGGTATAAATTCAGGTCAAGGCTAAACGTTTACACCATTCTATTCGATATACAGTGCGAACCATGGTATTAGTTTTATAAGATATTTATGCCACACGTAATCAAAATGAGCATTGCTATTCATTAAAAGTTACGAACATCAAAATAAAGTTGTGAGACGATCCTGGCGATGTTGATATTTGATGTTATTCACATGACTGAAAAAATATGACGCTGTTCCATATTTGAGGTGGACCACGCTATTAGTTTTAAAAATATGATAACACGATAGGACGTCGTTTTTAACTTAATTGGAAGTGGAAACGACATTCTTTAACCAAAAACAGCATAGGTAACAACAAGAGAATGTTTTAGTTAGAAAATAAACGAACTTGGTGTCATACTAGTTGAAGGATTTTTCAAAGATTACGTGGAACGGTGGAAAAGAGGGATCCTGGGTTTCTAAAATAGATAAGAATGGGAGGTATTAGGTGTTTGAAGGAGAACTGTTCGTAAATTATCATGATTAACGTCTATCAACATTTTGAGAAAGTTTGCTTTGCCATATATCTTCAAAATGATGCAATGATGGATTCCTGGTAAGTAATAATGATTCTAAAAATATACTTTAACTACTGTCATGGAAGAAACTGTATTAAGCGAAAAGTGCATGAAAGCACAACAAGTCGAGACAGACAAGACAGACAAGTCGAGATCAACATGATAATGCCCTAATGCTGGGAAAAGGAACTTCTGATAAAAGGTTTTTGGGTACTACCAAAGAAGTGGTAGAAGTGAACGATCAGTTAGATCCGTATTATTAGCAACGAACATGTCTTCATATGTGCCTAAATGTGCAAAAGAGACCTCTGATCCCTATTTCCGCTGCTACCAGCAGAACTCACTTACTTTACCACTTTTTTGTTGACTCCTTAGCCTCGCCTGTCACATACCAGCATTGAATGTCAATAATCTGACCCATGCATGCATTTTCCGAGCTTTATCATGCTGATTTTGCCTGCCCGTCAAAAGGACAAACTTCTGTTGTGCTGTCAAGCATTTTTTTGCCTCAATCCAGTTCCAAACGTTTATTCCACGACACCATTGGAGGTACTTTTAGAATTATTATTTCTTCCAGGAATCCATCATTGCTAGTTTGGAAGATATATAGCAAAGCAAACTTTCTCAAAATGTTAATAGACGTTGATCATGATAATTTACGAACAGTAGACCTTCAAACGCCTAATACCTCCCATTCTTATCCATTTTAGAAATCCAGAATCCCTCTTCTACACCGTTCCACGTAATCTTTGAATAATCCTACAACTATGACACCAAGTTCGTTTATTTTCTAAAACATTCTCTTGTTGTTACCTATGCTGTTTTTGGTTAAAGAATGTCGTTTCCACTTCCAATTAAGTTAAAAACGACGTCCTATCGTGTTATCATATTCTCAAAACTAATAGCGTGGTCCACCTCAAATATGGAACGGCGCCATATTTTTTCCGTCATGCGACTAACATTAAATATCAACATCGCCAGGATCTTCTCACAACTTTGTTATGATGTTCGTAAGTTTTAATGAATAACACTGCTCGTTTTGAATACGTACGGCATAAATATCTTATAAAACTATTTCCATGGTTCGCACTATATTATATCACACCATACATTCATATTTTGAGGAACATTGTTAATTATCATTTGTAATTTTTTAGGTCGTAGCTCACATTGCCTACAATCCTACTGATTTCACTTCAGTGAAATTTCAATGTCGTAAGTTAAAAGGCGAATATTATTTGTATCAACTGTAATAGATAAAACAAATATAAGCACAAGGTAGATGTGATTTACAAACGTGATTCCCATTATTAACTAAGACAATTGCAACTTGTTTGTTATTAGCTCATGAAGATTTGCAGTCAAATGAAAAGCACCATGATTTTCTGAATCCATTCCCTAGCCAAGAACAGCATCGGGTAAGGTCAAACTGTAAACTTCGTGGTTCATTAGGTTTATTACAAAAAAATTACTTTCTGGCTCGTACAGTAACACACTTAAGTAATGATGATCCTTTAAGAAGAAGGGTTGACAGTGAGTGGTCGACCAAGTTAAAATAAAATAGAATTTAGGTTTCTTGCTCAAAAAGTAAGAATACCCGCGGAACATGCACCATTATCCATTACATTGCACTACTATTTAATGCCGTAAGCACACAAGATGCGGTCGTGCATGCAATAATTGTAGCCAAAGAACCCTGAATATATGAAGTGCACGGCTATGTGTCCCATGTGTATTGATTTTAAAGAGGGAGAAAATTGAGCGCAAGGGGAAGAACCCGTAAATCACAAAGGAGAACAGGTGAAAAAATTCGAGTGCACACAAAACGCGACACAGCAGACTTGACGTATCACGCTAACCGCATGCGCTGTCGCATTGCTGCCATCAAAAGACCATTGTCCCAGCTTGTTATACTTCAGTTTAAAGTGCTTATTAATACAAAATTTCAAACGTGCAATTTAAACACTCAATTATTTTACTGGATGTTACCAACTTTCTTCAACCTCGAGATATTCATTGTTTGATATGTAAATACTTATCTGCATGTACTGCATCACATTGTGGTATAATAAGTTACTGCACGTCATTATAATATGTTATGTTTTCATTGTCAGCAAACAAAGCCTTTTGTAGCTTTTTAACATAATGCTTGATTAATTTTGAGACATTTCGGCTGGAACATTGATACGAGCTGCCCGTTATCTTGAATTTTCAAGGTATGCATTTACGTCACAAATGCGGACGAATATTCAAAATGGCGGAGAGCTTATTATTCGTTTGCCTTTACTGGTAATTTTCAAAGTTCCAACAGATCAAATATAATTTTTATTGCCATGCACCTTAAAAAATTTTCGAATAAGCATACAGGTCATCTGTGCACGTTTGCTCTCAACTATTATAAGACGTACCATGCTTATACAACAATTTTCAAAGGTTCCCATTATGCAATGTGATGTCATAATGGTCACAACGATGAGAATTTAAACATAGACTAGTCAAACCTCATTAATATCTCTGGATTGTTAACAAAGTTTAGTAAAATAATTGACTTTGTAGTTTAAAGAGCTTTACTGAGCACAATAATAAAAAAGAGATAACTGAATATCGTGTACGTCATAAGCATTTCAAGTTTCCTCCTACAGTTATACGCACCTGATAACAAGTGCCCTAACTAATCTTTAAAAAACAACGATTTCAATGCTGTTAAGGCAGTAATCTGAATTTAATATTTTTCTGTACAGTCTCGTCGTGATGTTCTTACCGAAAATAAATACGTTGAACTGATTTTGGTGAATGATGATAGCCAGGTAAGTGTGAAGCAGTGACATAGCTATAGTTGGGTTTTGCACAACGACACCTCGACGATCAGGTTTCTAGGGAGATCGAGTCTAAAAAAAGTCCCAGTGACCTTATGCATGTAATAATTTAAGACATATCCTTTCTTCCGTACATTTTATCGTTTCATAGTTATTGTTTATTTCCCCATATATTTTTATTGCCAGTATTATAAAACCACACTTGGTTAAATCTTCAAATAACCTAGGATTCCCCTGCCCTGGGGCATTCGATCCTGCTATAGCCACTAGCGCAGCCAGCCTGACGATTTAGTCCCGCTATGTAAATATTTGCAGTTCACTGACTGTGAAAACAATCAATTTCCAAAGAAATAAATAATGACAATAATTTGAATTTGCATAGCTAGCGGGACTAAATTATCGGTCTGGCCACGCCACTACTGCTAGGGCCAGAGGCAGCTTAGTTTTGTATGTGATTTTCTGTAAAAATGTTGCCCACCACATGAACGGAACACATTCCCAGCTAATACTAAAATATTGCGATTGTTGTTTCTCGTCGAAAAGCATAACATCAATTTAATTTCGTTATAGTTTCAACATTTTGGAGGCGATGTTGTTAAAACGAGAAACAGAGCTATCAATATAGCTAACGTTATTGACTCGGTAAGGTTGTGTTCATGTTGTATCATAAATGCATGGTTTGGAGGCTTAGTAATATCTTAGAACAGTCGTAAAATTGCAGTTCACGAAACCTACACTCAAAATGTTACAATATGTTACAATGTTACTGATGTAAACGTAATGTACAATACGTTTTTAGCACATAGTTTCGTCAGTAGTGGTTCTAACAAAATCTCCAATTTCGATTTGGTGCTTTCCAGTGTCTTCAATGTTAATGCTTTGAAGTTTAACGAACTATGTTGACAAAAAAACAAAAGTGACGAAGTAATTTTCCCATCAACCAACGGTATCGTTTACAAGATACTTCTCATTATCTACAACGCCCTAAAAGGTCTTGCACCAAGTTACATTTACATGCTACACCCGCTCAAATCAGCAATGAATCTGCGTTCATCGACGAAAGGATTTCTCTTAGTACTGCCTATAAAATTGGTCAACTATATGGACAAAGATCATTTTCATATGCTGCGCCCAAACTTTGGAATGAACTACCAGATACAGTTCGTATAGTGAATCTCTATCGGTTTTTAAAACTAAACTTAAAACATATTTATTTAAAAAAAACTTACAGGCAATTAAGACTACATTTCTAACTTTTTTTATCTAACAAACTGTAAATTTAATGGATGTTAATATAACAATTTAAAAATTTTTTAAAACTTAACTTTGTAAAGCGCCATTAGCTTTGGGAAATGGCACTATAGAAATGTACTATTATCATTATTATTATTTTTATTAAAAAAGTAAATAAAAAACAAAAATAGTATTTCGTTACTAGTAAAAATTGGTCCATTAAAAAGTTACTTCGTTACACCTAAATACTTATTTTTTTTTACTTAACTTAAGTAACGATGTAAATTTACTTCGCTACTGGAAACACTATCCAGGACGATGTTGCCTTCCTAGTTAACACATGAAACTACTTTTTAGATCTACAAAGTGCATAATATCCGTATTGCGTTGGTAATGGTTGAAACATGGACAAGTGGAGATCGAATATCGCTCGTCACCAACTCCAGCGCGACATTAGAAAACTTTAGAACTTACAAAAACAACGTTTTAGATGTCAGTGAAGATACAAAGCACCACGATACTGCCCATTTACTTTCGTAAGTCCTCCTCTCGAATGTTGATATTTAACATGTTCGCGATGTTTTAACGGTAGGATGTAGCTTTTGAGATGTAGGATTCCAGGGAGAATCGCGAGATATACATACTTGTGCGGTGTAGTTCGTAATGATTTAATGATTCGCCCAGTTTTAATTAAAAATTTTCGTTAATGTATTTACATGTTTGTATCCAGGTGCGTAACGAGGGGAGGGTATGGTAGATGCTTTCCCCAAGAGTAAAACAGAATAAAGGATGGAAACAACGTGTTGGGTCCGTGAATTTACTGAAAATGGTTCGGAAAGTTTAATTCGATGGTTAAATGTATCGTATGCACATGTAAAATCCCAGAGTGTAGTGGTCTCGGCATACCACTGAATTGTATCTAGGGTTAGGAGTCTACTAGAAACCATGAAAAGGCTTTGCACAGTTTGTCAAACCAGTTTCCTAACCTACAAATTACCAAGTGGCCAAATAACCAGCAATTTAATATTCTCCCTGTCACCTCCCTCCACCCCGCTTCCCGACCTCTCCCCCCCCCCCCTGTTCCCCGACAACTCTTTGAAAGTCATGCTTACAGACATCATTCGAGGTATATAATTTCAGCCAAACAAAGTATGACAATAACGGAGTTGGTCTGGCATACTTAAGGACGATCTGTGATCCGGATTCCTCTGTTGGCATTGAATCGGTAGGTCATTATACGTAGGCGACAAGTAGGCTATGTTGTGTTGTTTTCTGAAAACGCTAATTTCATTTTTTTGGTAAAAAGTTACGAATGAATTATGAATTATGCTGTATCATTTTTGTCCTACAGGATTTGAATCATAATGCAGCATTCACGGGCGCTATCATGGCACATGAATTGGGGCATAACTTCGGTCTCAGACACGATGACGGTAAATTATTTTCTTAGTATATTCGCATTGCTTGGATAAAGTCAGGACTGTAAGTTGCATGTGTAATAACATGGCACAGATTGAATGAACACAAAATTATGATTTCATTCCACATAGTATATTGTACCGGTCATGACATGTTGCAGTATACATGCACATTGTATTTTTTTCCCAAGGCTATTGCATTCTTCGTGGCTATTGCCCTCACCACCTAGTCTCACTTTGATTTGACGTATTGCGTCAATACGAGGCATATTCGAGAACAAAAAAAAACTTGGTGAAAGGGAATTATTAATAAGATATAATAAAAGTTATTCAATGGACTAGCCAGCCTATAATCCAAGGTTGAATATTAAACCTCAACAATACATAAGGAGTACTTGACATGTAATAGTCTGCATAACACTGACACCATTGCACAAAGCGTTTTCGTCAACACTTGTCGTGCATCATATAACAAAGATAGTTTAGTATCATTGCAAGAATATTCAGTGATAATTTACCTAAGTTGTTTATTTCGATTTTGCTAAGGTTGTCCAAAAAACTGTTCATCTCATGGATGTGTTATGAACGCGGTCTTGTGGTGAGTTACTTCACCTTCATAGTTAATGTCATAATATTTAACAACCCTTGTGGTTCCGGTGTCTCTAGCAGTTTTTTGTAACATTATAACAATAGAGTTGACGTGCGTGGACATACCTCTCGAGGGACATACCAACCCTCGCTACGCTAGGGCTAAAATGATTCTGAGTCGGACCAAAAACCTGTTTATACCCAAGAACATCAACTCTATTGCTATTACAATAACTTTAAAGGCCATAATTTGAGCAAAAACTTAAAATCTCACTCAAAAGTGGGCATTTAAAATGATTTATATAAATTGGCTACTACGTCAGCGGGCTAAAATGTATTTTAGCCCGCTGATTTGTTTATTTTAGCCCGCAAAATACGTCACAATGCTCGCTAAAGTTATTAATAATAGTCAATATTTTAAACATTTCCAGGGGTAAACCGCCAGAAGAGTTTTCTCAGTGCAGTATCAAGGATCTCCAGGATTTGCTTAAAGATAATGTTGCACACTGTCTCTTCAACCAACCAACACAGGTACACATAGCCATAGGCAGAAAAAGTAAGATAATTATTAATTCCCATGGCCATGTAGAGATGTCTCCTATGTCAAAAAACAAAACTTTGCATAACAGAAGTGATTAGCCCTGGCCATCATACTGTATGTAACCACAACATGTGTTTATGCATATTCATATTAATGATTCACACGTTATCCCTTTGTATTTCATGCAGTTAGCAACGGATATAGTCTGTGGAAATGGTTTTCTTGAGGATGGAGAGCAATGCGACTGTGGTACACAAGAGGTGATTGAAAATGTAACTCAGCTATAAGAACGAACTATATTAAGGATATAATTTTTTTCCTAGTCTGTTTGCCAGGGGCGTATGAATTAAACATTATTAAAAGCATTAACGGGAAGATATTATTTCTTCCTCCTTTTTCCCGTTGGAGAACGAATCAGAGAAATTGTTTCCTATGCATTCATAAAGTACAATGTTTCATAGCTGCCGAAAAGTTATTTCCTGGCTCTGTTACTTGAACTTAGTATAGGCGGACTTAGTTTCATAATTTTTCAAAATCTTGTCTAGGATTGTGAGCGTGTTCACGAAACTTGCTGCAATCATACCTCATGCATGTTCTACGAAGGAGCTCAGTGTTCAGATGGAGTTTGCTGCAGTAATTGCCAGGTAAGTTAAAATTTTTACGCAAAATGATGATCAAAATATGAAAAATGCATCACTGAGCAATGCTGTTTGTATTCTTGACTTTATATGAAATATATTTGTGATTTTGTAAACAATATTACTAAATCCTTGTTCAGTTTATTGCTGGAGGAACAGTCTGTCGCGAAGCTGTAAACACCTGTGATGTACCCGAGTTCTGTAGCGGGAGAAGTGAATTGGTGAGTGTTAACTGCTACGCATTCTGCCACAGGTTTATATAATAACAGGTTTTCTATATCTGCCACAGGTTTACATAATCTAATTCAAAGCCTGATGTGGGCAAGCTTAATATACAGATTATTTCTCATTTTTTGAAAATGACGTCCAAAGAAGACAATTAAACACATCTCCCCCTCCCTATATAAGCAACTAAATGCATAACAAGCAATTAACCATAGTAAAGCTATTCAACTACGAATTAAAGAGACGTAGTGGGACTATGTGTAGCAATAAGAACACAAGCAAGATCGACAGCGATCAGGCGCAGATTCGATATATAAACGTTATTTATAGTACTTCCTAATTACGATGTAATATAATAGTGTAATTATAAGCATTCGGATGTTTTGATTTCCTATGATGGTTTCGAATGCTTGACACAAGTTTAAAAGCATTTTCGTGTATGGTATCATGTCTCTAGGATCTTGCGTTACACAGTGCTACACGTGTGTTCTTTACATGAGTTCTTTCTTTAGCAATGTAGCCAAACTTGGTGCAGATAACAACAACAAAAGATCGCAATCTAAAACGTTTTTCTTTCTCCAAATTTAGTGCCCATCTGACTTAGTGACGGCAAACGGCATAACTTGTGATAATGATCAGGTCAGGCTATCAAAGATGCAACTTTTATTCTTCATTGTCTTTCAATATTAGGTAGAGCTTGATATGTCGTACATCTGGAATTTATATTTATATGAGATGCAAAAGTTTCGAGAAACTATGACTTGTAACCATAACGTGGTACCTCCGTCTATAGGGATATTGTTACAGTGGGGAATGTAGAACATATGATAAACAATGTGATGAATTGTGGACTGGTGGTATGTATCTGCCTGTGAACTGAAAACTTTCTCTTAATTTAATGGCTAGCAGAAAGATATCGAAGATATTGATATGTCCCAAACAATAAGCATGGATGACATTGTTATTTCTTTCTTTGTTTTTCAAACGGTTGACTAAAACTTTGAAGAAAAAGATGCTAGAAATGGCAGCAAACTATTAATTGACATATCTATGTACTACGGGATATCTAAGTACTACGGAAAAAAATTTTTATATCCTAAACAGAACACCGGTATAAAAGAACATTTATTTATCGTTTTCTCGTAGGAAGTGTGCTACTTGCTAGGAAGACCAATTTTCATTTGTTCCTTCTAATTTCATTCGACCAATAAAAAATGAAAATGCGTGTGTTGTTCCTATCTAAAACTTTTGTCCAATTAGGAGGGAGCTTCCGATTAGCGGCTACAATGCCCTCAAATTTTCGGACCATCGGTCTAAGGATATCTGCATTAGTTTGATCGGATGATCATATATTTTGGCATCTAGGTGCTTTCAAAGCGGAAGATATTTGTTACGAACTAGGCAACATACGTGGTGATATACATGGTTACTGCCAAAGACATTCAGATACCGCATATGTGGCGTGCAAAGCAGAGTAAGTTGTAGTTCTTTTTGAGTCAACACTTTACTGAAGTCGAGTACAATTAATACGGTTTTTTTAGTTTTCTAGAGTGAATATTTAACAATTAATTTCTGACGGCAAAGGTGATTACAAGCCTATGTTTACTGAGCTTAAGGCAAAGTGAATATAAGCTTGTAATCAACAATTGTTTTAGCATAAATTTCCAGGTGTTTACAACCCCCGCTGTCACAACATGAGGTGGCGTCCAACTACAGGAACGGTAGGCGGCCGTGAAAAACTAATAAAAATAACAAAAACATGTCATGATACAACCGAACGGTATCTGCGGCTATAAAAGAAGTTATTCTTGCATTGTTTGTTTTTGTAAACGCATACCTGTTTAACGAATTTTTCCCAATGATTTGTCATTGATCGAGAAATTAATTCCAATGGTTTATAATTTGAAAATGAACTAATCAAATTTTTGCCTCTGTTACCTTTACAATATTTTTTCATATTCTGAAAAGATTTCACTGTGAAAGATCATGAAAATAAAGATAGTGTTGATCACTATGATCAGTGCCTCTCGACAAATGCCGACGTTGTATTTGTTTTATTAGGAATGTTCAGTGTGGTAAATTATATTGTGCTGGTAACGACACAATAACACCAAAGAGTCGTGGTTTTGGTTGGAGTTCAAGCACTCTTACTATAGGCTCATCAACAAGTTGTTGGTGCGTTGAAGGCTTATTGATATTTTATGTGACCAATTGTTCAATATCTGATCATAACTTAAATCCATCTTTAATTAAAGGTCTGTAATCATCTTCCAGACTGGAGATTTGCCAGAATTGGGAACTGTTCTGGATGGGACAAAATGTGGAAACAATATGGTTGGTAAAAAATTAGGTATTCTGCAGACTTAACATGTTCTTACTTTTGGATGTATTATATTCTCTTACTCATTCGTTTTTTCCTGGTAGGTTTGTCAAAACAATGAATGTGTGTTGCAGTCAGTAGCGTATGCTGAACAACCCATGTGTGCAAATAACTGTTACGGGAATGGAGTAAGATTTGCCATATTTTTGTCTCGTTCATGTGTTAAGTGCACGTCATGATTTTCATGCTTAACTTTAAAAGGTGTGTAATGAAAACGGCAACTGCCATTGCAATGCAGGATGGAAATGTCCAGATTGTTCGGAAGCGTACAATGGCCCAGGTGGAAGCATCGACAGTGGCCTCAATTGTGGAGTTATTGGAACAACAACTGTAAAACCAACAACACGTGATACCACGCAGGAACCAACTGTTACTCAAGAACCTACAACTAAAAAACCAACAACAACTGCAGAACCAACAACAACCAAAAAACCAACGACAACTCAAGAACCTACAACATCTAACGAACCTACAACATCACCAGAACCAACAGCAACTCAGAAAGCAACAACAACTCAGAAAGCAACAACAACTCAGAAACCAACAACAACCAAAAAACTAACAACAACTGTAGAACCAACAACAACTAAAATATCAGCAACAACTGTAGAACGAACAACAACTCAAGAACAAAGAACAACTCAAAAACCAGGGACAACTCAAAAACCAACAACTCAAGAACCTACATCCAATAAACCAACAACAACTGCAGAACCAACAACAACCAAAAAACTAACAACAACTCAAGAACCTACAACATCACAAGAACCCGCAACAACTAAAATACCAGCAACAACTGTAGAACCAACAACAACTCAAGAATCAAGAACAACTCAAATACCAAGGACAACTCAAAAAACAAAAACAACTCAAGAACCAACAGAAACTCAAGAACCAAGAACAGCTCAAAAACCAGAAACAACTGGAAAATCAATAACAACAAAAGAACAAATATCAAGTAAAAAACCCACAAAAACTGTAGGACCAACGACAAGTGAAGGACCAAGACAAAATCCCAAACCAACAGGAGCTGTAGAACCAACTACAGCTAAAGCAACTACAACAGCAACAGTTAATTTACCAGCCATTGGTGCTTTCCTTTATTTAGCATTGTTACTTAACTATTGATAGTATACTTCATAGAAATTGTAGATATAGAATGCGCACTCCTGTCTTTTCTCAGTAAAAAATTTGTCTACACAAAGTGGCGGATTTATAAGGGCACTTTGACTACTTCCAGACCTCTGTGAGAGAGAATTTCGCGCGGTTGCAGGGAGTACGACAGTGCGTGTGATTTGTTTTTGTCATGCAGATATTTATAAAAACAATAACCTTGCCCCAATACTGTATATTAGCGAAATGTTTATAGTCATACAAATGCTTCCGACATATGCGTAGCATTTCAAAAGTAAATCATGTTTAAGCTACAAAACTAAAAACGTTTTTGTATTATAATACGTAAGTTTATTCTTTACTTCATTTTTTCAGGAGGGCTGTAGTTAACTAAACACCAAATTTGACAAAAGGCACTTTCTTCTTTGAAATGAAATTACCAACCATTTACTGGCTTCATTCAAAATGTTGAATTTTTGTAAACAAGTTCTATTTTTATTTTGCCATACAATAAATAGCTTAGTGACTGAGCTTGTTTGGTATGCCGTGCTACAGGATGAAGGCGAAGCCAGATTCAACTATCACCGCACAGAAATTCAGAGTGATATATTTAATTGTTTTAGCAGCATCTGGGATAAATAATCGCGTATTTTAAATCATTTTGTTGGGAAAGTATTAAAAATTGTCTTTGAATAAAAAATTTGCTAAAAAATGCTACTTTTTTGTACTTGCTATATGTATTGAGGAGTAGATAACGAGTAGAGCAACCAATCAAATGACAGCATATGCAACAGTATACTAGCACGGTTCTATTAAGTGGGCATACAAAAAAGTTCTTCAATTTTTAAGTCAGCTATAATATCAGTTTATTCTCAAAGAACACTGTCTTTTAGACCAACTTTATTGTTTTCCATGAAAAGACGCTTTTGCTTGAAAAAAGTGAAGGGGATGCCCTCCTGCGCTCTCTTTCCGTCTTGCTGCATGTAATTTAAAAAATTACGATAAACGAAGTAGATCATTTACGGGTCATTCCAGTAAATAAGCCTATAGAAACAAAATAAGATTATTTAGTGAAAATGCGATTCAAGAGCATTGAAATATTGCATAAAATATTCGTCTCAGTTTAGGTAAAAGCTTTCTGCTACAATGACGTAATATAAGCACAATTTGTGATCCAGGAACAAACTTGTAAACGGAACAGTTTGGTAGCAGCAGTCAGTAAAAAAATAAAAATGCCGTTAACTGCTTCTATTAAGCCAAAAAAATATAGTCCATAAAAAACAAAATTTCATATCATAAACACGAAGATCAGGATTTCAAAAGACTGTTTACCTCCATTTTCCAAAAAAAATTACAAGCCGTGAACGCGCCCATCCTGGAATTTACTCCCGGTGTTCATTTTTTTCATACAAAAAGTGATGAACATCACAATTAATTCCATCAGTTCAAAAACTGTTATCACAGAGATTCCGATCCATAAACCCAACTGTCCTCCAATATCAGCCAGTAGGTTGATGGTCTATAAACATCATTAAATATTCTTTAATCCTATGAAATAATTATTTAAATAATCACACGCAGTAGCGTCGTTTAGAATCTTGCTCGAATTAACGCCCGACATTTTGATCACTATTTTCTTGACACAAATATACATAGACTAAATTTTGCAAAAATGGGCATATCAAGTATTAATCAAGCGTTGCTCAGTCTGACGACATACCGGGCCATCGTTAAATTTAATAAATGATATCGCAGGGGTAATATGGGTTTGTGCAGGATAAAGCGTAATCGTATATGTCTTATGGGCTTTTCACAAAATGTGTTACGATCTTTTCCAGCTTTTGACTTCCCCTCTCCTTATGACAGTATGTGACGGTTTAAGTTACTCTTCGTCAAGAAATACGAAACTCTAACCCAAAATACTTCCCGACGGCCCACACACAACACAAGTTTAAGCTACAGTAATTAAGTGGTTGATTTGTGCTGGTATTTACAATGGCAAGTGAGTTACGAAACTCTAACCCAAAATGCTTCCCGACGGCCCACACACAACACAAGTTTAAGCTACAGTAATTAAGTGGTTGATTTGTGCTGGTATTTACAATGGCAAGTGAGTTACGAAACTCTAACCCAAAATGCTTCCCGACGGCCCACACACAACACAAGTTTAAGCTATTATAGTAATTTAGTGGTTGATTTGTGCGGGTATTTACAATGGCGAGTGAGTATTTTTAATTGTCTAAATTTTTACAAGCATTAACGTTACTTAATCGAAATTGCCCCCGGCATAGTAGTACTAGTAGTGGTGCAAAAAATTCTTACCCCGTAAGAAAAATTTTCTTCAATTCTTTCATAGTACAACTCATTGAAAAATACGCTCAACTGCAAATCATTGCTGTCACTAAAAAAATGCAAACTTGTGAAATTTGATGCTTCAATACTAAAAAATTATCAATGCCTATTACCTATGCTGATGCCCTTGCGAGGAAAGGTGTTTCTATATGAATGAAATGAAATCAGAGTCAGTCTACATATGCATGCCGAGCGGATAAATTATTAAGAACGACTGTCATAATCAAACAATTAATACCAGAAATATTTGGCAAGGGTGGAATTTCTGATTTACGATGGTAGTTATGGATTGTTAGATATTATTTAGCTGTAAGTGTTAAGATTTACCTCATGTAAGTATTATCATTAAATTTTGTTGACGTATGAAAAGCTACTTGCTTATTCAGTTTTCAAAAATTCACTTTTTTGTGTTCACTACTAAACACAAACAACTGTTTCAGTGTGAATGATGAATAACAGGGAATGTGAACAACGCACGTGTCAATTATACTTCACACTCTCCGGTCGAAATGTATAGAATACTGACGGTATGACTTAGTCCAACCAGCGAAGGAGCCTAGTAAAAGCACTAGGGCGACAAACACAAGAAAGCGCGGGAATGCCGTACCATATTCAATTTTTCATCACGCTTATTTTATGTTCTTTTGAGCTGAATTTAGGTTACACTCCGCCGTTTTTGCTCATTTCAGTTTACAATTAAGAGCTTCAATACAGGAATAAAATGCAGTTTTAAACGCACGGAAATACAAGAAAAAAAAAACAGGCTAAAACGAAATGTCACCCCTTCAGTTCATTTCGCGAAGAACCGATCTAAAAAATACACGATACGATTTGTTCAATTCATTCAGGAATACATGTTTTGAAGAACGTCCAAAACGTTTTATATAATCGTTCCAACTATATTCATTACAAGGATATTTACTCACAATAATATACTAAACTATATTTAATATAATGATATGCCAGCCCGAAAATTCAGTTCCGCTATGCAAATTTCAAGTTATTTTCAAGATATTATCATCATTCATTTCTTTAGAAATTCGTCGTTTTCATAGTCAATGAACGTATATTTGCATAGCGGGATTAAATCGTCGGGCTGACTACGCTACTGCTTTTATTACGGTTATGATACGTCGAGACATTGAATGCACCAGTTCTTTTTAAAGATTGCCGAGTAGTGCCTTCTATTCACGTTTTAACACTTTGAACAACGCAGCTTTATTGGTTGGTCGAGGCCGGGCGCATGAAATTCATGTTTTTAACTCTTAACACAAATTTTCGATGGGATTTTCCCTCTTCGTTCAAGAAAGCGGTTTTAATGTTTGTTGAAAGGCGGGTACGACCAGGGCATTTTCTGTTTCTATCACTGCCAGTCTTCACAAAACTTTTTTTCGTGTGGGCCACGCAGCTTTTGACATGTTGGTCCTTTTTGCCGCCTCAGCGTCACTATACCCTTCTTAGCGGCTGATTATATGGTCCCGCTTACCCGAGATTAAGTGAAGCGTAAAATGATCTTGAGGTATTGAAAAATGTCATTTTATGAAACGAAACGACCAAAGTTCGAATGCTTTCAGCATACATAGATCAATACAAAGATAGATTTAACAAAAATTAATGGGAAATACACCATTTTTTTTACTTCATATTTCGGCAAAACGAAAATCTCAAGCAATCAAGGATTAAACATTTTTTACAACGTAAACGTTAACTATGAAGTTATTTCAATACCTCAAAATCATGTTACGCTTCATGTAATCCCGGGTAAGCGGGATCTTATAATCAGCCCTTTAAACCAGCGTTCGAGCAACAGCTCTTTGTGATTCGGCTATCCGGGCCCATCTAGCCTTTTTTTAACTTTTACCGCGGTCTTCACTGATGGCGGGACTTTGACACGTTGGATGGCCCGTATACTGACTTTCAAAGCAGCGGCTATCTCCTTGCTCTTGCATCCAGAACGATTTATCTGGTGAATCTGTAACTTTTTGGTTTCCTGCAGGTGTCTGTCGCAGCGGCGCCCAATGTCGTCCTCCATCTTATGTATCTTTTATGCGAGGATTTTTTTACATTTTGCATTATACGTTGCAACCATACAGTTAAAAATTATGGGACAAAATAGTAGCATTTTTTAACATTGGTTATTCGTGAAATGAAGAGGTGACACTTCTTATTTCTCTGGATTTGGAAACTGCATTTTATTCCTGTATTGAAGCTCTCAATTGTAGACATGATCGCTAATTGTTTAAAAACTGACATGCGCAATAGCGGCGGGATGCAACCTAAATTATGCCAAAAAACAAAGTAAAATAAGCGTGATCAAAAACTTTTGACTGTAATATCATGATTGCCTCGTTTTCTATTGTTCTCATAGGGAATTTAAATCCCGTATTTTCCTTATTCGCTTTGTCTACTAAATTCCGCATGCATAGGAAATGTAGCAACTACCATTTCGGCTTTACGCAGATCAAAGATTCTCTATGCGATAAATTCTACAAAGGTGCAGTTAATCATATTCAACAAACGTACAGCACAGTTTTAGTTGCTTCTCATTGTCATGTGCAACAAAATTAGGGTTCTCAAAAATACTCATTATACACAGTGCCGTCATAAGTTGTGCAATTCACATATCGAAAGTTGAATATGTCGAGAAGAAAGAGAGCTAGAGAAATTGCACTGTCGTTTTCAGGGGGGGGGATATGATGTGTTTAGGTATATCCAACAATCATACCATGAGCTCGAGTCGTAAATATGAGCTGATAGCATATACTTTCGTTATAATATAGTCCTATAGCAGGTAATTCTGCAAAATCACAGCATTTATTTAAACACAATCCGCGTCAAAACGTTTCACAAAAATTTAGTGTGTTTTTGTACTGTTCTGTGTTTTAAAAGAGAGATAAAATTAAAAGTTTATTAGCAGAATTGCTTACAAAAATGTATCAGATACAATCAGATACTATATATGTATAAACTTTTTTAAAATCTTTGTGAGTGGAATTTATTTGTTTTTCTTTAAAACTATTCCATAAGTTTTTTTCGCTGTCATTTTGGCACTAATTCCTGTGAAATAGTTTATTTTAACCAAGTGTCTGTTTTTGTATTTGTTAACCTGTAAAGATATCTGAAGGTATTTTTTGTTTTTTTTCAATGCTTTTCAAACAGAAAAATTTCCCTTTTTCTTGCTCAAAAAACCCTTGTTGCTTTTGTGCAGCCATCATCTTGTTTTTCCTCCTCGCCGTATACGGCGAGTATTTCAACCAATTGCAATCAACTTGCAGAATAGCTAATATACGGTGGATGACTATATTATAGTAAATGCTATACTTATCGCATACCTTGTAAGCCTTGGATGGCCATTCTGAGAAACTAATTGTTTTACGAATCACGTCTTCTCTGTATATAATAACAGCAGATATTAAATAAGTAGCAATAAAAGGTTTAACGTAGCATTCAGCTTTCTCAAAGCTTTTAGTATAGAAAACTGGACGAAGCTTACATATAGTTAAATATGCAAGCCCAGGTTACTGTCCAATCAAGTGAGTCAACTTTAGTAATGATTGAATTGTCAAAAAATAAGATAAATTACTTGGATTTAAAAATAAAAGTATTTAAAACTAATGAATGCAGACAGTTATAGTCCTCAAATTATTTTGTTTAGCTTTCCGCGTCCCTAAATGTTATATTATTTTTCCCAGTCTAGGAAAACTAGGAAATATTTTTGTGACCAACTATCAATCGCAGGAGACTGTTTTCCGTGGAACAATATGGCGTCTGGCAAATTTCCCAGAGTTGCCAATTAATTTATCAATAATGACGTAAACTGAACTTACTTGCAAGGTTGTGTACAACTTTCAAGGCACTTCAACTTTTCGCCCGTAAAGAGATATTTCACGTCCCTCAAACATTTCCCTATAAACCAAATACCAGTAAATCAAATCATCAACGCCTACTGTTCAGAGCCAGTCCCGACGACTAATTAAAGTAGATTGTCTTGCACAACAAGACGAGCGAGTTAAATATAGTCTGCGCACAGACCCTTGAGTACAAGTGCTCCAGTACAAGTGCTACAAGTGTTGCGCAAGAAATTTTGCTTAAAAGTACTTAATTTAATTTAATTGCTTTTCTATCATTTACAGTAACGTTACTAGGCAATTAACACAGACAAACACAACACACTGATAGTTGGGTAACCACAACAGCCTTAAGGACCAATTACTGTTTAATCTTATAACTTAATTGGTAGGTAAAAATGTGTTGAAAAAGGGTCATCAAAAACGTTTTTCGGTGCATCTCAAAATGACCGTTAGATGCCTGATACCGTTCGAAGAAAACTGAACATGCTTGTCCGTGATACCACCATAATTGCCATGTGGGCTCAGATTAACACATCGTTTAACAAAATACCTATACACTAATCGCACATTTTAAGACTTCATCGCGAATTTTGTATACTTTTGAACCCCATTGTAAACTGCATGTGTAACAGCTTTATATCATGTACGTCTACATCTAAATTACTGTTCTCTCTGACGTTTAGAACCTACGGTCGCTTATCGACTGAGTGATAGCTACTTGATATATTAAGGAAGAGTCTTAACCGAAAGTATCAATACAGGATAGAAATATTTCTTATCACTTTCTTCCGTTATATGTATTTGGTTCAAAACATCAACTTGATATGAAGTAACTTACTTGTATCCCTATCAAAGGGGTCACAGGGTGTTCCATCAGAAGGGAACGGCGTTTCGGAACACTTGCATCTTATTCTTTGACTCAGGCCAAGACATGATTTGAGACACGCCTAGTGAAACATTAGAAATCGTTTGTGTTTAAAAAATACCTTACCTGTAAGACGGAAGAGAATATTGTAAGACTATGATTATGCATGTAAGACTAGCCAAGGGTGATATTGTCTGCGAACGCGTTTTGGTTAAATAAATATGTAAATGAATATGATTTTTTCGCAGTTTACACTATTCGCTCACATATGATTTCAGAACATGTCTTGTCAATTTACAATGTAAATTTAAGGCATGCGTTTGTAGCAAGCTGGTGAGTTTTATTGCGACGAATGAAATACAAATCTAATTCCGAAGTTCATTTTTTAAATAATTTGTTTAACGAAATCATTCTATAGTGATACAGTTACCAGTTGTGAATAAACCGTGATATTTTTATGCCGTCGATAAATGTTGATAGCCGACAGTTTGTCTATTTTAAGGCAACTTTTGTTGGACCTGTCCAGCCTGGAAAACATTGCCTGCAAAAAAAATACAAAATATCACGAGTAGTCTAGGCCATATCATTATTATATTATAGAGAAAAGTTAGTTTTGGTTTGCGAAACACAAAAGAGTGCTCAATGACACATAGACAGAGCCAAATGTTCAATCGTACAAAATACCTCAAAAACGGGTCACTGCAGTCTGTTTCATAATTTTTTGCAATAAAAATGAAACTTTTAGCGTTTGAAAAAGATTTAATTAAAAAAAACGCGAAAAATATCTCCAACCATATTTTACAGGTTAGCAAATACTTTTAAAAAAAGAAACTGATATAAAATAAACCATTTGTTAGGAATTAGTCCGAAATGGCAGCAAAAAAAATTTTTTTTAAATATCAATTATTATCCGAATAGTTGCATAGAAAAACAAATAATTGTATTCATAAAGGTTTGTATCATTATTATTTATTCTATTTATATTTATATATATATTTATATATACTATATATACTCTCTATTTTACTTTACTTTATATTTATGTACTCTCACCCTTTTTATTCCAACTGATGTTGAAATCCCAGGAGGTACACTAAAGCCCTCTTCAAAGGGGAATATCATGGACCCCTGCCCGTGCAGCAGTACTTGAATACCCGCATGCTCCGTGAGTGGTCCTATGTAATTTTCCTGTTCCACATTGATGTCCAGTACAAGACCTTAAGAATAAAAACCTCCATCACTGCGAGACAATTCAGCAGTGATTTTTTTACAAGTTGAGTGTCCATCTAGCGACCAACCAGCCTATGCTGTCTCATTGATGTCGGGTGCCTTAATAACACATTTCAATCTGTCTGGGACTCAATTTGTCTGGGACAGCATAAAGTATTTTTACAATCCGTCTTATAAGCAATTATTTACGCTTCTTTGATATTTTACCTGATTTGTAATGGTATTGAAGCAAACCAGGTATTTTATTTTATTCGACAAAATAAACCAGAATGTAAAAAAAGCCTGAAATACCATTGTGTGACAGTAATCCTTTAAGAAAGCGTCTCATTTGGCCTCTATAAATATTATATGTGAAAAACAGAAAACAAAACATAGTAGTCCTTATTTAACTGGATATTTTTAAATTTTGCAAAAAGAAAAAGAAAAAATAGTCGCTGATAACATACGTTTTTAGGCCCCTTCCTATTTGTGCTTTTTTCTCTTTAGTTATGACTGATGACATAAAACTTGTGGCTGTGCAAAACAAATTTTTGCTAAATTGCTGACAATCGATGATTCGATGTAACAATTTACGGCAAATGCCGTGCAAAGTAATTTTTACTGCCGTCTTTGAACATATGTATACCGATAGCAGATGAAGTTTTATATTTTTTATAGGAAGTCGGATTTGAAATGGCATCATTTAGTGATTTGTTTCTAAATGCAAGATTACACACTTGAAGCGACATGGCTGCAATCGCTTCATGCAACTGGCCCTAAAATATAATATCCAGTGAATCAGGACCGGCGATTGAAGGATTGGCATGAGAGATCTAGACATAACCCCCCTCTGAATATATAGAGTGTAACAGTGTATAAAAAGTAGAAAAATCTGAAATCGCTCTCGATTTCGTGAAGACCTCAGTGTAAGTAGCTATTTTTATTGGACTTAAAACGTAGAATAAACAGAACAAAATGAAAACTTCAATATCCGGAGGACGGGCTGGTTGCTTCTTTTATAGCAAATTAAGAATGCTTAATTAAAAGTAATCTTGACTTGGTGAATGGAAAGTGTGTCAGGTGGTGTATTGCTGTTCAAAGAGAAAGGCTTTCTAAACTTCGCGCAGACGTCACATATTTTGAGCAAAAACGGGTTTGTGCATGCTTAATTTGTGCCGAGATCGATGCCTCGTCTCAAGGCAGTCTCACAAAGAACGGCGCTGATTCTGATTTTGTAACACAAGATATTTTAGGATATATATTTCCTTCTACCGTTTGTTGGACCTGCTTTTGTTGCTTTTAAGATACGCAGTGGTTGTCCATCCTCGTCTGACCCGCCATTAAACGTAAAACAATTTCCATACTTGTGATCCCACTGTTGCACCCAAAATTTGCTCCAGTTTCTGTAATTAAACCCAAACATTTTAGTTTGTAAAGTAAGGATAAGAAATTTAGTAACTGATCAGCAGGGACAGCATTGCAGGGTGTATCCAAAAAAGGCAATCGCACTTTGCGGTACTCTGACGCGTTTATTATTTAATCTACAGAAATCATTCTTTCTCAGTCTGAAAAACCTGGATTTTTGCATTCAATTTTCATTATTTTTGTGAAATTTAAAGTGCATAGTAAACGAAATTTTCTCCACCTATTTTAAGATTACGTTGGGAAGATCACTTAAAATGACAATATAACTTCTTTGATAGAATTTTTTCAACTGTCTTACTTGTCGAGATATTCAATTTTATTTGATATGATAATAACTTAACCAGTGACGTCATTATGCATAATGACTTTTTGAAAATCTTCATTGATTTGAAAAGTAGTCAAAATATCGCACATACATTCCCAAGACTGAATGTTAATCCTCGCATACTCATATGCAAGTGTAGTTTTAGTTTTTTTACATTATTGTATGTTGCAAAATAAGCAATCTAATAGACACTCATTACGCAGGATGACGTCAGTGGTTGTGTTATTTGTATATTGAATAAATTTGAATATCTTGACAAGGAAGAGAGTTACAAAAATTTTACCAAAGAAGTTATATTGTCAATTTAAGTGATCGTTGAAATGCAAGGAACAAAATGTTAGACCAAATTTCGTTTCATGAGCACTTTAAAGAAAAATTGAGCTAATACGAATCAAATGAAAATAACAGTTCGGTATCGCGTATTTTCACCTGTGATCACTGATCTGTCGCGAGAAACAGTCAATGTGGCTTATAAGATGTATTAATTTTTACTACCTAAGCTAAAATTTATCAATTTTCATTGGCAAATGAGATCAAATCTCAACAGAATATCCGGCATAAAATCCCAAAGGTGAAAAATCAGATTTCGACCAGCAATTTTTATATGTCGTTCTTGCTTAATTGTCTTCAAATTTTACAACAACAGCCACTTTCAAACTCTGAGGATATATGCCAGGCCTTTCGAACTGTTAAATAGTTATTTCTGCATGTTAAATATTGAGCGTGCTAGAGCACTCCGAAGTACGATTACCTTGGGGGGTGGGCTAAATTAATATATTTACGTTCAGCTCTAAACTAATATATCAATTGTTTTCAAAAGAAATTACTCGAGTTAAACATGAGTATATATGAATATACTCCCCCCCCCTCCCCCCCAATTAACTCTTTTGCGTCGTCTCTGCTGATAAGATACAAAACAATAGATACTCCGAAGATCGATAACATAACATATCTTTAATACTTTTTCAAGAGTCTATTGCTATAAATAGATTGAAACCGCCACTTAACCATGGAACTAAAGCTTCTAATGATCTATTAATTTTTAACTAGTCATATATTGTTACTTCACTATATAATTGTACGTATATGTAATATCATCATCATTCATTTCCTGATGATGACTATAGTTTAGTCGAAACGTCGAAATAAATTTTCAATATGTTATCGATCTTCGGAGTATCTATTGTTTTGTATTTTATCAAAATACTCAGTGGTTCCCGTAACTTCTGCTGATAAGCACATATCATTACATACCCAGATTTACAGTCAATTCCTTTCCAGGAACAGACGTTGATCAGTGTGTTAAACTGATGCCCTTGGTGTGCAAGTTCATGTTCATCCATGCCTGCGATCAGCCGATCTATTTGGATTCTTAGTCTCACTTCTGGCCTTAATTTATTTTCATCTGGGAATTCTTCTTCCTCTTCTTCATTGTCGTCATTGTAATCGAAGACATCACCTTCATATCGGTAATCATTGTATCGATCATCATCGTAATAATCATCATCAGAGTTGGAGGCACTACTGGTGGTAAAGCTGTCCGTAGTAGGGCTCTTAGTGCTCGTATTTTCGGAGTCTGGGCGAGAAAATGTTAAATGTTATAGAAGAAAATCTAAACTATACTTCATTTGCATTACACTGGATAGATCTACCGGGTGGCGCAAAAAATGTCCCCCCTCTTTGTCTTGTTGTAAATCAAAAACTAAAGAAGCTAACTTATGTAGATAAACGTTATTGAACGCACTGATGTCTAAACTAAATTTTCATGTATGCCTAAAACATTCTTATAAAACATTAGCCGAGATATAGACGTTTAAACTTGAGATATAGCATTTTTGAAAGGAGCAAATAATGGCAAAAATGGCGATTAGTCGACTTTATCTACAGTGCAAATTGCATAAGTAGTGTTGACAAAACATTGAAAATAAAGTTATTTTTTCTATCAAATAATGGCAAAAATGGCGATTTGTTGAGTTTATCTATAATGCAAATTGCATACGAGGTGTTGACAAAACATTGAAAATAAAGTTATTTTTTCCATCATGTAGTCGTTAAATCATAAATGTTTAAAGAGTGGCAAAAATAAGGTATTAAGCTCTTTTAAAGGTAACAATAATAAGCCGTACTGTTCAAAAAGCTTTTTAATTAACCATTTTAGCATAATGCAAAATTATTTCACTGCACATGCAGATTATGACGTATGCTCGTTTAAGCCACTCACTATTAGTTTGATTCCAAGATTTAATGACATTGAGCAACTCTTCAGGAATTGAATCTCGACGCAGCTTGTTTAAATTACAAATTGTTACTGCTGGAAATGATAGATGCTAAATGGAAATTGAATAAAAAAGCTAATGATTGTTTATAATCTGTAACTTATAAAGGTTTTCTTCCAAAGCTACACAGGAACATAACTCGTAAAATATTATACAATTATTGGACGAGACTGAGCAAAATATCGTGATTTATTAGTGGCGAGCAGATCAATTATTTGCCGATGCCGAAGGCAGAGGCAAATAATTGATCTGCGAGCCACTGATAAATCACGATATTTTGCGATAGCCGAGTTCAATAATTGTTTTATCATTTACCGATTAATATAGTAAGTTTTTAAGGGTAGCAAGTATATAATAACAGTTTAAAAAAGTATAATTTAATTTGACATACATACATTCGCTAGTTTAACTTTGCATGTCAAAACTCGGCTTCCCTCAATCCTTTTTCTTGCAAGTAGCCTCGAAATATGTTTAAAGTAACTTTAGTTGCTTTTTTGGTGTTTTCTGCATCCTTTTCTTCTAGTACAGTGGAGAATTCGCATTCTGATAACTCGGCAAAACGAGTCATGTTGACATTTTAAAAGAAAGATTCAATACAGTATTTGCACCAGTTATTTGCAGCTGATCGATATTTGCATGCAGTTATTTGCAGGTGAATTAACCAATCAAAATCGAGAGTACTATAAAGTGAATGATAAGCAGGGATATTGTACACTAAAACATCCAATTATATCACTCCAACGTTGTGTTCTAGTTCGTGTGCCCACGCGCGGATCTCTCGCGAGAAAATAAACGCCGGAAAATGGCGGGAAATTTTTATATTTAAAGTTCAATCAAAATGGCGGAGTTCAAAATATTAATATTTAGTCGAAAGACGAAGAAATTGCACGTGTGTTGGACGGCAGACAGACCAAAAAAGAAACACGAAATCTTTTAAAAGCATTTTGGGACGCAGTCAGGAATGTAGAAGGACTTACAGATGAAGAAATTCTGGAACGGCGAAGTTTTTATGTTGTATGTACTCCATATAGTTCTGTTTTTCTATCGCCTATTTTCGGTATAATATAAAATTCATAGAACTCCCACTTTGGGAATTCCATAAAATATTTCGCCAGGGAATCAAATTTCCCGAGCGAAAGATCTATAAATGATAGATAACTCGTTCAAACATACCTTCTCAAATGTTACCGACACGGAAGTCGCCACAGGTTTAGAAAAATATTGTTCAAACAACCCCATAGCTTGGAACGTAAACATACCAAAAGCGCCTAAACAAACAAGTGACCAAAAGATTTTCCAGCATAGTGTTTGGGATGCCGCCAGGCGACCAATACCATGAGCTGTGGTGTATTCCATGAAGTTGTGAACAAGATCTTTGAATGATTTGTTAGCTGCCTTCTCTTCTGAAAGAGCAGTGCTTTCTTTATGGCTTCGAGTTTCCATCTTGTTTTATAAATGGACTGTATGCGACTGGCTAGCTTGGGCAGGATCAAGTTCCTTCTGTAAAGATTATGTTAAAAGATGTAGTGTAGTTAAGTTGGTGAAGTTATAAGACCAGTGCATTCCCTTCTAAAGCAACTCCATACCCAATGTTTCTGTGATCACAGTAACATGCCTGTTTAGGCCTGGTTTCTTGCCCTCATACTTTAAGCGAAGCCTGCCCGACCAGTGGCGGATCTAGCGTAAGTCAAAATAAATTACCACAGCTCATTCTTGGATATTTTTACATTTTAAAATGGCTTCAAAGCAACTTCATTGGTTAGATTTTATTCTTTTGAAATTCACAGCCTATGACATTGTTATAAAGTTATTTTGAATTTAAAATTGAGCTGGTATAATTTATTTTGACTTACCCTGGATCCGCCACTGTGCCCGACAATTTGATCATCCTATGCAAATTTAAATCATTATCGTTATTCTTTTCTTTAGAAATTATTCCTTATATGCACTATAAGCACAGAAAAATTTGCTTTTGCATGACCAAATGTTGGGCTGGCTTCTCCACTACGGCGGGCTTATAGTATGTCTGAAATGGGAAAAATTTGTCCCCAATGGTTGTATTGAGATCAATGGCACTCGAAAATGCAAAAAGCTCATTTGAGCTAAAATATTTCGTGGAATATTTTCGCAGAACTAACATTTCATAAGTTCCTTGTATGCTTGCATGGTGAATATCAAATTAAAATAAAATCTTGTGGAAACACCGCGTAGATAAATTGCGTAATAAATTTATGTGGTGTTTCCACAAAATTATATTTTAATTACATTACTTCATGTATAATCATATCTCTACCATGCGCAAACTAAAGCATATTTGCTCATTGGTCTTTGTCTTTTCCACTAAGAATATTTCTTGAATAGGTGATTGAGTTAAATCATCACTTACTGAGATGGCTGAAGGATTTAATAGCTGTTTTTTAAATGTCGGTTAAACCTTGCAGCTGAAATACCATCTCCAAATCCAGAATCCTATCTTACACCAACAAATAAAACTTTTTCGATACAAACTCCAACAATAGCAACTGTTTGTAGGGTGTTAAAATCGATTAATGAAAAAAATCTGTTCGTCTGGATACGCGACAAAATGGCGGTCGGTCATGGGTTCTTGTACTCTGTTGTACCTCTTGTTATTTATGCTTCTCTTTATCTCGCTGGGGGTGGAAATTACTAGGAAGCATTGGCAGGCGAATGTACCACTGGTGGTATATGTTGTGAAGTATTTAAGCATGTTTATGGCGAATATATGAGTCGCTTTGCTGATCTGAATTCGAATTGCCGCGGCATGAGACATGGAAGCGGTTTTGGTAAGTTTCATGGTCGGGGTACTGGTTATAGCACAGAATCGAGACGAATGAACAGCTTGTGGACGATGTAAGTTACAAATATCTAGTGCATTTTCGTTTCAGAAAGTTATTTCTATTCTGTTTGAGCAATATTATGCTACGTGTGGGCATATCTTGACAAAGGTCGAATCGGTTTGCTTTGATAAACATAAATATCCTCGAATTTGCATACAACTACACAGCGTTCTCCGGTTGGAATATCGGAGGAAGCGTTTCTTACCGTTAAGATGTATTTATTCATCTAATGGAACTGCCGCATATAATCCGTCTATATTTTCGTTGACCTTGATTCGATGCGGTGATACTGAAACTCAACCAGAACCTATCAGTTTGCAAAAATCTACCACCTCTAAAAGGCCGAAGTGCCCTGAATGTTCAAGGACGATAGCAAAAAACCATAAAAATCTGCATTGCTCTGAATGCACGCGGTATTTTCACGTCAAGTGTGTAGGACTGAATACGAATAACAACTCGTGTCAATGGACTTGCTGTTCTTGTGCTTTACCAATTTTTTCAGATTTCATCTTTTGATGACTCTGTTTACTTAATAGTTCATTTATTTTCGATGTCCCCAATGAGGAATCGGTGAATCGGTAACAATCGCCGAAGAATTATTGGCAAAAGTACAAAAATACGCAAGGAACATTCGAATTGCGCATCTTAATATAAACAGTGTTGCCGGGTTCAAATTTGCAGAATTGAAGTTTTTCGTTCAAGAAAATTTATTCGATATTACTGTGCTAGGCGAAACAAAGATTGATGATGCCTTTCCTGATAGTCAATTCTACATCAAAGGCTTTAGAATGTTGCGTAAAGATAGAAATCGGTACGGGGGAGGACTTCTAATCTATATTAGAAGAGAACTTATTATTAATATGTTATGTGACTTTGAACGCAAGCATATCGAGTTTAATTTATAACCTTTAGTGTGCAACAAAAGAGGCCAAACGGCCAAAAAGATTATTGTAATTGCTGCGTATAAACTTCCATGCTTATCCAAATCTATGTGGACCCAAGATCTTGGAGACTTGCTGCTTCAAACACGTAATCGTTATAATAATATAATGGTGGCCGGTGATTTAAACAACCGGACAACCATGACAAACAAGCACGTGCTCTTCGAGATCTCATGGAAGTTTATAACATGTCGAACGTGATAAAACAACCAACAAGAGTTACTACTCTTCGCCATCACTTATTGATGTAACTTTAACGACAAGTCCGCGACTTTTTATTACATCCGGGGTGTTTGACCTAGATTTGAGTGATCATAAACTGGCTTATACAATTATGAGGGCACATTGCCCGAGACATTGTCGTAGATTTGTTGTTAAAAGGCGTTGTAAAAACTATGTTTCTGAGTCATTCCGTGAAGATGTAAGTAGAATTCCCTTCCATGTTGCAAGCGTATTTGATGACACAGATGACATTTGTTGGGTTTGGACAAAATTTTTATCGGATGTACTAGAAGATCATGCGCCCATGAAACGAAGTACAGTAAGGCGAGAGCATGTACCGTAAATGTCACCAGATTTACTAGATGCGATTAGGCTTCGCAACAAACTAAAGAAGACTTTTTCAAAAGCTAATGATCCTACTGATGGTGAAAAGTATAGAATCCAACGTAATTTAACCACAAGTTTGAGGCGAAAGATCATTGTTAAATATCTTCAGGACAAAGCTAACAATGCTAAATGTGACCCTAAACAGTTTTGGAATACCATAAAGCCTCCCCTGCACTGCAAAAAGGTAACTCAACGCGAAGCCATACATCTAAAAGAGGGCAATGAGATGAATCTTTAGCAGATATTTGTCTTAGGTGCAGTCTTGCGATAAAACCTCAGAAGAAATGACAGTTGACTAGTATCTTCCCAGTATAAGCCAGATATTGAGAGAAAATTCGACAGTTCAACAGTTGCTGAGATTTTATCTATCCTAAAATCCCTGGATCCAAAAAAAGCAACTGGTCATGATGCAATTCCTTTGAGACCACTTCCAGACTGTGCTACTATTGTCGCATCTCCATTAGCAGTTCTGATAAATGAAATAATTACTTTGGCTTATGTCCCTGCCGATTGGAAGCTAGCCGAGTTGTGTCCTATCTTTAAAAAAGACGATACCTTGGATAAAACGAAGTACAGACCTGTGTCTATTCTGGTTCGACTGGACAAAATATTTGAAAAGTGCGTTAATCATCAGCTCCTGCACAGAATATTTCTTTGTTATCTTGTCTTCATCCTTGTCAGCATGAAGCAGTCCTACTATAACTTATTGAGGACTGGAGAATGGACTTAGAAAAGAAAAAGACCGTGGGAATTGTTTCAATGGATTTA
This sequence comes from Muricea muricata, assembly GCA_963855995.1. Taxonomy (NCBI): domain Eukaryota; kingdom Metazoa; phylum Cnidaria; class Anthozoa; order Malacalcyonacea; family Plexauridae; genus Muricea; species Muricea muricata. The sequence continues at coordinate 5,461,067 of OY979728.1, read as the reverse complement.
AGCAAGGCATTTGATCTTATTCCACACAGTCTCTTTCTTGCCAAACTATCAGCTTATGGAATAAGAAATGAAAGCTTAGCTCTTTTGCAGAGTTATCTTCACGGTAGATCTCAGCGAGTAAAAATAGAGGATAGTACGTCTGACGGCGTCCCCTTGACCAGGGGTGTTCCTCAAGGTTCAGTTTTGGGTCCGCTATTTTTTAACGTATTCCTTAATGACCTTTTCTATCTCATAAAAGTGCCCAAGTTGTCTAATTATGCCGATGACAATCAGTTATATTCTGGTGACCTAAATCCCGCTGTTGTAGAAGAAACTAATTAGGTAAAAATGACTATTGTGTTGAAAATCGGTTCTATATTTTTCACTCTACGTCTATCTGTTTGCAGATACGCCATTACTGTTTTCCCATGCAGTCACGTTTTTGGAAACAAAATTATGTGTGACAAGTGAGAACTTTGTATAATACAAAGAAATTTTAAAGCTTCGTATTATTCGCGATCTTGCGAAGATTCCGTCATTGTTTTTCGCCATCCTCGTTGTTCCGTCATAGATAAACAGAAGAGAAAATTTTAAAGTGTGCAGGCTATATACAATGTACTATCAGATAAGTCGGTTTAGTATTATTTTTTGGAAGAATAAATTACTGCATTATGATTGGTCAAGAGTCACTGGCTCTGAAGTCACAGACCAGTGACTATATCTCTTTACTTTTTTTCTTTTTTTATACAGAAATAAATTTAAAGTTAATTTTTGTAAAGTTTAGTTGATTATTATTTCTTTAGACCTGGAAATATATACTAAAACAATTAGGCACTTTGGCTCAGTGAATATAGGCTTGTAATCACCTCGCCTTCGACGACTAATTGTTAAAGATACATCTGGTACGGTGGATACATTTAATCAAAAGAAACTCGCGAAAATTGATCAATGGATATAAGGCTGTTCTGCTTACTAAAAGTGCTAGGGCGCAAAATAGTTATTTTTTCAGAATCAATTTTTTGTGCTGTGATTATCGCAATGAAATTTATTTTTAAAGAGCATGGTGCTAAGTTCATCGTTTAAAAACGCAACCATGAAGTAAAAACTGTCGCATGTCTGGAAACGAAATTGTACCAAAATGATGTTATGGAATGCTGGGATGTATTTGCTGTTTATTGACTAAATTAAGCTCGCAAGCCAAAACCGGGGGCATCATCCGCAAATGCATTTCTAGGCATGCAAAGGACAGTTTTTCTCACGGCCACGTATTTAAATGCTCTAATACTCAGTGTGTCATATAATGCACTTTGAAAAGTCAGCTCAGCAGAGCTTTACCTGGCATTGACTTAGTTTACTGGCGCTATAATTGGGAGTGGAGTGAATATATTTGAGAGTTGCCTTTAGTTACTAATTTATTTGTTTTTATGGTCTGTGAACGCGAATATACCCCACCTATATGCAATTATCGACGTTAGTTACGTCATTGTTTCCTGGGAAGGTTAATAAGAATGGGGGCTGAGTTCCAATTTTTTCAAAAAAATAGATGTGCAACGAGTGGGACATTATAATTATAATGAGCAAACGTGTACTGCTTAATCAATAAATTAAAGCCACTGTGTATTGATTGTTCTTCCCAGCTGTTTCTATATTTCTAATTTTTTAAGTTGTTCAGTGTTTGCAACGATCGTCTTTTAAAACTTCTTTTAGATACATCCGAGCTAAAAATCAACGCTAGCTATCGGCCGAGAATAGTTTTAAAAAACAATGAACAGTGATTTTCAGTCTGGTTATACTCCTCTGGAAAAGCTTGATAAGTTGACAGTCGCATAGACTTTATGTTTTGATACGTAATTACTGTACAAAGTCCTGTAATTAATATTTTAAAGTGGAGTTACCGTCCTCTATCATGTGTATCATGCCATATTACATGCAAATGTTATTGCCTGCGTTTCTACACATTCGTACGATTGTCTATGACTAAAACGAATGCCTCCTTAGAAAACCCAAAATTACGTTCGATCGACATGACAAAGGGGTTTTAATTAACATTGAAATCTACGTCAAGCACGATTCAGAAAAAATATTTCTGAACACGATTTTGTAGAATTTCGAAGCGCATGAAGGCAATTAAATTGCAGTGTTTTTAGAATATTTCGTATTTTTACACTGTATGCCGCTAAGAACAAAACTATCAACAAATGAATTATCTTATAATATAGGAAAACCTATTGCAGTTACGAAATTCGAAATATTAAAACTCCTTAAGGTATAATATCCATCAATAAATTGCCTCTAGTAATTTCAATAGTGTAACCCATGCAGTCAAAAAATAAACTGGTCATGCAGGAAGCTGCGAAAGTCATGGCTTCAAATCTCGTCCTAGTCAAGTATGAAAGTAAGCTTGATCTCCACCTGCATGTCCTCTATGACTCATAACTGCTTGGAAAAGCAAAAATACAAGTTGACAAAAATGATGTAGTTGTAGCATACTTACATATGTGGCTATATAGAAGTCTCTTCACTTGCTATTTCCCAAGATGGCCAAGGCCTCGCTCAATTTTCCAATCCGCTCAATTTATGAAATTTTCGTGACTACGGCAATAAGAGCTCCAATGAGTCTTTGTGGAGCAATAAGTTTTTGATTGGAGCACTAAAACACCTGCTTCGGTCGGAAAAGTGCGATTTTCAATTTTTTCGAAACAAAAATGATTAATTTTTATTAGCTTTGAAGAAATGAATAGTCATTTTCCCAAATGACCAATAATTTTTAAAGAAATTACAAACTTATTTGTCAAGCAATGACTAAAACAAAAAAGTAACTACATTTTGTCTGACGCACATGCAGCGTGACACCATTATTGCATAATTAGAGGGAATTAAAGTCATTGCAAATCTGCTAACATTGCGCGCATCCTTTTAATTAAAGTAATTTTTGCTCGTAATACCTAACTGCATAATTAAAGCTAGAAATACATGAATTCAATAACACTTGTATCTTGACACATACGATCATATAATCAAGTTAGTGCAAAACTCTCAGTTGTTTCAACATTCTTGAAAGTCACGATAACTCCATCTTGATTGAAGTTCCAATCTTTATGTAGCGTTCAGTGGATGGACTTTATATGAAAAAAGTGTCCCATTTTGTATAACTTAGTTGTCTACATTTTTGTTTATCTTTTTAAGAAAACATTCTAGAGCCATCGAGACCAGCCACTTTGGTAATGATAAACAGTGGCAGCCTGATGGATTTATTTAGATTTGTATTTGATGAATTACAATTACGTTTCTGCCTCATTCAAGGTGGCTGCTAATGATATTATTTGAATAATCTTATTTTGGCAATTTTAAAATTAGAAACAACATTTTTGCCGGTGAAAATATGAGAAAAGAGTAAACGAAACATGAACATAAATACCATGAGGCGGTGAGTAATCCCGTGAAAATAAACACATGCCATAACCCCTAATTTTTCCCAGGTTATGTTGACCCACACTGTAAATTTCGAGGAGTAAAAATTGCTCCAAACATAAGGGGGTTACTGTTTTACCACAGAATGCCTCGATTTTGGGATAGAATGTAAATAAATTAATGAGAGGGTAAAAATTACCCTTAAATTAGGGTGGGCTAAATTAATGACCCAAGCTGTTGAATAAAAAATAACACTTGAAAAATGCAAAGTTTATGTGGGAGAAGGGGTTCTGGGGTAAGAAGACTCCAATTGTATAATGCGTGGCTTCATCCCTACTCATGTCACATCCTATGCTGCACTGATTCTAAACTGAAAATGCTCTGTAATAGAGCCTTGCCAGGGGTGGCCAATCCCTGACGAAACCTGACCAAGATAACAACACTTGGACAGTCCTTAGGCCCCAACCTGTCCAGGGAGCATAAAAACTCCAATGAACAGTCCTTAACCTGACCAAGGGGCGCTAGGCCCCTATGGACAGTCCTCAGGTAGATATTGTATATATGTGACGTATTGAGTCTATGGGGCTGAAGTTGACATTTTAGAGACTTCATCCCGAACCACGTAATTTATTAACGAAACCAACAAAATAACTTTCTTTTGTTTTTACACGATTCTATATAGTATGTATTATCTAATTATGATAATGTTAGTCAGTAAATACTAGAAAATTAATCAATGAGTTAACGACATTCGACCGTTCCCTTGCACGTGCCTTTGTGCATTTATCTATTCTTAAAACAGTGTTTTCGTTGAAGGTATCAATATTACATTTCCGTATATTTTTCTTTTCTTTTCTTTTCTTTTTTTTTGGCTTAAGTAATTTTTTGTAATAACGTTATATGAAGTATATCTACAGTAATGATACTATCAAAAGTTTTCTAATTTAAGTGGTATGAGGCATTTGAACGCATTGAAGGTAAACGTAAAAATCGCAAGGCATTGGAAAAAACAGTGGTGGGTGGGTGGGAAAAATTTTCTTAACAAGTTTACTGCACGAGTGCTAACTGTGAATGGTGGTCCTATGATGTGATCCGCATAATATGCGCAAGTACCCTGTGCTGGAACAAGCCTTATCATTGGTTAATTCCCGTCCACACCACAGGAGTTTTTACATGCCTATGCAATAACACGAGCATTTCACGTGAAAGGCATGCAGCTAGACCGAAGTTTTGGCTTTCAGCCATTATTATAACTCGATAAGATAAGACGGGATTATCTCATTGACGTAGTCGGAAGGAACTATCTTTTCGCACCTTTTACATAAAAGCTCACCTTCAACGCGCTGCCTCATTAACTTAAATTTATATAAGCTATAAATTTGCTTTACCCTTTTCAATGGGAGTAAAATTTTAGGGGTAAAAGTTACCCTAAAAAGTAGGGGAGGAAATAATTCTACAGAATCCCTCGATTTACACGGTAAATTTTGAATAAATTAACTAAGGGGTAGAAATTACTCTGAAAATGGGAGTGAATTTACCGTTTCTACGTACGAATATTGCTGCAATGAACAGTAACATTACCGAATAAATAAAAAAGCACAACGAGAAACTACTCAAGTTTTTATTAAACGCTACTACATAACAGTATAATAAATAGTAAAAACGATCTAAATAATAATTGCATTACTGTATATACACAAATAAAATTAAGAACATGTGTTAGAAACGACATCATATATAAATACATAGTCAATAAATAGACAAAAAACAATGTTGAATAACTGTCTTCGTGCAAGGCGAATTAAATAAATTTTTGAAGCTCCTTAGTGAGTTGCTGAATGGATATTGGGGGTTGCACACACGAAAACCTCGCAAGAGAGGGAAGGCACGTTGACTAGTTCTTGCCCCTCCACACAAACCACGGATTTAGTGGGAATAAGCGGATTTTCCCCGACTCGCAAAACAGTCAGAAACGTTACAACTGCAGTAATACTTGAGATATCCTCATCTTCCTGAATAGAAAAAATAGTCATGCATTCACAGGACGTAGAACATACACTTGTCAATATTAAGCAATTGTTATATGGCAAGCATCACTTCCGGTGAAATGGCGGCCTGTAATTGGCTGAGAAGCACTTTCGCCGGTCCATTACTTCCCGCAATGGACCGTGCGGAAAAATTCAAAATGGCCGTCGAAAAAAGTCGTTTTGATATTTTATACTTTTGACAAAATCATACAAATGAAGGAAAATGCATCACCACAAAGTACAAAATACCGAAACAAACTTTGGCATTAAACCATTTTAAGGTAAGAAATCATCTGCAAGAAATTCATTAAATAGTTTTAACGATTTAAAACTTACGAGAAACAACACATTTTAAAACAAAACAACAAAACTAAATGCCAGAGTTATAAACAAAAGTAAATTCAAACCATGTAGGAAAACGAGTCGGAGGAAGAACACTGGGAAAGTGAAGATATTTCTTTCTATACACAAAGAAGATATTGTTCTGGTGAAACGGATTTGAATTGCGTGCAATATTTGTGATGAAATGAAGTCAGTGTATTTATGTTAATCAAGAATATCCAACATTACGGTCTTACAAAATGATATATGTAAATTCAATGACTGTAACTGTCAAAATATTTTGACAAACCTGGCCTTTGCTGTTCCGTGGCACTGAAGCATTTCAATGTATCTACAGCAAAGATTATCATGCACCATTTCCTTCACGTTATCACTTTCCCTTTACTTATTTAAGTTATTTTAAACGTTAAAACTGCTCATATTACAGTGAGCACTGTTTTAAATAAACCATTTGATAAATTTCAATCGAATTCTCGCCGCTTTCTTCGTTCATCTCGCATTTCTTCGCATACAAAATTCCGCCATCGTGGAAACATAAACTATCCGCTAATTTTATCATCACCCCTGACGCGTGGTGCAATTTTCTCCCCTAAGAATTTATTAACCCTAAATTTGCGGTAGCATAATTACTTACACTCCAAAGGGGGTAAAGATTTTTTAATGGGGGCCTAACTACCGATAAAGAAGGGGTAAAAATTACTTTTAGTCTCGTTACATATTTTAACATAGCAAAATTTACCCGAAATTCGGGTAAATTTTACACCTCAGAATTTACAGTGCATATTGTACTGAAAGCTTTTAGTTACTTAATAAATAGCAATGGTGGGTTCTGCATCACTTTCATTTTTGTTTCAAGTCGGTATTTTTAAATTCATCATTTACAAAACTTATACATTAATTACCCATAATAATTATTCATTCATCGTTCAAAAATAACAATAAGAATGTATACAAAAAAGAAGAACAATAAAGGAGATGATGTATAACCGCGACAAAGCATACCAACGCGGAAAAGTTGAACGTTTTCAATACTTACGAAATAAGATCGTGTCTGAGATTCGGAATGAGAAATTTTATGATAAGAGAAATAAACCGCTAAATAACACCCAAGATTATGGTGGAAAAAGTGGAAACAGGCAAAAAAGTTATTGGAAAGAAGCAAAACCCAGTCTCTATTATAGATCTTGAAACTGGAAACCCATTAAACGCAAAACAGTCCGCTGAGTATATTAGCACCTTACTCACAGATTTAACTAAGAATTATCTAGAAGTTTCTGTGCTCTGCCTCAAATATCTTAGGCAAATCCTATAAAGAAATTAAAAGGATAATAAAATTATCTGCTGATTGTTTTGCTGTACCTTATAATAGTGCATATTTTCAACCATTCTTTCTAATCTATGAAATTTCCGCACGTTTGGAAAATGTCTAACGTCTGTGCTATCCCTTGCACCGTACTTTCTAAAGGGCAAAAATCGTATGCTGTTGAATAGATTTCCAAGAGGAAATCAGTGTTTCCCAGTTTGGTTGCTTGCCGCTGTTCAGCTGTCTTGACATTGGTGCATTTAGTATATAAATGGCATAAGAACATGGATAGCACAAAAAAGGTTGCAGGAATCTCTCCGTAAAGCCAATGACTTGATTAAACACAACATATTGTTGATAAATTTTATGAAATGTCAATATTGGTGCTCGGCCTTCTCCAATAAAATATTTCCGGCGCATCTACAAAATAGGTGTCGAATTTGTACGTTTAGAAAAAGGGGGTCTTAGTAAGTGGGGGTCTCTGCCAATGTTGTTTAAACACCAAGTGATGACAAGAACAGATTAGAGGTTCCGATCAAGAGGATATTGTTATATTTATGGATTACACTACTTTATCTGAGGTGATTGATGTCACCTATCTTGTGTCCAGAGATTGCATGGGAAACAGTGGAAGTACTGTTGATAATATAAATAGGTTTACGGAAAATGAGCTGATGAAATTGAATGCTCAGAAATGCAATAGAGTGAAAATGTTCAAGCCTTTGGGACTTCATATGAATGATAATTTGAGCTGGCAAACTAATACAGAGCATATTATAAAGGAAGCAGCCAAACGTCTATACATTTTGGAGGTCCTGAAGAGTTATGGTGCGACAAAAATGACCTCAAGGCCTTGTATTGTGTAATTATATCCACCGTCGGTATTACGTAAAACTTTGAGTATTCATAGATTATTATCATTATCATTGAACTTATCAAACAGCAACGAAAGTATTTTAACGATTTTAAATTTGTAAATATCTCTATCAGCTCGTTGGGTGTTTTTGCGAAAGAGAGTTCCAACTTTTTAAAGATGCTAGATGACATTGGTTTTAAAGATATGCACAAAATATATTGTATTAGGAAAATTATGACCATTGCTATCAGAACATCATATTACATCTTTTACCGCCGTAATAAGGAATGGAGTGGTCCCCAACTACTAGTCTTCTAAACTGATGTTTTTTGTAATTGTTTATATGTTATTTTTTTGTAAATATTGTTATGAAACATGTATTTATTTCCGTTTTAATATTCATTGTGTCACTCAAATTCATGTGAATGTTAAATGTTTGTACAGCTAACGGAACAGGCGTCCAAATGTCTTATTGTTAGATTAATTAATGCACATTTCACAATCTCCTTCGTCATTCAACCTAAATATATCCACTTGTATTAGTGCGTAGTGATCAGTCTTGGATAGGAATTGTATGGAACTTCTACTTTCCCGTACCAACTCATTGTATTGTTAATTATTTGAAGCAAAGACTTAAGAGTAAATTGTATTCACTCATTTGAGCATTCACTGATTAGAAGATCTCGCTTGGTTTCGAGGCCCTCGTGCAAAAGCTGAGTTGATCCCCAGAAGGCCTCGTAGCAATATGTATTGTTGTTTCTTTTAGTTGCTAGACTCATGATTTTTCAACTCAATTCACTTCAGTTTATTAAAATATATAAATTCGCACCATGTAAGGTGAATTGCATCATATATTACAAGAATGACTATAAATTAAATATGTTTACAATATAGTTAAAAATTACAAGAACTTCGATATTACGAGTTAATTAAAATTCTGAAGAACTCTGGTTACAAACCTCAGTCACAGTTGGAAAAAAACTGTTTCTATATCTGCCTGTTCTACATTTATATAAAGATAAATTATTTCCGCCACGTAACAATCGTCCATGTGATTCATACCTTGTACAGGGTACTAGGTGGGAGAGTTTCAAACTTGGCTGAGTTTTTTAAGTTTGTTAAAGAGTTTTAAACACAAACTTTGGCGGTTGTCCTCTAGTCTTGGGTATCCAGTAAGGGCTAAGGCTTCACGGTAAGATAGGTGCGGGGAATATAACTCGGAAAAATCGCTACGTTCAATCTTCTCAACAAGGAAGGAGGGAAGCATGTATGCCACACAGCGCAACCATAATCCAAAATGGAGCGAATGAGAGATGTGTATATACTAATCAGGTCATCGACAGGTACTCCACTACGTTTCAGAGTACGAATAATACAAAGGCGTTTTGCGGCTTTCTTGGTAACAATGTCAACATGCTCATTCCATTTTAAGTCATTTTGGATGCGAAGACCTAACAATTTATGGCTGTTGATCGTTTCAAGTGACGTTCCATCGATAGTAAGCTGTGCTAGATCAGGTAGGGCACGATGAAAATTAACTCCCAATTTTTTGCACTTTTTTGGTTTAAGTTTCATATAATTATGATCGCACCAATTTGAAATATAGTCAAGTTCGTGTTGCATGTTAGATTGACTATGTTTTTGTATAACTTCGGAGATGGTAAGATCGTCTACGTACTTCCAACGATCTAACTGTAATGTTTTTAGATCATTTACCATTACGAAAAACAAAATTGGGCCTAATTTAGTTCCGTGGGGGACACCGGCATTTACTTGTGCCCACTCAGAGATTGATTCCCCAAGTTTGACTCTCTGTCTGCGATTAGACAAGAAGTCACATAACCATGGAATAAGAGATCTACGAAGCCCCATGTCAATTAACTTAGTAATCCGGTTGTGAATTACCTTAATAAGCGAGATTTACAATTGTTTGTATTCCAAAAAGAAAATAATTCAATAAAGTTTCCATCATTATTATTATTATTATTATTATGTCCATTCCTTGTAGCCTGGTTTATAGTCCTTGGGAGCGGGTTTCAACATGTCACCATGGGTCCCAGGTCTCTCTTTTCTTACTTCTTTCAGGAAGAGCACTTTCCTTAGTATCTTTGCTGTCCCCAACAATGCCGATTTCTGGAGAACATTCGACCTCACATTCACGCCGATTCTTTTCATGCATTCTCCGAAGTTAACTGAGACAGCTCCAAGCACTCCAATAACAACAGGAACTACAAAGACTGTTCGCATGCGTCAGACCTTTGCAACTTCATCTTTCAACAACTGGTACTTCTGTACCTTTTCGTGTTCCTTATCTTTCACCCTATCGATTATGACAGCTTCTCTCTCTGTCTTATCAATAAAGACAATGTATGGTTTTCTTGCCTCAATTTTCCCGTCACAATGGACTGTGAAATCCCACAATATCTTGAAATTTTCACTTTCCATCACTCCCTCCGGCTTTTGGTCGTACGAGATGTTAGTTCTTTACATGTACCACAAAGTTGCCAATGGATATACCGTGCCACGTCATCATGTCTTCCGTTATATTCTGTCTGCGCCATCTTACTACGCTCACTCACAACATGGACCATCGTTTCTTCCATACTTGTGCGATCAATGTGAAATCTCGTATAATTTGTTCTCAACGCTTGTTCCTGGGCACCACATATCAGGGCCTCAGTACATCCTTTCAAATCCCCTTTGCATTCCATTGTCACGTCATATCACAGTTAATACCTTCCTTTCCTCTCACATACTGCCCATGTATTCCTTTTTTCTTCCATTTTTTCTTCATCTCCTTTATTTCATTTATTCTATACTTCTGTTGACCCCATTTTTATCTTCAACTTTCCTTAATAATACCTCTTTACTGTTTTTCACATACCAACTGAAATTGTTCTCTTCTCTCCTCGTGCACTTCTTACAACTGATCAGGCCCCTTCCTCATTTCTTTCTTGGTACGTATATTCTAGCAACATTGCTTTTAGGGTGTAATTCGTTATTCTACCAAATCCCAGTGACGTACTTCCGGTTAACATGAGATGCATGCCCCGCGCTGCTATGAGTCAGTACAAACCGAGCTGCCATGGTGTCAACATTGACTTCAATATTTTGTGGAAAAACGAAATTGTTCAGGTAAGGACCGTGTATTACATTCCTATATCTTATACATTCTCACGCTTTTCCCTGTTATTTGCTTGTTTTTTTTTTGCTAAGACTTTGCTGTCGATAGCTAACTTGCAGTTTTGTAATAGATTCCAACAAAATAATGACTGCCGCACGGATCGGAGGTCTTTTAAAAGCCTCGCGATAATTTGTCAGTCAAAAATTTATTTGGGGAAAGTAAGATGTTTGTTTCCCCGCAGTCTCTCCATCAAAACTTTTGAAGAAAAAGTAATGTGTAGTTTCCCCAAATGTCATGCCATAAAATTTTTTGGTGGTTAGCAAACCAGTGGGAAGTGACGACTTGCGATGCCTTTGCATTTTCGCAGGCTTTAGCAATATGTCGTTAATGGAAGAGCCAGAATTGTTTCTGCTCCATGCCTCATTAGTGACACAGCCCAAGCGGCTTTGCTGCTCTATATATTATGCTCGAAATATGTCTTTTGTTTCCTTCTCCCTAAATTTGTCCAATTCTAGAATGCCCAGGTACTTGTTACCTTCGTCATCAACTTGCTTTATCGCTAGTCCATTTATCAACTTTTTACCCTCACTTTTACACAACTTCCCTCGCTTTAGGACCACAACGCCACATTTCTTTATCCTGAATTCCATTCCTATGTCTTGGCTAACCAACTGCACTGTTTATTCAAGGCTTTTTCAATCTTCGCTTTATTCTTTCCATAGACTTTCAAGTCATCTATATAGAACAAATGACTTATTTTGACGTCTCCTAAGGTATATTCGGCTTTGGCATCTTGTAGGATCTTCGTCAAGCGTATCATGCAAACAGCGAAAATAAGGGGTAAAAGCAGTCACCTTTAAAGATACCTCATCTAATATTAACTAAATCAAATGACTCTCTATAAGTTTTGTCTTCCAGTTTGTCACGGATTTTTGCAAGAAAGTTATTATATTTTTGCTACCTGTGCCCTTTTTAAAGCTTTCAATAATCCAAGGGTGAGGCACCATATCATATGCTTTCTTGTAGTCCAGCCACGCCATAGCTACATTCTTGTGCTTTCTTTTGCTATGAGCAAGGACAATGTTATCAATCAAAAACTACTCTTTCTCCTATATCCATTCTGTTCTACAGGCAAAGCATCGTTTTCTACATGTCAACTATGATACCTGTCATCAATTTCCAGGCAACTGGTAAACAGGATTTGGGTCGATAATTATCAACATCACTCGCTCTTTCTTGGTCTTTCTGGCACAACACAGCCCTTTTTGTCATCCAATCAGGTATGGCGACTCTATTGTTGATCAAATCATTCATATGGCCCGTTATTCGCTCATGTAGTGCTGTCAATTTCTTAATACAGTTGCCTGGGGCGTCATCAGTTCCAGGTGCCTTCCAATTGGGGACTGTCTTTGACCTTGCTGTCACCATTTCAGTTGTTACTAGAATGTCTTCTTGTCTAGCTTCTACTCTTCCCTTTTTCAACTCTTCTAACCATTCTGCACTTTCATTGTGTACAACGTCCTTACCCCATATGTCCCTCCAAAACTGTTGGCTTTCCTCAGCATCAGGTCTAACTTCACTGAACCTACTGGATGTTCCATTCATTCGTTTGGTACACCCTCTTTTGATCTTGCTAAAACAAGCTGTTTAATTGGTATCGATGAATCCATTGTTCATAACCTTTCAACTTTGCAGATTTAGCCTGCAGCCTTTGCTTAAGTTCTTCGATTGCAGCCTTTTCTCCTTTCTGTTTGATACTATACTTTCTCTCCCACTTGGCGTATTTTTCTTTCCTTTTAAGTTTCTCTTGTGTGGATCTTTCTAGGATTTTGACGTGCGTTCGTAACTCGGCAATGGAGTCTTTGATTCTCTTTTTCCACCGAGATTTTTTGCCATCTTTTCCCTCGCGATCTCTCATTTTGATCTCAACTTGTCTTGCTATATTTTAGTTTTTAGTGTCAATGATATTTTTAGCTTGTATCTGTGAACTTCAGCCAGAACTTTCCTGACAACTCTCTTAAAACCAGCACCATTCCACACCTGTCCGCTTCTCATAATTTCCACTATTTCATTTATTATTTGCTTCTCGTCATCATTCCTCGTATCATCGTCTGTAATCTGCACATTGGCATGTCCAATTAGCTGATCAACCAGTTCAGTTTCTGTATCTATACCTGCGGCATCCTGTTCCTCTAATTCTTGATTTCATTCTTCGTCTAATTTCATTCTTCGTCCTGTTTCATCCAATTCAGCTGAAGTAAACCACTCATATTTTCTGATCACCCTAGCCTGATCAGATTATCTCTGCTCTGATATCTTTGGTAAACCTCTATCCTGCCACTTTCATCAACTGGCTTACTCACATAGTAGCACTCCATTACAGCGTTGTTTGTATCTCTACTACAATTCATTCTGGCAGTAGTTTGATGACGACCGGGCCCACCCTGCCTTCTCCCGGTTCCCCCGGTTCAACTTCCATTCACGCCGTTCATCGGTGAATAGTTATCTGTCATCTTTACTCATTATGAGGGTAGTGCTTTTAAGGTGCAACCAGCACCAGTGTTTTTGTCGAGACACTACCTCTAGAAAGGCTGTCGACCAAGACTGAAAATTCCTCTCTACCTACTGTGGTTACCCAATGAGCAGTGGCGAAGCCAGCTCGACGTTTGGTCATGCAAATGCAAATTGTTCTGTGTTTGTATACCGCATAAGTATTAATTTTTAAGGAAATAAATAATGATAATGATTTAAATTTGCATAGCATGACCAAATGGTCCGGCTACTGCCAATGAGGTGGCAAGGGGCTATTGGCACTTGCCAAAGGTGCCACCCTGGACAGGTGGGCGGGATCATCCAATTTTCCGTGGTAGGCTGATTAACCAACCTGTCCTACCACAGTGCCCTTATGTTGCATCAGTAAGCATGCAAGTAGTAGTCGAAACATTTGGTTGTATACGTGCACTGGGTAAGGTCGTATTAAAGCTCGCTCAGATCATTAAGTTAATTCACCGGAGTTGATAAGTGGTTTGACGATAACAGTTTCGAATTCAGTCATTGCTATTGTTGGATTTTTAATTAACAATTAATGCTCTTCAACTCTGAGCTGAAATCCCAGTTGGAATATGTATGATGCTGAAATAGTTTTGAACACACGCGTTTCGACGATTGATTTCGGTTTCACGTTTTCGATTTTTCTCTCTATCTATGTACAGACTGGTTTTAATGTGTACAATGTAATGAACCAGAATCCACGGACTTGGTTAGTTTGCGCGATCAAATATACATGACTGCACTTTGTAATATAGTATTTGCAATAGAGCACCAATTAATTAATTGATATATATATGCGCACGCACGTAGCACGCACAATGAATCATTAATCGTCAGCAAACAATAAACAGAAAAAAATTGTCGCACGGAGGGGATAAAAACGATTACACGCTACTAATAGAGATATGTATGCCAGGACGTCTTTGAAAAACAGTTCGGTTAGCGGAGCTTCCTGAATGAATATAATAATTATTATTATTAACCAATGCTCTCGTTAATTTTTCCAGGAAAAACTTTTTCTTTGAAAAGTGGACACGTTTGGCTTCGCTTTCGTTATGCGGCTTGTGAAAGTAAATAATTGCTGATGAAAAACAAATATTTTGTTGGCAAATTTCAAAACAAGATTGCTACTTCGTTTCTCCATTGTGAAGTTTTCATTATTAGCAGGTGCATTTGGAAGCTTATATTAAAATAAATACAATTAAAACAGACATGCTTCATTGATCTGGGCCGCCTGCTGTGCTTGCAGATGATATTATATTACAATAATCGAACCTTCCAAAGTGAAACATCATTTCATTCACAAACGTGCCAAGACGTGCTACGCAGTGCAGATAGTACAAGGAAATCTTGTCTACAAAATGACTGCAGAAGGTAAGTGACGTTGCATTAGTCACATGCAAGTAATTTTCGAAACGTTAAGTTGTATTACGCGTACTGAGTATTAGGTTGCATGACTGCACTTTGTAATATAGTATTTACAACAGAGCACTGACCAATTCATGTAATAAAAATATATGTGCACGCACGTAGCACGCACAATGAACCATTATTCGTCACCAAACAATAAAGAGAGAAAGATTGTGGCATAGAGTGGATAAAAACAATTACACGCACGAATTAGATTTTGTATGACAGGTGAATATATCCTTGATCGCCCTCGTCAATTATCTGCTCAGTACTAAAGCCCTTCAAGTCCTTGAGTGGACACCCCCTTCTCTTTGTCGAATATACGAACATTGCAAATTCATGTTCAAATGCCTCAACCAGCTGGTAAACTTTGACTTCAAATTGATCAAAAAGAACTCTCAAAGACACTCTTATAAAACACGACAGAACAACCACTTACGCTCGCGCACAAATTGGGACACTGGAACAACAGTTTGCATATCATACAGTGTCGGAATGGAACTCTTTGTGAAATGAACTTAAACAAACCACTAGTAAACTTTCTCAAAAACTAAGCTAAATTAGTATTGCACATAACTCATCTCTACAATGTCATGTAATAGTATAACGTACTGTAACGAGGCCTTCTGGGGATCAACTCAGCTTTTGCGCGAGGACCTCGAAACCAAGCGAGATCTTCTAATGAGTGAATTCTCAAATGAGTGAATACAATCTACTTTTAAGTCTTTATTTCAAATAATTAACAATACAATGAGTTGGTACGGGAAAGTAGGAGTTCCATACAATCCCTATCCAAGACTGATCACTAGGCACTAATACAGGTGGATATATTTAGGTTGAATGACGTAGGAGATTGTGAAATGTACATTAATTAATCTAACAATAAGACATGTGGACGCCTGTTCCGTTAGCTGTTACAAACGTTTAACATTCACATGAATTTGAGTGACACAATGAATATTAAAACAGAAATAAATACAGCAGACTTATACAGCAGCAGAAAACAGAGAAAAGGGTCGTTTAACAACTTAACTGTCGCAGTAATGATAAATTCAACACATCTATTTTAGAGCGTTTCAAGTTTAGATCTATACTTTGTTTCTGCTCAAAAGAAATCATAAATCATTGTAGAAGTCTGCGCCAATGATATGGCTGGGTACAAAAATGTAGTTAATGAAACGCGTTCTCACACGGTGCTGATAAAGCAATTAAAAGCTTCTAGGAAAGACATTTCGAGGAAGGTGTTTACCAAAAAGCAATTTCCATTTTTCCTGGAATTTTATGTGAGCAATAACAAATTTCGGTGCAGATTTACGTTTTTTTACTTTATCTTTGCCGACAGGAATAAAGGCCGTTTTCTGCTTCAACTGTATTGTAGCGAAACCCAGCGCATTTCGTGAAGATTAAAAAACACTTGTCTTCCATTGGATCTAAATTAGGGTGTAAAATAAACCTTCAAATCCAGAATCTAAAACAAATCCACTGTCAAATTCTTAAAAAATGAATTTATCTTCATGCCAGTTGAACAAGAGTCATGTGTATGATGCGCTAAAAACTAACAAACCTGTAGGCTACTTAACACTATTCCCATCAACCTGGCCGGAAATCTGGAAAAGTAACGTCAATTTTCAAATCTGGAGACCATCACAGACTAACGACTACAGACAATGCTTATGATATTGAGTATAAAATAAGCTCTAATCTTGAATGCCTGTGTGACAACCTTCTGACCCTTAAAATCTCAAAGTGCAAGTTTATAATCTATGCCTATGGCATTTCTTGCAAACTCACCAAATTTAAAAACGTATCAATCTCAGTCAATGACATCCCTCTTAGTAAAACAAACTCGTTCAAATATCTGGACGTGTCAATTCAACAAAACTTAACGTGGTCAGAACATATCGATAAGACGATAATATCAGCAAGAAAGTTAATCAGCGCCTTGGTCTAATTCACCGCATAAAGCCTACTGCCTTTTCAAGCAAGACTCACTCTTTACAATGGCCGTGTTCTCCCATTGTTTGACTATAGTAATATTGTATGGATAGACAAGAATAAGTCTGCTCTGATGAATTAACTTCGAAGTCCTCCTACACATTGCTGCTGCACTCATTCTTGACCTTGTGTAGGATGCTCCAGAATAAGCAATTTATACTTGATAAGCATAATTCATACGGTTGCCATGGCAACGAACACGAGGTCTAAAGGATGATGAAAAAAAAATACGAGTTAACACGTTGTTTTTGTTGTAAAAGAAAAGGTAATTATATATTTCACTGTTACTAACTTATTAAACGTTGTTGTGGCGAACTCGGCGTGCAGGTAACACTTGACCGCCCTCGTCAATAGTCTGCTCGAAGCCCTTCAAATCATTAAGTGGAAACCACTTTCTCTTCGCCTACTATACCGTCGTCGGACATTCATGTTCAAATGACTCAACCAGCTGGTAGACTTTGAATTCAAATTGATAAAGGACTCTCAAAGACACTCTTACAGAACACGACAGAACAACCACTTCCATCATTTACGCCCGCACAGAAATTGGGACAAACAGCAGTTTGCATATCGTACAGTGTCGGAATATAACTTATTCTTTGTGAAACGAACTTAAACCAAATTTTGAAATTCAAACTGAAACAATTCATCGAACAGAATTAAACTTTCTTAAAAGCTAAGCTAAATTAGTATTGTACATAACTCATCTCTACATTCTTTTGTAAATGTCATGTAATAGTATAACGTAGTATAGTAGAGTTATACTGTATAATAGAGATATGTATCCCACGACGTCTTTGAAAAACACTTGGGTGAGCGGAGCTTCCTGAATAAATTTAATTATTATTTTTATTAACCAATGCTCTCGTTAATCTTTCCAGGAAAAACTTTTTCTTTGGAAAGTGGACACCTTTGGCTTCGCTTTCGTTATGCGGCTTGTGAAAGTAAATAATTGCAAAGATTTTGCTTGCAAATTTCAAAACAAGATTGCTATTTCGTTTCTTCATTGTGAAGTTTTCATTATTATGAAGTGCTTTCAGAAGCTTATATTAAAATCAATACAATTGAAACAGACATGCTTCATTGATCTGGGCCGCCTGCTGTGCTTGCAGATGATATTATATTACAATCATCGAACCTTCCAAAGTGAAACGTCATTTCCTTCAAACGAGCCAAGGCGTGCTACGCAGTGCAGATACTACAAGGAAATCTTGTCTACAAAATGACTGCAGAAGGTAAGTGACATCGCATTAGTCACATGCAAGTAATATTTGAAACTCTTGGTTGTATTACGTGCACTAAGTACAAGATTGCATTAATTAAAGCTCGTTCAGATCATCAAGCTATTTTACCGGAATTGATAAGTGCTTTGACGATAACAGTTTCGAATTCAGTCATTGCTAATGTTAGATTTTTGATTAACATTACTTTTCAATTCTGACCTAAACTCTCAGTTGAAGTATGGTATGATGCTGAAACAGATTTGGACACACGCCATCCCACGCATGGCGTGTGCATGCATGACGATATTGCTATTAATAATATTTATATTCCTTATTCGAAAAGCTTTACAACGAGGTTAACTACAGCAACAAGTATTATCTGAGACTATATTTTTTATTTGAAAACGTAGATGTAGTGCAGGACGTGCGATGTATAGACTGGTTTTAGTTTAATGTGTACAGATCGTCTTTGTTTCTGCTCAACAGAAATGATAAATCATTGTGGAAGTCTGCCATAGCGCAAATGATATGGCCGGGTACGAAAATGTAGATGATGGAACACGTTTTCACAAGGTCAAGGTTGCAATTAAAAACTTCTAGGAAAAACATTTCGCAGAAGGTGTTTACCGAAAAGCAATTTCCATTTTCCTGGAATTGTATGCGAGCAATATTAAATTTCGGTTTCAGATTTACCTTTTTATACTTCGTGTTCGCCGACAGGAATTAAACCAGCTATAGTAATGTACTTGAATGTACTTAATGCACTGTACTTTATATAATAATAGCTATTAACTAAAATTCAATTTATATAGTGTGCGTAAAAACCCCTAAACCTTTCAAATTCAAATTAACTATAATGTATTGATACACACTGCGTCTATACTTTCACGTAACTCGTATGTTATAATTACAAAAGGATTAAGTCAATAAAACTTTGATAACAATATATTAAAGATTAAAGTTTCTAAAACGTTCCCTGTTCGTAATATTTATTTAAACACGAGCTTTCGACTACCAGTCTGCAGTCTTCGACAGCTAAAGTGATACTAAATATAAAAATATTGTACGGATATAGCTACTAGGTCAGTGGTTTACAATTTACAATTATGACATACAATAAGAGTTTAAATAATGTGTTGATCTGAGCCCACACTGCAATGCAAGCGCTGTAATCCATCAGCAGTGCACCATCTTTCGACATTGGAATTATAAAGGCGAATTAAAACTCTGCCATGCTCAGTTGCGGGAAGTTAAAATGTATTCAAACTAATATATATAGCTTCTAGACTATACAAATACAGCCATGTATGCATGCATGCACAAGACTAAGTGCACTTAATGCCAATGTTTGTAAACTACATATCAAAATAACTAAGCTGGTCTCTAGATCATAATCTTTGCAAAATTCGAATGAAATCGGCCACGAAGGGTTCGTCGGTCCACTTCATTGCTTACAATGTCGGGAGACAGTGATCCACAAATTCGAAAAAAAATCCGCATCGGAAAAGATTTATTCAGTGAAATGAATACAAGTAAGTTTACAGTACGTGCCACGAAACTACGCCGAAATCCTATTCTTTGATACAAAATATTTGAATTGCTTAATGGGTAGGACACACAATATTGGTGTCCCGAAAAAGTACAGGAAGGAGTCGTCCAAAGTTTGTAATTCCAGTAAACTAACTTGTCGGACTACGATCTCTGAGCATTCCTGGAAGGAAACTGCGCATGTGAAGTTTTGGAAAAGGCAATCTTACGTCGGAGATGTGAATATTCTCAAATTGTTGATCACTGTCTCCATGCAGACATTGTGCTCTCAAGACAATTAAGGCATGAAGTGGCTGAACGTTTTATTGTAATTCGTGGCCGTTTTTTGTCTTCAAATTTTGCAAATACTGTATAGTTAGTAGATTACCCCCCCCCCCATCCAGCGGCGGAAGTAATTAGTATTCAAAATTGCGGCGGACGCTGACTGACTGTCACTAGCACGTGAACAGCACATGCACAGTGAATTGACGTCATAGCGCGTGAGCAGCACGTGGACAACACATGCACATGGGATTGATGTTGTGATCAGCAAAGAAGGGCACGAGTACAGCGCCGTGTAAATAAGAGAATACAATATAGGTTTAAAAAATATTTATTTCTTTTGAGCATTACAATTTGTGAACTAGTGTTTATATTTTGGTTTATATAAACATACTAGATAATCTATTAAGTTTTTAAAAGTAAAAGTTTTTTCGATATTCAAGTAAAGAGCATGTAGAATTAAGTACGATAAGTTAAAAGTTCGTTCAAAAAATGTTTCGACATTTTGCTGGTGGTTCTTCATAATTTAGGATTTTGTAAGCTTCTATATGATCAGTATCCAGATGTTTTCTCTACCGATATTCGATTTTGCTCATCAGAGAAGTACAATCAGCAATCCGTTGTATTTCTCTTTCAATCAGCTGAACTGTCGTCGCTGTTGTCAATTCGCTTGGTGTAAATTCTTTTAAGAGCAAAATGTTATCAGAATACATCTGCTTAAAGAGATGTGTCATAGAGAGTTCAAGAAAGAGCTGTTTAATCCGTATGGCTTGGAGAGCAAGAGTGTTGTGATAGAGTATATTGCAATAGATGTATTGAGTCACTAGAGCGTTGCGCGTAAGAGTGAAGGTTAAGTATTTTTAGAGCGTACGTTCGCTACGCTGCTGTTTAGGCATTGTCTTGCAGGGTGCCCCGGATATTGTAAGAGCGAACGTACGGTAGTGTTTAATTAAGCGCTGTACGTTCGCTATGCTGCTAATTAGACATTGTTTTAAGCGCACGTACGCGTGGCAAGGTCAATTCAGGCAATGATATACAGTATGCTAATGCTTAGGCATTATCAAAATGCCTCAAGGCATGTTTTAATTGCGTTATACGGCAGGCATCGCCCACGCGTACCTTGACTATAAAAATCCGCAAATCGAGCTAATTTTTTATTGCATTGAAGTTTTTTTAACGTCCCTTTCTTATTGAAGCTACATTGACAAGTTTGTTGAAGGACGGTAAGTTTGTGTGTTGTTATATTTCTGTTGGGAGTTTTCGGTGTTTTTTCCTCTTCCAAAAATTAAAAATATATTTTGTTTTAGGTATGGATTTACCTACGATGATTAAAGAATCGACTACACTGGCCCAACTGTTAGAGCTAGAAAAGAAATTTTCATTTAATCAGCATGAAAAGACCCTTATTTTTGAGCAGCGTATAAGTATACTGGCTAGACTAATTGAATGGGGTGTAGAAAACGAAGCTATGGGTTTGGTAGGAAGTATCAGTGATTCTTGGACTCCCGAGCAAAGGCAACAATTCATCAAAGATTGGATGGACGACGAGCCGTTGATTCAAGAAGGCTTTGGTAAGAAAAGAAGCTATGATGAGATGCGTGATGACGAGTCTGGGACAAGTACGGAAGTAAGAGACGATAAAACTTATTTTGTTGTAACAGACTTGAAACAAGTTCGAGATGACGTCAGTCGTACTGAGTTTTCCACGGGTTATGCTGTTTATGCTTTCGACCTAATGGCTGATATGTGTGCGTCGTCGCACCCTCATCCAGCGGCGAAAGTAATTAGTATTCAAAATTGCGGTGGATGTTGACTGACTGTCAGCACGTGAACAGTTTATTATTGTCATGGCCGTGAACAGCACGTGGACAACACACGCACATGGGATTGATGTTGTGATCAGCAAGGAACGGTATGAGTACAGCGCCGTGTAAATAAGAGAATGCAATATAGGTTTAAAAAATATTTATTTCTATTGAGCATTACAAGTACATATAGTTAACTAGTGTTTATATTTTAGTTTATAAATACATAAAAGATAGACGATTAAATGATTAAAAGTGTTCGTTTTTTCTATATTAGGGTATCTGGTGTGTAAGTCAATGTACGATAATTTTAAGTTTCTTCATAAATGTCTTGACACTTTACTGATGGGTCTTTGTACTAGATAATGCTTCCAAGATTACTTTCCACATTTGTTTTTGCCCAATTTGTTTTTTCGCTTCGTTGGAGTAGTTCCACCAACTAAATATCTTGTAATATCTTCCAAATACATTTGTTTAAAAAGATGTGCCATTTCAGATAGATAGTTTAAGCAAGAGCTGAGCATTACAAATTGTGAACTAGTGTTTATATTCTAGTTGATATAAACATACTAGATAATCTATTAAGTTTTTGCCTCATAGCAGAAGTACAATCAGCTGCATACTAGATTCCTCAGGTAAAGTATTAAACCCAAACCGTTGTAATTCTTTTCAATCAACTCAACAGTTATCGCTGCTGTCAATTCGTTTCGTGTAAACTGTTCGAAATGTCATCAAAAGGGCGAGAAAAGGGGTATGACGAATAAGAAGTCGTACTGATTTTGGAGCAAAATATTAGAATGTTTCTTGGTTTGCATAAATTAACACATGGATTAACGTTTGGAATAATTTATTTTTGTAAGTATTACGGACAGTAGAGCTATATGTTGTTAGTCTCGTACAAGTTTATGCGGTGAGCAGATGAGCACCTGCTCATAACTGCTCATGAGCACATGCTCGTACGCATGAGCACATGCTCATACGCTCATACGTCCCGATGTGGCCCGCCGGGTTAGTATAGCTATATTTTGTTTGTCTCGTACAATTTTACGCGATGAGCAGATGAGCATCTGCTCATAACTGCTCATGAGCACATGCTCATACGCTCATAAGGCCCTATGTGGCCCGATGGCCGAGCACATATGAAACATACCATATTAAAATCCGATTGGTTTTTAGTTATCCTGCTAGTAGTATAAAATGATAAATTTGAGTCGGTAAGAGCATACCGCTTGCAACGTTCACAGAGATAAGACTTTTAGATTGCCAATTCAATGGAGGAGAACTTATCGCGGTTACATGACCTGAACTTATCGCGGTTACATGACCTGAACAAGCGTGTGGCAGAGGCAAGAAAAAGAGTTGAATATTTGAAGAAAAAGAGGAATGCTTTATACCTCCGCAAAAGGATGGTTGATGTACAAACCTGGATGTTAAACAATTTGGTAGACGATGCATGTCGTGGCCTCAAAGAAATGAGAAGACTTAGAAACAACCAGGGAACGCTGTGCTTATATTTGTTATGTAGGATAGATCAAATAGAAATTCATCATCTAATGAAAAGCTGTAGTACAGCTTCTAATGAAAAGCTGTTGTAAATAAAGAATACAAACCTGTAGAGTTTGCAGACGTTGTTTTATTTGCTTGTCCTCAATACATTCACCCCACACCGGTCCCACATTGACCCAACATAGATCTTTGTCGGCCCCACACCACCCTCTAATCAACCTCGTATAAGCAGATGATCATCTGCATATACCAATAGTTGGGATTCCCACAATGGTTATAGCTGTCAATACCTAACAGTTAGGGCCTTATCAGCATTTGAGCACCTGCTCATAACTGCTCATGAGCACATGCTCATACGCTAATAGGTCCCGATGTGGCTAGTCAAGTTAGTATAGCTATATTTTGTTAGCCTTGTACAAGTTTATGCGATGAGCAGATGATCACCTGCTCATAACTGCTCATGAGCACATGCTCACTTGCTCATAAAAATAGAGTGCTGCTCAATGACAAGGCATTTCTACACACTCAGTTGCAGCGGAATGAGCTGTAAATTTTGCGGGAAAGCATTTAATCGTGGTTTCAATCTACGTCGACACGAAAACGAGTATTGTCCGCTGAAAAGCGAAGATAGAGCAATGTCAGAAACAGAAAGTCAGACAATGGACTCTGAAGACGATGCTTCGACAACGTCAACTCATGGGTCTGAAAGTCCGATGACAACAGACAGTGAGATGGAAACTGAGGAGGAAGAAGGAGAGGAAGAAAAGGATCCTTGGATGCCTATGGTAGAAGAAGCGATGCAAAAGCATCAGGCGGCTTTTGAAGAAATGAAGATGAATTATATAGAAAGTGGTCTGGATAAGCAATCCGCTGACCAGAAAGCTTACTCCGATATTCTGCCTAAGCTCCAAAAGGAACTTGCAAGTATCTATATGCAGCGCCTCCAATGGATACAACAACTAAAGAAAGACCCGATGCATAAGCAAATAATGCAAACAAAGAATGCGCTCGTGAACGATGATGATTTTGACCCAGAAGAGGCTATGGAAGCAGCTGTCAATAAGAGAAAATTTCTAATTAAAAGACGTTTAAAAGACTACAGTTTCACTGAGGACAGTGATGATGAAGAAGATTATTAACTACATAAATATTTGTCATGTTGTTCTAAATAAAATTATATATACACATCCGAGTTTGGTAATATTTTAATATGTGGGAGGGTTATAACTTGGCTAGCCACATCGGGACGTATGAGCGTATGAGCATGTGCTCATGCGTACGAGCATGTGCTCATGAGCAGTTATGAGCAGGTGCTCATCTGCTCACCGCATAAACTTGTACGAGACTAACAACATATAGCTCTACTGTCCGTAATACTTACAAAAATAAATTATTCCAAACGTTAATCCATGTGTTAATTTATGCAAACCAAGAAACATTCTAATATTTTGCTCCAAAATCAGTACGACTTCTTATTCGTCATACCCCTTTTCTCGCCCTTTTGATGACATTTCGAACAGTTTACACGAAACGAATTGACAGCAGCGATAACTGTTGAGTTGATTGAAAAGAATTACAACGGTTTGGGTTTGATACTTTACCTGAGGAATCTAGTACGCAGCTGATTGTACTTCTGCTATGAGGCAAAAACTTAATAGATTATCTAGTATGTTTATATCAACTAGAATATAAACACTAGTTCACAATTTGTAATGCTCAGCTCTTGCTTAAACTATCTATCTGAAATGGCACATCTTTTTAAACAAATGTATTTGGAAGATATTACAAGATATTTAGTTGGTGGAACTACTCCAACGAAGCGAAAAAACAAATTGGGCAAAAACAAATGTGGAAAGTAATCTTGGAAGCATTATCTAGTACAAAGACCCATCAGTAAAGTGTCAAGACATTTATGAAGAAACTTAAAATTATCGTACATTGACTTACACACCAGATACCCTAATATAGAAAAAACGAACACTTTTAATCATTTAATCGTCTATCTTTTATGTATTTATAAACTAAAATATAAACACTAATTAACTATATGTACTTGTAATGCTCAATAGAAATAAATATTTTTTAAACCTATATTGCATTCTCTTATTTACACGGCGCTGTACTCATACCGTTCCTTGCTGATCACAACATCAATCCCATGTGCGTGTGTTGTCCACGTGCTGTTCACGGCCATGACAATAATAAACTGTTCACGTGCTGACAGTCAGTCAACATCCACCGCAATTTTGAATACTAATTACTTTCGCCGCTGGATGAGGGTGCGACGACGCACACATATCAGCCATTAGGTCGAAAGCATAAACAGCATAACCCGTGGAAAACTCAGTACGACTGACGTCATCTCGAACTTGTTTCAAGTCTGTTACAACAAAATAAGTTTTATCGTCTCTTACTTCCGTACTTGTCCCAGACTCGTCATCACGCATCTCATCATAGCTTCTTTTCTTACCAAAGCCTTCTTGAATCAACGGCTCGTCGTCCATCCAATCTTTGATGAATTGTTGCCTTTGCTCGGGAGTCCAAGAATCACTGATACTTCCTACCAAACCCATAGCTTCGTTTTCTACACCCCATTCAATTAGTCTAGCCAGTATACTTATACGCTGCTCAAAAATAAGGGTCTTTTCATGCTGATTAAATGAAAATTTCTTTTCTAGCTCTAACAGTTGGGCCAGTGTAGTCGATTCTTTAATCATCGTAGGTAAATCCATACCTAAAACAAAATATATTTTTAATTTTTGGAAGAGGAAAAAACACCGAAAACTCCCAACAGAAATATAACAACACACAAACTTACCGTCCTTCAACAAACTTGTCAATGTAGCTTCAATAAGAAAGGGACGTTAAAAAAACTTCAATGCAATAAAAAATTAGCTCGATTTGCGGATTTTTATAGTCAAGGTACGCGTGGGCGATGCCTGCCGTATAACGCAATTAAAATATGCCTTGAGGCATTTTGACAATGCCTAAGCATTAGCATACTGTATATCATTGCCTGAATTGACCTTGCCACGCGTACGTGCGCTTAAAACAATGTCTAATTAGCAGCATAGCGAACGTACAGCGCTTAAACACTACCGTACGTTCGCTCTTACAATATCCGGGGCACCCTGCAAGACAATGCCTAAACAGCAGCGTAGCGAACGTACGCTCTAAAAATACTTAACCTTCACTCTTACGCGCAACGCTCTAGTGACTCAACACATCTATTGCAATATACTCTATCACAACACTCTTGCTCTCCAAGCCATACGGATTAAACAGCTCTTTCTTGAACTCTCTATGACACATCTCTTTAAGCAGATGTATTCTGATAACATTTTGCTCTTAAAAGAATTTACACCAAGCGAATTGACAACAGCGACGACAGTTCAGCTGATTGAAAGAGAAATACAACGGATTGCTGATTGTACTTCTCTGATGAGCAAAATCGAATATCGGTAGAGAAAACATCTGGATACTGATCATATAGAAGCTTACAAAATCCTAAATTATGAAGAACCACCAGCAAAATGTCGAAACATTTTTTGAACGAACTTTTAACTTATCGTACTTAATTCTACATGCTCTTTACTTGAATATCGAAAAAACTTTTACTTTTAAAAACTTAATAGATTATCTAGTATGTTTATATAAACCAAAATATAAACACTAGTTCACAAATTGTAATGCTCAAAAGAAATAAATATTTTTTAAACCTATATTGTATTCTCTTATTTACACGGCGCTGTACTCGTACCCTTCTTTGCTGATCACAACATCAATCCCATGTGCATGTGTTGTCCACGTGCTGCTCACGCGCTATGACGTCAATTCACTGTGCATGTGCTGTTCACGTGCTAGTGGCAGTCAGTCAGCGTCCGCCGCAATTTTGAATACTAATTACTTCCGCCGCTGGATGGGGGGTAATCTACTATAGTTCATTGGCTTTACGTTTTCTGCCATTTCGCGCTGTATCTTTGGGAATGCGGCTGTGACTTTCTGAGCCCGCGATTGATTTATTTTAAAACAAGTATTGTGCGAGAATAAGTTGTATATTTTTAAAGAAGTTTTATATTTTTAAAGAAGTTCTATTTTTTTAAAGAATAACGTTTTTTCTTTGAAAGGCGTTAATTTTTATGTCGCTTGGTGCGGTATAGCCATGGTCCAATGACCCCGGATTGGTTCCCGCCAACCACTGACCCAAAATGCGATGTTATAATCCGATAAAGTCCTTCGTCCCCCTGGTTCTTCGCAAAATTAATACGAGATAAAATGAGAAAAGGCAATAATTTTAAAGTATTTTGACTTCTTTCAAAATATTTTGTTCTCAACGCGCACGAACAAGGTATTTTGCCGATCTTATCTAATTAAGGATCTACTATTAATGCAGAGGAATTCGTGTTTTGGAATGTTGTGTTGTGGAAATTCACGCTTCGATGTGTATTATTCAACACTTGCATTACCTACCAAGTGTTTTAAGCCATTAAGAATCTTTGTGGTTATCTAATTTTTCATTACCAATAGGCAATAACCAGTACAAAGGCTGCACTTTATAAGTTGCTTATGCAGAAATTTAAAGAGAAAGTATACACTTGCTTTATTGTATTTACCAGTAAGTGCAAACCCAATACCTTAGTCTAAGAGGGAAAATATCCAGGACATAGCATACCAGGCTTTGTTATTTTCCCAAGGCATGAAGTTAACTCAAACTTTATATTATCAATCATGAAATTACATGTAGTCTGATGTAAAGTGATCGTATCTAGATTCCCGAAAACTACATGACTGTGCTTTGCATGTTTGGCTTTAAGGAGCCACAATCCAGTCAATGCTGAATACAATAGTCGACTGCATGTGGACAGAAAATTGGACATGGGTGATTCCAGGATCTTAGCCAGTCTAAAATTTGACTGTCTAAGTATTAGATTTCACTTGCGTCGTGACAGTTTTGTGCTAGGAAAAGTTATTAATCGACTTGCTTATCGCTTTTGCGATTTGCAATTTACTTTCTTTGCTGGACGTATGTGCATCATTATTTGGCACAAGTCTACTTTGTGGTGTAAAAAGCAACAATGTATTAGAATATACTGACATGCCTGTTAATCTTTTCTTATTCTGTTGGACATATCTGCTGTAAGAATGTGGCTACAACATGGCAGAAGGCATTAATTTTAAAGCAACAGAGCAGAGCCCAAAACTTTATTCCATGTCACATGATGAATGTTTTATTTAATAAAATGTCTAATTTTATATTATACAGTAGCTACTACTATTCTTATATTACATTGTTAATTAATATAATAGCAATAATGATCCACAGCAGCTATATATAGATATCAACGGAATAAAAACCATTTGGTCAGAGTGCTCAATACCGAAGTAGAGCGGAATAGTAAGATAAAGACAAACTTGATTTACTTCATTCATTGATTCACTACAAATTTGTTTCGTATGCCTGGCAAAGCCTACCACGCTCTTCAGGTGATAGTCGCGTCTGCTGGTAATGCCTAGGAAATTTGATACTATTTATCTGCAGTTCTTGAGTAAATGTTTCCTTCTATGCCTACAAGTTGATACAAGCTAATTTCTAGAGTTCAGGGAGCTTAGCTTCGGATGGCAAATGATTATGTACTTTTAATGCAAAAATAAATTAAATTTCTTCTATTGTTTCATCCATAAGTAATCTCAGGTGGTAGACAAATTTCGAAAACATACGAGCTTCTTTTATGCTCAAGAAGGAAACATGGGGGCGTGGGTGTTAAAATAGCATGATTCCTTTCTTTGTTTAGGTTGTTTACCTGAAATCTATTTTTGTGTTGGCAGGCCGAAAATATTTCTGATCTTTTATCAACTTACCAGGCAATTGTTTTATCTTTCAGAATACTAATTTTCGTCCAAACATAAATTACATCTCTTGCATCCTCCCGTGTAAGAAACAGACTTTTTTATTATGGACCATTTTATGGTGTTTTGTTTTGCTTTAATTGCCAAACGTGTTTCGAAAGTTCCGTTTCGTTTGAATATTTTTTTAATTTTTGTGTAAAAGATTTAATATGATCGCTCTTTAAATGTGTTTGGAGTCATGCCAATGTAGTGCTTTGTGTCCTGTGTGTTGCTTCTATTAATGTTGCTTTGTATACACTGTCAATGTCCTTACTCATGCACTTGTTCTGCAGTGGGCATGAGTGCTTGTTTCCACAGTTACAGTTCTCTGTACTAATCTCTTGTGGTTGGTTAACTATGCGTGTGTTGTGGCTTGGGATGATCGATTTAACGTTACTCATGCAACTGTAACTGACCTTAATTGTGTTCCTATGAAAAATTTTGTGTAACTTGTAGCCTATTGGAAAGTGCGTGTTACAAACTTGAGGAAACTGCGTGCTATGTTTGTCTTGACATTTTTGCTGAATGGAGGGTTAAACCAAATGATGTTGCGTAGTCTGTTCCTGCGTGGTTGCTGTGTTGCATGTGGCATGTATTCCAGCTTGCGGCTGAAGTTGCTATGTCCTAGTGCGATTTGATATGTTTGCACTGGATCGTCGAATGCTTGTTTGTCAGATGACAGCGTTGAAATGCGCTTGTTGGTAGATGCTGGAAGTTGCCTTAAAATGCTAAGTGGATGGTTAGAGTGTTTGTGTATGTATAACGGATCGTCATTGGCTTCCTATAAGGTTTGTATTTTCCGGTAGACTCGGTGGTAAGGTCGAAAGTTACGTCTAGAAAGTTTACTACATGTAAATTTGTTTCTGCTGTTATTTTTAGGCCAAATTGTTCGAAAACTTTGTGCAGCTCTTTTCTTGGCAAACCTTTTTCTAGATTGTTTAAAATAAAAGGACCTGCTAGTTCGCAAATTTCTGCTGGTAGCGTCAAACAAATTGCTATTGTTTTTTATCCATGCACGGTTTTCCGTGATTGAAAAGGAGTGATTTTCTAGCGTGTTTTATAGCGTCCAAACCATTATATGACGTTTTGCGTGTTTCTCTATTGATTTACGTTCAAAATTGACCAAAATTTTGTGTTAATTTGTCCAATATTGATCTACTAATTTTTCCGGAATCGCTTTTTGCTGGGTTGATAAGCCGGCATTTTGGGTTATTTTCGAAATTTTCCTTGTGATATTTAGAGAAATAAAAGCTTCGCGTTTTTTCATGCACATAATCCGGTTGCCAATCGAAAGTTTATTTGCAATATTTTGTAGTCGGATCCGTGTTTATGTGTTTTTGTAATATTGTCGTTTAAGAGCTTGTTGCATGTGTCGAGCGAGGTTGAATGGTTGGGATGGAATGGCTTTAAGATGCTTTTTCCAGCTGTGCTAATATATTTTCCCAATTCAAAAGTTTGTCAAACGGGGGAATAAGGGAAATAAATGATCTATTGTGTCCCAATGACGTATTTTTCATGTTTTAACCTTTTTCTCGTGCAGGGACACGTCAAGGCTGTATCCTCATCTTCAGTGTGCGAATATTTTTTTATTTTATCTTGGGTTTACACTATCTTTTACCCCATAATTATATACACAAACATATAATTAGCTCATATGAACTTCGGACGAAACATGACCATCATTTTATTTTAATAGGCTTAGGCTGGATTGTTATATGCTTTCCATTTTTTTCAGTTCCATATAAAGTTGGTTTCAAAGGGACCGACTTATGGCAGGCGGTTTTGAAAGGAGATTTGAAAAAAGTTGACAAACTTCTAAAGAGCGGAGCAGACATAACGTTCATGAAAGACAATAAGCCAATGATTAACATGGTTCGAGAACTGGAGGCGTCTAATCAAACAACCGGTGATGCTGCCAAGTTGTATTATTACGGGCAGATAAAGGGGATGTTGGAGCTTAGATTGAATTCATCGGTAGGCTTGAATTTGATTATATTTCAATGTCAAATTGTATATTATACTTATGTATATAAGTTCATTTACATGGAATCTTCCCTTGATCCTCCGAAAACCAGCTGCCTACCTTCTAACACAGCCACGTCGATGACAGGTTACTGGAGGAGGGTATATGTATGTATTCGTGTTCTGACCAACTACATTCTTTACAAATCAGCCTTATTTCAAGAGAAATTAGTCGGGCAGAACACGAATATATGAGTATACATCCCCCTCCCTACTTAACATTATAGTTTTGCTCCTGCATGCTTAAAGTCTTAATACTCAGAATAGATTCAAATGACATCTTATTTTGCTGTTCATTATAATATTTCAATCATTAGTCACTAATATTTATTTAAGTTGGACTTTCATTTGAACACGTTTTTATCTTTTTCATTTTCACAATGGATAAGATATTGAGTAAAAAATAAAACAAATTGACAAATACTGTTAGTAAAAAGCTAAGCGATAGCCTATTATTAGCATATTAAACATGAAGTCGCGGCAAATCATGAATTGTTCTTAATTAATTTACGTCGGGCACGTCCACATAATTTACATGAACGGGGTAGCCAGCCCGACGTAGCCAACACAAATCGACATCTTCTGGCAAATCTCAGGACTAAAATTATATATAACTACCTTATTTTATGTACTTATTAAATTTTGGTGTTTTATATGTATAATTTCTGACTAATCTGTGATTGTAATTTTTTAACATTGTATGATTAATGAGAAAGAACATTATGATGTGCAGCGAAATAATCATCCGTTCCTCTCTTTTTTGCTTATTACATGTATCTAGCTGTGAAGATATTTCTACGCTGTCGCGCAATGGTATTATTCCGCCAGTCGTCTAGGGCATGCGCAGACAAATTGCATTGTTAATCATTCTGTGTCTGAGCCAGGCTGCGGTCAGTTGATAATTACCTAAATATAATAAAAATATTTCAACGAAATGTTGCATAATGTTGCAATTCCATAGCTACCTTTGTGCCACTCTTTGCACTGACAAACTATAACCAATAGCTACTTGTCCAACTTCGTTAAAGAATTTGAATCATTTTATTTAATCTTATTATTAACAGATTTTGGCTGATGTTGGCGCTGGAAATCTTTCTGGTGTCCAGGCTTTGTTTCAGGCTGGTGCGGACCTTTTTCAAGAAGGAAAAGTTATTTTCAACGCTGTCGGTTCAACCAAAGATAACTCTGAAATTGTCTCTCTTTTGCTTTGCCACAACCAAATGAACGAGCAATATGTA
Source organism: Muricea muricata (assembly GCA_963855995.1). Taxonomy (NCBI): domain Eukaryota; kingdom Metazoa; phylum Cnidaria; class Anthozoa; order Malacalcyonacea; family Plexauridae; genus Muricea; species Muricea muricata. The sequence continues at coordinate 5,428,581 of OY979728.1, read as the reverse complement.
GAAGTGATACAGCCAGATGGAAAGCCAAACGTTAGTTACCTCTTAGCTGAAGCTCAACGTAAGAACAACAAAAACGCTGCTCAGGCTTTGAAAGATCACATCAATTACGTTATGGTTAGAGAATCGGAAGCCGGCAACTTACCACGAGTCCAGGCTCTTATGAAGCTCGGTCCTGATATCATCGATCTCAACTTCAAACGAGGCAATGATCATACAGCGTTAATGACAGCGGTTATGAAAAAACGATTTGACGTGGTCAACTTGTTGCTAAGCAATGGTGCTGACATTACGATAGTGAATGCAAAAGGTAAGACCGCACGGGATATGTGTAACAACGACGTAAGGTTGACTGCCTTGTTGGATAAGGTTGGCTTGGTAAAGGAACTGCGGGAGAAGATTAGAAAAAACGGAGCCAGTCTGAAACCAGAAGACATTGGAAGCTATTTGGATAAAGGTGTTCAGGTATGTAATCCTGTCTAATATTTCTGTGAACAATCAACCACATAGGATACATTCGGTATAGATTACAATTTGTGTGGAGACCAAGCGTGCGCGTGTAGCACAAGATGGCGGCGGAGGCGTTGTTCCCGTCATGTCTGAACCAAACTAGTTATTTTTCCAGTAACGTTCTACTAAATTTCTACTGCTATATTATACTATCTGGATTGACCTCTAGTACATCAGAAAATTTGAAAAACAGTGAGAGGTTGTATTTTGGTAAGACATAAGTCGACAACTGAAAATTTTATCGCTCGGTCAAGCAAGATTGCATTAAGAAAATGTGAGCCAAGCCTTACACCTAGCTTTAAGGCAACGAGATTCATTATATTATTACAGTATGGTTCTCTCGCCACATTGTTATTGGCGGCTCCTCGAATCCTGGTTGGACTTATTCCTCACTAAATAGTGCTGGACTTAAAGTTGGTCACTTGAATATTCGAAATCTTCCTAAGCATTTGAACGAACTAAAGATACTTTTTACAAGACAATCCGTTTGATATATTATGCTTAAGCGAGACTTGGCTTAATGAAACATGGACTAGAAGGGAACTTTATGTTGATAGCTACAACATTATTAGGAAGGACCGTGCTGGCGCTGAAAGAGGAGGAGGTGGCTATATATTATAATACTAAATTTGTGGCTCGCAACGATGCGATATATCTTCGAGTTGTTTTGAGTCGGTCTGGTTGGAATTATCTTTTCCTAACAAGAGTAAAATCTTAATTAACTCTGTTTATCGCTCACCAAGCAGTGACTTTGATAAATTCAAAATGGACTTTGAGAAAATTATGGAAACACTTTCCCCTGAAAGTAGAGAAACCATTGTACTAGGAAATTTAAATAGTGATATGTCAAGCAAGATATTGTCCCCTGAGGCTAAGATTCTCGAACAACTTTTTAATATATACCTGTTAAATCAACTTATTAAATTCCCTACACGGATTAAAGATCGCACATCCAGCATTATAGACTTGGTATTGACTAATGACAGAGATAAAATTGTTTCATCGGGTGATTTAACTTGTTCAATTTCAGACCATTTGTTAATATTTGTTATTAGACGAGCTAAAAATATCAATTGTAAAAATATCTATTATAGAAATTTTAAACATTACAAGCATGATTTCATTGTTGGCCTTCAATCTGTGTCTTGGGACATGACTACTCTCTTACAATAGAGGATGCATGGATTGCATTTATAAAAACACTTCACATATACACTAATGACATGCACGCACCTATTTGTTCTAAAAGAGTGCTTTATGCGATGTTGCCTTGGATTACTGCAGACATTAGATTATTAATGAGAATAGAGATTATCATCATAAAAGAGCTCAGAAAGCTGGTTTCAAATCCGAGTGGTTGGCGTACAGAAGTTTGCGAAACAAAACAACAAGCCTCTTAAGGGAATCTAAACGTATTATCAGTCCAAGTTAATCGACGAAAATAAATCTGAATCTGGAAAACCCCCTTAAATCAGCACTATCACTTAATAAAAAGTCCATAAACGTTAAAAATCCATAATTGTATTGAAACAAGTGGTGATATTGTGTATAGTAAGAAAGAAATATTGCAGGGATTTGGAAAGTATTCCGATCAGCCGTGGCGAAAATCAGATGTTTATCGTCCTTATTTTCCAATTACAGTCTCTTCACGATCAGTATTGTTAAGAAATATTACGGAAAACAAGTCTACTGGATTACTGAACATGCCAGCTAGAGTGCTTGAAGATGGATGTAATATTTTAGCAAAACCTCTGACAGAATTGATGAACAGAAGTTTAGCTGAGAGCAGTATCCCTGCTGAATGGAAGCACCAATATTTAAATCTGGGTCTAAAACTAATACTTCAAATTACAGACTTATATCGGTATTAGCGATCTTTTCCAAAATCTTGGAACGCGCCGTGCAACGAATGTTTTATGCATAACTTCAAGAAAATAAGCTTCTATTTATGCATCAATCCGGATTCCGTCTTTTACACTCAACAACTACATGTTTAACTGACATCACAAATAGTTTGCTCTCCAATATGGATAAACGTCAATTGACTGGCATGGCGTTTTTTGATCTTCTTTATCTTCAGCTCTGCAATGGTTTAATGCTTATCTGTCAGACAGAAGGCAGAGCATCAAAGTAGGCTCTCTGATCCGTTACCAATCCAGTATGGGGTCCCACAAGTATCAATATTGGATCCCACTACTATTCATAATCTACATCTATGATATATCCTCTGTAGTAAAGTATTGTCATGTTCAGTTATTTGCTGATGACACAAAGTCACAAACTTCACTACTGTTAGAGTATTGGACGCTGATAATCAACAGATTACTCTCGAGAGAGTATATGTATTTAAATATCTTGGTGTAATATTAGATGCATCACTTACTTGGAACGACCACATTGACTATATTGCCAAAAATATACCGTCTATGTTAGGATTGCTCCGTAAGGCACGTAAGATTTTACCAAAACAAGCGTGCGTTATATTGTATAATGCAAAGATACTGCCATTATTTGACTACTGTTGTGTTATATGGGACGGTTGTGGCAAGACAAATCAATAGTATTTGGATAAAACTTCAAAGAAGAGCGGCGGGGATTATTGAAGATCACAGACCAACCTGACCTGATTCTAATTTTTAGTTGGCCGTCATTTAAATTGCGGCGAGTTTACGATATATGTCTATTACTTAATACATAAGTGCCTAAATAACATGGCACCTGAGTACTTACTAGACGATTTCCATCGTGCAGGTGAATTCCATGTGACGTCGCGTATAATACAAGAGCCAGAGACCTACTTGCCCCCCCCCTGCTGCAAGAGCCTCTAAATATCAAAGTTCCTTCAGGATAAATGGTGTAGGAACATGGAATACATTCTCAAAAATTCTGAACTCAGAAATGAACAAAATTTTCTAATTTTTAAGAGACGTCTAGAAAAACACTTAAAAGGACACTGACTTTTAACTTATTTATTCAATTTGTGCTATCTAGTGTTTTGATGTGGCATCGTTTTCGTTTATACTGCTTATATAATGTTTGTAATCATCGTAAATACAGGACTCCTTTTAAACCAGCGCTTTTGCTAAACAGGGCATCCCTGTTAAAATATTATTGTTAAATTCAATTCAATAGTTTTGCTCTCAGAAGATCTATGATTACGTGCCGGAAATTACGTTGTTAAAGGCTACTGAAAATTTTATATTTTAATCAGATTAAGAGGATGATTTTATAAAACGTAAGATAGTGCACAGTTTTAAAGGTAGCACTGAGTTTTTCAATCAAGGTGCTGTTCATAGAAATAACAGAGAGTTTGGCCAAATCTATGATTAACTTCCACAGGAAACGACCACATCGAGATACCTGATGTATACAAAACATTTCTTAGCTAATTAACTTTGAACCCTTATATATAATTCAGTTTTGAATTTAATCAGTCTTTTTAACTGACGAAGACCTAAGTTACTGGTCGAAACGTCTTAACCCCATTTTAAATAAACGTAGTTTTTAACGTTTTTATCAAACCAGTGCCAAATCTTTTACACTTTGCTAATATAGCTATATATATATATATATATATATATATATATATATATATATATATATTTATATATATATATATATATATATACTGTGCTAGTTTTGGTTAGCGAAATACAAAAGAGTGCTCAATGACATATAGACAGAGCGAAATGTATAATTGTGCAAAATACCTCAAAAACTTACCACTACAGTCTGTTTCATCCAAAGGGAATCTTCAGGTGGTAGACAAATTTCGAAAATGTGCGAGCTTCTTTTATGCTCAAGGCGGAAACGTGGGCGCGTGGGTGGTTGAATAGCATGCATTCCTTTCTTTGTTTAGGTTGTTTACCTGAAATCTGCTTTTGTGTTGGCAGGCCGAAACTATTTCCGATCTTTTGTTAAGCAAGCAATTGTTTTTTCTTTCAAAATACTAATTTTTTCCTCCAAACATAAATTACATCTTTTGGAACCTCCCGTGTAAGAAATAGACTTTTTTATTATGGACCATTTTATGGTGAAATCTGTTTTCTTTTGCTTTAAGTGCCAAATGTGTTTCGAAAGTTCCGTCTCGTTCGAATATTCTTTGTGTGTGAAAGATTTGATATGATTCCTGTATCGCTCTTTGAATGTGTTTGAGGTCATGCCAATGTAGTGCTTTGTGTCCTGTGTGTTGCCTGTAAAAATTGTTGCTTTGTATACAATGTCCTTACTCATGCACTTGTTCTGCAATGGGCATGCGTGCTTGTTCCTACAGTTGCAGTTCTCTGCGCTAATGTCTTGTGGTTGGCTTTTCCTAATTATGCGTGTGTTGTGACTTGTGATAATTGACTTAACGTTACTCATGCAAACTAGGCATTCTTTTATTTCGTTTGACATAGTCGACTTTTACCCGTCAATTTCAGAAAATTTACTGGACCAAGCATTATCTTGGGCCTCCAATTTGGCTGACATTTCGAACGAAGACATTTCTATAATAAAACACGCTAGAAAATCACTCCTTTTCAATCACGGAAGACCGTGGATCAAAAACAACAATAGCAATTTGTTTGACGTTACCATGGGTAGCTATGACGGGGCAGAAATTTGCGAACTAGTAGGTCTTTTCATCTTAAACCATTTAGGAAAAAAGTTTGGCAAGAAAAACATCGGCTTGTACAGAGATGACGGTTTGGCGATTATTAAAAACAGATCAGCACGTTTGGCAGACAAAACCAGGAAAGAGCTACACAAAATTTTCGAACAGTTTGGCCTAAAAATAACAGCAGAATCAAATTTACACGTGGTAAACTTTCTAGACGTAACATTCGACCTTTCTACCGGAAAATATAAACCTTATAGGAAGCCCAATGACGATCCGTTATACATGCACAAGCACTCTAACCACCCACCCAGCATCTTAAGGCAACTTCCAGCATCTATCAACAAGCGCATTTCAACGCTGTCATCTGACAAACAAGTATTTGGCGATGCAGTACAAACATATCAAAACGCACTAGGACATAGCAACTTCAGCCACAAGCTGGAATACATGCCACATGTAACACAGCAACCACGCAGGAACAGACAACGCAACATCATTTGGTTTAACCCCCCATTTAGCAAAAATGTCAAGACAAACATCGCACGCAGTTTCCTCAAGCTTGTAGACACGCACTTTCCAATAGGCAACAAGTTACACAAAATTTTCAATAGGAACACAGTTAAGGTCAGTTACAGCTGCATGAGTAACGTTAAGTCAATTATCACAAGTCACAACACACGCATAATTAGGAAAAGCCAACCACAAGACATTAGCGCAGAGAACTGCAACTGTAGGAACAAGCACGCATGCCCATTGCAGAACAAGTGCATGAGAAGGACATTGTATACAAAGCAACAATTTTTACAGGCAACACACAGGACACAAAGCACTACATTGGCATGACCTCAAACACATTCAAAGAGCGATACAGGAATCATATCAAATCTTTCACACACAAAAAATATTCGAACGAGACGGAACTTTCGAAACACATTTGGCACTTAAAGCAAAAGAAAAAAGATTTCACCATAAAATGGTCCATAATAAAAAAGTCTATTTCTTACACGGGAGGATCCAAAAGATGTAATTTATGTTTGGAGGAAAAAATTAGTATTTTGAAAGAAAAAACAATTGCTTGCTTAACAAAAGATCGGAAATAGTTTCGGCCTGCCAACACAAAAGCAGATTTCAGGTAAACAACCTAAACAAAGAAAGGAATGCATGCTATTCAACCACCCACGCGCCCACGTTTCCGCCTTGAGCATAAAAGAAGCTCGCACATTTTCGAAATTTGTCTACCACCTGAAGATTCCCTTTGGATGAAACAGACTGTAGTAGTAAGTTTTTGAGGTATTTTGCACAATTATATATATATATATATATAGACAATGAAATAGACTTTGGTTACTTCATAAAGTTTTATTCACAACAAATCTGTTTCGTATGACAAGCAATGCTTGCCACACTCGTGATTATCGAGTGATTATTGTGACAAGCAATGCTTGCCACACTCGTGAGACGCGATTATCACCTGACGAGTGTGGCAAGCATTGCTTGTCATACGAAACAGATTTGTTGTGAATAAAACTTTATGAAGTAACCAAAGTCTATTTCATTGTCTATTCCGCTCTACTTCGGTATTGAGCACTTTCTTCATATATATGGTTTTATTTTTATTCCTTGTCTATATATATATATATATATATATATAACCAACCTATAATAGACAACCATAATGTCCACTGGCAACAATTAGCGATCATGTCTACAATTGAGAGCTTCAATACAGGAATAAAATGCAGTGTCTAAATCCAGAGAAATAAGAAATGTCACCTCTTCATTTCACGAATAACCAATGTTAAAAAATGCTACTATTTTGTCCCATAATTTTTAACTGTATGGTTGCAATGTATAATGCAAAATGCAAAAAAATCCTCGCATAAAAGATACATAAGATGGAGGACGACGTTGGGCGCCGCCGTGACAGACACCTCCAGGAAACCAAAAAGTTACAGATTCACCAGATAAATTGTTCTGGATGCAAGAGCAAGGAGATAGCCGCTGCTTTGAAAGTCAGTATACGGGCCATCCAACGTGTAAAAGTCCCGCCATCAGTGAAGACTGCGGTAAAAGTTAAAAAAAGGCTAGATGGGCCTGGATAACCGAATCACAAAGAGTTGTTCGAACGCTGGTTTAAGAAGGGTATAGTTACGCTGAGGTGGCAAAAAGGACCAACATGTCAAAAGCTGCGTGGCCCACACGAAAAAAAGTTTTGGCAAGACTGGCAGTGATAGAAACAGAAAATGCAGTGGTCGTACCCGCCTTTCAACAAACGTTAAGACCGCTTTCTTGAACGAAGAGGGAAAAAAATTTGTTTTAAAGGGAAATGGCAACAAAAATTTTCATTGTATCATTTGAAAGAGACTCTAAAATAATATAGAGAACTCTATCACAAAATTTTTATATCCGTTTTACTTCGGGAGATATTGCCACCTAAATAATCGGACTGTCCGCCATATTGGATTAATTTTTAACCTCATTCACAAAGGAGATATATATCTCCTTTGTGCCTCATTAACAGTGTTTTGGTGACGTCACAACAGGAATAAGCCAGTCGAAGCTTCTCCTAAATACCTAACAACAATTAAACATTGTTTGAAACCTTTTCAGTCCGTGCTGAAATCTGAAACACTTACCGTACGTGCAGTTATGGGAGTATACTAATCATTGTGTGGTAAGAAAAAAATTGCGTGACCCCAGCTTTGACGTACCATGCATATCCATAAATATCCAAGATGGCGGACAACTTAAGAATTCAAATCAAAATATTTCATGAAATAAAGGCAGATATAAAAATTCTATAATAGACATCTATATATTATTTTGGAGTCTCTTTCAAATCAGACGATAAAAATTTTTGTTGCCATTTCCCTTTAAGAGTTAAAAACATGAATTTCATGCGCCCGGCCTCGACTGAGATCATGCTGAGAAAATAGCAAAGAAGTGTTGCTCTCGTTTCTAACAACCAGAATATTTGACTTCATTTCCCCAGGACTGGATGGCTATGGAAAATTAGAGTGGTAAATATTTAAGAAATATAAAACATTTTGCGTGTTGATAATTGGAAGTTGGAAAACGAGAAAATGTATAGAAACACGACGCCCGAGCGGGTTGGTCTGTGTTGTATTATTCTGTAATTTTATGTATTAGTATTAGCGAGCTGGATAATTGGAGAGGAAGTCCATATCCACATGTAAGGCATAATTAATTTTTTATCGAAATCGAGTTTTATCGTTTTTATAAATATGAGCCTGCATGGTCCTACTAATTATCGGACTCAGTTTTTAAGTTATTTTCAATTTAAGTGTATTTTTGTACCTTGTTTTAGGTAAACAGTGTAGATTCAAGTGGTAACAGTATCCTCTCTTTAGCTGTTCAGTATAAGTGTTCAACAGCAGTTTTAACTGATCTTGTCACAACCTACCATGCTGATCCCAATATTCTTAATAAACAAGGCATTGGGCCTGTGGAAATGGGTCTAGTCTATAGAGATGCTGAGACATTGAAATGTTTGTTTGAAGCAGGAGTTAACATCAAGCGAGGAAACAACATGTTACTTCTGTATGCCAAAGGTATTTTTGCTTTTTAACTGGAAAGAAATAATTATGTTCTCTGGTATACCAAACTTAACTGGCGATAAACCACGTATTCCGTCACCTGTTTTAACACTAAAATAGAATGGAGAAGCCCGTTGATTTCGCGTGAATATAGACTTGGGTGCCTTATAAATGGCATTCATAGCAAACGGTCTACCTCGTGACATTTCTCTTGAGATGAAAACAGAAATGCTTAACCAGGAAATGTTTTACTGTGTGATTTAGCTGTTAAAAATACCAAAAAAACCACCCGACAATAGGAAATATAAAAATTAATGCTTAAAGAAATTTTGTGGTTCAAGAATATATATTTTAATTACTCATAATGTAAGTTTACAATGTGGGGTGGGCTATAGACATGCTATCGGTGATTCATGGGAAACTTCAAACGATAAAAGTCAACCAACACGAACAACAAACGATTATTGTATCACGCTGAAGGAAGTGTTATTCTGGCGCACATATCAATCTTATGAGGTGTCTTATTAGCAATATCGGAAATGTCTTTTCGTATACGTCATTCATTTTGTCGATATTTCTTGTTTGAATATGCATGTTGTTTTGAATTTACAGGTACAAAGTTTGTTGCAAAGAGAAGCAAAAATATGAATTTTGTGGTTTTGTTTGCTTTCTTTTCCTAGAACTACCGATGAAAACTAAGATCGATGACGTAAATTCAAAATTACATGTACATTGCACAAACCGCCTGGTCAAATCATGATTTGTAGCGTGTATAGGTTGCAGATGCCATATTTACTGTGTACTATCTTCTTTAGGAGCTAAGTCCGTTTCTATAAGAACAGGGCGCAAATTATCGAAAGGCAAAAATGCATGCGCTGATTGTTCACGTTCAAGAAAAAAGCAAAACATTCACAATGAAACAACGAAATAAAATTAAACACAAAGAAAACACATTGTTGCAAGAAATTTACAACACGATAAATACAACCAACTAGCTAAATAACAAATATCCAATGTGATGCTAGATTTGAACAAAAATAAAATGTTTTGGAATGGTATTCATGATAGTCCAATTAGCAATGAGATTACGAGCTTGAGATTCCTATGTGGTGATAGTTAAAAAGGGCGAAGTTCGAACTATCACCGCACAGACACTGAGAGCGAGTAGCAGGGGCGCCGGAAGCTGCGTAAAACGGCGGGGGCAGCCATCTAAAAAGGGCACTTGTTTCTTAGCATACGTTTTTCGGCCGTTGGGAGACTGTTTTTGGGCCGTCTATTTTTTGGTACTTACTTATTGGAATCACTATCAATACAATTAATTCCATTCGGCTATTCTGATTTTGTCCATTAAAACTTTCCTATTGATTAGAACAATTTTATCTTTTTCCAATTAATTTGCTTATTTAATACTGATAAATTAAACATATACATAGTGATTAACAAAACATAACGTCTGTAAATGTCAATAATAAAATATCTTTCAATCCTTCATTCAAATTGTCCAAAATACTTGCGCCACCGTTCATTTCATATATGCGCAGTCCAGGAGTTGCTGCTTCTTCAAGTTTCCTGACTATTAATATTATTTAAAATGGGAAAGTAGCTAGTTTGATAGGCTCATAGGCTTTTGGTAAGTAAGGAAGGTCTGAACAACGGTTATTCGTTTAATACCTACACACAATCAGGTATCTCGATTAACAATGTGTCGGGTCAAATAACAACTTTAATGCGGTGATAAATTATAAACCTAAAATATAGTATAACACTCTACATATGACCTTTCAGCAAAACAGATTATAGTTGCGTTTATATCGTTTTGTAGACCATTAAATAATTCTGAGGTAACGTGAATCTGCGAATTTGCGTTTACAATTCCATGGCACGAAATAGTGAAATATAACTGGCCAAGCGGTTGGGGCAGGGGAATTTCATTAGTCGTTTTTATTTCGTGATTGTGTTATCGCATGTCAACGGTGTCATGGAGCTATAACCAATTTGCGCTGTCACGGAAGCGACTAGTTTTCTCCTTCAGTTTACCGCAACCATCCAAGTATTTTAGTGTTAACAAACTAATAAATTTACCAGAGTTTATAAAGAATTTAATTGAACAAAAATTACAAATATAGAGCATTTCTAGCAAAAAGGGCAAACAGTTGCCCCCGCGCTGCCCCCGCTTTGTATGGGCAGCGGGGACAGCTGCCCCCGTGGCTCCGGCGCCCCTGGCGAGTAGTCTAATTGCTTTAATAGAATCTGAGATTAAAAAAAGGATTTTTAAGCCATTTTATTAAAACTACACGCTATCTATCATGGAATAGTAGTTTAAGTAAAGTTAGCAAATCAAATGACTGCATTTGCAATAGTATACTTGTATGATTCTACTAATAATGACTAGATTTGAAATCTGGCGGCAAGCCTGATGAACACCTTTTTGCGGGCGTTAAATGTTACAAATAATGACTTGTTAAGGTATATTGCTGTGGCGGATCTAGCGTAAGTCAAAATAAATTACCACAGCTCATTCTACGATATATTTGCATTTTAAAATACCTTCAAAGTAACTTCATTGGTTAGATTTTATTCTTTTGAAATTCATAACCTATGACATTGTTATAAAGTTATTTTGAATTTAAAATTGAGCTGCTATAATTTATTTTGACTTACCCTGGATCCGCCACTGGTATATTGCAGGATAATGCTGACCTAATGCATTCAGGTGAATGGCCAGGCAGGCCAGCAACATAATACATGCTCACATACATGTAATACTATAAGTGTAATTTGATAGTGCACTGCTGTATAATTCAGTGGTGTAATAGCCATACTTTTACACGCAATGTACCTGATTTTGAATAAACCATGTCCGTAGCTAACAATAAATTTATAATATATTGTTTCTGCTTCCGACAGCAAATGGCTTCGAAGGTTCAGTACAGCTTATCAAAGAAGAACTGGGAAAACTGTTGTGGAATGCAGTCGAGAGAGAAAATATGCCGGAAATTAAGGAAATGTTGGAAAAGTGTGGGGCATATGTCGATGAACCATGTCAATTAGAAGGATACGAAGGTACGCGGATGCAGTACTGGAAAATTTACTATCAATGTGTTTAGTAGAAATTTCCAGCTGACTATTAATTTTCCTGCATTCTGATGGGTTGTTTCTTTGTTTCATCAAACTACGTTCAAAACATCTACAAGCAAATCCAACAGCACTTCGACCGCCAAAAGCCGACTTACAATAGGATTTTCATTACTTTAGAACCGAGCTATATATAGATTTACGTTTTCTACACAGGTTGGACCGCGCTTTTTCTCGCTGCCAAAAAGAATAACGCTGAGGTTACCAGGTTTCTTTGTCATTCACAAGCAAACGTTGATTTCAGATGTGAAGATGGGAAAACTGCCGTTTCTGTAGCTGTTCAGACAGGTGAATAGTATGAATGTCTTAATTTTCCTCATTTTAAGATCATAATAATTTCACTTACCTTACTCTCAGAAACCTATACTAACACCTTGACCGATAAAAAGGGATAAACTTGTCAAGGCATCGATCTTTCGGAACAATTCATTTGCGCATGGCCGTGCCAACGGCAGATCGATTTAGGCACAGAAACTGGGGTTGGGCTGCAGAATAAAATTTAGGTTGATTTTAGTTTTAGTCTAGAGATTACGCATAGTATATATATACGTATATATTTACATATATATATATATATACATATATAAAAAAAGAAAAAGTAATTATTTAATCCAGAGAACTTGTATACAATATATATATATACATATATATATATATATATATATATATATATATATATATATATATATATATATATATATATATATATATATATATATATATATATATATATATATATATATATATATATATAACGAGATTATCGCCTGAAGAGACGTTGATCAAATCGCCTGAAGAGTGTGGCAGGCGTTGCTTGCCATACGAAACAAATTTGTAGCGAATAAATCTATGAAGTAACCAATCTTGTTTCATCTAGTTATCTTGCTCTACTTCGTTATTGAGCACTCTACTTCAAGGCTGTGCAGATTTCCTTTCTGTTTTGCTCATGAATTATTAATGATTTTTAAATTTATATTTGCAGGTGAAAAGGACGTTCTTCTTGTCTTACTTGAGGAAGGTGCTTCATTGAATATTGCAGATACTAACGGTAACACCCCCCTGCTACTGGCAGTCAAAGCTGGAAACCTTCAAATGGTCCAGATACTTCTTCATGCTGGTGCCAATCCATATCATGAGCAGGGGAGTGTAACTGTTGCCCAAGTTGCTTTAGAATCCTCCAACAAAAATATCGTATATATTTTTGAGCATTTGGATTTCTCGACTGCTATTCCTGACTGGACGGAAACGAGATCTGAAAAACGACCCATTCCAAAGTCTAGTTTCTTCCGCCCTCCCATTGCCTTTGATCCCAATCCACCAGCAAAGGTTCAGATGACTTTACAAGGAAACGAGAAGACAAACAAAAAGTTGCTGGATGCCGCTAAAAATGGGAGACCAATTCAAGTAAGAACCCTTAATAACAATGCATTACCTTTGTTTAGAGCTACTTTGCAAAATATGTTGTTGTTTACAGGTATTGTTCATTGTAGGATACAGTGGAGAATGCGCAATGATATTTTTTCCATCATTCTTCGAATTCAAATTTTCCAATCAACAAGCTAATTTCCTACCACGTGTACTAAGAAAGAGTAATCGTACTTGGGAGTGCTATATATAGGCCCTCAATATTTAGCGTATAGAAATATTAAGTAATCTTCTTTCACAGTTTGAAAGACCAGGATTTTAGCTTTTGAATTCGCAAATATACAAAATATTGATAAAAATTGACGATTGAAATCGCTTTTTTTTCACTGTTGGGAATTTTTTGAAAATCTGTTGAAATTTACGTGACAGATCAATGATTAATGGAATTTTCTTTTCTTACTCGCTGCCTTTTCGCTCGGAGTTAAATATGTGCGATTTGACTGGTTATTTTCGTTTGATTTGTATTTCTCAATTTTTCTTCAAATTTCACAAAAATCAATGATTTCTGTAGATTAAATAATAAACGCATCAGAGCACTCTGAAGTTTGATAACGTTTTTATATACACCTTGTACAATCCATGTACTTTAATGTTGTGTTAATTCATATTTAGGTGAAGGAGGCGGTTGCAGAAGGAGCAGACATTCGTTACTATGATTCTAAAATGAAAAGACCTCTACAGTACGCGCAAGAAAAACTGACGAAACTACAGCAAGAAGCACTTAGTAACATCGAGGAGAGGCGACGAAATCTACTTATCTCCAGGACTGCCTACCAGGACGTGGTGCATTTCTTGACATCTAAACTAAACGAACAGATCTGGAATGCTGTGCAGCGCGAGAGCTTGGAAAGAGTGCAGACGTTGCATGAGTGTGGAGCGCCGTTGAACTGGTTGGCGCCAGAGCGGCCATTGGGTAAGAATGATACCTGTGCTCTAAGTTAACAGCACTAACGTACTTTCAAGACATAATCAACTTTTTTTGCGACTATGTAAAAAATGTGTGTGTAATTTTAATGTGACAATAGCTGTTCCATTTCAGCCGGAGTTTTTTGAGATCACTTCCATTTCATGCGGATTGCATGCCTGGTATGGTGCAGCCGAGAACTGACTACAAATTTAATGACTTGCCAATGTTGCCATTCAATGTTCTCTCGCGACATTCTTGGCAAAACATTGCCTGTGACTGCAAGTTTTACTGTAGCTAATAGACATGGTTCAATAAAGCGCTAATTGCACAGGCATTTATGACTCATATTTACAGTAACTTTTACCAACACTGAGTCCATCCCAAAGTCAAATTATAAAAAAATCCAAGTGTTGTCAAGTATCACTGCAATATAATTTTTGTAAACGTTTGAAGAAACTTGTCGTCTACAACCAACTCTAAATCACTATTCATCACCAAGTAGATTGTGATTGTTGCTTTTTATTTTCTGTCCTACATTGGTCATTGTTGTTTTTATACGTGATTGTGCTGCCTGCAATGCTCACAGAAAGAGTGATTTGAAAGAGTACCACCAGGCTTTAAATACTTGACAACCAATACGCAACCTTTTAGAATTCGTTTAGCGTGTCTTGTCTCTATGCTGACAAAACGACATCTCGAATAGGAAATCACGAGGTTATAGGAGAACAATTCCGTATCAATAAATTTGTGGGAAAATTAAAATATTTTCAAAGCTGAACTTGGTCCTAATTTCATTTTTTTAAAATTTCGACAATTAGGTTTACCAGGTTTGTTGGCCTGTACGCAAGACAATCCAGAGATCATGGCCTATTTGTTTCATCAGTGTCCCCATAATCTTCCAACACTCAGGAAAGTTGACCAACAGAAGCACACACTTTTGTCACTCGCTAAGAAAAATGGTTTCGGGAAGTTAACCTCATGGCTACGAGCAAAGATGACCCATAATTTACACGTATGAATAATATCAGTTTAATTACCTGACCTACAAATTATTTTACATCGCTCACTCTTTACATAGCTTTTTTAAAAGTCATTGTGGACCTGAAATCAATTGAATCAAAGGCTCGTCTTTTTATATGTGCATCTCCCTAATACATTATTTGTAATTGTAGCGGTCTCGTGTAAACACAACCTTATTGGAGTAAAATCAAAATTGGGTATCTTCCGTGTGTTTAATTAATTCGATATCTTTCTCTATTTCTACATATTTTGGTTGTAAATAACAGAACTCTGAAGTCTTGCTGTCTCTTCACCTACTTTTTACCAGATGTTATTTATGTTACAGTTGGCGCTTGCAAACAACGATGTTGCAGCAGCAAAAGAGTATCTAATGCTTGGGGCTGGTCCAGAAATAGCGAGATCAGACGGTGACACGCACCTTCACCAGGCTGTTGAAATGGGTGATTTTGAATTAGTGAAGCTGCTGGTCGGAGCTGGTGCTGATTGTTCAGTCAAACATCAGGGACATTCTATGAGTGATCTTGCACGGATAAAGGTAAAAAAGAATGGCTGGTTATTAAGCACGACGGAACCGTGGTGAGCTATGGCAGTGTTTTACAAAGCTAAAAACTTTTTACACAGCCAACAACGTATTATAACAAGCCGATATCAGGATACGTTCGCATAATTGTCGAAAACTCGTTGACGGCAGACTAAGTCTGTAAATGCAAATTGTCAAACGTCTAGCAGACTTGTTAAAGTTGATTCTGCACCTTAGGCACAGGCTTGCACGGTCAAGGCTATTTCAGATACCTTGAAGCAGATCGGTCCCAGTACTTTCGTTAATTTCACACGGCCAATTATCAGGCACTTAGACGTAAGCGTACTGTTTTGCTATATTAAACTTTACTAGCAAAAGGTATTATATTTAAGACTATTCTCACTCACTGGGACTGTATCTACTTCACTAAATTTAGCAAAAGCGCGAGGCTGAAGGGTGAGTAAAATGATTGTCGCGCTACGCGCTCCCTCTTTAGCTAAATTTGGTGAAGTAGATACAGTCCCAGTGAGTGAGAATAGTCTTAAATATAATACCTTTGCTAGTAAAGTTTAATATAGCAAAACAGTACGCTTACGTCTAAGTGCCTGATAATTGGCCGTGTGAAATTAACGAAAGTACTGGGACCGATCTGCTTCAAGGTATCTGAAATAGCCTTGACCGGCTTGCACAGACAAGTTGCTCAACAAGTTGAATCAAGTCTGCAAATGATAAGTTGCAACAAGGCTGATCTTAACGGAATGGTTGCAACTTGATGAAATTGATATGTTTGTTCAAACTTGTTCACAATTTGCAACGAGTCTGTGGCGCTTTCGGCATTACGGGAAGTCGTCTTATAAATGGTCGTTATAATGGGAAAAGTTCAAATTCTTTCTTGGTCAGGATTTTTTCAAAAATAATCTTTATAATACAAAATACAAAAGAAATTGACAAATTATTGATAAACTGTCATGAACACGAACGTAGACAACCAAATAATAGTGAAGTAACCCTAACCTATAGGGAGAATTTATTCAACGGTATGAGATCAGCAAGGGAGACGCAATGTCTCATGCAACTAAGTATAAGAGTTGAACAGCAATCACAATGTAAAACATACGCATCTGCTGCCATTGTTATAATTGCCCCCAGCAGCGTCAGGTGAAATAAACATTTTCTACTCTAGGGGTACGTTCAGATGTCACGCTTTCTACAAAAATCACTGTATTCTCAGAACTTGTTCATTGCTGCCTCAAGTGGTGAACTTTCTGCTGTTCAAGAACAACATTTGCAGCGAGGACACATTGACTGCTACTCTTTCCAGGGACAAACTCCTCTGAAAGCTGCCTTAAATTCTGGAAATGATAAGGTAATGGAAGGTATATCTTTGTTCAAAGAGCTTCGCATAAATTATGTATTTTTTACTTAGAAATTGTTAATAAACGTTTGATATTATTGACGATTAAAAAACGCTGGAAGGATATATATCTTCTATTTCAGTTAGTGCATTACTTGATATCCCGGGGTGCATCACTGGTTAGGTCAAAGACGTCTACTGATCCAATTGGTAAACTAGAAAGTGAGTATAAACACCATGTACATAACCATCTGTTGTCCGTCTCTTATTTTGTGCACTCGTTTGCGTCCGCCATACGTAAACAAATTACACCTGTGCCTATCGGGACTCCTACAGAACAACACATACCGGGCCAAAATACTCACGGAGTTTAAAATTTTCATTACCTTTGCACTTTTTGCTGTTGGGTGGTTAATATATCACACTATTTATTCTCCAGTATTCACAAACTAATAGGCTCTACACCTGTTATCAAAAATTATTACAACCAACCGATGCCGAGACAGCTAACACAAATGCTGTGTTACTTACTTACACTAGCTACTTCCGTTTTCAGATCTTGACTACAATCCTCCACTGAAGAATTACATTCAACGTTCTGTGGATGAACAGTTTCTCTCCACTGTCATCGAAGGTGACATGAGTAAACTAGAATACCTGCTGCAGCTTGGCGCTAACATTGCTTACTCTAATCCTAATTCTAAAGAGACAGCCATATCTCTGTGCATCAATTATCACAGTGTTGAGTTGCTGAAGTTTTTGGAAAACAGAGGATGTGTGCTTACAAGTCCAGCTGATTCTAAAGGTATTATACAATTTGAAAGATTTCACTTACAATTTCGATTTGCTAGGGTAGTTATGTGGTGCTGATCCAAACTGGGGACCCAAACAGGTCAAGTCAGCTTTTCCCGTGCTTATACGTGATTGATCGTTGGGACAGGATACACTTCACTAGAACTATAAAGTTTTAAAAACATAGGGCTTGGGTTTAGATATCGACGTTTTCAGTCTTTACAGCGCTGTCATACTATGCAACTTATCTCGCAACTTGTCTTATTTTAAAAATTGAAGTTGCATGATCAGTGATGTTGCGTCATAGCGTCAAGATGGATATTGTAAATGTTCCAGGGAGTAGTTAACTTATGATATGCAGTTTGCCAATTATTTCAAGAAACAAAATGCGTTACAAATGATCAAATTCAATTTTACATTTTTTCATTGGCAGATGTTCTGGCTTGTATTATTTAAGGGGATTGTGTATTATTTAAAGAAAATGTGAGATATCCCGGGCGTTGACACAGCTTTGCGTTTTATTATATTCCAATGATCTTTTTTCATTGCAAGGGCACGTTATTTTTCTTAATTGTAGTGCAAAATAGTTGCGGTAAGCGTCGTGTTAAATACATTAGAGAGATTTGAAGTTAGCCTACTTTGGCCTTTCCGAAAATTCGTGAATATTCATCATTTTCAATATGCCTAAATAGGCCGTGGTTCACGTACCAGATATAATAAAAACCGTTATGCTAGAGGTAAACTCTTCTCAAATGACCCATCAAAATATTACTGGCGTCTTGCCAATCCTCACTCCCTGAGAGTCTCAACAAGCTTTTTATACGTACCATTTGAAATTTTCAGCTAAGCGAGCAGCTATTGTTTACCAAATTGAAAGCAATGCGCATGCTCTGAGTGTTATTTCTAGCTCAGCCATGTTTTTAACAAATGTGCATGCTCAGAGTATCGTAGTAAACGTTGTCAACAATAATGGTCCTGATTTGGTAATGTAGTCGATAACCCAATATGGCGCGTTTCAATATGTAACTGTCTTTTTTAAAGTCAAAGTCTTTTCTAAATTTTAGACTTTAGAAATATATAAGTCGCGAAATTGACTTAGGTGGCAACCTCGATCCCAGGGCCTATTCTTAAATTAGGGAAGGGAAAAGGCCCTGGCATCGGCTGGTCACATGACACCCAGAATATCTGGGTGTAAGAATATGTTAATTTCTGAAATTTGTGACTATATCGCAACCAGGTATATAATCCGACATAATAAGTGCTACTCTGGTTTTGTTAAATGAATGAAATCACCGAACAAAGATTACATTCACGACCCAACGTTTCGACACTCCGGTCTAGTGTCTTCATCAGGGTTGGTCTAATGTTGAAACTCACGACCTTATATATGCTGTCAAGGTGACGTCATCTACCAACAAGATGTAAATACTCTTGTGGTAAATGACTTCCGTCATCCCTATTTAAGGCACAAGGGCTCTCATTGATATGCCAGGCTTCCCAACAAAGCCTTTGACCATAACGATTGTTAGTGGTAATGATTTTAGAATCCTTCCCACGCAATGGTGATTTCATTCATTTAACAAAACCAGAGTAGCACTTATTATGTCGGATGTTAATTTCTGTGGTCTCTGTGAGTGTTTGCATAAATAATAAATCAGAGAAGTAATTTTTAACGTTCAATGCGATACAGCTAGCTTTAAGGTAAATACCTTCCTATAAAAGCAACCTTCTATGGACTGTAGCTGGCTCTACATCTTCGGCTGTATATATGACACTACAATGACAATGAAATAAAGTAATATGCTAAACCTGGTAGAGTAAGTGCTTAGTAGGTATAATACAGTTAAAACTTGTTTAGAAGATTGCTGTGTGTGAGCTGATAACATGCATAAGTTATTCCTATACCTTCATCAAATTCCGATAATGAAGCGTACGGATATTCTACGTATATGACTTTATACGAAGAGTGTTAAGAGTCAGCCGAATAAGTGATTTGAAGCTACATAAACAAACTAAGCAAAGGGTTTAAATGATTTAAATCTCTCTTCAGTTGTATTTTATGAATAAACTATACTCTTAAATGATTTAATTGGCAGTTTGAATGAGCCAATGAGATTACAAAATAGACCAGCCGATGCCAGGGCCTTTTTCTTCCCTAATTTAAGAAAAGGTCCTGGGATCGAGGTTGCTTAGGTGGATCATTTTCAACTGACGTGCGATGCCACTTATGTCTTGATTAAACGTGAACTACCAGTTTACGAGAACTCGGTAACGGGAGTTTGCATAAGAGCTTTTTCTCAACTCTAATGCGGATGAGATGAGAGTTGAAATTGAAAGTTCAAAAAATCTACTCAAGATTATGAATACATGTAATAAAATATAACTGTCTTCAATTGTACCCATTGGTAAAGAATTGACGATGGTTCGTTGGCGTAACAACATTTCGTTGACAAACCATAGCCCACAGAGTATAAATCTAACACCTACTGCTAATATAACAGTTGCAGCATTATATGGAAACAGTAAAACATAACCAATTACATATTCATTTTCATTTTCAATCGACACGGATAAGGTTATTTTTACCTTTCTTTTCTTTTCTTAGAAATTAGATTAAGATTTGATTTTGTTTTTAACAATTCCAATAACTTATTGGAATTGTCATTTCATGCATATAATATGAACCCTGACCCAAACTCCAGCCCTAACCCTAACCGTGATAATCCCAATAATTTATATATTGGATACAATAATCTATTGGGATACAACGTTCGGATCGAGTGAACTGTAACTCCAACCATTTTCCTAGGATTCATTATGCACAATATCAGATGAAAAAATATATAAAAAAGTAGGTACGCGTAGCGTACATATGGGTAGCCTCAGCGTAAAAGCTAGACCTGTGGCTAGACCAATGCACAAAGCAAAAGTCGTACAGCTCTCCCGACAAAACGTGTGCTAGTAAACATATAGGTTAGACACAGTGAAACTAATAGATTTAATAGTATAACAATGAAGATCATATGTTGGTCATATGGTTAATCAGCTACTAGGTTGAAATAAGCAAACTATTTGTCACATATGATGTTAAACAAAACCCTTCGTAATTTTGTCGCCATTTAGTATGGAATAACATGGCTTACATCCAGTATGAATGCACTGTTTGTTTGTATAGCCATTCTTTACACCTTTACTACCAAGTTACTTGTTTTTGAAGATGTATCGGTAAAGACGATTTAGATAGTTTTCCAAACAATACGATAAGTCTGGTGTGAATAGATTTGCTTGATTGGCAATATCTGTATCACCATCAATTGACTGGATACAACAGTACAAGATCCCAAATGGATGCACAGGTTGTTTTCAACGTTTATTGACAATTACCTCGTTTGTCAGCTTAGAATAAGTTAATATTAAATCTAATCATCTGCAATGTAAAGCGTATTGTCAGATAATAGATACCATATATTTTCTGCTTTTGTCTTGTATCAACGAGTCAAGTTTTCGAGCTCACGCATTGTCGGAAAGGCCAAAATGGGGTAACTTCAAAACTCTGTAATGTATTTAAAACTACACTTAAAGCAACTATTTTTGCGTCACAATTAAGAAAAATAACGTGCCTTCGCAATGAAAAAAGAATAATTAGAATAAAACGCGAAGCAGAGCTCACGCCTCGTGATAATAATCCTTGGCATCAATGTATTTAACTGATTAAAGCGCTAGAATTAACAGACCTAAACAGCTGTTAAACATATAATTATACGTTTGGTAATTACTAGTTGTTAAGCAGATAATTGTACGCTGATTTTTTATCATAAGTATTATGTGTTATTTATTTACAGATAGTTCTCATTCGATACAGTTTATCTGATTTACAACCTCTCTCCTTCACCGCAAGTCAGATAAAAGTATGCTTCTCAAGCTTTATCTATTACTTGCAGGTAATTACGCCCTTGGTATAGCTGCTGCCAGAGGAAATACTGCTGTTGTGGGGTATTTGATTGAAGAGATCAACATCAACAAGACAATCAGAAACAATGAAGGAAAAACTCCCTTGGATATTGCTCATGAGACAGATCATCAAGAAGTTGTCAGGTATGTGTCAGGGGAACATCAAGAGCTACAGTAACAACAAAAATGATGCAGGAAAGCGCATTGCCAACAGAACTATATTATGCATTTCAACTAAAATATGATTCATTGAATCATTTAATTTACTTTCAAGATTGAATAGCTCGCAAGTTTTCAAAGTTACATGATATCGAAGCTCCGAGCCAACATTGTGTGTGTGGTGGGGGGGGGGAACTTTTTTTACTCGGCGTAATCCAGAAAAATAGACTCTGAAGTTGATGACAAGAGAGATCTGATTGGCTATTCAGTATGACTGCTAATTGCCTGAATGTGCGAATTTTTGTATGTCTAAGTTTTGTATAAATTGCACCTAACAAGAGCACAAGTACAAAGAAGAACTGCATGAGTGTCAATGTACAAGTGAAGTCAAAAATGATCAAATTCATTTTTGTGATGGTAGCCTTAAAGTGAGCATTTCTAGGATGTAGAGGTCGTGAAAAAATCTGTAAGCTGTTGTGAAAATGTTCAGAGCAATCATTTAATTGCAATTTTTGCTTTTTGGTTTTCTAGATTATTGGGCGGCGAAGTGAAAGAGGATAAAGGAAAGAAGACCTACAAGCCACCAAAATACAAACTGGTAGAGTTGCTAAAAGCCGTCAAGAACTGTAATATGACCATCATTAAAGAGTTCATTGACGAGATTTATTCCAAACGAAACGAAAAAGTCCATCATTGCGTCGAAATGTGGAAAGTCAGTCAAAAAGAGAATCAAAAGGAAGTTGAGAAGAAGCTCGCTCAGCATTACCAAGACTTGATTGAGGATACATCAGAGCACAAACTGACTGGATCAGCGGAATCTCAGGTAACGATTAAACTTTTGTGGCATAAACTTATAAACAATATAATTTCCTTGTGTATGATAAGTAATTCTTAAATGAGCAAAATCTCGAGCAAGAAAAAAGAGTCTTATGATATGATGTACGTATAAAAGGTATTAATTAATCTAAGTCTATTTGAAGGTTATCTTAACTGGATTTCTACGCAGTTTGAGTGCTCAAATTACTGGGTATGCTTTGGACCCGAACGATCCGAGAAGTTATGACATATTTTTCAAGAATATGGACGAAAAGGTACTTATTTTTATTGTAGTACACCCAAACATATACAATTCATATAATTCATGTTTTTCTAATTGAATTTGTCAACATTTGAGTATTTTTATTTTGAAAAATTCCAAAAATCACTAGGTTTATTTGATGAAAATAATTTTAAAATGTCTTTACCATTTTCAATGGATGAATAGACGCGTTGGGTAACGTTTGTTTTAAAGAAAATGGCAAATCTGGAAATACTTACTACGAAAGTTCGCAAAACATATCGTTGACAGGCTGACAGCTTTTAATCTTTAACAATCCACGAAAACAGTTAACCTCAGCATTAAAGTATTTAGTAAAGTGATATTAATGATATTATCGAAGTATTAATAGACTATCACTCTTGTGTTAACGTGCTACGGACTCGCGGTATTATAAACATTTCGCCAAACACGAGTGCAATTTTTCATTAATACTTCTCGGACCGTGTAATTTCCTATGAAAATTAATGGGTCTTTTTTTGCTCTATGTGGAAACTTGGGCGTGTGGACGTTCAGATAGTATGCCTTCGATGTTATTTTCAGGTTAATTATCTGAAATATGTTTTTATGTTAGCAGGCGAAACTATTTCCATTAATCTTTTCCATCTCATGCGTTTTTCACGCTTTTCACTTAGGAAATTAAGAGCTAAAGAGTGATGTACTAACCCAATAAAATTACTGGTTACAACGTTTGATATTTCCAATACTCATTGCCATTGGAATAATATTGTTATTTCATGCATACAAAATAAACCCTGACCCAAATCCTAACCGTAACCGTGATAATCCCAATAATCTTACTTGGTTACAACGTTGTTGAAACACGTAAAAGGATTATTTGGTTAAAATCATATTAAAAGATACGGACATTTTACCTTGAATGCAATTAATCCGTGTTCACGTGACAAATTGAGTTGAGAACTGAAAGATCGGAGGTATATCAAAATCTCATTTCGGATTGAAACACTTATGCACTTATGTGCTTAAATGGTGAAACTTCTTATTTTGCAAAAAATCTTTATTTCGGCTATCGTGCGGGTCGATCACGTTCCTTCCCAGTTTCATTCCGGCGTGAAATCTCGTTCCAGACTTACATGACTCTGAATCGAGATCCTCTTTTACCAGGATAACTTCAAATTGAATCAGGATTGCTGCGAATAAATTTAATTCAATCCCCCATGGTTTCAGTAGAACCGCAATGAGTTCTAATCGGATTCATGTAAACAATCCACTTAATTAGAATTTAGGTTAAATTATACGCTTCGTTGCATACATATATTAGCTATAGAAAGTCTATAACGATCAGTTGTAATGTGAAATGGTGGTTAAGATACACAGTTCTATATCTCATCTTCAACGTTTATGTGACTTGATACCGTTTTTTATTTTTCTACATTGAAATTGGAGTCTCAGTTATTGTGAATTGATTTCGGTTAGTCATTTTCAAAGACAATTGACAGAGTATAAGAGGATGTCTAACTAAATATGCGAAGCTCTGTTTTATTACATGGTATGTTTGAAGTGGATTGCTGCTCAAGAAAACGTACTACAAATCGTATCATTCGACATGGCGTGCAGTAAAGCCTCGAAATTGAACGAGTTTCAGTTCTTCGACAGCTGGATTACAAAACCAGAGTCTGACATATTGTTTCAACGCTGTAAGGCGGAAATACCTTGGGCTCCGAAAAAATGGAATATTATATATACACTACCACAGCTCGCT
This sequence comes from Muricea muricata, assembly GCA_963855995.1. Taxonomy (NCBI): domain Eukaryota; kingdom Metazoa; phylum Cnidaria; class Anthozoa; order Malacalcyonacea; family Plexauridae; genus Muricea; species Muricea muricata. The sequence continues at coordinate 5,403,835 of OY979728.1, read as the reverse complement.
TATCACTACGATATGTCTGCAAGAAAAAAAGCTCCAAAACCTATAATAGAAGAATTAATTGATAGAGTGGAACGAGAATTTCAAACCACTTGTAGTGTTGTCTGGTGTAATCTCTTCCAAGATGGCAAACACCGTATAGATTGGCATCAAGATCAATATGGCGAGCACTTGTTTGTGCTGTCATTTGGCAGTTCACGTACTGTTCGCTTTCGACACAAGAAGAGCAAGGAAGTGAAGGATTATGTATGTAAACACGGCGATTTATACTATTTTTCGCCATCGTGGGACAAAGCACACGAGCACTGTGTTCCTGAAGATGAATCAATCAACGAACCGAGAATATCTTTCGCTATCTTCACCCAGTCTCCTTATTCCCACATCTAAAGTCTATACAGTAAAAAGTATGTTGCTCGGTTATTACAATATCTTTCTTATATTCAATAATGGGAAAGCAAACGTCAATTTGAACCATTACGCAAGTGTAATAATAGAAATAATAATTGTTTGACATGTCAGTTGCAGTGTCATATTGCACTATACTGCAAGTATTCATGATATCTCATACTTGTACTCATGCTTGTAGATGTTATAACTCTTTGAAAGTCTCAATAGCCATGTACGCCGGGACAATAAAAAGGGCAAACGGGTGGGGGGATTTTTAAAAGGCACTTTTGCCGATTATTGGTATGCCGTATGCATTTTTTGGTGGCATTGTGAACTTTTGTTTGATATCGTAATGCTGCGGTACAACTTCTTTTAATATAAATTATTTTTTAAAAAATAGTGCGCAGTTTATGAATTTAATTTAAATGACAAATGAACGTATAATATCATATATACAAAAATTATCATATTTACCCTTATATATGATAATTCATATGTAATTCATATGGGGGATAGTTATCTCGGTTGGCGAGAAAACATTTCGTCAAGTGAAATAAGAACCTATTACTAGGATCTCTTCTCCACGCTTGTCGCTGGTTGAAGAGACTCTGGTGAATGCTGGGAGATTTTGTGGGACGCTTGGATATCCGTTACTAGGTAGAGTAGGATTCGTACGTTATTTGGTAAATGCAACTCGTGTTGCACTTAACTGTAAATACTAAAATTACCTGTACATTCATTAACAAGTACCTGCATCCAACATCCCTCGTAAGTGTCATATTAGTAGGTAACAAAATCTGTGTACCACGTGAATAGCATTCACCATATTTGGTATGTTTTTGCGTACCCTTTTTAAAATAAAGCACGACTTGTAGTGATTTATGCATATATGAAAACAAAAGGTTATTCGATTGCTCATGTTGGTTATTCTTTTTTGTTATTTATTGAAAATATTTTAGGAGTTTTGATTGGTTAAGAGCTAAAGATGAAATCGTCATATCCGCTTGTTAGTTGCCCAGATTTGGAGTTGAAAATGAATACATGACATTATGAGTCACAGGGGCGGATCTAGCTTTTTTCCTCAGTAGTTTCCAATTTTTTATTGTAACATTAACCCCCCCCCCCCGGAGGACATTTCCCCGACCCCACATAAAACAAAAAAGTATTCATTGAAACAACAATACCTTAATTACAGTAGAAGATAAATCTATACCTTCATTAACAACATTTGCCACACAAGACCACGCAAATGATCCATTCATGTGTCTCTATATACCAAAACGATCAATCAGTATAAATTCATTCCTGTTGAACTACTGTAGTGTTTGAGTAAGTATGCAATGGATTTGAGTGTTGGAAATATATACATACTGTACTTGAGGTTATGGGGAGAGTGACATCAGGTACTGTATAAGGTATCATGGTAGCTGGATCTGATCATCAACAACTTCAGAAGAAAGAAAAAAACAAATTTGGATAAATTAAAACTCCTTTGCCACTTCTAAAGACAAAAATACTACTTCCCTTTTTTCATTTCATGAGCCAGCAGGATTAAAAATGACACAAAGAAAGTCTGAAGAAAAAAGAGACCATGAATTAGAACACACAATAATTATTACAACTTTGAACACCACAAGCATGGTATTCAAATGGTGAATATGTAACATGATAAATAGATCACTGAATAAGTACAACTGATTTATACCAGAAAAATTCCAAACTTGCCCCTTATTCAATGGAGATTGTTGACAAACGTCACCAGCATATGAACTGAATACAGTTATCTCTTGGTTTTTGCAACATCCACCACCTCAATACCACAGCCTGCCAAAAAGATGAGTAAACTATATCAGAAAAATCACAAACTTGCCCCTTATTCAATGGAGATTGTTGACAAATATTACCAGCATATGAACTGAATAGAGTTATCGCTTGGTTTTTGTAACATCCACCACCTCAATACCACAGGCTACCAAAAGATTAGTAAAATTCATTGCAACTACAAAAATACTGATTAACAGTATGAACTACACAAAGTTATACCTGACATCTCAGTCTGATTCTTTTAAAAATCATTAATAACAACAAAAACAAGTAATCTAAAAGATGATAAAATGAATAATAAGTACATGAAAAATAAACACCATTATAATTAAAACTTAATTTAAATTCTTAATTAAAATTTAATTTATACCTGAAGGACTCTAAACTTGCTCTTTACTCAAAATACTGTACAGTACACTTTTCTTACACATCACCTGAACTGGCTAAAAAAAGATCAACATTTTTTTAGTGTGCTACTAATGGAAATAACATTATATCAACGTACACTGTATTTACCTGGAATTTACATTGATCTCTTAAGATTTGTATATTCTGGTAAATCTGCAACATAATATCTGTATTCTTAGTTTTGGAACCAGCAATCACTTTAAGACCTGTTACCAAAAAGATTATTAAACTTTATTGTGAGTAAAATAAAGATTATGTATATAGCTGTATGGTGTAAAATGTATACCTGATATTTTCCTGGTAGACAGCAAGGATCAACAATCAATAAAAGTACAGAACAGGAAGGAATGCACATAACAACACAGAGTCCATGAGAACAAATGTCAGCAAATAAAGGGAAGCAAATACATGTGTAGCAAATTGTTACCAGCTTTTGTGTCTCTGTACTGTTCCCTGTCAGTTTAAGGATTAAAAAATCCAGACAGTTCATAACTCACAAGTACTCTAGAAACAGCTAGTAAATTTGTTACCAAAGCAATGTATCTAATCTTCCAAGATATTTGCCATCCTCATTCTTCTGGGGTGTAGGTTTGCAAATAAATCAATGAGTTCATTGAGATCCAGCTCAATCTCTGCATGAGTGTGCATGAGTGCTAATCCATTGAGTCTATCATGACTCATTGTGTTTCTCAAGTAGTTTTTTAGGTTTCGAAGAGTTGAAATAGATCTCTCACAACTTGAGGATGAAATTGGAATAGTTGCCAATACTTGTAGAATAGCAAAAATATTTACAAAGCATTCTTTGTCAATGAATTTTAAGGCACTACTTAGTCTGTCAGGGATATCTTCTTCTTTTGCTTTCTTTTCATTCCACAATCTCTCCCACAAGATTAATTCTGCTTCTAAGCCAGCAATGTTTGGTATGTCTTGATTGTAGCTCTCACAAAATTCTCTCACATTATTTTTCCAATCCTGGGGATGTTCAAGCAAACTTGATGGAATTATTGACAATCCTTTATAGCAAATATGTACTTGATCTTGAAATCTGATGTCAAGTTGTTGAATTGCATGGTCCAAGAACACTCTTGTCAAATTTATCTTGTAATACTGCTCTGGTCCTGCAGCTGGAGCATTGGCCCGATGAATTTGTCTGTTAACTATCCTTGGCATTGTTGGATCAATTTGAATACTCCCTGCTAATTCAACTGCTTCTGTGTATAGTGAATGATGCCTTTCATCAATATGATCTTGTATGTCTATCAATGCAGACTTCAACCTTTCAATCTCATCTGTTGCTTTCACAAGATCAATTTCTTTCCTCTGAAGCTTGACTGTCAGGGGTCTGGACAAGTCCAAGATGTGTTTGACAACAACAACAGTGATGATGAAGCTAAAATTAATAGCATTTACCAAGGCTTGGGCATCATCCCGGCTGGTGCGGTTCCATTCCTGGTTACCAAAGGAGTCTCTATTTAGTGAGATGTCTTCCAAGGTTGAGACAACTGGAAACAGTAACTCGACAATTCTGTCCATACCATCTATACGTGCAACCCATCTGGTCCTACAAACATTGATGAGCACATGGTGGTTACTTTGAGGAATCTGGGCCTTAACTTTCTTAATCAGGTATTCCTGTCGCTTTGGAGAGTTACTAAAGAAGTCTGACAGCTTTCTTATAATGCCCATTGTGTTTCTAACCAGTGGCAACGAGCAGGTGTCAGCAATGCAGAGGTTCAGGCGATGATTCATACAATGAACAAATATAGCCTTTTGATGTTGTTCCTTGATAAGAGCAGCAGCTCCATTGTACTGGCCAGCCATATTTCCAGCACCATCATAACACTGTCCACGGCAGTCATCCATTGACAGTCCCAAATCAGATACAACTTTCAAAATCATTGTTTTTATAGTCTCTCCAGTTGTACCCTCAATACAATGATAATAACCAACAAATTCCTCACGGATGGATTTAGAAGCATCCACAAATCGTAATACAACAGACAGATTTTCTTTGTTGGATATGTCTGCAGCCTCATCTGCCAAAATGCTGAAATATTTGCTTTCTTTTACTTCTCCTGACAGCTTATCCAAAATGTATCTGCCAATAGTTGTAATCATCTCATTTTGGACTGTTTTAGACGTATACGTTGCATTTCGGGGAGCATTAGAAAGATGTTGTTGCAGAGTTTCATCACCACTGTCAACTCTGAAATGCAGTAAACTCTTGAAATTTCCTTTGGAGTTTGAGGTTGTAGGACCATCATCTCGGTGACCTCGAAGAGCAATGTTGTTTCGACCACAAAGAATAACAGTTTTGAAAAGGGACGATAGGATGTTGCGGTTAGTTTCAATTTGTTGCCGCAATAGTGTATCTAATTGCTCATTAACAGGAACTGCTTCACGTCTCATAACCCTCACAAAGTTGTCTTGTGCCAGTACAGCAGTATTGTGGGTATCACATTTTCCACTAGAATGTTTCTTAAAGCGACTAGTTGCTGAGGTCCAGCATGTGATTGGAGACTTCATGAGTTTGTCGACTGTTGCACCACGGCCGAACAATACACAGGGTAAACAAAAGGCACCGTCTAAATACTTCGAATAGGCCAGCCAAGAATATTGTTGAAACCAAGACCGTTGAAATTTCCTCTTTTTTCCCGATTCTACAGTAGACGGGAATTCAAACAAAAGATCGTTACGAGGAGTCCATACATTCTCTATGAAGTGAAGCTTTTCAGCATCAGAAAACGTCTTAACATCGTTAAGTACCACACCAATATCCAAAGGCGAACAATCTTCCTTAGCAAATATCGGTTGACCGCGTGGAGTTTGAACTTCCATCGTGAACTGTATTAGGTTAATTAATATTCGCGCAAAATGATCGTAACTCCAATTTATCAGAAAAAGCACTAGTATTCTTCTGAGTATTTCGAACGTAGATCGATCAAAATAACTGAAATCACACTTATTATAACTAGCGTGTGCTAGCGTTCTGTTTCAAGCGAGTGTAGTAGATCACATCTAACAAAACAGAGGACGCAGGGTGGTAGGCTTGGGTATTTATACTTTTCTCAGTAGTTTCCTCAGTAGTTTCCGACCAATCAGAGCTCGAGGCTCAGTAGTTTCCAAATGAATCTTGCTGACGCAGTAGTTTCCAAAGGCAAATCTTGCTGACGCGGTAGTTTCCAATCGCCATATATGGAAACCTCAGTAGTTTCCTAATAGTTTCCTTATAAACGCGAGTGTTTCCCAATTCTATTACTAGTTCCCAGTTTCCCAGCAGGAAAAAAAGATGAAAAGCAGCAAAATTTGCGCGAAATTTTTAAAAAATCGTTCAAAAAATGGCTAGAAATACAATATTTGAGAAGAATATTCTGTATTATATTTATTTTTGTGGAGATTCTTAAACTGACAGTGGTGATTAAAATTTCTCGTTGAAAAATTCTCAGTAGTTTCCGGAAACTACGGAAACTACCCTAGATCCGCCCCTGCAGTCATTTCATCGTATATTGAAAACAAATATAGGACATTATGACTTATTTCGTCGTATATTGACTGACCCTGTAATCTGACAATTGTTTTAAGAATATTTTTTGTAGTCTGATTGGCTTATTAAAGTTTCCGAACAATTTCATGCTGTTCCATTACTAGTAGCTTGTGTCTTCTTACTTACAAAGCAAGCGTTTAAACTGAGTTTAAAATGTTTTCAAAAAATAATAAAACAATTAATGAATTCGGTTCTCGCAGGATATGAGGAATTATTAAGGCCTCGGTTTGTGTTATCTGCCTCAGCGTTCGGATTCGTCAGATAACACAAACCTCTACCTTAAAAATTCCTCATATCCTGCTCGACCTCATTCAATAATTCTTTTATGTTGCCGCCTATTCTTTCAACGTGCCGCCTTTGATCTCATCACAAATTTGGGACTATATGGGATATCAAAAAACGGAACATTCGTGTGCGTAACATAAAAGCATAGGCTATATTTAGGCATGCAGCGACCGTTTACGAGACGGAAATTTGAGTCGTCAACATAGCGTAAAATTTAATATGTTGTAAAGCTGTGAACAAATATTTTCCAAGATGGAAGGGAGGGGGGAAGGGTGAGCTGACTACAGTGATACTCAATTTTTTAACCCTGCCCTGTTCATTTTGCATGATTGACTTATGGCACGCAGCTGCTATCACCTTATGCACGCGCGCAAAAGATGAAGGAAAGGATTATTCTGCATCTATAGTTTCCGTACAAAACATCCCGAACAGACGTTCAGGTTATACTCCATTAAAAGTAGAAGACCTGCATCTTTCTCTGCACAACTACCTACGATAGTTATGACTATAAAGGGACCATTTTTGTAAGTGGCAACAAAGTTTTCATGAAGCAATCGATATTTTAGGGTGACGTGCATTTGCCGCAGCTACATGCAGAAGTATAAAATACATTCGAGATCGCCAAAAACAAGAACCAACTAGTATTTTCTAATTTAAGGTTATTCTCCTTTGTTTTACGTTGAATGGTGAAACAGACAAGTCTTGATTTTTTGTGATATATAAACCGGTGTATTTTACAGTTTTGTTCGTTTATATGACCGCGAATTAAATGTTAAGCTGTCTACTCTCTTTACTTTAGGGTGCCCCTTCTCACCGTTTCCTAGCTCCTGGCGCAGGACGACCAAGCTAGCCTGCATAGCAGGCGGCATTCGCGGGCACAAGAGAAATGCGAGAAGCTTGAAACACCACTGCCCAAAAACAAAGGATTTTGAGTTCCGCCCACCAAGCGCATGGTTCTGCCAATACTAATGTGTTTGCTTAATATTGATTTAGTAATAGCGATTTTAACGGGTTTGCAATGTAACAAAAGATATCAATGTATGTATTTTTCTGTTATGCCGAGCAAAAAAACTCTCACGAAATCCGCACAGAAAATGCAAAAGAATTGTTTGAATTATTGATTTAAAAGACTTTTACCTACAACGGTGTCAACACCTGACTGAATCAGTGAACTGATTCAAATGCCTTAAATAAACACGCAATTAACACTTTGTTGTCAATCATAAATTCAAATCGATATTCTAACCTATCAGAACGCTCCGTCACCCAGCTGCAGAGAACATAAAATGCTTAGTTTTGGGGCAGGCGATATTTCAAGCTTTTCCCCTTGTGCACGCGAATACCGCTACGCAGGCTAGGCCAAGCGAGCCACTGAAATGACAATTTTTTTGTTTATTAAAATAGGCCGAAGAAGCTCGTAAGCGGATCCTTATTGATGATCTGAATCAACTGAAAGCAAATTTTCAAGAAGATCTCGCTCGAGTGCAGGAGGAGTTGGCTGGTTTGAAGCAGCAGCGCGAACATATGCAAGCAAGAGATCGGGAATATTTCGAGAGAATAGCGCAAATGAAGGTTCAGCTTTCTGAAGAACAGTCTGCCAGGTAAGTATTGCAATTTACTCTGCATACATTAGCAGGGTAAACAAAGCCGGAAAGATATGTGATATGCTATGCCCATGAAATTGAAATCTATTAAATATCCCCGCATGTAAATCTTGTCACAATCATAAAGTACCGGCAGCCGATTGATACAAGTTATAGCTACCACTGAGTATCTTGTTAAAGAAATACAGTAAAAACACGTGCCTGGTGAAGTCCGCTTACGTAGCTGCGCTGCGCCTGTTGGTAAAGTGACTTTTAACCAACATTCTTTGCGGATCTAGCAAGATGGAAGTTTTGATTAGCTGTACGAAAATACTTGTACTTGTCTAATCTCGTTCGCCGCGCAAGCAACGAGTCGCAGTGAATGGTGTCAAAGGACAATAACGAAACCAGAGTAAGATTTAATAAGAATCGCCGATTTTGCATAGTTTAAGTTGGATGTTCGAAAAAATGTATTGACGTCATCTAATGATAACTCTACGTACCGTAGATATTGGAGTCGGTTCCGAAACCAGGTTTAAAATACTCAAACAGTCGTTTTATTTTAGGGAACGTGATCGTATTCGCCAGGAAATGATAAACTTACAGGACGACGTGAAAACACTGCACGCTCAACAAAAAATCTTGGAAGCGCAAGAGAAGAGACAAAATAAACATTATGAAGCATCCAAAAAATTTGAAGCGACGCATATCAACCTCTTGCACTTTTACCGCACGATATACCTTGGAGTGGAGGAAATCTTTCTCGGTGCAAAGGTTAGGGATAACAGAATAGTTTTTTGATGAGTCATTTCCATCGAGAACGCGAAGTATTCCATTCTTTTTCAGAAACATCCTCAGAGATATAAAAAACAAATTTCAAAATTAATCTGAAACTGCAGAAAACGAGGAAAAATCCATCGTCAAAAACGCATTTGTGGAAGAAAAGGGAGGGGCAAAAATATTTTTATCAAAAACACAACTCAAAAAGAATTATATCAAGACAAAACTTTATAGTTACGAACTCTATGGACAGCTAATTTCGTGCAGTTTATATACTCGGATGTAAATGATGGGGGCTTCAATCATGATTACACTTAAAATGGCATCAATATCGACTCAGGTCCAAAATATCACATACTCGAACTGACCTGACCACATAACTCAGTTAGCAGAGCATTAGGCTTGCATTCCAAAGGTCATAGGTTCTATTGAAACTACAGTATGTGTAGAAACAATCAATTTTAAAGAAATTAATATTAACAATAATGTAACTGAAATCGGCATAGCAGGGTTAAATTGTAAGCTACAATCATTAAAATTAACCAACCCCCCCCCCCTCCCAAGCTTTTCCGACACTAAATTATTTTCAATTTTTATACTATTCGTTAAAGTTAAAGCAGCGCTTCGTTAATAACCCCCTTCTAAATGTTGGTTAATGGCAACCGTACAAAATGAATTTAATCGTATTTTAGCATTTAACAGCCTGTTTTCCACTTGGCGAATTCAGTTGTTCGCGCGAATAGAAAAAAAAGTAGGAACAGTTTCTACTTGTTCGCGGCGAATTTTTTCGCCAACCAATGTCAACCAATCACGTTGCCGAATTCTTGTTTTCGCGTCGCGCGAATAAAGTCGCCAAGTGGAAAATAGGGCTTAAAATGGGGGCGGGGGGGGAGGCGGAGGTGCTAAATGGCAGAATTAAGAGTACTCTGCTAACTGTAAGCGATCAAGTAGGCGATATACTATTTGTAGCCACCCAGCTCAGTTGACAGGGCGTGCATATTGAATTATGTTTGCGATGCCATCCTGACATTCAGTGTGTGGCGATATTGGAACAATGTTCAGCGCTGTTTTCATTTATCAGTTAGAATCCCAGGACGTTAGTATCTCATAATAAAAAGTAAGGCATTTCTCATTTAGTCTGTGGCCAGTGGGATGACAGTGGCAACGGCAGGGGATCTGGGAAAGAAAGCAAAAAAACTTGAAATGGTTGGAGGTATTTTAGACATATTTAAACTTGATCCTTTGGTTGGAGCTACAGTCGCAAGAGTAAATAAGGTTTGTTTCTTTTTATATGCAACATTGTAGTTATAGTAAGTTGTCTTCACATGATTTTAATCCCTCGCAAAAAAGTATAAATTCAAATGTGAAAAATGTCTAGAAGCACTTTAACTCTATGAAAATATCTCTTCATTTCTCATGTGAAATTTGGAAATTTCATGATGTGAACTTAATTGCTTATAATTCTGTTAAAGTTAATCTCACATGCGTGAAATTCACACGCTCTACATGCGCGAACTGTGTTCATGGCACAGCAACCAATAAGACGACTGAACTCTTATGCTGATATCGTAACTGCTTCAGGTCATGCATAAAAAGTATTCTTGGGTTTCACTGGAACCTTTTTCAGTTATTCTGAGTGGAGGTCAACCCAAAATGTATTCATGATTGTACTGTGCTGGAGCAAGAAAATCTCACGAAATTGCACATATTTGCTGCCAAACACAAGGTCAACACGTATAGTGAAATTTTTTCAGTCCGATGACAGTGTATCGACTTAAAGTTGACCCCCAGTGAAATTTATGACGTCACGTGAAACGCAAGAATATAATCTTTGCGTGTACATTTGATTCGCAACCATCATCTAACCAAATGCATTTTAACCATTATAGTTCTTCATCAAAGCTGGTGTTAAAGTGATGCAAAACATTGATAAGTATCGCCAGAAGGAGATTGGACAGTACATTTCATGCCTTGCAACAGTCGGTGAACAAGTTGACATTTGTACAGATGTTGCCTATAGATTAACACTTTGGTATAGTGATCAAATACAATGCTTGGCCGAACCTAGTAAGTTTTCCTGTCTCAAGGCTTTAGCATGCTTAAGCAACTTCTGCTATTGTGCTGAAACGATTGTGCTGGCCATTAAAATACATGCAGGGAAATACATATACACATGAAATAGATTTTTAAACCCGAATGTAACCACTCCCTAAAGATATTTGCAAGGCGTTTTCACATAAAGAGCCACATAATTAACAAATATTCGCCGAATAATTGTTTTAGTATAATCTCGTCAATAAAACATGTATTTTTCTCTACTTGTTAATTTTGGAAGTATGAAGTATAAGACGTCAAAAGGACTTTCATTTGGGGCCATTTTGAAAAAATGCAAACTAGTAAATAATGCTTCATATATTTACTGGTCATGCAACCAATCAAAACGCTTGAAAACCATTATTTACCTTAAAAAAATTATACTAATGTTGTATATTAAATGTTGATGATCTTGCTTTATAAGGTGATTCATCCAAAACCTCAATTTGTCTCCACGCTCCAGCTCGAAGAATGGCTCAACTTGCTGTTGGTATTATATACAGCTCTCTGATTGATAAACGTATCGAAACAGGTAAAGTGCTGCGGCAGTGTTGCTTTATTGTACCTATACTAGTAACTTTTGTCTTTTAATGCTCATTTTTAGCTATGTTATGTTCACTGGATGCGGAAGATCTCCCACCCCTATCCCTGTATCTGCCAGTCCCGACGCTCGGGGCTTTTCTCTTGAACAAAATATAAGCTGCTACATTAAAAACGTCAACTCTTTCTTCTCGTAGAAACTGTGAAGCAACGGATTTTTCTCCTCTCTTTAAATATCACAGGAATGTAATTTTTCTAAAGAACGATGCATTTCTGATCATCATTTTCGGCCACCACCGTATACCCTGTGGTGCATATCATGGTTTTGCTGCAAAAATGTTGGCAGTTACATTCTGCCTTGTTTTTTGAGCTTACGGATCGAAAGCTTTGCGATGATGAATTCCACAAAATTATGCTGAAGAATTTGGACATGGTTAATCCTCCATATGTTAGTGCCTGGAAGGTTCTGTGCCCCAACTGCCGATAATCCTGCAGGCTATATGTAATGTTACGACTCAGGGCATCAAGATAACCTTCACTGGGCCGGGTCATACACAAAGTTAACATTGCGTGATTAATTTCATGATCATGCAATTGCACAAACATTTTCTGTTAGTTCATACGTTTGTCTTAAAAAAAAATTATTGTGAGGATTATCCAAAATAGATTTATTTACCTTTTGGTTCTTAATTTTCAGGCCAAGCTGCGGAGTTTTCAACACTAGCGGAGCAGTTAGCATGGTGTGTTGTGACTCAGAAACCCAAAGATGGCACGATATCTAAACTGCAACAGCGTGCTACAGACACCATTGCAGGATGGAAGAAGAAAGCAGGAAAAGGTCCGACCGGTACTGGGTTTTTGGCAAGCAAAATTCCTCCGAACTTTATCGAGGTAAATATGTTCAATGTTTTCTCTAGTTTACACCTAAACACGTAACTCTCTATATATAGCCACAAGAATGTAAAAAGTAAATGTTAATTCAATCAAAGCAAAAACTAGACAAAAATTAAAAGTAAAAAAACCCATACAGTTTTAATATCCGATATGCTAGCATCTCGTTCAAAATAGAAAACAGTTTGTATTACTTGGTACTGTTATTAATTTATTATTACGACGAGTAATAAACAATTATTCGCCGAAGGCGAAGTGATTATTGTTGAATATTCACCGAGGCAAAGTCGAGGTAAGTCTGAGGCAAATAATTGTTTTAGAATAACTTCTTTAGTTAGCATGTAGAAATGCACTTCTTTTATGAATACAGTTTAACATCAAAGTTTGTTTATACTCTTTGATTTTGTATTAATGCAATTTTTCTCCATTTGTTAATTTTGGCAAAAGTATAAAACATCAAAATCTCTTTCATTGCTCATAATGCAAATGAAATTTCGTTTTTTCGAAGGAATAGTAATTGAATATATCATTTGTAAGAAAACTCGATTTTGTTGCGTCTACGAAAAAACCTGTTATATGGCCCTATAGCAAAAATGCTTTTCTTAAATATGCTCTACAATCATGGCAAGTTGTGTGCTTGTATCATAAAATGCACAATTGCTTTATCACTTTACACCAATCGGCTGGACTATGTTAGCCAACCGCTATTTAATACAAAACGCCAAAAAATGTACGCAAATCCGACATCATTATTAGCGTTAAATTCGCGCCAGCAATTTGTGACGTAAGCGTCAGCCACTTTCAAAACATATTTGAGACACTTACCGTGTTACATTATGATTCAATCAATGTTGAATTTTAAACCATCATATCGCTCTGATTCATCAAATGTCTATGTTATAGCAAATGGAACGTTTCAATTAGGAAGTGTACACAGAGGTCGAATTTTCCAACACTTAGGGGAATACGGCGATAAAGAAAGCTGTACTGATGCTGCCATTAAGAAAGCCGTATTATTTCGGGAACAGACTACTTAAAAAACTTCGTGAAAGTGCTTATCTATTGTTTTCCTTTGAATTACAATAAAAAAACATGATGCAAATTTTTGCCATGTTGTGTCCCTTTTAAGTATAAATTATTTCAAGAAGTTTAGCAAGTACCATAATCGTATATTGTTCAGGTGGAAATAGACGAAAGCCTTCAGAAGAATGGGAAAAAAACGTGGATGTTACGGGATATATTTCACAAGTGTGGTATTATCGACCGAGATGGGAACATCTATGAAGGCCCGGACTGTGATACCGAAGAATACAAATATTGTTACGGAAGCGAGATGGCAGCTAAAGAACGAGGCCTTGAATGCAAGAGCGACAAAAAACCTGAGCCAGATTGTAAGAGCCTATTTTTTCGGGCACACGTCGTAACTCGACCCCACAGTGATCTACACCGTGTCATTATTGTGATCTATTGATATCACTTTTCCGCCGAACTAGAGCACTTTTATCAATACCTGTTAGTCTCACTGTATATGAGCCTGTATATCAGATTGCTGATTTATGCATTTTATTTCGGGCAGATAATTTCAACTGTTTTAGGGCAAAATGATCAGCCATGACAGAAAGTAGTGTATATGCTCCGAAAGCTGAATCAGTGACGAAATGCCTGAAAATGACCACACTCGAATGCAACAAGTTCTCAAATTCCTACTTCCTTACCCAAATAACTCAATTAACTTCCCGATATGATCACGGACCGGTTGAAAATATAGTATAAAAAAATGTTTAATGATTAGTGGAACGTCGACTAATCAGAACAACGAATTTTGTAAAGGCTTGGTCTTTTAAACTGTTGGAGAATGATTCTTGTGTATGAAAGCAATGGCGCGCGAACACAAAAAAACACCCCCAAAGTTCCATTAACTTTATTCTGATGCATCCCGTATAACTATTATGCACCAACAGTTGTTTATTATCCTTCTTTTTGATACAAATGTATATTATTACATTTTAGCCGAGTTGTTTGTTGACGAAGACGTTATTACAGTATCAGCAGTAGGAGGGGCACCTGCTGGTTCAGGTGGCGCAGGTCAGTTTCACCTCGCCCCAGGAAAGATTGACGAGCGAGTTCACAGCATTCTAGAGAAGGAGAAATTGAGCCGTGCTGATATGGAGAATTGCTGGAAAGAAGATGTTCGCGCAGTTCAAGAAGAAGCAAATCGCAGAACTGATAGCGTAAGTAATAATTTTAGGATTCACAAAAATAGGATTAGTGTCATTTTCGTAAAGAGTCTCATGCTATCATACAAACCTTAATATTGCTATTCACGTTAAAGGATTAACCTCAGACAGTCCTGTTTTTGTAAGAAAGACATATAATTTAACCTTTACAGTCACGGCAACAGAAGTGTTCCTTAAATATTGATCTGAGCAACAGCTCATAATTTTGAAAAGTTTCTGAAGAGGTACACAAAGTTCTGTTTATTGCCAATTCAATTTAGTCAGGACTTAACTCTTGAGCATTCGATTTGTTAATAGAAGGTCGTAAACGTCTTATTGTTATAGTCCCATCAACCGAGTATGCCAATGTAAGTTAATTGTCAACTTTTTACAGGAACAGGAATTACTCACGGGAATTCCCCAATTTGTAGGATTAACTGGTCAAAAATTTTTGGCGCTTCTATTGCCGCGACTGTAAATGAAATCAGTTTTCGAAACTTCTTACCCTATTCTTCTTATTTTATATTATGGTGTTATTTTAATGTTATCGTGTCATGTACTCGCGTAATTTTTGCTTTGACAGCTCGAGGATCGACAAAGTTTGCTTGAAGTTGAATTGCGTGACAAGGTTTTGAAAATTGAAGAAGTTGCTGAAGAAAAAACAAAACTTTACGAAGATACTTTCGCGAAATATCAAGGTCAACTTCTTGGAAAGTATAATGAGCTGAAAACAAAAATGGAGGACCACTTCAACTCAGTGTTCAAGAAAATGCAAGCAGATACAAGGAAGGAATTTGAAAACATGCAACAAAAATTTGCGAAGAAGGAGCGAGAACTGGATGCCGCCTTCCAAGAGTGTAAGATATCGTATATATACAATAAGTAGTTTGATGAGAATTGACCCATTTGCACTGAATGCGCGTCAAGTTTCCATCTTCTTTGAAAAACAAGCAGTCATTCAAAAACGTGTTCTGGATGTACAGTTGTACGTACATGATTTTGAGTTATCTTCATGGAAATGATAGGTGCAGAATGTTTATTGATCACGAAACATATCTCCATTTTTTTATGTTGTATGCTCTTAGCCTATTCACTGCTCTGCTACATTGAATGTAACCAAGAGTGAAACTGCAAAGTGTGTATAAACAAAGTCGTATGGAGGGAACTCATGAATAAAAATTCTGGAATTTCTGCTATCAAATTTACAGCTTAGATTGCAGTTATCTTTAAGAAACAACGTGAAAAAAGGCAAAGCGGATAATAGAAAAAAAGAAGTGAAATTAGTAAAACTTCATCAAAATTTGTTTGCGAATTGTTAAAAGTGTCGGAAATACAGCGTCACAAGGATTGCCTATCTTGTGTAAAACTGTATTACGCGTAGAAATTGTTTACCATTTTAACCCAAATATGGTAAAAATTCCTGCATGTAATGCAGACAAATACAAAATTGGCAAACTTTTAAACTCTATATTTTTCACACTTTACACCATTTCTTATCCTTTGATTATTTTTTAAATACATTAAAGTTTAGTTTGAGATGCAAATTGCATGGTAACTTTGTGCATGCAACTATAATGATATAGTTGTGTATTTAACACAAAAGTGGAAGTAGTTTGCGGAAATATTCAGCACGCCTAAAACTCGATTAAATATTTCGCTAACGTATGTACCAAATGTTGCTTTTTAATTGGCCATATTGAAGCTATTGGTGGCTGAGCGAGTCTTTACTTTCCAAAAAACTATGTAAATTTTGAATTAAAATACATTAATTATGTTTGCCTTTCACGCGTTTCCTTATGGTCATACAGTACACATAGTACATTTGGAAACTTAAAGTTATTGATACATTTGTAAATATCGTTAAACTATTAGTCGAGGTTCTTGTTTTAAGAAAAAATGATTGCAAATTACCCAATAATATTTAATATCAAAAGTCAGTTTTCTTTTTTGACGTTAATAGCTCAAGCAAAACTGAGCGCACATTACGCAGAAACCGAGCGACGTTTGGAAGAGCAAACAAAGAAGAACACCGCTGAACTCCATGAGAAGTCGAGACAGTTCAGTGAAACTATTCGCAAAGAAACCACATCAAATTTCCAGTTTGCGAAAGAACAACTTGACCAGTTCGCTCAAGATAAAATCAAGCAAATCATAAAAATCGAGGAGGCAGCAGTGTCGAAGTTTGAAGGCCAGTCGCTAGCCTACAAGAAGGATTCGGATGCAAAAATGGATATGGCGAGGAAGGAGTTGATTAATATAATGGAAAGTCGTACAACACGACATTATAATGAAATGAAAGAGGAATGTTCCAATAATTTAAAGAAAATGGAAGAAATGGCAGCGAGACTTGAACAAAGACTTGAAGAAAAGATAGAAACATCACAACAAGCGGTAAGAATATATTATAATTATTAATATTATACCTCAAATTCAAGTTGTCCAATCAAAATATCGTATTTCTACCACGTGATGAGGTGATTTCTCACTGTATCTCACTTTTAAAGTGAGATACCACTGAATCTCACTGTTAAAGTGAGATTCAGTAAATATCTCACGCTGTCATGGCAACGCTTGTACATTGAAGCACAGATTGGCAAGTTTTCGTAAACAAAAATGGCGGAATGTGCGAAAAGTTTGATGAACTTTACGAAGAATTATAAAGTATTTTGAAGGACAAGGACGTTGAAAACACAAATATTTAAAAAATTAAAAGGAATTTTCAGTACTATAATAAAAATAAACAAAGAACTGGCTATTTTGTATTTTAGAGCATCATATTCACGAAGGTATGTTCAACTTGAAGAACTTAAAAGTTTATTCTTACGGAAGTTTTTGATTTTCGGTATAATATATCATTTATAGATCCTCCGCTCGGGGCATTCAGTGAAATATTTCCTTCAGTGAATATCATCACTTCAGGAAATATTTCACTGAATCCCCTTCGCTCCGGGTATATAAATGATAAATATAAACTTGTTGTACTTTATTCAAACTTATGTACTTTATTCAAATAAACAGATTTCGTTAAAAAACAGCCAAATTTGACCGCAGTTGCTTTTAAATTTTACCCGCCACGTTCGCTTGTTTTGTTAAGAAAATTTGCACTCCCGTTTTTACGTCAAATTTGATTGGTTCTTCTGTTGTTACAGTTTTTTGCACTCCTGTTCGAATTAATTGCACTGAAATTGACCAATCACAGTCGAGATACCTTTCCTTCTATATTATTTAATCTATAACAGACATAACAACTCTGCTCATATCAATTTTATTTTGTGTTTCAAGAATCACACAGGAGGTTTTTGGTATAATTTTTATTTCTATTTTATTTCACAAGTTTAATTTTTGTTATTAATCTTTCTTTTTGTTTAGCCTAAATAATCTCATGTGGCGGAAGCGAGTACGAAGTGTATGGCTGTGAAGTAAACGTGGGGATACGATTAGGATTGTGAACATGACTAGTATCCATTTAATTTTTTTAAGGATTTTGAAAAAGCTAGTATGCTAGTTGTTTTTTTTATGAGAAATAAAAAATAAATACGTAGAGTTGATTGAAACTTTGCGTGCAGCATGATTATAGGTGAAATGACGTTTGTAAGTCTGATTTAGGTAGTTAGAGTTCCACCAAGTTTAGGATCCGGTTATAGTTTGGGTTAGAGTTAAAAATATTTTTCTGGTGCTCTTAGGCTTTGAATTTCAGGCATTGCAAAATCTGCGACGTCATGGTACGTTAACTGGACAATTATGATCCAACGCTGACCTTTATTAATTTTAAGCATGGAAGAAGCTCTATTGAGTTATTGTTTTTAAATCATTGATCAGATTGTTAAATGTCCTGTCAGAGGGACATATATATATTAACCGCGTATAGTAATTTGAAACGAAATTTTTAAGTGCGTTATATATGTATTTAGTATATGGTCTTCGTTCACTATACAAAATTCACGCGCACGATTGGTCAAAATCAATCACATGTGTTTTTGTTACCTGGCAAAAACGAGTCTTTTGAGTGCGGTATTGACAATAACGCACGGAAAACATGCATTATTCGTTCAAAATGTCTTCAAATTTTGCACAAAGCAATTAAATGAAGGCGGCCTCGTGCAGTATAGAAACTTTTTCGTTCATTGTACATTCAGCTCGTGCGTTATTTGTAAACAAAACACTCACAACAGTCTCTAACCCTTAAATATGGTACTGAGTTAAAATCGTAAAGCAAGTATTTTTCTCATACTAACGCAGCTCGCATTCGTTAGTTTTATGCGTTCATCCTTCCTTACCTTCCGTGCGCACATCGTACGCGCACTCTTTGAATCCGTACGCACACCGTACGTTAGCCTTATCGATGACGTCATTTTGCAATTATTTCCGCCGCCATTTTGAGTGCTAATTACTTCCGTTCCCATACAGACGCGATAGACTACTACTATGCAGTCATACTAGCTGGCGTACGTAGCTGATGACGATGAGTAACTTAACGCACGATATTTTTTAAAAAAATTGGCACCCGATATTTAGTTCACATCTCAAACATCCATGATAAACACCATTTCCTAAATATATGCGATCGATGGTGTTAAAAGTCCAATAATCCACGCAAACTTACGAAACTGGTCAAAACGTTCATTCCTATCTTTATTGGACGATAATTTTGTACGATTCAAGCCTACTCTTCACATTTTACGTTCAAAAAAAGGCCAGTTAAACGGCATTCACACCAGTTAAACCGTCTAAAATGTCTAAATCCTGCTTTTCGTAATATAACTCCCTAGTTTTTTTGCCCGGTTGACGACGCAATCTTCGATTCATCATACACGTGACACCTGCGCTGGGAATGCGTTGGCTGGGGCCTACTATATCTATGGCTAGTATGCCTTTTAAATCTTTTGTTTGAGATCTTTGTTTTGCGCTCATAAACTTGGTAAACAATCGCTAAAGCGAAGTTAGTCAGACATCATACGAAGTATTGACTTGACAACCAGATTGAGTTTCATTTGAATTAAGCCAAAAATATGACCGAAAACCAAGGATTTTGTCAGTTTATACTTAATTTGAGCGCACCTTTTTACCATTCCAGTCGACTTCTGAATGCCATATCTCGCTCAATGTTTTCGATCTATCCCGTGTAATAGGTATTTCATGCAGTTTATCGTCCTGTGTATGTATAGGTGTGTATATACTGGGTGCATGCATGAGCAAGATTGTTCATTGTCTGAAAAATAAAATATCTATGCACAGTTGTAGTATTTATCTAAGTAAATAATCAACTGATTTGATGTTAAATAATAATTAGAAATCTGCATAGCTCCTGCAGTGGAGATACTTTGCCATATCCATCACTCCACTTTTTTGTTCATAGCCAATGCTCGTCTAAATTCTTTCAAATATTTTAGTCAGCTCAGGCAGTCATATATATTCTGTATTTTAAAGCATGTTTTACTAGGTTGCAAGCTGTTTGACAGTGGAGAAGGTAATTATCAACTTTGTCCAATTTCGGAGCCATTTTGTCATCTTGTGTCGGTTGTCGTTCTTCTTCCATACAAGCCATTTTGCTCGTCTAATAACGAATTTAACCCTTTATTACTGTAAGAGTATTAAAATATAAGTGTGACTGTACGCTGTATTTAATTTAAAGTTGTAAAAAGCTAAATTGTCGAGTTTAATTGTTCACCCAGGGACGGTTATACTGGGTGTATAAAAAAAACTGAACAAATTTGAAATCGCTCTCAACGTCGCGAAATATAAACTTTTTTATAAATATGGATTGCTTGGGCACTTATGTTGTAGAATAAAAGAAAAAATTCTGAAAATTAAATGTTTTCAACCCAGCGCGGTGCGCATATTCGAATACATTAAAAATAACATGCGCACGATATTGGAAGGCTTAAAAGAGGTTTTGAGTAGGTAGGTATAAAATTTGTTAGGTTTTTTATTGCTGTTCAAAATCTCAAGAGATTAGCTCGGGTTTAAGCCACTCAAAACGCCACGCGCACTTGTATTTTCCTAAATAAGAATTGTTTTTCTCAAGAAAAGTTCTAATTTTAACTAAATGTTTCATTGTATGCAAATTAGTAAATGCATAAATTAAGCATGCAGAAAGACGATTTTGCTCAAAATATGCAGCCTTACGCGACGTTTTGAACGGCTTGAACACCCGACATATTTTCCACCTACCTAGTCAAAATTAAGCATTAAACGGTTTTGTGCGTGAGCGTTATTTAAATTTCTTAATTTTTCTGTTTATTCTACATTTTAAGCACCCAAGCAAACTATTTCAATAAAAATATTACTCATACATTGAGACGTTTTGCGAGGTAGAGAGCGATTTCAGATTTGTTTTATACACCCTGTATTGTGCGTACGGGTGCCTGTATAGACCATTAAAATGGTATACAGACCCTTAGCACATATGAGTCCACACTGGGTGTCTGCAGGACAAATATATTTTTGTAAAAATTTTCAAATAGTGTAAATTTGGCCAAACTATTGAATAGGCCTTGATTAATACTTATTGCATATTCATTCAAGTAGCTGAACCATGTCGACAGACAGTGACGTCAGTGCAATGGGTCTGTATCGCAATTTCTATGATCTGGCTGGCCAGTATTACTTCCTGCCGAAGCCACTTCAAAAGTACTTGTGCTTACGAAGGGGTGATGTGAGTGAAATTATTAGTTCGAACGAACTGGCTGAATCAAAGCAACACCGGAATGAGCCTGAATGAAGTGGCAACAGAAACATTTTAAAATTTGATGGAGAGCGTTCTCGGTACTCGTCAACGTAGGCAACCGAAACGAAGGACGATAGTTCCGAGAAGCAGCGATTTCGAAAGTGAGGAGGACAAACATGAATCGGCAACCAACGATAATTCAGATCATTGCCTGACACGCGGCGTAATGTTTAAGGTACGAGCAATATTTTTTGGCAAAGCACGTAACAGCTCAATGTACATAACTCCAACCCGACAGACGAAATCCTACAATAATTTTTATTGCACTTTATTGTACATGCTAACATGCATGTGTAGAGACTACTGCACCATTATACTTAACAATTAATCACTATTAATCACTAGCCATGCTAAAGATACTTTTAAACGTTCAAAAGTGAGTGCTTTCGATCCCTGGCCAGCGCTAAGACGTTAACGTTAATTAGGGGGTGGATATTCATATATTCATGTTCTGCATGACTAATTTCTTTTGAAATCAGTTGTTAAGGCCCTGTCACACGGTGCAATTTTTCTTGCAACTTGAAACAATTCTACTTTTAAAAGATGTAAATTTGTGACACATTAGCAAACTGTGATGGGAACATGTATTTGCCAAGAGTAGATTTACATTCTTGCAAGTTGCAAGAAAAATTGCACCTGTGACAGGGCCTTTATTAGAGTTAGTTTCCAAAAAAAATTAGTTGGGCAGAACCTGAATATATAAAATTTCAACCCCCCTCATTTATAACATTTTTGCGCAGGCCTTATTTCGATCATAATGTTCATTAATGTTGATTGACAGATTAACTGTACATTTTTATACATCTGCTGATTACCAGTTTGTTTGTCTCTCTATAATGAAATCAAATCCCCACATAGTCAGAGTGTGTGTGTGTGTGTATGGAGGGTGGGGAGGGGGAGGAGAGGGGATCCCAGTAAAGCATTAAGGCTTAACGTTTTGAAAATGCTTAAGAGCCAAACTTTAGCACGTTCAGAAGTGATTGCTTTGATCATAATATTCATTAATGTTAACTGACAGATTAACCACCTATATATTACTTTCACAGCCATTAGACTTACAGTCTATCTGCTAATATTAATACCTTTAAAATAGGGAAATCCCTAACCCCCATTTCCCCGGGTAAACATATGGAATAACCTGCTGATTAACAGCTTGTCTGTCTCCCTCAATATCAAATGAAATCAAATGCAAACATCATCAGTGTGTGTGTAGGAGGGGGGGGGGGTGTCCCAGTGGAGCATTAAGCCCCAATATTTTGGACATTGAATTTATGTGTGATAATAAATAATCTGTGACTGACATGTTACTGCTTGTGTATTTGTGTAATTAGTTAGGTTTTAAAAAGTAATTTTGTGTGATGTTAAACATTAACAACCACTGTCTATCAGACATTATCTAGATAAATACTGGTAGCTATCTGGCTATCTCTCCATCCAGGATATAAACAGAAATTATAATATTATTTCTTGTTATATATATATTTTAGCATTATTGTTGCATAATTGCGCAAAAGCAATATTCAAATTTTAGTACTTATGCGTAAAGCTTGATCAACAATATCACCAAAATAAAAATAGAATAAACATATTCAACTTAAATGTAGTCTGCAATTGTATTTGAATGAATGAGTGTTTCTAATTTATCTTGATGTAATAATATAGAAGGAAAGATATCTCGACTGTGATTGGTCAATTTCAGTGCAGTTCATCAGGGGTGCAAAAATCTGTAAAACAGTGCGAAATGTGTAACAACAGAAGAACCAATCAAATTTGACGTAGTTCTCGGAAACCAGGAGTGCAAATTTTCTTTACAAAACAAACAAACATGGTGGGTGAAATTTGATAAGAATTGCTTCTTTTTATAAGAAGAGTAGAAGACTGACCATGCACTTCAAATTTGGGAATTCTCATGTCACTGAGTCAATTTTAGTAACTTGATAAATGATATGCCTTGAAACCTCTTTAAACTTCACGCTCCTGTGGCTGTCAGAAGCGAAGCATAATTATATACTGCTTAATGATGTACTTCCAGACACTTAACATTGTGATACAAAACCGGCACACATAACTTCATCTTTATCCATGGTTACGCAATGAGGTTGATAAAATGTGGTAGAGCGGCGGTCTAGAAACCCGAAGATGCAAGTTCAAATCCCGCTCGAGACAACAAATTTTTCGTTGTTCTTTTCAGTGTCAGGTTAATATGCATCTGTTTTTTCAGACTACATGGTATCTTGGCTAATTTTTGTACCTCGACACTACTTTCCAAGAATCATTCCACCGTTGAAACTTGAAAACACACTTTAAACCATAGTTCTGGACCAATTATCAGACCTGAAGATGTTAAAAAGGAGCTACTTGTTTAATATAAGTTTTGATATTGTTGACTAAACATCGAATTTTTTTTGTTTGTTGAAGAACTGGATAAAACGTCAGCTGGCTCTTGTTGACTGGGAAAGATGGGCATTGATGGGTCTAATTGGTTTCACGATTGGATTTGCTGGTTTTCTACTACATCGAGTAATTGACATGATTATGTGGTAAGTGTTGAATAGAGACAAGTTTGAATAGGAATGTAGTTTTCTTTTCAAATTGTATACTCTCTATAACGGCATAACTGTACGGTGCTATAGTTGAATGATGTTCAGGGTATCAGCAATTTTTGTTTGAATGATACAACAGAAATATTTTTTTTGTTTTCGGTAAAACTTGCTTTTAACGGTGCGATAGCACGCACGGAACACAGCAAAATATGTTCTAAATCACATATGTCACATATATGTGATCAGTCATATACAATATTGGTAATTGGCAATTTTTCCTTGCCACATAAAAACTGACGAATTAGTTTTTTCAGCAAATATATTCGCCACATTACTGAAATTCCAGCAAATGCCCTCGTGAGCAAGAGCAAATAATTCTCGTCACATAAAAATTGCCACATAAAATTTTCTCGTGTAAACGAGACTTACACTGCCTTTATGAGCTTCCTATAGATATTGTGATACTGTAATCACCAATATGTTCTGGAATTCCTTATTAATCCAAAGTTTTAAAACTTTTAAATGTTATTAAGAACCTTTGGGTTCTATGAAGCGGTGACGATGGTTTACTGTAAGGTAAGTTAAGTATAGGCTTATTTACCTGATGACTGCCACACCAGTGGTACGAAACTATTATAATTAAGATTCCAAATAATCAACTCCCCCCCCCCCCCTAAAGTAGCGCCACTGACTCTCTGCTCATTAAATTCAACATAACAATTGTGTTGGTTGTTTTTGGCAGTTATAAATGGCAAATGGCAAATAAATTAATTAAGGTAAATTTTATTTTACATTTATGAATATGCACTGTGTTTAATACCAGTGCCCTTGTGCCCAGTAGACGAGAACGGGGAGTTTTGGACATGAATATTTACATTCGCTGTCCCGTTTATAATTGCTTCCACTAGTTTTTTACGCATGGAATGGGTTCCTGGCTCTATTTGTAAACAAACGCATTGCATTGTGGTTGATCATGCCGCTCAAATTTCAATCTATTTAATAAATGCTTAATGATTTTGTGTAGGAGAAAGGTTATGGTCGAGCTTGGCTATGGGTCGTAAACTTCAGTATTATCTTCGGCTTACTTAGTTCGTCGATACTTGTGGTGCGTTGACTTATTTTACTTATTACATCCACCTAACCACCCCCTCCCCCCACCCCCACCTCCACCACGGGAAAGGGTTTTTCTTCTGGGAACCTGGGTTTAGGACTAAATTTTTTTGCAAAAATTTTACGAGGCAAACTGGCAAAATAACAAAATAATTGTTTCTGCCTATCATGCATTATCTTAAGCTTGAATAGAGAAATGTATGCACATGTAAAGGTGCTATCTAAAGTTATAGTACGTTTCTAATCGTAATGTGTACATGATAGTTTGCGTTAATTAGATGCAAGCACTAACAGCGAGCTTGCAAGTTGGTTTTGCGATGAGTGGAAAAAGCTTAGCAGAGTTAAATATCAACCTCAAAAAATTCTGTAAAATTCCCTGTAAAAAAATCAGATTAAAAACTAATTACCAGAGTAACAGAGTTGATTTTGCAATTATCAAACCTCTAAAATTACTGTGTGAAATTGTTTATGTTATAATTTAATGTATTTAACTTCGCCTTTCAACCCAAAGTTTATGTTGCATCACTCGTACAGTTTCTTCGGCCATCAACTGCTGGTTCATGTATCCCGGAATTGAATGGAACGATTGTCCGTCATATTTTTAATGCGAAAACGAAGGCAATGCAATTCTTCTCATGCGTCTGCGCCCTGGTGTCCGGGTTGCCGATTGGTCCAGAAGGACCCGTGATTTATTTGGGGTAATGTATTGTTCAGAAGAATAGAGAGAACACTTTTAATGCTAAGAGGGGTCAGTCGCGTAAAACTCTTTTTCACTCTTTAATCATTGTAGTTATAATAGTGATTGAGTAAAAAATACACTGTAATCATAGTTCGCAACTTTAGATTATGTAATAACTTTTATTACAACGGGTCACAAATTGTACGCCCAGGAAAAGCATTTTTTATGAACCCCTGCTGTGAGTGATTGACAAATGAATTGCAATAATTGCCTGTAAATCAGTAGACTGTGCAGCAAGTCATTCCAGTAAGAACGTGGTTTACATGGTATAGGCCACGTAATTTTGAGACCTTGAAGTTTTTTGGGAAACATGATTTAGAGAATAAAGAATTAATACGTATGGAGGAAATGAAATGTGATATATAAGCAAATCTGCTCAGTGCTGTTGAAAATAAAACGCACCTTTGTTTACAAGGCCATAGGTTCTCGTTACATAGTTTACGTATGTATAATAATTTGTGATCCAATAAATAATTATGGTATATTATGGTATAGTTCATTTAATGATTTTTTTGTTTTCTTAGTGGCTTGATTGGTCTTAGTCATCTAGAACGAAATCCTCCTTATTTTCGCAGATTCAGAAATCCGGAAGACAGGTGAGATATTTGGCTTTACTTTTATGTAAAATCTATATGGTTCATACATGCCCTTCCCCCTCCAACTTCTCGCATGCCGCAAATGCAGTTAATTATTACAAAGCATACTCGAACTATGCCTCTCACTTCAAATTACGCACTCGGATATCGAGCAAAAGGAGGTTTGGTGATTGTAGAATTTTAGAATATCGTGTAGCATAAATACAGCATGTAAACGGTTAATTTTCGTTGAGCTGCGTGCGGTCTTTTATACTTGAAGTTGCGGCTCGTAGCTATCCGCAGGCTTTCAAATTTTTTCTAAGTTTCTTTTCTCTTACGTTTTTTTACTTTTACTTGCAGTTATAGGCGTTGATTTTGATTGTTGGTTCTTGTTTCGTTCTTTATTGGTAAATAATGCAGAAAATACAATGTTGTGTATGTTATTTCGACGCCAGACCTTTTGTCTCCTTTCGGTGGATGTCAAAGTTCGTCTTCCTAAATATAACGAACCATTTAATGTAAAGCACCCTCTCCTATCACCCCAGGCACTGTGCAGGGGTTAGCCCGATATTAACTGAATTAGCTCATGATGCAAGGCAATTGATTCCTACTGTATACCTCACTTAGTCCTGGAGGAAGCAGGAATTTTCATTGACTAGGAAATAATAAGTTCCAGGAAAGGATCGTTTCAAAAGTATCAGCCTCATCACTGAGACAGATTTGACGTGATGTTGATGTGTTTTCTCGACTTATAGACGTAATTTTATTTCTGCCGGGGTCGGCGCTGGCGTTGCTTCTGCCTTTGGCGCTCCTGTTGGCGGCCTTTTGTTTGCAATGGAAAAAATATCATCATCGTGGGATATAAAACTATCTGGTCAAATTTTCTTTTGCACCATGGTCACTACACTCACGACGGTGGGTACTGAGTAGCTTAAATTAAATATCATGTTCACCATGGCCGTAGCAGAGAATTGGGGGAAGGGGGGGGGGTGTATTTTACATACAGTGTAAGACTAGAGTGAGTGCATGGAATTACTTTTTAATTATTATTTACACAAGCGCCGGTGGAAATTTGACTGAAAACTAATGATTTAAAAGGAAATTATTTAAAAAATTATGTGACTTAATGTGTCTTGTTTGTAGGAAATTTTTCAATATTTAAATTCTGTTTTGTATAAAATATCTCTAACAAAAATATTCCAGAAAACAAATTTTTTTTAAAAATTACATTTAATTTTTTCCTACCACGAATTTAGAATTTTGCTGCGTGTTTTCTTATGCTTGTTTGAAGGAAATTATTAATAGTTCTTGGCAGATTATAAGTAGAAATTACTTAGCTATACTTTTACGAGTGAATCATGAAAGGCTCTTCCTAATACCAAGTACATGCGTTTTTTGCCTGCTAAGAATTTTTTGGATTTTCTGGGGCATATTTTTTGCATTTTTACACAAGTGAATATAAGAAATCTAATTTCAATTCAATATGTATTGTCAGCAAGCTGCGGGTGACAGCATCATAGCACTTGATCAAATAATGAAATTGTTAACCTTCTTGACAAGCCTGCTACGAACTTCTGCGAACATATTATGAGGCTGTGATCACATCGAGCTCCTCCCAAAGCTGTCATGTTTCCTCTTGCAGGGTCTCTTCAGTTTGGCTTTTAGAGGTTACAATGACGCTGAAGACTTTGGATTGTTCAAACCAAGACGGTACATCCTTTTTCAGGTATAGGTAGTTATTTATGAGTGGCTGGGGAAGGTGATAATGGGGGAAGTGGGCGCGCTAGGATTGGACTGGGATTGGAATGAAAGTCAAGATTTCGGATAGCATTATATTACGAACAATCTAAAAGATTGAAAACAACTACCAAATCGTGGCGTAGATAGGCCCTCTGCCATTTCCCGATCTTCCGTTCTTACGATTTTTGGCTCCTGTTTTCATCTTTAGAACATAACTGTGCTAACAACAAATACTAAAATAATAGTATGGCATATATTCTTTTTCCACTTCAGATTGGTCACGAAGTGTCTTTACATTTTTACGTCTTTGTACCTGTCGTAATTCTTGGAGTACTGGGCGCATTTCTGGGGAGGATTTTTACCTTCATCAATTTAAAGGTGTGTTTAGGTAATCTACAATTACGAAAAAAATGGCATGTTCTGCTAGAGTGCATTGCCTATGTTAAGTAGAAATTACTGAATTAGGATGACATAAGATCGCATAATGATGTATAATTTTAACACAGTAAAAAATTCTACGTCTTACGTTTATCTTGCAAAAGATTTTTGGCCGCAATGGATTACTTTGAAAATGTAAATATGGCCTCTTTACCGTGATTGTGGATTGTTTTTGGCTATGTAGTAAATATGTTTTCTTTAAATCAATTTATATTTCAACGGTATTTTAGATCAACACGTTTCGAAGTTTATGCTTGGCAAAGATACAGACTGAAATGATCAAGAATATTGTCCGTATCTGTGAAATTTGTGTGCTTGTGGTAAGCAGGTGCTTATATCGTGACAGCGAGTCTTCGCTTTGCAAAACCACAAAGAACTTGCTCCAGAAGAGGATTAATGCTTTGAAAATTATTATTCGTAGATAATTGTTAATGCTGTTTCCGTGTTCTTGCCGTCTGCGTTTTCATGTCCAGAATACAATTGCTTCTTCGAGGAATTTCAGTAAGTTTAAAAGCCCTGAGGCTAGTTTGCAACACGCTTATTTCCTGTATCGCGTATTTGATTAAAGTTGTATCAAGAAAGAGCTTTTAGCTAATGAGTGATATTCTTTTCGTACGACAAGAAGAAGGAGAAGAAATTAGAGCCTAACAAAGTCGTAGAAGTGTTTGAATTCTTTGTAGGAGCTCGACATGCTCAGTTGGGTGCCCAAATGTTTTCCAGAGTGGTGACAACGCGATACGCCATTTATTCTCAACGCACACATATGGTCGTTTTGCATACGGGTAAGATCCGTGATCAATCAAGTATCATGCGATGGTTGCGAAATTTACTTTATATGACAAGACAGTGTTTGTGTTATTTAGTCCTTTGTTAACCACGCTTGTGGTGTATTTTATCTTGACATGCTGGACTGCAGGAACGGCAACATCAAGTAGTCTGGTCATGCCTATGCTGTAAGTCATTATTCTTTTATTCTTTTGTATTTCGCATACAGAGTGATAAAGATAGAATTCTTTCAAATTCAAATTTTCGGTTCACTTCTGGAAGGTGGCTCTCTACAATTGGTAGCAAAATACTGTAGATTCCACTTTAATATTCCTATTTCTTGATGGTATGAAGATAAAAGATAAAGATGAACATGAACACAGTATTTTTTAGAACCCGAGATTTTGAAAACTAATACATTTTGTAAATTATTGCAATCAATCATTACCTCGAATAACATAGTTTTGCCATAAAAAAGGAAAACATTGTTTTGCTCTTGCAAGACATTAAAATCATGTTGTAAAAAATGGGAAATTTTGCCGAAGGAAATCTGAAATTTAGAAGATAAAAACACGGCTATTTTGAAATTGTCGCATTGCCTAGAAAAGACTAAAATTTATAATAATTTTGTTCTTCGAAATCTCCAGTACTTAAAACCTTCTGTGGCCAAGTTTCATTTTAATGTTCGGCGACGTGATAATGCCTGGATCTATCTTTTCTTCTGCGAGCTGTATTAAAATTGGTCGTTAATAAGTGCAGATCTGTGTTTGCGACAGTCAAGATTAAATGCAAACCAGATTAATATATTTTCTTCATTATGTCTGTTTTCAACTCGTTTATTACGGTAATAAGTGTCTTAGACGAATTACTCAGCCTCGGTTTGCACCATAAGTCCATACTATCAACGCTGCAAATTTAGATTGCGTAGACGGTAGGTAGTATCTTTAATGGTCGGTAGCACCACTGATCTTGTTCCCAGGCCTAAGTGTCTGGCAAAAATTAGGTTTGCGTTTTAAAATTTTAAATAATCGAATCCCTAACCCTAAACCTAACCCAAATCGTAAAAAAGTTAAATAAGCACAGAAAACAAGTTTGAGGAACATTAAAAAATAAACAAGCCTCTGCCAGGATTCGAACCCCTTCCTGTTGTGCTAGAAATCAACGCCAAGGCGATTGAACTAACACCGATGCTTGCCGGAAACTGGCAATAGAATTTTTATCTATAAGAAAACTTCACCTAAAAGAGACCAAAGCAGCCTGGCAACGAGATCAATGATGCTACTGTTCATTAGAGATGCTCCCGACCGCCTACGGTTTCTAAATCAGCATCGATACTGCACCACAGTATTAAATATTTTATCAGATTTCTCCTATACACACGCAAACCTTCCTTTAAAGTTTTATAGGTGGTGCATATGGTAGAATTATTGGTAAAACGATGGTAGATATATTTGGTGTTCACACCGAAGGCGAATGGGCGTGGATGAATCCGGGAGCTTTTGCTTTAATTGGTGCGGCGTCGTTTTTTGGTGGGATGCCTGGAATAACTATGTCCTTGGCTGCGATTATGGTGAGGCTAATTTAAGGAACTCTATCTGTACCCAAGGACTTCACCAGAGGCCCGTTGTTTAAAAAAGTGTCTAAAGTTAACTGTCCTTAGTGGAAACGTCAACCAGTCAGAACAACGTATTTTACACTTAATAACTATTTAACTACAAAACAGTGATTAAAAAAGTCATTAAGAGTTCTGTACAATCGGCTCCAGGGCGTTATGTTACATTTGCTCGGGAGGATGATTTTTTACTGGCTCGCTTAAATTACGTTTGACCAATCAAAAACCAGAGTACTTCATTCCGTAGAATATCTTTTTCCAATTGCAAAGAGGTTCCGAGGAGACGCTACAATACCCCAAATGTGCATTGTATCAGCTGCATGTATTGTATCAAATACATCAACTTTAATTTGCAGAACTGAGGATGTGATGGATGTCGGCAAAAGGTAGTTTATTTACCGGCTGCTACACTTTTTCTGTGTAGGCTGTTCGCAGACTACCTTGTACAGACTTCTTCATTTATAGAGATTTTGAAAATGATCCTTTGCGAGGAAAAAAAGGGGAAACACCTTTTTGCTCTAACGTAAACATTAATTTTATTCCAGAGTAAAAATCCGACCAAAGTTTAGGTGCTTCCGGCTCGATATTTCAGTCGCGTAATTGGAGGAGGGGTGTGCATATTCGTATATTCGTGTTTTGCCCTGCTTCTTCTTTTGAAATCAGTTATAAGAAATTAGTGGAGAAGAACACGAAGAATTGAACATGCACCCCTACCTCCATTAATGTTCTAGTTATACCGCCCTCAGCGTAGCCAGCTCAATATGGTTATGCACAAATTAAATAATTTCTTTTGAAATTGGTTTTATGGTCTCTGAACACGAATATATAAGTACCCCCCCCCCCATCGAGATGGCTATGCCGCTGCGACATTTCATATTTTATTTCGGATCAAACGTTTCTTGAGATAAAAAAGCAGCCTGTATAAAACTTCGTTCTTCTAGATTGAAATCACGAACGATACCGGGTGTCTGCTTCCCATCTTAGTTGCAATGATGGTTGCTAAGTATGTAGGAGATTTCTTTGTGCACCCGATGCTTGAAGCCATGGATCTCGTGTCTTCACCCGCTGAGGTAAGATGAAATGTAATAGAAGAAGGTTGGTCTTAAAATTTACAAATTCCTCCCTCCTGTTCATGCATATATAGTGTGGCGTATATCCGATTACCAAAATTTTGCGTTTGAATATACACCTCCCCCCTCCCCCTGCCATATATCGAAGAATCACACAGTCTGTTAAAATCAGACTTGATACAACTTGTTGAAGCAACTTCCAGCAAACCTGTTGATAACAAGTTTTGACAATCGACTTGCATCATGTCTGTGGACAACTTGGAACAGGTTGTCGTCAACAAGATGTCGCAAGCCATGCTGAGGTTGCTGATAAAGCATTCTTTACAAAGAGGTATACACCATGCTACTCAGAAATTACCTAACAGAAAACGCGCTCAAGCTGAGCCCATGTCATGTTGTCAACTCTTAATTCCCAAACCGTACAGCAACTCAGGTTTCATTCGGGTTTGGGATTTTCCGATGCGAGAACGCGATTTTTTATCAAAGAGGGGAACTCGTTCATAAGTTTTGTCTGGAATGCTTTGAAACGAACAAACGCAAATGGAACTTGAATGCAGTACTGAGCAGTACTGTAATCTTTGTGTATCTCGAACATCAAGGAACACTAGGAACACAGCTCTTTAATTAGTATCTCATAGCTTTGAAACACTGCAAAAAAAGCTGTGTGATGGTTCATGGTATCATAATTTTTATTTCTGTTTTGGCTTACATATACGGACCTTGAAGCAACTGTAATATCCGTTCTTCGATGTCGTACTTCGATAAATATGAAGGGCAAAGAAAGACAAACAAACTAGCCATCCGCCAACTTGGATATTGAAAAAAAATTTGACGTCACAAGCAGGCGAACATTTAAGACTTATTTACTGGACGCGAGAAAAACGAGAGATCGCATCGTCGTTCGAGGGATTACAAAACATACTGCTTTCCCGAGGAATTAATACGTGGGCATTAATACTTTTAATGCCCTCACAGACCTCATGCGATCAACAGTTAAATTTCGTGAATATAACGTCGTCCTCCTTTCACCAATAAGGTACTAGAATGAACGAGCTTTGGCACTTGATATATAATAATATTTTTTGAAGAAGCAATGAACAAATATTTGTATACTTCTTACGTACATCTCGAAGTTTTCGGGAAAATTTTATCGGAATTTGATTGGCGGATTGCTAGTTTCAACTGTCCTTAAATATTTGAGAAATAAGCATGTTACGAAAAATTTAACAATTGATATTATAATTACTTTTAAGGATCTCCTCGATTAGCCAAAAAGAAACATATTGCTATAAGATGAAAGCGATGCAGAAATTTGATTGAAACGTTTAGATTAAAAGTATAAAAGTAAACCTGCATTCGTGGCTGCAGTCTTAAAAATGACTATACAATGTGTTCAGATCTAGATTTCAAACAAAACTTATTTTACAAACAGAAAAAAGACGACGATATAAAAGATTCAACAAACACAGACGAATGTGAAGGCAAAGATATTTCGAAGAGAATTTCAAGCGACTCTAGCGGTTGTTCGGAAACGATGGGATCCAGTTCATTTAGGTCCATAGGTCCGATGAAACTTCGCTTCCTAAGGGAACATTGTTGGACTGAAATTAAGAAGAAAGAAAATATTTGCAAAGAAGAATGCGTCACTGTTTCGAATGTTGATAAAAACTCATTCGAGATCAAGGGAACAAACGCAGGCAGAGACGAAATGATTATGTTCCTGACAGGACTGGCTGCAAATGTTGATTGTGAGGTATGTTGGTTACTCTTTTTACAGTTTCTGTTTAATGTAGCCTGACACAAAAATCATTTATATATTCTACACTAGGTTTTTTCTTTCTTGTTTGATGAAACGACTACTTTACACCGAGCAAGTATAGCAGTGATTTATTGCTTTACTTATTGTTTACGCTTATTGCTTATAATTATATGCAAGAATACATTAAGGTGGTCTTATACAACAACTTTCATCAAATATTCGTAAATTTTAGAAAAAATTACAAAATCGGGTGCTCACACTGTTCGCCAAAACATCTGCAAGGTTTTCCGGCATTAAAATAGATCAAAACCTTGAAATCAAGTTAAATATACACATGTGAAAAAACACGATTTTACCCAAAGCAATTAATGGTATGTGATTAGTTTACTCTATTGTGTGCTTTTAAGTCATTCTAATGAATGCAATCTAAGATGGTTTCTTGAAGAGCTTCTCTCAAGCTTCTAACAATTCTCCTGAATTTAATAATGAATCAGTTCATTTAATTTTGTTCTGTTTATATATCACCTCAACATTCGAATATTAATGTGTTACCTATATTTATATTCAATTCGAAATAACAAATAATTTGCATAATTAATTTCACGACGTTTCCTGGTTTTTTACGACACCCTGTATTCCACAATGTACAAATATTTTTCTCGCTAAATGGATACGAACAACCGCAATACCAGAATACATCTCATTAAATAAATAAGCCAAAACGTCGTTTAGTGCGATCAAGAAAACGAAGAAAAGAAAAGGCGTATTAAAAAAAACTTAAAATATTGGTAAAAATTTTGTTTAATTGTAGGGATAACTTTCAACCCTGGTAAACCATTGCATTGTAGTTGACAATGTCTTCTTAAACGTTAGGCGTTTCCTCTCAACGGACGTGGTATGAAAAAACAGATGAGTATGGATGAAACAGATTCCATTATTTCTGACGTTGAGAAGAACCATAAATGTGTCGTTGAGAAAGTTATTCCTACCGAAGAAAGAGGGAAAATGATTGTAGCAGATGGAGGGAATGCCGCTGGGACTGGTGGAGCTTCCGCCATGAAATTGCCGTACCATTGCATGACCTTTGTCAACGACAAGGAAGTTGAATTGGACTCAGGACAAAGAATAAGGATTGTTGTCGGAGATTTGACACAGGAAACGGTATATTTAGTTTGATGATAATGTGATTTCTGTTTGCATTTTAGTTGAGAGCCATGTGCAACAGTATAGGTAGCTAATAGTATGATCATATGGAAATAACATACACGAGTAAGTTTTTTAAAGGACGTTGAAAATCGAAAATTCGCTTCGCGCTGCATGAATAAATGTTGTATGAATTGCATAACGTAAAATTGCTGTACATCATTGTAACCATGTCATCTAGCATGTTGATAGAAGCATAGCTAAAAAGAAGAGATGGTATAGAAACTAGTTAGAATTACAGTATTAGTCATTATATCTAGGTAAGTTTCGATTTGTTTGTGGCGTCTCCCAGATCGTAGATGCTATTCTTATTTTTCAGGTTGACGTCATTGTAAATACAACAAATGATAATGTGGATTTGAACGCCAGCGCGTGTGGAAGAGCTTTACATAAAATTGCTGGTCCGGAATTGGCGAATGAATGTAATAAAATTGGCAATCTTCAGGCTGGAAACATCGCTTCAACTGGACCGGCAAAACTGAACTGTAAACGCGTGTATCATGTCCGTTCATCTCCGTGGAACAACGGGAAAGGAGAATTGGTAACGCCTATTCAATTTCAACTTCATCTTTCGTGTGTGTCTTATTAAAAATAGTTGACTACAATTTTTTTAGATTCTTCGTTTGTTGATTCGAAAATGTCTCGACCAGATGGAAAACGACAAACTAAGATCTATTGCCATTCCTGCCATCGGGACAGGAAATTTGTGTTTTCCATGTGGAGAAGTTTCGAAAATCTTCTTCGAAGAGGTGACACGCTACCTCATTGGCCACCCCCTTTCGCTCATCGATGATATTCGCTTTGTAATGTTTTTTGGCGATCTGGTAGCCGTGAAAGCATTTCTAGGTTTGTTACTGTTTATTATAATTTTAATGTACCTCAATATTCCCATCATTATTTGCGTTGATATTGCACATTATTGACATCAAAATGATCTGAATTAGTTGTACATGGTAACACGCGACAATCATAACCGCTTTGTCTTCGACTAAGTGTGCAAAGCATATGTCAGTCCTACTCTCTGTCAGTTGCAAGATTAAGAAAAGAAAGCAAAATAACACTTCCACGTTTTATTTTAGTGTTTTTTTAATAGATGCAGTGCAAGAAATCAAATCGAAAAGTAAATATTCGCGTCAAAATCCTGCTAGTGATTTTTCAAATTTTGCAAAACCACTAGCAGGAGATGCAGGTAATATGTCTATCAAGATTTATTGTAATGATCGGGTGAGGATAGAGACGGCGTGGAAAGAGTTTAAGAGAATGATCAATGCTAATATTCAAGACATGACAATAAGGGATGATGTCATTAAAAAAATTACTGGCCGCGATCGTGAAAAAATACGTAAACTGGAACGCGATTTTGATGTTAAAATCCAAGTAAACCAGAGAAAAGATAATCTTAGAATCAAGGGACACATTGCTGACATTTTAAATACCCATGACCAAATATGGAAACTTCTGAAAGATATCAAGGATAGAGAAAACAAAGGTAAATTTTTAGAAATAACTTGTAAAATGCCGGATAGCGCTATCCCGCTGGTATATTTTGCCGTTGTGAAAGTGCTCAAACAGCATTTAAATTGCAGATCTGCATGGGCTTGGCAATAGAGAATTTCCAGGATAAATTAAGTTTCGAACCAGACAATAGAAACAAAAAGAACTTCATAAAATTAGTAAATTTTACCAATTTGGTGGCAATTAAGATGTAAGAAACGGAAAATATAGCCCTGCAAAGTTTGCCAATTTTTCTTATATTTGTATGACACGTGGGAGAGCCTACCACTTTCGTCTGAAACGTGGTAGGCTTTCGTGTGCGTAATGCAAATGTGTACCAAATTAGGAATAGAGGTTTATAAGATATTTATTCAAAGAAAAAGACAGGAGCAACAAAATGCGCATCCAACATACACAACCTCACTTATTAGGCCTACAGGTACAAATAAAGTGAAATGGATTTGCCCCTCAATTCGTAAGTAAACACGTCCTTCAATTCATTCGTACCCGTACTTCTTTAGCTTGCGAAGCAGGCGCTCTCGGGCTTAAGGGGGGAAATTGAAAGAGCGCCATCCGCCCTGTATTTTTTTCGTTCGGAGGCTACGAAAAAATCCCATTGGCGGGTTGAGACGATTTTAGTTAATTAATAATGGGTATTATTTTTGTAGCACAATGGGTATTATTTTGTACCACAATGGGTATTATTTTTGTAACACAATGGGTATTATTTTTGTAACACCATGGGTATTATTTTTGTAGCACAATGGTTATTATTTTTATAAACACGTTTTCCCGCGAAATGTATAATAATCTCGCCGGCCTAATAATAGAATGCGCTGTGATTGGTCAGTCGTTGCAAGGTTAGGCATCATTAATAAATGGGCGTGTTTCAAATTACGGTAAGATGGCGGCAGGCGCTCTTTCAATTTCGGTCATGGCTTTATAGGATACCCTAAAGGTCGAAATGTCGAGAAAGCACTGGGACCGAGTTGCCACTGTGTTTTGGGTATTTCTCACTCACTGGGACTGTATCTACTTCACTAAATTTAGCTAAAGAGGGAGCGCGTAGCGCGACAATAAGCGTGCTGTTTTGCTATATTAAAATATTCTCGCTCACTGGGACTGTATCTACTTCACCAAATTTAGCTAAAGCACGAGCCCGAAGGGCGAGTAATGATTATCGCGCTACGCGCTCCCTCTTTAGCTAAATTTGGTGAAGCAGATACAGTCCCAGTGAGTAAGAAATGTGACAATACAAGAATGACTCGATATTGATATTTATTATATGTATGGGGATACCCAAAACACAGGGGCAACTCGGTCCCAGTGCTCTCTCGACATTTCTACCTTTAGGGTATCCTATAATGTCATGACCTTTCAATTTCCCCCCTTAGGCCTGAGAGCACCTGCTTCGCAGGCTAGTACTTTTTTCGCTGCATGATCATAGTCTGTGTGTTTACCAAAATATCTGCATGCACATGTAATTGACATCGATTTATTTTCGAAGTCCGATTCAACTATCATTTTGCCGTCAGTGCTAATTTTTTTTTCATTTTTAAGTTCCGACAGTTCCGGCGTACTGGGATACAACATCTGATGAGAGTCCATTTTACAAATTCAAACTGAACGTTGACAGTGAAGAATACAAGAAAGTTGAAACAGCATTCCATACAACCGCCCGAAATGAAATTGTCTCAATCGAAAGAATACAAAATAAGGAAATTTATAAGCTTTACAACGTGAAACGCGAAGGAATGATGAAAAAACATGGAAGTAATTTTACCAGTAAAGAAAAGATGTTGTTTCATGGCACATCTTTTCAAAATCTTGAGAAAATCAATGCTGGTGGATTGAACAGAAGTTACGCAGGAACGCATGGTAATGAAATAAATGTAAAGCAAATTGCCTTTCCGAAGAGAAAATTAAGAAGATGTGAAATTTGAGGAAGTTTACTCTAAAGAACTTTATAAAATCATTAATAATTCAGAAGAAAACACAAAAGAAATGCATATTGAATCGGTATCTGTAAATCGGATAAAGATTTTTTCCTGATTTACATAAACTTTAAATTTGATTTTCTAACCAAATATCATTCTTTACTTTGTTATTATGAAAGAGTACGAACGTTTTCATACTGACATTTTATGAGTTCCATAAAACATTCGCATCCGATCTTTATCTCATCTACAACCGCTTGCCTTCAGCTCGCGTTTGTGAATCTGATACAGATCGGATGCTAATGCTTTGTCTGTTACTTGCAGCATGTCATTTCTTACTCCTAGTTTTTGAAGGGAGTCCCTGACCCGAGGCCTTATATGAAAGAACTTTCGCACCATTTTAAATATTATTTGGTGAGAAAATTTTCGTGTACTAATTAACTGAATTTTGCATGAGATTTGTTTTATCATTGCAAATGATTAATAAAGATAATTTATACAAAGATGTCAACGGGACTATAATGTGTACGCTATAATTTTAAATTATATTTTGGGTTTTTTAGCCAAGAGATTCGGCAGTGGTGTCTACTTTGCTCGAGATGCTGTCTATTCCTGTAATCAAACCTATTCACCACCGGATATTTCTGGATTTCGCTACATGTATTATGCAAGAGTTTTAGTCGGAGATTACACAACCGGGGACAAAGACATGCTCGCACGACCGTCCAAGAAGTCAGCGGACCCGAATGAAACGTATGACTCGGTGGTGAACAATATGAATAACCCAAGTATATATGTTCTGTTCAAAGACTACGAGTTTTACACTGAATACCTTATTACTTTTACTTAACATTCACGAAAATTTTGGACTCTCTTTTTTAAAATATTCAATAATTTTTATCACAAAATTTCGCGTACCAGTTTTTGGACTGGTGTATTATAATATTCACGTAGACTGGTATATTATGATATATACACGTAGATCCATAGCTGGGCACTGACAGTCGTATCCCCAGTTGTGTCCCCAGTTGCACATCTATGTATCTTTAATCTATGTCAGTGCTGATAATAATGCGGTTAATTTAAATTCACAAGCGTCTTAAACAGATAAAATGCCGTGATTTATATGCTCGCGTGATTTGAATGTTAATTAAACAGTCAAGTCAAGAAGAAAGAGAAATCAATTTCGCATAGTAAGCGCAGCACGTACTATCCCGTGGCTTTCTTCTCTCCTGATCTGTAAATTCAGACAAAGAACACAAAGAACCAATCTGTTGTTGTTGAGAATGTTTTTGCACGAACTTAGTGGTTCTAAAAAAATTGGAAA
This sequence comes from Muricea muricata, assembly GCA_963855995.1. Lineage (NCBI taxonomy): Eukaryota > Metazoa > Cnidaria > Anthozoa > Malacalcyonacea > Plexauridae > Muricea > Muricea muricata. Next base: position 5,364,247 of record OY979728.1, on the reverse strand, counting down.
CTTGTTAGAAAGGATGTTGCAATATATTTTCTTTTTGGCCTGTTAATAAGATTTTAAAACACTAACATTGTAAAATCTTGGTTACTGCAGTCACTGCACATGTGGCTCAACTGTTGTGATATTTTATAGCTCTGCATGAATTGTTATTTCATTTACTTCATATAGGAAAATCTTTGACATGTGTGAAAAATTCAAAAGATACACAGTGTAATATATTTTTTACGTTCACAATGAATGCCTAAATATCCAGGTTGACAAGTACAAATTAATTTATCATGTACATCCATTAACAACACATGATCCGTTATTTAGGCACGGGCAGGACGAACAATTGTCAACTAAAAAAGAAATTAAAATTCGGTGCAGTTTATAATGTCATGCAAGTCAGAGAAAATAGTGAAAACATGGTTCGCATGCATTCAAGGTTAAAATTTAGCAACTGAAACGCCAGTTCTTCCAATTTGCAGGATTTTTTTCCAATTTGACGGCGTTTCTTAAAGATTTAAAGTAGGAGGACGAACAAATACCAATGAAGCAAGTAGAACTTGAGCCTACAGTAGTTACTTACATTGTTCACAAAGTTCTCCAAGATAGTTCTTTGGACATTGACATTTGAAAGGCTTTACTGGATCGTAGGTCATTTTCCCACCATTTTGACATTGATTCTCTTCTTCGCATCCAGACTGAAATAATTATTAAAGAATTACTCTAATGCTGGTGAAAATAATAATACAAGTATACATGCGTGCGTTGTATATAGGTTTAGCTGAACAAAAAGGTCTAATATTGTTATGATTTGAGACAGATATATATTTGCAATTAGTTAAAATACCAGCCCATTTTTTCGCAAGCTGCTGAGTCGGGCGAATTACCTCAGAAAGGCTCTGTACGATACGTTTCGCTCTGTCTATATGTAATTGAGCACTCTTGTATTTTACAAGCTAAAACTAACTTGTTTATGTTTATATAATTCCGGAAGTGTACCCAACTCGGTATCGAGAACTAGTACTAATAATCCAGAAAGTAGATCTGCACATGCTAACTTGCCACACAGTATTGCATCGATGTTTAACCAGAACTTTCATTCGGTATACACCAGCATTGAGAAACAACCATTCTCAACTTAACCTACATTTTCTTCTCCGTTGTCAACTATTTCGTTTATGGATCTTTCCATACCAGAGATGTGTAGTGCTCTACACAACTAAGACACTTGCAAAGCTGGTGGTCCTGACGGGCTTCCTTCTCGTAATCTAAAACAATGTGCTCAACAACTGGCGCCATCACTTCATTATCGCTTAACCAAGTCACTCAAGATGTCTCAGATTCCAGCGGAATGGAAACTAGCCAACATCATTCCAATTCATAAGAAAGGTAAGAAAACTACGTTGAAAATTACCACCCAATCTCCTTGTTATCCATCCTATGCAAGACTCTTGAACGTATCATTCTCAACCACACATCTCAACACATACAATCTAATATTCATTCAGCACAATTTATTTCGTTAATGGTAGATCATGTGCGACACAAATCCATTTTAAACCTTATTGGAAAGAACTTAGACAAATTATTACAAACTGACGTAGTTTTTATGAACATTGCAAAAGCGTTCAATGCAGTTGACCAGTCCAAAGTGTTGCAAATAATGCAGGAATTTGGTTTTCCTGGGTGTGTTCTCATCTGGTTTGCAAATGATTTATGTGGTCGCTCATCAGAATCCTTGCCCATTACATCGGGCGTTCCAAAAGGTTCATCCCCGATACCTTTTTTCTCTTTTTACATTTTACCTGACTACTTATACGATTTACCTAACCGTTTATCCTCCTCCACTGGGGTCGGTTTGTTCGCTGATGGCAAATGGATCTAAATTCCAACCTAGCTTGGGTCAATCTGCAATGTGTAATATAAAGCTAATGAAGTGCTTGTATTAGCGATCAACAATGGAATTCGTGACGTCGGAGCAAGGAGGAACCTCTACTTACAACTGCTTTGATACAAATTTGAATATGCATCTCAAGTTTTGTTTCTTCAAACAATTCAATTAACCGAGAATATCAAGAAGATACAAAGAAGCGCAACAAAATATATTCTAAATCTCGGGTTTATCACCAGTGTTCCATATACATCAAGATTACTTCAACTTAACTTACTTCCCTTATTTTATTGGCACGAATATTTAAATTTAGTTCTACTCTACAAAATAATCAATGGATACACATATAGATGACAGTGCTCGACCAATAATAGCTGGTTCTCGAATAACCAGGACCCAAACGAATAAAGATGTAATTAAATTTTCAATACCGTTTGCCAATACGGAAACCTTTCAAACTTCCTAATTTTATTAGAGCCTGTAAAACATGGAACATTTTAGGCTGGGATCTACGTGACAAACTTATTGGTTTCTATACATTCAAATCCAAACTTAAGACATATTACGAACACGCGCTACCAATGTCTGCGATTACGACGATCCGCGTAGATGGAATCCATATGTGTTAAATGTAGAAGGACGAGGTCGCTGGCGGTGGTTTAAGTTATTTTCATTTGCATGTTATTTTGTTATCTGTCATGTTTTGTCATGTTTAATCATGTTTTACCATGTTTTGTCATGTTTTATCATGTTTTAATATGATCTTCGCGATCCACGCGCGCGATTAGTCAAAATTAATCACGTGTGTTTTAGTTCCCTGGCAACAGCAAATCTTTTGAGTGCAGTATGATGGACAATAACGCACGGAAAACGTGTATTATTCATTCAAAATGTCTTCAAATTGTACAAGTCATGCACAAAGCAATGAAATGAAAGCAAAGTTAATTAAATTAATCATGAAGCAAGTCGTAAAATTACGAAAAGACAAACAAAACGGAGCATTGCAGTATTAACAGGTAAATAAACTAAGAAAAAACGTAGGCGTATTGTATTTAAATTAGACCTCGTGCAGTATATAAATTTTTCGTTCATAGTAAATTCAGGCTGTGTGTCAATATATAGCTATTGCAGTTTACGATAGTAGTACTAGTTAATTCGTTGACTTCTTCAAATTTTGCACATATTTCTTGTATGCTTATTGCGAAATTGACATTGTTTTTTGCGCTACACTGATCGGTTAACGTACAATTTTAAGCCATTTTCTATTTTTATTCTTCATTGTGATTGAGAAGGCCGAAAATTTTCCTTCAAAAATTCCTTGTGATGTATTAAATGATCTATAACTTTTGAACACTTTTCTGACTCTGTATATCTTAGAATTTCCAAATAACGCATTCGTCTTCGCGACAAATAAAATGCTTGCTTGCAAATATAAGTATTTTTTCTATACCCAGAAGACTTTTTATGACAAAAACAAAAGCCTTAGCATGCAGGCTTCAGCTGTTGAAATTATCTTGTTGGAAAGCTTAGGTCTATTCATGACGGCAAACCTCTTGTATTTGTTGCGTTAATTTGGAAAATTAGAAAGCTGCAAATTGCAAGCTTCATGCATCACGGGGAGATAGAATATGATGCCTACATGCACACTAAACAATGGGGGAGATAGAATATGATGCTTACATGCATTGTTACACCATGGTAGTTGTATTTGGGATTCTTGGAAACAGTTTAATTTGGTAATCCTTTTTGAGCAGGTATGATGTTGATCATTTCGGTACTTCGTTACCGTGCTACTGTGCACCCATTAAAACCCGTCATCAGTCGACGAAAATTGCAAGTCTTATGTGGTCTGGTGTACCTTGTTGGGTTGACTGCAGCTAGCGCTGTATCTTTTCCGGTATGCTTTAGAAAGTCGACCGTGCAGCTCGTTGTTTTTTGGAAGTTTCACTATGCATTCCGGATTTTCCTCTCTTATCTCGGTCCAACAATATTCATGGCTGTGGTTTATTGTAGAATCCATCGATCATTGTTCTGATTTGATCAAATAAAACAAACACATGAAAAGATTGTGTTCAAATGGATTGCGACGATCTGAGCCACACTCTCCTTCAGTGCTCTGAGATATATTTAATTTGAAATCGACAAACTTTTCTTGTTTGTCTCGCCACTGTTCTTTGTTACGGAATTGCAATTATTTTGTTATTCCAACCGTGCAGTTTTTAGAATACCAAGCGAAGGGGGATGTTATCATTAACCCAGAAAAAATCGTTGGTTTAATTTATAAGATCAATAACTGAAACAATCTAAAACTCTGTGAATAAAGTTTAAATCATGGTCAAATTATACAATCCAAGCATTAATTTTAGCGTCAAAAGTATATTCAAAACTCACGATCGATGTTTATTTTTTGTTTCTGGCAAAGTACGAAGTAAAGAAGATACATCAAATGTCATTCTTCGTTCTAAAAGTATAGTGGTCTGTTCACGATACAAGAGAGGGTTCTCGTTCATCTATAGAGTTCTCGTTCTTCAAACTACGACAACAGTTCCTTAATTCCCTTGTGTTCTTCGTATCTTTGTGTAGCAACCTTTCCAAAATGTCAGTAATTTTTTGTCTAGTATTCCGTGTATTAACGAATTAGCTGAATGCGGACTAGCAATTCTCAGAATCGTGGCAAAGTACACAACCCGAACAAATTTCATTTGGAGATGATATTCACCAACGATGAACCACACTGACGTAGGGAATAACTAGAAATACATGCATGCAGCAACCCCTCGCCACTAACTAAGAGCATGCAACTATATTTTCGGAATTACATGAAGTACTTGTATAGTTTGTTGTCTTAGCAACACGGCAATTGTTATTCTTTCTGTATAATTTTTCAAAGTGACAAAATATCAGTTTTTAATCCTTGTTTTATTGACAATTTTTTTAAATGGCACAACATTTGTCATCAGTATGTTATTACGCCTAATGTAAGCTTAAATTTGGTATAAAATACGACCTATTAATTACATTAGTAGTAAGAAGACAGTCTTGCATTTAGGCCAAGTAAAAAAAAATATGTTTCTCGTCCGGACGTTGGCCAAAAAGCAGGGAAGCGGGGCATTTTTTTTTGTTAGCCAAAGTAAGAAGCTTTCAAGTAGTTAGGCGAGAAAAACATGCAATAAAACGTGAATTTTAACGAGTCTAATAATATGAAGTATATTATACCATAAAATTTGCATATATTTTTTATTGCAAAGCGAAACAAAACATATATTTTATATGATTTTAAAAAGTGATCTGTGTTTCGTATTTCGGTCAGCGGATAGCTACTTGGATGAGCCCGCAGTAGTTTCAAGCTCGTGATACTTCATGTTCTCAAATATATACTTGAAAAATCATGAAGCGAAATTTTTACAGGAAATTAAAAAAAAAAAAGAGGAAGAGGCCAAGAAAAAGGAAGCGGGCGGGAACGAGAAACATATGTTTTTTTTTACTTGGCCTTACAAAACATAAACTTACTCTGGAATTTAAACAGTGAATAGACTGGATGAGTACGGCTACGCCGGCCTTTATAGAGCATTAAAACACAAGTATAAATATGCATTATCAACAAACTTGCCTTGTGTTTCACGCCATAGTCAATTCTTGGCGCTTCTCTGTATTTTCCCCGAATTAATCTCTCTTCAATAGTCTTGTGGCAGTCGTTTTCGTCTTATTTCTCGCCTTTTTGGGTGCCTTAAGTGTTTGCTACTCCTGATAGTCCGCCATATTCCTGAGATCAGAAATGACCACCCTTCGTTGGTTGTGAAAGTTGCCAAATCTTTTTGCAAAAATACGAAATATTGTAGTGCAATATAGTCCGCCATATTTTTGAGATCAGTGATGACCACTCACTCCCACTCACCGCCACCCTTGAACCACGCGCCCGCGATATTTGATGAACTTCAGACTTCGCTATGCTTTCCTTTTCCCGGGTGTAAATAGCCGTGCGGAATTAGTACCCTCGCCCCGGGCTAACGCCCGGAACGGCGCTTCGCGCCGTTGGCTCGGGGATGAATAAGTCATGTCGACTTGTAAATAATTTAGATGACTACTTGTAAAGAAACAGAATAGAGTAAAATTGCGCATAAGCGTTCTGCTTTTGACAAGAACTTTATTTCGCATATATAGTTTTGTAGTGAGCTGTACTGCTCTAGTTTGACTTATTGTTCATTATCACGTATAAAGTTTCTGTTTTGATTATGTTGATGTTATTAAAGATAATCTCGGATTTACTTGGCATTTTTAAATTTTTGGATAAATCTTAATCTCGGTATTTAGACCTTTCTTATATATAAGTTAGGATGTTAGGATGTATATGTCTTGGAGGAGTTTTTATGAATGGTTTAAAATATTTTCAAATTTTCATTTTAAAAGTATTTAGAGGTCAACCTACGTTTAATTGAGATAACATGAATATGAGATATAAAATAAAATCTATTGAAAACATACGTGATGCAGCTTGCAACTTTACAGTTTTTTTATTATTTAAACATGATCGACAAATTCAAGAGCATTAATAAACAACCTGCTGTAGATGTCAAACTTTGAGTATTACCGGCCGCTTGCATGAATGAAAAAAAACCGTTCTAACCTCTCGCTGCACGATATTTCAGTCCATGTAACGCCTGAAGTCGGCCCAACTACACGGGCTATTTGTGGATAGTGTCGAGCTTAAAAATAGTTTGCTAGGAATTACACATTATTACAGTCGAAAATGGTGAGTTGTTGAAGTGAAGTGTGACCACCCTCACCTCAACTGTTATAACATCTATACGAGCTAGTTGTAGACGTCTAAAGAATATATAATAAAATAGCAAAATATACTAGAAATACATTACATGCAGAAACCCCTCACCGTTTCAAATTTCACCTCTCGTCTTTTCCCGTCTCTGTACACGTCTCATTTCGTCTCCTGTATGCAGTAGCTTCACGCTTAGCTAATAAACGACTATGACTTACTTCTGACTCCATTGATACCTGTACTTCTCCACTTGTTTGATCTTGTATTTCCAGGCATTCTTCTTGATTGTTTTCTGCAACTACATCCATCGTAATACTTTCCATTTTTCCAGCTGATTTGTGATTTACAGTAAAGTTAAATTGCTTAAAAATTTCCATCCAGATCGATAGAAAGAAATTTGTAAAATTTGCGAAATGAAAAACAATTACAGTGAAATTTCGTGTCGTGACTGATACAAAACCAAAACATATCAATCACGACGTTCCTAGTCACCAGTCCAACCTCGAAATTTAATCACGTCAGCTAAAAGGTCGAACGTCCAAACCAAACCAAACCGACACATAATGGCGGATGACTTTCGCATCTCAGAATTAGTAACCCTCCCCCCCGGCGCCGCTGCCTCGGGGATAATATATATATATATATAGCGCGTTTCGTTGCCCAGGATATACTATATACATGTTTGACGTCACTACGTGGAGATTAAGGAGGTTATATTACATTGTTTTACATTGTTATTGTTGAGATTCCAAACATAACTCAGATTAATTTTCTAACGATTTTTGCCAAAAAAGCGCTGAAATTGAGTGCTGCAATTTCATTTGCCCCAAAATTTTATATTTGGACCTTATTGTTCTTCCTAGCAGATATTGATAAACGAGCTAATATGTCATTGTGTGTTTGTGGATGTTACTAAAGCTCATTACAGCCCCATTGCAAAATCTAATAATAGTTTAAAATTTTTTCAATTACTCATATCCTCACCACGACTCGGTTATTGTACGCATAAGAATATCAGAATATCATGTTTCTCCCCAACCTCGTTCCCAGAACCTCTTTGTTGTGAAGCATGTGGTGGACAGAGGCCCTGGCAAAGGCTGGTTGTCACATGACCAAATTTTCCAATATATTTGGAAAATTTATTACAGAAATTAAGTACCCAAGAAGTTGCAAGGAAAATTTTCCAACTATATTGGCCAACTATACAACCAGCCTTTTCCAGGGCCTTCTATTCTACCTCACGTTCCCCAACAGAGGCCCTGGGAACGAGGTTGTTTTCTCCCTTATCTGGATGTGATTGATCAAAAATTGTCCCACCCAAACATCGTATTCAAATCTTGGAGTTCCAAGCTTGACACGAGACTTTCGTTCTTCAAGAATTTATTGAGATTTTTCCTTAAGTTTGTAAAATGTTAAAACGTCGGGAGAACACACTGTATGTAGTTAACTATAATATTTATCAAAAAGCGACTAAAAATACGAAATTGTAGTTGAAATAAGCGATAGACCATCCGATCATTCATGCATGACATAATATAATATAATATATATACTGCAGGCATGCCTGCATCGTCAATGTTGTTTATCTGCCAACAGACTTTTACCGAAGCCATGCTGTTTCACGATCATACAAGCGATGTTGCAAATATACCATCCGGCGGAATATTCACTACCGAGAGGTCTTAATATCAGGGGTTTTTGACAAGTACTTATTTCTTGCATGCAAAGACGGCATTGTCAAAATAACGCCAAGTCATCCCGACAATAGAAAATTTTCATTATCGACTAAATTTTGATCCACGCAATATGGGAAAGATCTTAAAAGACTAAAAAAGAGCCTAAAATTAGTAAAATTGCAAAGTTTTGTGGCAAAATGTTGTACAATACGGAAAGTATAGCCCTAGTTTACCATGGGAATCTTTTGATATGCAAATATTTTCGTGTTCATAGACCGTGAAAACATTAAACAATTTTTCCATAAAAGGAAATAAAATGACTAAATTATTGGACTGGCTTCGACACCTCGTGCCTAGTTTTCGTCCAAATTAAATACCTCCAGTACTGGCTGTGATTTTAGATTAACAAGTCCAAGTATACAACGATATGCTAGCGATCTCCTTTGTCTTTTGATTACGAATTATCAATGAGTTTGAGAAATAAATTTATGTCTCGATTTTGGTTTATCTTCACTTTAAGTTTTTTTCACCTTTTGTGATTATTCTTTCCACTCTAACCTGCCAACTGGTTCTCGGCCTTTCACGATTCAAGTTCATATGAAATTGCAACCTATACTGTGCATCTTTTGGTGCACTTACTTTGGTCTCTATAACATTCCGCCTCTCCAGTTTTATACATCACTTCCACTATGTCATATTAAAATACAGGGGCCGGTTGTATAAAAAAATGATTAAAGTTAACTATGATTAGTGGATACGTCAACCAATCAGAACAACGTATTTCATACTTAATCACTATTTAACTACAAAACAGAGATTAAAAAAGTGATTAAGAGTTTTATACAACTGGCCCCTGTTCTGATAATATTTGCAAGTTATAACCGGGCAGGACTAACTAAAGAGACGTATAACAATTTTAAACCGAAGCAAACTGAAGCTATTTGTAGTTACACGGCAAAACAATTTGACCTTGCAGTATAAAATACATGGTGTGTAAAGAAGTAGACCTTTTGAAGTAGCCGCACTTCAAATTAGCTGCAGTCTGTTGGACAGCACTAAGTACAGTATTAGTACGTTATTGATTTACTTTTTCCGAAGCGTTTAGAGCTGCGCCAGGACTTTTACCCATATCCAAAGACAGATGAAATGTGCGGCGAAGCAGAGTATTTTTAACGAACTTCGTGGTGTTTTAAAATTGGAGGAAGTATTTGAAATTTGGAGGTAGAGTGGATTCCATGAAAGCTTTAATGAATTCACAGTGTAATACAACAACATCGGGGTTTGCGAATTGATGAACAAATACCACTCCTAAAAATTGATCTGGAAGAAGAAAGGTCTAGAAATATGTATTTAGAATGTGAGGTTAAACGCCTTATAGGATAATCATTTCATATCGAAGTGGTTCACCTTACTCTGTATATACAGTGCATAAGTTATGGACAGAAGAACAACTTACAAATTTAATAATGCATTGATTGGCAAAAACTTTGACGTTTTCAAAAGATTCAATTGTCAACGCAGGTCAATTTTAGTTCTGATATATTGTCTTTCCAACTGAGGCTCTCAACTTCTCATCGATAACAATCCAGAGAAGTCACGTCTTCTTTGCTCATTAAATAACTTGCACGATCTCCGAGGACTAATGGGGCAAGTAGCCTCTCTATCCGTTCTCTTGAGAGAAGCATCCGCTTCACTTTTTCCAGGATGCAGGGTTAGTTCGTTTGCTACGCAACAGTTGTGAAGTTCGCTCAAGGCTTTGTTAAGTGTCGATATCACATCAGCGACAGTAGAATGGTGCTAATTTGAAAAAATTAGGAAAAGTTAATACACTAATTAATAACAAAATTACACTGTTTTGGCCAGCAGTTTAAGTTTTCAATGTTTTGAATCTGAGTGAAATAATTTTACTAATTAAGGGATTTAATTAAATTTCTTTGCAGAAATGCAACAAACACATGTGTAGAATAAATGTATTCTTTATGTAAATACATAACACAAGGCCATAGTAAGTTTACTGTTTTCAAGAAGTGTCCATTGAGAGAGATCTGTTGTTAAAAAGCTAATGGCACTATATTTTCTTTTTGAGCTTATATATCAATAAACACATAGTAATTCTAAACTAGGGCATTAATGACACTAGCAATTTGCTATCTTGTTTTATTGACCCTTCATGAGATAAAATCATAAAAAAGACCAATACCAGCCGGCAATTTCAAGAAATAAACCAAATCCGAAACATACCCCAGAATACGGATTAAAACAAGGCGAGAATGAGGCCCCGTCCACACGTATCCGGATTCGTTTGTATCCGCAAACATTTTGTTGCGGTTACGCTTATCGTCCACACGTATCCGGCGAAAACGCACACCGTAACCGCAAACTTTTCAAAACGCTCTCCAGAGTGGAAACTTTTGAAAACGCAACGAATCCGGATACGTGTGGATGCACTGTAACCGCAACGATTTGAAAACGATGACGTAAATCGATGAAATTCGATATCTTCTCATGCTAAACTGTAGAATCCAGTCACAATTACCAATATACTCGCGCGATACTCGAGATGGATACTGTGCATGAAAAAGCTCTAAAATGTCAGAATACTTCGACTGACACGTCTCCCAATCAACATTTTCTGACGTCCTCGAGACTTTGTATTCTAATACGACGCTTAATAGAAGGTCCACTTCATCATCCGTCCATACAAATGGCTCAGCCTGACTTTTTTTATTTGTAGACTTAGATTTATTAGATTTTCGGTTGAATTTGACATGTTTACTTTCAAACATAAACAAAATTTGCTGACACGTGTTGAAATAGCAAGGAGCAAACGACATCGCGAGCTCGTTATTTCTGACAGCGCATGCTCTCTAAGCAGTTCTAACGAGTTCGAATCGGATTCGTATCGTTTTCGCAGATACGTGTGGACGGTCGAAAACGCAACGAATCCGGATACGTGTGGACGCGTAAACTTTTGAATCCGCAACAAAATGTTTGCGGATACAAACGAATCCGGATACGTGTAGACGGGGCATGAATTTGAGATAATTTGATTTTATTACAAAATCATCATCAGACAGACTAAAGTTACAATAAAATACACGATCTTGTGTACAAAAATTATCACATGTCATCATTACAAAGGAATTTGTCGGTAAGAGTCTAATTACTGGGCAGTGAAAAAGTGCAGGAAAGTGTAAGAAAAGGATTAAGACGACAGGATAAGCTCTTTGCTAGTTTTGAGACCAGAATTAAGAGAAGATGAAAGAAGAACTTTGTGTATAGAGCTTCAAAGAATAAGAGAAAGTTAGTTGCGGTAGGGTTTGCGTATTGAAGGATTTTTACATTGTCACACATTAGGTTCGAGGTGAATGCACAGTAGGGGTGTCTGTAGGAGTTATGCTGTCATCACATGCATGATGTTAGCTGATGATATGTTGAGTTTGTTACGTTCGGAAAGTTGTTTCTGTAGGCATCATTTGGTTTTAGCCAATGCAGGATTCACAACAGCCGGAACAAGTTACTTTATATACAACTTTAGACTTAGATAAGTTAGGAATTTTGTCTTTATTAGACATGAAATACGATAGTTTTTTGGTGCTGTAAATGACAATAAAATTAACTGAAACATTTCATTACGCTGTAGTTTCCTTTGGCATTCTTGACTGAATTTTGTCCTTGTCTAACAAGGTAGGGAATACGAAGATGCTGGACCTAAAATTTGGCCTTTTCACAGCCTAGTAACTCAGACCATGTACTATATTGTAACTTCAGTCTCTGTGATGATGATTTTTGTAATGAAATCAAAATATCACAAACTCATTTTTTGTCTTAATTGTTTTCTTCCGTATCCTGGGTTCAGTAGCGGCGCCAGCGCGATAAGTGAGGGGGACATATTCATATATTCGTGTTCTGAACAATTAATTTCTTTTGAAGTCGATTCGATTTCAAAAGAAATTAATTGTGCAGAACACGAATATATGAATATGTCCCCCTCACTTATCGCGCTGGCGCCGCCACTGCCTGGGTTTCAAGATGCTAGCCGTCGGATTATGTTTTATTCTTTATTTTATGAGATAAATTAGGTATATTTCAATGATCGTGAAGTTACAAACAGGGTAAACTGTTCAAACCCAATCTTGAACACTTTGCATTTATCTAAGAAGTATGTAATTATGTGCAAATCTGGGTGGATTTAATCAGTATAGAACATATTTGCTATTTGCTTATTCCCTGCTTGTGACGTCATGCATTTTTTATTTTCAAGATAGCGGATGCCTATAAATGTCTTAACCTTTAGTATTACTAAGCATGTTATCAAAAATTCATCAGCGGCTTTGCTAAGTTTGCTGGTTTCAAAACCTGGCTATTTAAAATGCTTGTCATAAAATCAAAACATCAACATGTTACCATGCAGAAATAAATTTGTAATTCACTGAATAATAATTAGTACAGAAAAGATCATACGGATCATGGCAAACTAACATTTAGACTACAAAAACAATTAATGAAGTATTGTATTTTTATCTTTGGCGTGATTGACTTTTTTCCTTAACAATAACTGAGTTGTTCCTTCATCCTTCCAATCTGTGGTTTCATCGATTTTCCAGTGTACTTGAGAATTGTCGTCCCAGAATTCAACACAATCGTTGTTTTAAGTCCGTCTTCTTTAAAGTAACTACCTTCTCCAATCATAATGGCCCTTTGCGAGTCGTAGATTTCTTCGCATGGACAGAAGTCTGGTATTTGGTATTCAAATTGTTTTTTCATGATACGTTTTCTTTGTTCTTTGGTGTAATTTGAAAATGCTTTGATGACCTTCAGCATGCCTTCCATTGATTTCATGCGGGTAACTAAAATTATAGAAACTAGCAGTTAAAATTTTAACAATCAAATTTACTCATACCTTATTTGTACACCATTATATATACATAATGACTTATAGTTAGGCAACAGCTATCATTACACTTACATTGTAACTTGCACTATCCTGAGTATCAGGCTCTATTTTTAAATTGAATCTAATGGCCTTTCGACCACAGCCGGGTTTATATTATGCGAATTTCACATGACTGACAATAAAAATCTATTTATTGTATCTGCGAATGCAGATATATTGTTATCGTGTGCGTGCTGTTAGCTGTTAGCTTGTAGCCAATCACCGAATGCGTAAGTTAAAAATAGCCAATAGTCGAGAACATAACATTAAAAGACGTATTACTTAGTGACCATTCAGACCATAGTATGTTTAACTGGAGTGATATTCCAAATTCCAAAATGGCGTGTGCCAAGACTGTTAAAGAGTGAAGAATTAAGCCTAACAGGACAACGACTGCTTAGGTTTATTGAACTGAAGACTTTTCGAAGCGTGACTGGATATTCTATTTCTATTGTAAATATGTCTGAGCAAGATGATGGTTCGATAACTGGGGAAATATTGCATCGGTTCGATTGTCCATCTGTTTACAACAGTCAACAAACCGATTTGACAGAAGCAGTGACATTGATACAATGATAATAAAGGTACAACAACATGTACGTAATTTTTAGGAGTCCAGTTAACTTGTTTAAAACGGTTTTGAGTATACTGTATGTTTTGATGGATGGGCAAGTGTTGTTTTCATTATGTGCATTGTGTGTCAGTTTCACTAGTTGTGCTTGCAGTGTACACTTGCATTATCTAGTATTTGTCTGTGATTGCACTTATTTGGTACACACCTTATGCTTGTATATAATTTCTTGAACTTCTTGTTCTTTTGAATAGTCAGTCACTTCAACAATTTGAGTACTTTTTCTCTTATTTAATTTTAAATGTATATATCATGTATAGGACCGTGTGCCATCACTTAGTAGTACTCATGCTCAAAGTCTATTAATGCTTAGATCTGAAGTCTGAATAATAGGCCGACATTTTCCCTTGGGTAGTAATATCAGCTTGAGTTGCCTTATTTGTTAAATCTGAATCACCAGCAATTGCATTGAAACAAAAATATATTCATATGAGACAAAGCTAATTTTGGATGAGTGATTGATGTTAAATTGATCACCAGTTAATCTGCTGCAATCTGTTGCATTAATTTGATAGTTCAGACTTCAGAATGACTTGATTTGAAGGTCACTTGACAGATTTAATTCGTTCTAATTTGGAATACACCTTGAATATCTTAAACAATATGATGAATTACAAATTCACATTTTTGTACAGCCTGTTTTGTTTGCTGAAGTTATTCTAACTTGTCCCATGTGTATACAATCATGCATTTCTACGCATGTATTAATTTGAAAAAGCATTCCAAAGGGTCTACTTTTTTTATACAATCTGTAGTAAACCATATTTGTAAAACTAAAGTTATTTGATTTATGCATTGTATACTCGACATGCATTTTTATATCAATTTTTAAAGATAACAATTAATAGCCATTAATATCCATGCAAATTTGGTTCCAACAATTGTGATAAATGTTAAAATATTTCAAGTGTTTACCTCTGAAATGATACTGTTATCAAAATTTTATGTTATAATCATTTCACACGTTTTTATTAAAAAGTTTATATTATACAGTAATCATTTCAAACACATTGGACTATTTATTTCAATATTTATTGCAATCATTCTACTACATATTTATGCTGTGCGTAGCTACCTGTACGCGCAGCGTACCTTTTTTCACAGATACATGTACGCATAGCGTGCCTATTTTATACATGCATGCCCTATACTAGTTCTAAAAAGCCAATAAAGGATTACTGAATGGTTTTCCGTGCAGGATAGCGTGATCCATGCACGCGGGATGTTGCGAGAGTTTCGGAAAGCGTAAAATACACGAGCCTCAGGCGAGTGTATTTTTACCCTTTCCGAAAGTCGAGCAACATCCCAAGTGCATGGATCACGCTATCCTGCACGGAAAACCATTTAGTAATTGTTTTATAAAATAACTACAATAAAACAACGGTTAACACTTTTTAAACCATTGATGAAGTACGCAATTCTCCCAAGAATCGTCAACTTTAGCTTTGTCGGCATTCGACCGTACGCTAAAATTTACACAATTTAAAAACTTTTCGCATAACTTTTTTGTTTTCTGTTCTTTTAGTCTAAAACTTGATGAAAATACATTATTTTAACAGAAACATAGACTGGTACTAAACCGAAGAGGAGAAGTTGTAAAAAACCGATGTTATCAACGGCCAAAACTGGTAGATATACTAGTTTCATTTTGTAATTTTGTATTTTTGCGTAAACAAAAAACTAAAAAATTACCGGCAATTGAAGTGCAGTACGTGTGTAAGAAAGTATTGTTGGCAGATAGATAAAATTTAGTTCTTTACAGGCGCTATTGTATGCTGATTCGAACGGTTGTACTTTTATCGCTACAGCATAAACTGAAACAAAAATATGCGAGTGCCAAAAAGCGTAAACAAAACAAAAATACCAGTATACAAGACATTATAGAAGTTTGACAACATAAAAGATTATAGTTTCTGTGCCTTGTGCGTTAGTATTTGACTTTGTCTTCATTCTCTGCTAATTTCAGAAGTTGAAATGTTTTTTGTCGGCAATTTTAAGCTCGTAACAAGCTCGTAAAATGCGAAGCGAGGTCAACTTTCAAATTTTCCGTGCAGGATTGTCTCATCCTGCACGGGTATTGACCAATCAGATTGCGTGTTTTGCTGTAGTTATTATATAATATGACTTACCCGTACTATTGCACCCAACTTTGTCTCTGATCAGGTCGTGGGCGTTTTCCAAAGTCATACATTTTGGGCACTCGGTGTGAACTAAAGAATATAACCCAGATATCACTGGAGATGCTCAATGGGGGCAGAGACTGATAATCCGAAAAATAATGTTAGAAACCCAACATTTGGATAAAAACCCAACAATTAGTTCGGATTAAGATTTAAATCTTAATTTAGGTTTATCTTGGCTTCTTTCCTTTTTTCATGCAAGATTATTTCATTTTTTCTGATTATGTTTTGTGTCTCGAACTGTCGATTAGTCCAATTTAATTATAATGCTATCTAAATTTGCATTAAGTTTGTATGCCTTGGTCTTTGTCGTACTTACTCCTATCTCCGTAGCATTCCGCCTCTCCAATTTTATACATCACTTTTGCCTGATTTTCTGGAAGATTAAATCGACCTATTAGTTCACATTTTCTGCCAAGTTTCATTTTTGAGTCTGCACTAGTCTGCAATACTTTCCTTAATTCGAATCCCAGGGTAAGCCTAATTTAATACCGATCCTAACTTAATTCTATCTTTGATCTAAGTCATTCCTGTCTCATATCATATTTATTGTCCATTGTAAATCCTTTCACAGATCCCGCTCGCTATTTTCCTAAACATTCCGTTCTCGTTACCAAAATAACCCCGCTTCCCGCAAAACGTATCGGGAACCCTCGAACCTATACTCAGGTTTTGTGATTGGTTAAGATTGCAGCAATGAAAGGAAAATATATAATTATTATAGAAGTTGATATTCTAAAAAGAACGTATCACAAACAGTGATAATTTAAAACTGTGTAATTTAAAAGATAATTACGTTTTACGTTAGTTGCTACCCTGAATTTGGATTGCCGAGAAAATATTCTCATTCTTACCAGGTTCATAATAATCGTAGACTTTGACGACGGCAGGTTTGAGTTTCTTAACCAGCGTGTCTTGATGTATGTCGATCGAGAAGGTTATGTCTTTGATCTAAACACATTAACAACAACCAGTTGGGTAAATAAAATATTATTATTCCAGGTGCGAGTAAACCAATCATGTTAGAATATTTTCTTTACATGATGATACTGGGCATCTGAGAAAATATTTCCGCCAACGAAATTTTTATTTTCTTGCAATTTAATTTCCTGTTATCCTTATGACTCAATCGACTTAAAATCTCATATTCTGTGGCATTAATATTTTAATTCAAAACGTCCTCAAATACAGCTGATGTAAAGTAAATTTTTTGCATTACCTGATCAAAGTAGAGCTGCACGTTCTGTCCATCAATGTCATATCGTTTAAAATTCAACAAAGCACTCTTTTTCAACTGCAATAGAGAAACCTCATCTTTACCATTCGAGAATTGGTCAAATACCATGTCGCACCTATATATAGTTTTCTACGCTGCTGTACCCCCCCCCCTCACTTATAAATCTGGTCACGCCAAGGGTTTCTAGTCTATAAGGGTTGCAGTCACAGCTGTCAATACTGCATGTTCTTTTCAGCATTTTTACACCTCAGTGCTTGGCCTAGGTTGTCACAAATTTGGAACAGCTTGCGAGAAGCTTGACGGGAATGCCAAACTTGTTACAAGGTTGCCCTAACAATTGTAATGCTGACCTGTTGTAGCAAGATTGTTACAAAGTTGACAACACAAGGCTGTAACAATGTTGTTCTTGACTAATGACTGTATTAATCTTGTTTGAACAACATAACAAATCTTATACTCGCATGAAGCTTGTTACAATATATCAATAGCTTGTTTTATTTAAAATGTTTTTTCACCACCTGGAACTGGGAATTCGACTTGTGCGATAATTCGCACTTATTGACTGTGCCGAAGGGAAACAGTATTTGATTACATTTTATTATAAGTGTCAAAGGAGAAGAAAAATACAACAAATTATGTAATGATAAATTGTACTTTAACAGAAAAACAAAATCTTGGCTGTGACGACTTGTTATTCATCGGTCCGATGAAAGTAATATCCACTGCTTAGATGGGTTGCTAGGGATACAGTCGATTTTCTTCGCTATCACGCGATATGCTTTTATCCAAAAAGAAGCAAGGATAAATGGACTTTGACACTTAGTACATAATAATGGATTTTAGGGTGATCGATTATTAGTGAATGCAAGTGGCTGAACTTTTAATCGTCAATCTTACATTTTTCAAGGATTCTTCTCTCACACTAAATCCCGTTACAAGTTTAATATCAACGACAGCCATGTTTGAAGCATCTTCCTTGAGCCACCTTAAATATATTTATGATTATAGTTAAATTAATGTGTTAATCAGTTGATGTGTGTGCGTTTGCCTTCTTTATTCAAATCTGTATGTACTTTCCACTACTAGTGCTGGCTTATATGACACTATGAAACAACAGATCACATGATTTCAAAATTCACTTTTTTCACATCAGAACAATCTCGCCAGTGGAAGTTGTCAATAGAACTCGAACATAGAAGAACGCTTATTTTCTTAAAGTCAATATGAGTATGTTTGTTCGTTTGTTTATTTGCCCAAGTGAATTTCTATATGTGTTTGTTTTCATTTGAAAATATTCTGATTGAATGCTTCAAAACAGATATCTGTCCAAATGCATTTAAAAAGCAACCTTTAGAGGCATTATTAAAAATTAATCAACTTGAACGAAACGAAGTTTAATATAGATAAGTTGTACATCACAACAGATTGGCGATGGGTCGGGATAAAACGCTGAAACTGAATGGCGGAAACGGAAACTGAAAACGGAAACTGAATTGGGGATAAAACGCTGAAATGGCAAGTTCGAAAGAGTTTTGTGTTGTTTAAAAAACGAGTTTGTTGTTCACTCCAGATTAAGCAGAATTAAATTCGACTACATGCAATATTGTTCAAGCCAAAAATATTTGTAAAATTAACACTTTACTTTTTTATCCATTAAATAACTAGTTTTGCGGTTTTGATGATTCTGTTTTGCATAGCATACTGTGAAATGTTTGTTGACCCTGTCTCGGATTAAAGCAAAGGTGGAAAACGGATATAAAGCACACGCGTTGACAGCGTTATTGCTAAAACTTTCTTTGTAATAAACCGGAATTCCACCAGCAAAATCTTTGTGAAGGTGTTCAAGTGCTGTGTTCTGACTTACGGATAAAGGACAGGCTTTGATTTTTTTTTGCTCAAACGACGTCTCAAAAGAACTCTTGACGGTCTTTTTCCTTTTACGTGATAACTCCAGACTCCATGTCAACAAAAACAATAAGAAACATGCGTAAAAACTTAACCTTAAAAGGGACACGCTCAAAATACGTGTAATGATTTTCGACGTGCGGAATTTCCCCGTAGTTTTACTTAGAAAGTACCAAAGTTGAATGATATCCCAAACTATAACTTTGTTACTTTTTAGAACGAAAATACCGTATGGATATTGTTAAATTATTCCACACGTGTTTCTTTATGCATATTTATTGTTTTCACATTTATTTGAATCCTATTGTAACGGTAGCTAGTTATGATGCTTTGTGTTCGTCAATAACACGTGATGCCTCGCTCACAATGTTGTAAAGTTTTAAAAATGTAGAGTGTACCTTTTACAAATATTTTTGGCTTGAACAATATTGCATGTAGTCGAATTTAATTCTGCTTAATCTGGAGCAAACAACAAACTCGTTTTTTAAACAGCACAAAACTCTTTCGAACTCGCCATTTCAGCGTTTTATCCCCATTTCAGCGTTTTATCCCCATTTCAGTTTCCGTTTTCAGTTTCCGTTTCCGTCCTTCAGTTCCAGCATTTTATCCCGACCCGATTGGCGATTTAGCTTTATTGTCAATATTCATGAATGTGCGCATGCCATTAGAGTTTCACGTCGTCATTTTTGAGCAACTGCATTTTTGAGATTGTTTAACAGGAGATATGAGACTTTGCTCTTACTTTGCAGTGATATCCAGCGTCAATGCACTACAGGGTGTTCTTTCTTCATCAGGAGCAGATCGTCGTGCGCGGATGCCAACATTGATATCAAATACTGGAATATCTTCTGGATCAGGAACATTGTATTTTAGTGTCGCCTAGCGGTGAAAGTTAATTGGGGAAATTAAACCTATAGACTTTTTGGTGAGTAGTACAGTGTGGTTTACCACTTATGTTTCGCTAACTTAGGGTAAAAAAGAGTTAGGTGCTAAGGTTTAGTATTCGGGTTGAGGAGAGTAATATTAGTTATCGTGGACGAAAATTACCTCGTATCAAAATCAATTTACTGTGTTTGCGTCCTCTCAGGTACCAAAAAGCAAATGATTGCATGCACAAAACATAAATCACTCAGTCTGGTCAAATCATAATATCGAGCATAATATTGTATACTCTTGCATTATATTGCAAATGATTTGGCTTCGGTCAATTTTTTAGAGCATCATTTTATTCAGGTTTTAGTCGTTTGGCATTGGGCATGCACCAAAAATGTTGTAAAACGGTAATTTTCATATTGTTATCATGACCTGTTGAAACGGTTTGATCGATAGTTTATCTCGTTTGTCCAAAAGGAATAACAATGGGGTTTTTAACCTATTGCAAATATTTCTTTCTGTTCTTAAAGTGGCTCCTTAAAAGTTTTTGCTTAATCAGGTTCCTTGCATAGCAATTGAAAAAGTAGCCCTGCAGATAAGTGAAAACAATATGCACTTGATGATACGGGCATAAAACTTGGTAAACTATAAGAGCAAGTTGTTAATGTCTTATTTAGCTATAAGGCCATTGCATGTTGACATCCTTTTGTCAAAAATCGATCTTTTCAACTTTATCTATTTTAAAACTTTACTAGACGCTTTGAAAAAGAGAAATTTCTAGTTAAATTTTAGTAAAAACTACCAATATCAACACAAAGTTCGCAAAAAACTACATATAAAACAATTACGCAATTTTTGCTATTTCATTTGTCTGCAGTGAGCTATTACGCTCAAACAGCTTGGTAAAAATACAGCAAAATACGCCAAAGGGATGTTTTTAGCGACTTTAACCTCAGCTGCAACTCGAAAACAGGTTAAAAACCATGCAACTTGCTTAAATGCTTTATATTTGGTTTTCCAAAATTTCTATAAATCATAATGGGTTTGGCTGACAACGCAACTGAAATTTTGGTTTATTTAATGGGAATAGTAATTGCATATCATTAGAAAGAAAACTCGATTTTCTTGCGTTTCCAAAAAAATTAGTATGGCCTTATAGCAAAAGTGCTTTCCTTAAATATGTTCTAAACTGATTATGACAAGTTGTGCGCTGTATCATTAAAAGCTCAATTGTTTTATCATTTTACACCAATCGGCTGATTAAATACAATTTGTCCAGATACTGAATTCCTATAGGATTTTCATTCATTTTATGCATGGTAATGTGCAAATTTAAAGGATTACATGTTTCCTAAAAAGTGAGAACTTTTGTATTGTTCTGCAATAATGGCGAGACAATAATGTCATCGTCATGCAAGTCGCTGTTCCACATTCTATATAAAGGGTCTTACCAAGACTTATCTAGTTGAGATTACTTCCGAAACATAAATGACTTTTTTGTGAAGCATTTCTTTGTTTCGAAGACGCGAAGTCGAGCATCCGCGCTACAGATTTCAAACACACTTTTACCTGAATCAAAGCACATCCAACACCTTGACCAGATACTTGCAGTTTTCCCGGGATGATCTTCGCAGGAAGCTCTACCGTTTGTAAAGTCAATTTATTATCTTTCGTAACGACGAAATCATGATTGTAATAATTGCCCATCTTTAACGATCCTGATAATTGACTTGATCTGAAATCAGCGTTGCTTGTATACGCCTTTTCAGCAAATTCTGCCAACGCTTGCAAAGCAACACAAGTGTCCTAAAAATAGCCAAAACAAGCAAGTTATACATCGCAATTGATCGGCGATGCGCAACAATCTACATTGTCAATGTTCATAGGATCATTATGTCGTCATTTTTACCACAACAATTACATCAAAATGACGAATTAGTTTGCTTTGATGACCAGTAATTCTTTGACACGAATAAGCTGCATTATAATAATCAATAAAACTCCCACCTGTGTTGAAGCAAATCCACCATAGGAATTTCTCTGTTTAGACAACCAGCGAATGATATCTATTGTTTCATCAGTCACACTCGAGTTCTTATGATTTTGTTCATGTAAGATTGCTAGCAAAGCGTATGCAGTCATCTCAATTTCCGCTGAAGATTTATAATAATGGTAGTATCTGTATGGTGATGGCGTTGGCTTATTTTCTTCTGTCCAATACATTAAGTCATCTGTATAAAAAATAATGAAATATATACGTAAGTATGTATAAAAGCAAGAATGTTATTTATAATCTCACCTTTTTTAACTGCTTTATCTCTCAATAATTTCATCATTTTCGAAGCGTAGCTATGTTTGGCTAACATCAACGTGTACGTCACAAGCGCAATCCCATACGAATCTTTTATAGAATCCAGTCTACTCGTGATACAGGACAAAGCCTTGAACACCATTGCACTCTTTAGAAAGTAAAAAGAAAAAAAAATTAAAAACATTTTAATAAATGTTCTCTCTGAAGCATTTAAGGGGTTTTGCCTGCGGAATCACGCTGTACAGTCACGTATACGGACATTGCCCAAATCTCGCACCTTTCGAACCTCTCTTTAGTTGAAAATCTAGTTTGAATTAATTTATAAGCACAGCGATGTTACTAAACAGTGTTGAATATTTAGATATGATAGATCGTGAAGCACAAAATGTAAAAAAACACAATGTTTATACATATTACGCTATTTTATTCTTTATCTCTAGTGTGTGCTACTTATAATCGTCATATTTCTGTTAATTTTTATCTGTCAACTTTAAAGATATTTTATATACACTAGATGGTGCATCTCACACTGTGGGCAGGTGTAAATTGAAGCCGGATCGCAGGCGCTGGTCATTCCCACAGAGTTGACACGGAGCATGATAATTTGTGTATTTTGAATTTCGGAAATGGACAAAATGGACACTAAGTCCTCTTTTATGCAGTTAAAAAGTATTTAATACACAAATGCAGAAAAGTATAAAGTTTTTCTGTAGGATTTTTTGATGAGTGGGAACGACCAATATGGCCGCCGCCTATTGTTATGGGGGGATACCGCTGAGATTTTTGGCTTCACTTTTTTATACACAGCAAAAAAACGAACAACCTGTTCTGGCCTGATGAAAACAGCATTGAACAATGTTGTGCTGCCCACATTGTTCAAGGTTGTCAACAATACTGACCAAGTTGATGGGCCTGAATTAGCCTGCAACCAGGTTTAACAATGTTGAACAATATTGTTGACAACTTTGAGCAATGTGGGCAGCACAACATTGTTCAATGCTGTTTTCATCAGGCCAGAACAGGTTGTGCGTTTTTTGCTGTGTATATAGATGTGCTATCTAGCGTTCATGAGATATCTATGGTCAACTTACCTTGGTTGACTCTCCTGCTTCTAACAAAGCTGTTGTCACGTAGGCTGTTATTGTCAATTCACTGTTGATGCCACCCTGAAATACAAAACATAACATAAAAGTTTCAGTTATACAGAGATTGATTGCTCCAAAACTCTAATGATCATTATACATGAACCAGAAACTCGTTCCACGTGCTACTTCAAATCATGCTTTGATATAAAGGCAACTTTTGATTGTTACTGTTACTGCGAGTAATATCTTGAGGTTCACCCCTTGTATGTTTCGCTATCATCATTTTACAAAAAGCCAGGCTCAAATGTCTTAACAATCAACGAGAAATAAAAAGCTGTTAAAACCTTAAAAAACAATTTTAGGACTCTTTAATGATAACTGACTGCTGTCTCATGTCTCATACTACTTCTCTCATTAAAGTACCTGAAGTCTTTTGTTACACAGAGTTCCATATTGTGGGAAACATCCATTCGCCTGCTGTTTCTTTCTGAACCATTCTAGACTGTGTTCCACTTGTTTGTCATCAATAAATATATATTTCTTTGCTCTTGCAAATGATCGGACTACGAACGCTGTCAGCCTGTATAGGAATAAAGTGCAGTTCACGCACAGTTAATAAAATGAAAGGTTTGGAGACTCTCCTAAAATACAATGAAGCTCATTATGTATGGTGATATAGGTTTACACAAACACTTTGATTAGTTCTCGTTATGTGTGTATTGTATTTACTCGAAATCAACAAATAGCTGTGTCTGGTTTGACTAATTATTGCAGTTAATATGCAATAATGCACAACCGAACTCCACCATTCAGGAATTAGTTGTTTGGGCGATGATACACTAAGCAAGTGACAGGCCAATTTTGAAAGTGGATTAGCGCTAACCCTAGGTTAAGTTAGAGTTAATCCACCATTTTAGTTTCAATATTTCTTAATTCTCCTCTGCTACTTATTTGTCTAGATATTTTTTTCTATCCAGACTTTCTCTGAAGAAATGTATTCAATCTTCTAAACAAGCTATTGGGGAAATTTTTTTATTCTTATGTTAAGGTTTTGAAAAACAACCGAATAAATGCTTCTTGGCTGTAGGTAAACCTACTACGTAAGAAAGGTAATGAACATGCGAAACACTGCATGCGCAAGCACACAAACTTCACAGGTTCCGAGCCTAGGGGGGGGGGGGGGTTAAACTTTTTATTGTAATTTTGACCAAATGTAATCTTGAGTAGGTTCAACTTACATCATACTGCCTCGTCTGTCGCTATCACCAAATGCACTGTATGAACCACTCTTTCTTTTGTATCTCAATTCTCGTTGATAACCTGACAAAAAGTAGTTAATTAAACAAGCACTGATCTTTAGCCATGTAATTAGCGCTTGAATGTTTTATTAAGATGTTAATTTTAACTCACCAACTTCCATGAAATTTTCTGCTTTACTCTTGATATCTGTAGTGACTTGATCAGTCTTCGTCAGATATTCCATGATGTAGATATTTGGCGCAAAGTTTGCCATATTTTGTTCACCACATCCATAAGGCATGCGCAGTAAGTCTTCTAAGTTGTTCATAGCTGGACCCATAATATCACCTAAAAATTTAGTGCATTAATTTGTAAATTATAAATATTTGGGGTTCTGTCAAGGCACATTCAGTACGTTCGTATGATCTAACATACTTAGCTCAGCAGCGAGTTCAATGCAACACTAAATGACCTATAACCTCTTCATGATCTAACCATAATTAACTGAGCAGTGAGTTCTGTACAACAATTGTACAGCATCTGAATAACTTCAGATTAACTCACATTCAATAACAGGAACTACTTTGACTGATCCAAACATGCTGACTTGGTAGCAAGTTCTGCGCTGCATTAGATCCTTTTAAGATAGCTCACACTCAAGAACACGTGCCACTTCTGCATGATCTAACCATGCTTAACTTAGCAGTGAGTTCTGTACAACATCATATCACTTTAAGGTAGCTCACATCCACGAACACGTACTACCTTTGTATTATCTAAAACTTTTTAACACAGCAGTGAGTTCTGCATAACATGCGACCAGTTTAAGGTAACTCATGCTCAAGTCACATGCACTATGTTCTTTAACGCAAGTGAGATTGTAATGAAAAACCATTACCTATAATTGTAACTGTTGGATAAACTGAACCAGGAACGATATGTTTAGGCAATTGAAGGTCAAATTCTTTCTGGTATTCACCATCTCAAAGAAGAAATAACACTTGTTAGAAAACTTGATCCACTACATTCTAACACGCCGTCCGGAAGTATTCTTATAGTTTATTGCTTACCTCCAGGGCAGAAGAATGTTCCTTGTGTATACTCTTTTCTGATTCCTTCCGGCTGAAATAAAGGTAAGGCAAGATACATGAGGATGCTTGCTTAAAAAGTGGGGGAGAGTAGTGTTGGTAGAGAATACTTAACAGTTAGATTACGAGCTCGAGATTTCGATGAAGTGATAATTGATGAGAGCGAAGTCCGAATCAACTATCATTTCATAGAAATTTCGAGCTCGTAATCTAATTTTTTTATCACATATTCACCAGGAATATTGATTTTAACTTTAAAGCAATTTTTTATGAAAAAAATCTCGTCGAGAATGATTCTTTCGCTACTCGCTATCTGTTGAGGAATAGATAGCAAGTATGATTCTACTAATAATCGATATCTACCACCGAAGAATCTTTGAGGCGCAGCACTGGTTTTCTAACTACACCATCGAGGAATTTGTTCCATAACAACATGATTGAACAATACGACATGTGCCGTCGACATTGTCCGTAGTTGTCTACAACATTGTTTAACACTGTTACACCTGGCCGAATAATAGCAGGGTTTAGATTTGTCTTCCAATACCTCTACTGCTACCGTAATCTATCTTTCAGAATATCAGATGTATCGCACCTACCCGATTAACCAATAAAATTGTTAAAAAACTAGAGGTCAGAGGAAGAAGTCAAATCTGAACCTTCCTAGTATGGTTGAGTGCTGTTGGCCAATTTAGGCAGCAACAACATTGATATACATCCTGTTTTTATCAAAAGTGTAATATCCTAATATCCTATCACTTTGCGTCTTTCCTTTTTAAAACCTGAGTGTATTCATACCTCCACAAGAAGTTTCCGTGTGACTGCATCTTGGGCAAAAACTGTACTGTTTGAACAAAGCCTTGCTGATGACGTAGTAGCCGTGACCGTGAGGGGAATGTGTCCGAGTTTAGCAGGAATGATTGTAAACTTGACTGACTGACCAGCATCTCCACATGCACACATTTTATTGATGTGGTATGATGTCACTTTGTAGTCCGCTGATTTGTGATTTAATTGTAGTTTAATCTGTTAAAGAAAAGATAAAAAAATCAGGTAAAGATACAGCATTATTAAAGAATGCTATCACTATAGATGATAATTATTCTCTCGCTTGTAAACCCCCAAAATGTAGTTAAAGTAAACCATGGTTAGTGGCAACGTCAAAGTCTAAGCCTAACAACATGAATGAGTGTTCTCAGATCACCGATTCTCGGATCACCGATCCTGATGAAACTTTTTGCTTAGTAACAACGGGGAAACATTATGAATTTTTTACAAAAATATTAATAATACAAGACATGATCATGAACAGCTCGATTATGAACAATAAACTTCAATTGCAACTATAATATATCAATCAAAATATCAATTTGTGATGAAAAATGTGGAGGGCAGGGACCCTGGAAAAGGCTGCTTGTCACATGACCAAATTTTCAAATATATTCTTAAAATTTGTTACAGGAATTAAGTGGACGGTAATTTGTTTAATGTGGGAGGAAAATTTTCCAACTATATTGAAAAAGTTGGTCATGTGACACTCAGCCTTTATCAGAGCCTTCTACCTCGCGCTCCGCCATGGAGGCCCTGCAACAAGGTCGCCTATCGATCTAAACGATCTCTGGTTTATATAATCCATATAATTATATCTCAATATAATCTATTTAAGTAGAAAATATTTTCCTTGTTTTCACGGAGTTTTAGAAACACGCGAAAAAGTGCAAAAAAACGAGAAAATTCGTAGCTATGTGCTATAGCAATTATCAAACTCTGCGAAATATGAAGCATTTGAAGCTTGCTGGAGACAAACAAGCCGCATCCATATTAATATATATTCGTGTTCACAGACCATATAAATAGAGATTATATAATTATATGAATAAAGACCACTTCCTGTTTGTTCAGCTGGATACACTCTAAGCAAGAAAAAAAACACTCACCGCTACACAGCTGGGTAGATAGTTGAATACAGTCACGATAATTGGTATCTCTTCTCCTCTTATGACGGAGTAAGGAAGCGTCATCTGAACAAAGAACGGTTGAAATATCTTGATGGTTGCGGTATCTGAGATACCTAAACCAGTCTTTGCTGAAATAGCGAATCCGTTTGCAACCCATGTTGTGATCGTATCGGGAACAGTAACTTGGAGTGTTTTATTCCCAGATTCACTGCAAAAGATGAACTTTCATTTTAGAATGTATATATTCCGATACAAAATAAAGGCAAAGATAAATTCTCTATACACACGTACATCCTCAATTTATTCTTTGGACATGAAAAATGCTTCTTTTTAATAACTTTTATACACATTGATAAAAAATATTTTATTGCCTACATTATTTGCTTAATTTGCAAATAGGTGGGTTTCACTCAATACTTTACATAGAACAACGCTTTGTGGTCAACTTTACACATATTGCCGCTTTGTGTCCTGTGAAGGCGAGCAAATTTCGTCAAATTGTACATACGTGCTATCAAACACAATGTCAAAACATATAATAAATAATCACCTCGATCAGATAACGAAAAAGTCGCGAAAAAGGGCAAAACATGCACTGATGCAAAAGATGTTATGCGCCTCAATCTTCCTACCAAGTGTCAAGGCGTGAGCATGACGTGTACATCAGAGAAAAATTCAAGGATACGAACTCCTATGAAGTTATACATTTTTACACATCTGTTCTTACCTAATCTGTGACAATGTTGGCGCAGAACATTCTTCAATATTGTTCTCATTAACCTTGAACAGGTTGCTCGTTTTTTGCCGTAAGCCGTAAAAGGAGCCGTTATAAATGGTAAGTGATGGCGGCAGCCGTTCGCGTTTGAAATCACAAACGTGAAAGTTAATTGACTGCCGTTGCTGATTCCAAACAAGAACGGCTGACGCCATCAGTCGCCTTCTATAACGGCTCCATTAACTTCCGGCTGATGCCCGTATTGACAAAAACGTCGCTTTCTTAAAAGCTCTCTAATAACGCTAACCACTGTGTTTGGTGTAGCCAAACTTACGCCAGTTTTTCTTCAACCCAAAGCCATGTTTCGGGAAATTCTTTGCGTGTTTTGAGCGGTTTCTCTTCCTTCTTTAACTTTTTTTTAGAGGTATCTTTCTTTGGTATATTCTTCCTGCTCTTGAAAAGGACTCTCCTGCGTCCACCTCTACTACTAGGCCCACCTCCACGGAGGCCTACAGACACCATAGGACGAAGTGACGTAAGATATCCTCCGCGGTACACTCCTAAGAATCCCAGTAGCATTTTAGAAAGTGTGCGAGACGTTTTTTAACATAAACAGTATTAAAGGAATAATTTAACCAGAACAATGATAAAGTGAACCAATTGCATACCATTATTACTTTTCCTCTGTGTAAAATAACAATTTTACCCAGAGCAGAGAAGCTGAAGCTTGATTTCTCGGATTTCGATGTGTTTTTATGTTCCAATATGCGAACATTATTAAGATGGCTCTACGGACCTGGTTTACGTATATTTTGGAAAATGGCAAATGTTGGAAAATTCAGGAGGAAGAGTACTTTAAGCGAAAATGACAAGCGTGTTATATGCGTAACCTTTTCCTTGTTGTTTAAAAGCTGGCTCCTTGTTAAAGGAAAATGATGAATCGCTTCTCTTGCCGTACAGACGAACAAATAAGAACTTGCCACAAAATAATTACTTGTCTGCACGAGGAGTAAACAAATAAAGACAGCTTCTTACCTCTCCTTCTGAAGAGGTCGTATCGGCGCACGTAGATTGGTTCTGGGCACGCTTTTGTATTGATATTTAAATTGGATATAAATACAACGCCAGCAACCTATAAAATATTCTAAATATGATATAAACTGGACTCCTCTATCTTATTTTATTTGCATTGGTTAGCTTTGCCACAAGGGCAGGGACAACACAACAGCACATGTCAGACACTCCATGTGGGCCCGTATTACTTAACTTATCCTATTAACTTTCGCTGCGAGAGGAAATGGTCGTTCAGTCAACTCTCGTTAAAGCAAACACCCTCAAGACCGTGACATTGCGTCTGTTATCGTAAGAGACCGCAGTAGCGGGCTTCGTAATATAGGTACAAAATAGTAGTGCCTTTTGTCTTAAATTGTCTTGTTTATTCCACCTTATAGCTAAGGTTTGTCCGATAAGCAGAAACAGTAAAAGCACGCCATTTCCAAAAAATGCTGAAAAACAATTATCGTTAATTTATCGTCATGTTGCATTCAGACAAAAATACTTCCGAGGTGCCCGTTTGAACGCTAGTAGAACAGTGAAGATGTTGGCTGGGGAACGCTAAAGTTTCGGTGGTCAGCAAGACGGGAGTTCACTGTACCCGAATACTCCCGTTTTAGCAGAGTGTTGACTACAAACACAAAAATGAAACACTGTTAACATAGAATGCAGATAGGTTGTAGACCCCTGGGACATTTAGATATGATTTACTATACAAACTAGTTTGACGGGAATTTATATCATAATAATATATTGGTGAACATGATAAAAAAATTTAAAATTTATAAGGTGAAAATAATGAAAGACAAGGGGCTCATTTGACATTGGTGCTCGAAACTTTCTTAAAACCCCGTTTGATAACTTTGTAATTAGTGATATAGTTCACTTTGTTTTTCAATTACTTGTTATTGTGCGTGTGTGTTCTTCCTTTTGAATACTATATGTCTTTGTATCTGTAACTCGTCCACACGCCCCCCCCCCCCCCCTCATGGAAACCAGCATCTTGTTGTTGGGTGTAGCGTGTTTAAATAAAATTTTATGTATGTATGTATGTGTGTATGCTTTCGTTTGGAAGCGAAAAGTCGAATGAAGACTCTAACTTGAGGCTTGAGAGTCCAAAAACAGCATGTTTGCTTCTATAAGGCTTGTGTGTTCTCGTGAACATACTTTTAGTTTATTATGTAACATATATATGAAGAGTGCTAGATATTAATTTTAATAGAGCAATTCAAATAGTTTATTTAAAGCAAATAGCTACAAATTGCGCTAAACAGTGTTTCACGCCAGAAGGCGATCATCAGGCAAATGAATACTCGTACACTATATCGTTATAGACGGTTTGCGTGATGACACTCGTCATATCGCTTGCGCTGACAATTTACATTTGAATTATATATTTGCACGAGCGAGCGCGAGCGCGCTTGAAATTCTGTGCGTTGAACTTGTTTCTATGGCGGCACTTCGCGAAAAGCTCCGATCTCTTGTTCAACGTTCTGTCCTTATTCGATTTCAAGATTAAAATCTTTTCTTCCAAGCATAGGTCGCATGATCTTCCGCCGACAGTGTATGCAGGGTCACGTTTGATAATAGACCATTTAATGCTAAATGATCTACCGTTCTCTTTCAAGTTCCAGGCGTACTTCGGCAGCTCCGTTTCCTTTGCGTACTTTGCGTTCGCAACGATTTTTTGTGGTTGTTATACCGCTCTTTAACTGGGCCTGCCGGTATACCGATGTAAACCTTCGATTCTTGAGTGTCTGTAGGTGTAATTTCTGCTTTGTAAACAACGCTAGCAGTCAGGCATCTTCAATGAAGGGGACATCCATTCTTAGCTCGACAGTTGCCGGTTTTCTCGTTGATAGTGGTCATATTATTATTTAATACGCGGCGGTTGTGGTTGGAGATGGTACTTTTCGCATTGGGCATACAGGAGTAGCTAACCTTGATAGAGTTCCTGTTAAAAATCTTGTGAAGAAGGGATGTTTTTGGGAAATACTTATCGATTAGTGCAAGAAACTTATGAGCAACATTAGTTCTGACGTTTTTGCTGTAGGGAGGGTTAAACCAGATAACGTTTCTTCGTCGTTTTTGGTTCGTCTTTTGGGTGCTACTTTCAGGTTTTTTCAGCGGAGTATATCAGCTTGGTGTTGTAGTCACTGCGTAAAAGTGCTTGTTCATTTAGAGGAGCACTTGTCGTAAACGATTTCTCATCAGAGGATAATGTGGACAAGCGACTATTGATTGATTTGGGTAGTTGCTTGATTATATTTGGTGGGTGATTTGGTCGAGAGTCAATGTAGAGAGGGTTGTTATTTGGTTTACGATAGGGATGTTAATTCTCTTCCTTAAGGTTGAAGGTAACATCAAGAAAGTTCACCAGGTGATTATTAATTTCAGCAGTGACTTTCAGTCGCAGCTCATTGAATATACGGTGTATATAAGTCCTTCCTTGGTGTCCCCCCTGCTTCTTTAGGGATTAACAAGCTATCATCTCTGTACAGCTCGACGCTATCTTTCCGAAATCTCTCAGTTAAGATGTTTAATATGAACAAACCAACAAGTTCACATACCTCAGCACCGTCGTAGCTCCCCATTAGAGAGCTTAAGCAAGCGACGTTTTTGTCAACACGACGGCAGCCGAGTAAGTTGCGTCGTTATAGATGGCGAATGATGGCGTCAACCGTTCTCGTTTGAAATGATGAACGTGAAAGTTGACTGACTGCCGTTGTTGATTTCAAACAAGAACGGCTGACGCCATCATTCGCCATCAATAAAACGTCCCTTGCTTAAACTCTCTGTTGTTACATCGAACAGGGATTCATGGTTCTTTTTTACCCAGGTTTTATCTTGGTAGAATAGTAGCGATTCACGTGCATGGTTATGTAGTCGTCAGCCAATTTAAAGAGCGGTATAACAACCACGAAAAATCGTTGACGAACGCAAAGTACGCGAAGGAAACGGAGCTGTCGAAGTACGCCTGGAACTTGAAAGAGAACGGTAGATAATTTAGCATTAAATGGTCTATTATTAAACGTGTCCCTGCATACACTGCCGGCGGAAGATCATGCGACCTATGCTTGGAAGAAAAGATTTTAATCTTGAAATCGAGTAAGGACAAAACGATGAACAAGAGATCGGAGCTTTTCGCGAAGTGCCGCCATAGAAACAAGTTCAACGCACAGAGCTTTAAGCGCACGCGCGCTCGTGCAAACATATAATTCAAATATAAATTGTTAGCGCAAGCGATATGACGAGCGTCATCACACAAACCGTCTAACGATATAGCATACGAGTATTCATTCGCCTCATGCCATCGCCTTCTGGCAAAGAGTAGAGACTACAAAGAGGTGCAACTTCAGTCAAAAAAGCGTAAGGGGCTGTAGTGATGATTCGTCATGGGCACCATGTTCCTAGCCAGTGCCCTAAACAGAAGCATTCCCCCCCGGTATTAGTGGCAATTTTTAATATTACCGGGGGGACAAGCATACAATAGTCGTCATGGGCGCCATGTTCCCAGCCAGTACCCTAAACAGAGGAAGTCACCCCCGGAAATATTAAAAATGGTTACTAATACCGGGAGAAAATTCTTCTGTTTAGGGCACTGGCTAGGAACATGGCACCCATGACGAATCATCACGACAGCACCTTACTCTTTTTTAACTGAAGTTGCACCTCTTTGTAGTCTCTACTCTTTGCTTCTGGCGTGAAACACTGTGTAGCGAAATTGGTAACTATTTGTTTTAAACAAACTATATATATTTTAACAAAAGACTGTCAAGTCTTTCATCTGATGAGTACGAATTCGAGAAAGCGGCGCCACTGTACAATGATGCACGCCACCGTAGCAACTACCAACCAAATCTAAAGTACTCAACTGACAGCTCCCGTTCGACCGCCAGGAAACGTACAAGGAACATAACATGGTTTAACTCACATTTAGTAAAAGTGTAAGATCAAACATGGGTAAAGATTTCCTGCGGTTAGTCGATAAGCATTTCCCTAAGTCATCACCAAATCATTAAAATCTTTAACCGGAATACAATCAAGGTAAGCTACAGTTGCATGAAGAATATGAAGAGCTATATAACGAGCCATAATAACAACATCCTGGCGACGAAAGTGAAACCAAACGCCCTTGATAACACATGTAACTGTAGGAGAAAAGAAGAATGTCTACTCAAAGGGAAATATAGTGTACCTGGCAGATATAACGTCCGACAGCGCGAAGCCAAAAATGTATATCGGTGTAACGGCTAATAACTTCAAGGAGCGTTATAGAAACCATGTAAAGTATATGCGAAATGAGAGATATCGTGATGAAACCGAGTTATCGAAGTACATATGTGTGGGAGTTGAAAGATCGTAACTGTCCGTTTCGTATTAGTTGGTCCATCGTGAAGCGAACAACAGCGTATTCAGCAGGATCGAGAAGCTGTAACCTGTGTGATAGTGAGAAGCTATGTATTTTAAAGGCTA
The DNA here is from genome assembly GCA_963855995.1 of Muricea muricata. Lineage (NCBI taxonomy): Eukaryota > Metazoa > Cnidaria > Anthozoa > Malacalcyonacea > Plexauridae > Muricea > Muricea muricata. The sequence goes on along the minus strand of OY979728.1, from coordinate 5,330,234 downwards.
CCAAAAACGATATACTGAACAAAAGGAGTGGAATATATTCTCAAAATGCACACTCCAAAGAAAATATCTGGTGGGAAACTTTAGCCACGCAAGAACTAACGCGCGTCTGTGATCCATACGCCAGATACTTGCGCAAGCAAACAATCAACGGAATCTTCAGTTGTCTCAAGATTGCTTTCTGTAAAGATTGCATGAAACTCTGAGTAACAACCATTAAAGGACTCTGTATCTATTAGCTAACTTTAGTCTGATGATCGCGTACAGCGTGAAACTTGAGTAACAGAATTTTTAACTTCTTATTTCTTTAAAATATACCAATATTCCAGCTCCACACCTGTTTGTGTTGAGCACTATCGTTCAAGATATCGAAAAATCAACATTATATATATATATATATATTTTATAATTTCATATCATTAATTAACATTTAATGGTGAACATTATTAGCACGGATGACAATTAGTGACGTCACATGATGTCTGTCATACGTACGACTTTCAGCCCATTTTCCTTTAAGTTAGGATGGCCTTCTAATGATACATAACTTGCATGGGGTATTTGCAAAGTGTTGATGTACAGGAAACGGAAACGGTTGAAGTTGATGCAAACTTAACCAACCATAATTTTAAAAAAATTAAATTAGAACCCAAAGTGTTAAATAAGTCTTCTTTACTTTTCCTATTCTTTTGCACACAAAGTTAAAATGAAGAACAAGTTCTTATACAAAACAATGACAAAAATTTGCATATTTAAAAAAGTATATATGCAGGGGCTTTAGGGGGGTGAAACTTTTTTTTGCCCGACGATGGAGAGGCTAAAAATGTGTGATCTAGATTGCTTTAAAAGCAATGGATGACATCTATGGTTGGCACTTGGCAGCGATTGAGAAAATGTTTTAAAATTTGTAGCCTTAGCTTTATATGATTAAATTAAAAGTGTCCACCTCCTGGGATTTTAGCCCCCTTGGATTCCGCCCTTCCCTCGGAGTAACAAAAACCAGCTCCCAGATGGCTTTCTTTATCTTCCTGAGAGCCAGGGGGGCTGCATTCTATGGTCAATGTATGGACTGTATCAGACAAAGGCTCGTGGCCGCAAAGGCGTTGATTATTGTCAAGGTGAACTGTGGAAAGTTTGTAAATTAGGCGCATTTCATGTCTTTTGAAGCCATCATTGCTATCATGTACTAGGCTTATATTTTTTATGGTATTTGTATTGGAGAGGTTTATTTTAGAGAATTAAGGTGCCTGTTTTGGAATGTGTCTGTTTTGACATGCGCTTTACAGAGGTGAATTTCTTGTTCGTAATAAATCATATAATTATTTTTAAGGGATTTAAAACTCACATTAAACGCCTCAGAAGCATCATCGTAACTTGATGTATGGTCCCAGACTAGTGGTGTAATTCTACGTTTTCCTCGCCATCTGCGATTTCTTTGACATTTCGGGTTGCTATTTGATGCTCTACCTTGGTTGGTTTGTAGGTATGGGCGTATCTGAAAAGAAAGCATAAAACTTGAAACTTTCACGTTTCTAAATGATCACTCCTGTCCAAGTCTTTGTTTTTAGGAAAATCAGAAAATCGTCCATATATGCGTTTGGTCTGAATCAAATCGCAGGGAGGGAAGTTGTATTGACGAATCGTAGCACTTTGGAGGACTAGTGTACATTTAATGGTTTACCAATTTTAAATTTTAAGGCGAGAATACGGTATACAATGTGAGACATTAATTTTTTCTGACCACACAAGTGGACTGTTAACTTTTGTACATTATTACTGGGAACAGACTGTACAAACCTTTTCTTTTGTTAATTCGTTTCCAGCCTTCAACAGAAGAAGGCTCTTATCCACGGCCACAAACGCAACCCGTGATCTGGGAGTGGCTTTCAAGATCAAGTTCGTTTTTTCTCCTGGTTTGCTTTCGTCGTTCTCAAAACTCACTGATACCTGGTGATAACGATGAAGACATGAATATTAACAATACGATTTCAAAATTTGAAAGCTTGACAGTTTCCTGCTTATTGGCCAATTGGAATGCTTACGAATAAGATATAGAATTCGACGTTTTGAAAAAAATTCCTGCAATTGTGGAAACTCTTAACAAATCTGATATTACCAACAAAGTCACTTGACTTCCTAATTGTAGAAAAACTAGAACCAGCCATGCGAGGATACTTTGTTGGTAATCTGTTTGCACAATTATTGAAAATGTAAGATATTCCTCGTGTAGCGTTTACCTGGTTCTCTAGTTTATCCTCGACATCCAACTCGACACTATCAGCCACCACCTCCTTATCTTTTCTCACGTAATAAACCATCACCCGACATGATGGCACCATTTCCATTCTCACTTGAAATTTTATGTAAAACGTTTCTACCAGCGGTCTTAGGCCTAGTTTCTTGAGTGGTTTCGGCTTAGGTAATACCCACCAAAATCTTCTGGTGAGAAAACTTGTAGGGTTACGGCTATTTTTTGTTGTGGCATTGCTTCTTACTTCTCCAACACGTGCAGGACTTGTTGTAGAGTTCGTGTTTGGGGTGTAATCGTGAAACCGCTTGTGTGTATCAGTTTTTACTATATTGCCTTTGCACATGATCTGAAAGAGATTAAACGTGGTTAGGTCAAGCTAAACGACATGGCGATCGTATAGGACTATGATTCTAGTGTATGGAAACGTGGTCTGTCTGCAGATCTCATTCATGATGTAAAGTACGAATATTGAAATGTGGCATTTCTATTTGTTTACTCGATCGCATGCACCAAGAGAAAAAAATCGCAAACAACTTGTCGTTTTATCTATATAGCCCTAAAGGCGTTCCTGCGCTTAGTTCAAGTTAGTTTTTGAAGCTGATTTATCTCTGCCACAAGGAAATGGCAAAGACAAAAGTATGAGTCAATTTCTGAGGATCTTGTATCACTTTACCCACCCTTTCATCTTCCCCTTGGGGAGGAAACTCACGACTTTCGACAATCTGTTCAATCCCATTGGATGGTTTAAACATGTCAAAGTCATGTGGATACAGCAATTTGCGTTCAATCACTAAGCGCAAACATTTTCACGGGTTTTTTTACGTTTCTTTACGTTGCCGTTTGAAACGCGACGTTTGCCGTTATAATTGTTTCTCTTTAAAATGATCAAAACTTTTGTATAATTGAAATCTTATAAAAGCTTCTACTCCACGCAACTGGTATATTTTCTAATAAAAATTGATAAAACGTGCATCAAATAAAATAAAATATAACATAACATAACAGTTGCAGTTACAGAACAGTCGGGTTTTGCATCTAACTGACTAATTTCCGTTTCAAATGTCCAAACGTCACTTTACAAACGTAAAAATAGCGAAAATGTTTTCGAATAGTGATTAGACGCAAACTGCTGTAATACGAGCTGTCCTAAATAATATGATTTTATATCACACAGATGAAATTTATGTACAGAGCTCTATATAAGGTTCTTTGTAGGTAACAAACAAACTCATTTTATTATCTATTTGTTCTTCCAGATTAACAAAAGTTCAAGTACTTCGTCTAACGTTTCGGTCTCCTCTACGGAAACCATTTTTTTCGAAGATTATTAGTCTTTGATAATGGTTTCCGTACAGGAGACCGAAACGTTAAGCAAAAGTGTTTAAACTTTTTGTTAATTTGGAAGAACAAATAGATAATAAAATGTTTCAATCTAGATTCAAACCCTTCAATGAAACAAACTGATGGCGAGCAGAAGTTATTTAATTTTAAAACAGGTGATTAATTTATCTTGTTTATAGTATATAAATAACCACTCACAGTATAGTGAAAGTCGATTTTTCTATCAGTGTTTTTTCGAACGGTATAACGGACCTTCACGAATGCTTCGCTGTCAATCTAGACAAAAACATTATGCTGAAAGTGGTGGTAAAAGTTTTGATTTTTATTGTTATAACAATGTTTGTGATAAGGACGATGATGCTGATGATGTTAATAATGATTATGTTAATTATTATCACTCAGATAAAGTTGGTAAAGCGACGTTGATGAGGATGACGATGAAGACGATGGTGGTGCTGGTGATGATGGCGAAAGTAATGATGGTAAAAGTGATAGCAATCGTAATAATGATGTTTCAGAAGTATAAAACATTTCTCTTGTATAGATATAAAGTTATATCAACAAGAGTGAAAATTGCAAAAACGACAAATTGTTTGGACACACGAGTATTTTCACTAAATTTCGAGTTTTTCCAATTTCCACAAGTGTTGATACAACTGTACCCACAAGTGTTGATATAACTCTATATCAATACGGAAAAAAATGTTTCACATTTCTTTTATAATATAAAACAAAGATACTTCAACGGATGAGCGACGGGAAATATTCTGTGTTTACATTGAGTTGTGTAAACAGCGTTCGAAATTCACAAATGCTATATTCATATAATAATAATTTACTATATTATATATAATAATTTATATTACCGTTGCAGGGGTGCTGTTCGTTTTTATTACTTCTAGGTAGCTAAGGCTTGGAGAGTACCAGGGTTTGGTGGAAAATGTCGTGTACACTGGAGAGCTCCGTATTTTCACTGGATAGGGATTTGCGTCCAGCAGTTCAGCCTGCATAGAATAGGAAAATATAATAAATAAAATCCAATCAATTGACTCATGAGAACCCTTAAACAAGTCTTCTCAAAAACGATTTAGGAATTCAGTCAGTGTATTGTTGGGTTCCTTTGAGGTTCCGATACAGCTTGTAAACTTAATCGCAAAATCCTGCCATGATCTGATGACAGGCGCGATCCGTTTTGACTACCTGTTCTAATGACAGAAAATCACATAATTCGCAAGTGTGTGTGTGTGTGTGTGTGTGTGTGGTCACGTGATTTGAGATGTTTCTAATACTGTTCTTCTTCAAACATTTTTGCCCCATTATTGAGTGGTTTCAAACAGTGATGAAAATGAAAAACCCTCGTCAATTTGTATCTTTGCTTCGACGTAAAAATACTACATGGAAAAAGTAGTAAAATGAATTCCTACCTTGAAAGACAATGTTTGAGCATTGTAAGTGGCATCATCAATGGAATCCGTGATTAAACCATTTCTAACAACCAGAGTTTTGTCGTAAAAAATACCAGAACGCGATCCACGTCTCACTGTAACACGAATTTTAGTCCCTGTTGCTGGTGAGCCGTCAGGACGCATGACTTTAAGCTGTCAAACAAAGGGATTGAGGTATTAAAACTAAAGACTGTTTTCAACAAAATAACTGACTATCTTAATTTATTCTGGGTAACACTTGACAAGTGTTCGGGAAGTGATAAACTTGATTCCCAGAAATTAGTTTTGAGTACCCGAAGAGCCCTGGAAGCACAAAAGATACCAACTAAATTCTGTTTACATGCATAGGCAAATCACAGAGCACGGCTATTAATTACCTGAAAACCTCCTGAGGCCCACATATCCAAGCACTAACAATACCTAACCTGGCTTTAACAAGTGGGTAGAGGCTGTGCACTGGCCGCATATGTCAATTGTTCTGCCTATAAACAAGGCGCATTTGCTCGCGGGAGGCAAAAAGAAAAAATGGTCGACGTACGTACTGCAAGTATTGATATCTAACTTATCATTAGATTACTCCAGTCCATTTCTATGGGATGACAGTTAAAAAGGTGTAGCAAAGATCATAAAGTAACCTGCAATGCATGTAATTATTTATTTGCCTTGGCCAATTTTGAAAAATATACACCAGGAAAACTATTCTTATAATTATTCTTATAGATCATCCTTAAAAATTACCTACCACATATTTGAAAGGTAATCCAGGTTTAAATTTAGTTGAAGTGCCACTAAATGATAATTCAACTGAGCGTTTCTTTATGTCGCGTTTTACAGCCTGTTTTTTCATTGTGATTCGTGTTGAAGATTCTTTGACTTGAGCATCGATAATAAATTCTGTTCCGGGAAGATATGTTATTTCTCCAATTTTGAGTTCTGTTCGTTTGAGAGAGATATCCGTGCAACCCTTGATCTAGATGTATAAACGTAATAAAACGAATATTAAATCTTGGGATCTTGTCGATTATACATGTTATTGCACACAGAGGGCTGGCAAGTAAGAATTTACGCTAAGGAGTTTCATGACTCTTATGCAAACGAGCAACAGAGCTGTATTGGACGTGGTTGGAGTTATCGAGATTCGAGAGTCTTATAATAAGATTTGGGTTGAATTGAATAAATGTGCTCAAGTCACAATTCGGAAAACGTTTTATTCTTCAATGGACTGGTGATCGAAGGGGAAAGAACAGATACGAAAAGATATACAGACAGAATGAGGACATTATACCTCTCTTGTGATGTTGTGGCATATATTCAAACTCGGTAGTTTTCTTTGCTTCAAACATAAAACGGCTTTAAGTGTTCCTTTCACGTCTTTACCATATGTATACCTATGAGAAGGGTCAAACTGATACTGCGATTGCCTTGCTATGATTGCTAGTAGTGGCGGTGTTGTGATTGGGGTAGTGATATATAGTGGTTATCGTGATGGTGGTTGTGGTTGGCGTTGGGATAGTGGTGATTGTGGTTTAGAGGTTGTGTCGTAGTTGTAGTGTTAGTGATGGTTGTGACTGGGATGGTGTTGATTGTGGTCGTGATTGTGTTTATGAGTGAGTTTATACTTACGTTAACTTATGCATGTGGTTATTTATTATAGTTTAGGGATGAGGTGTCAATAGACCATTCCCCTATTCGATAAACTTTTGAATTCGGAAAATCAATTAGCACATCTGGAAAGAGCATCCTAAATTTCATACAATTGTCAAGTTTGGTTGCAAAATATTGTAAAATGTAGAAAATATAGTCATGTAAAGTTTGCAAATTTTGTATACATTTGTACTACAAACGGAAAAGCGTTACCACTATGTGGAAATGTAGTTAACGCTTTTTCCCGCGTAATACAAAGTATACAAAATTCGCAAACTTTACATTACTATATTTTCGACATTTTTCAATATTTTACAACCAAACTTCACAATTTCGCTAAATTTAGGAAGCTCTTTGCAGTTGTGCTAAAATTGTTTTCGAATTTAAAAGTTTGTCTAATTGGGGAATGGTCCATTGGGGTCCTGTTCCTTTCTCCAGTTACATGTTACTTGTTTTAATGTTTGTAATGTTTATATCTATAGATATTAATTGTGATATATTGATTAAAATAAAATAAAAAATACTGTGCTGTAAGAGGTAGAAACTGGATATAAATATTAACTGCTACTTACTTTGCGCATATGCTTGTTGTAAATTCTTTCTGATCCAGCGCCATGTAGGCTGGTGGTTTGATTTCCACTTCAAATTTTGGTAGAACTAAACACGAAACATTGTATGAAAGATTGTGTCATTTTTTCATTGTTACCTTGTATCTGGCACCGATAAAAACAATTGCTACAGGTTTTCAGATACAATATAAACAATGTTCTCCCTTCACGCGATCTGTAGCCATGTGACGGTCCCAGAGATACCACTGTTTACTAACCATATTTATCAACTTCAATCGAGGCTGTTTGTCTTGATTTCTAGAAAATAAATACATTGTTTTTTTCATTACTAGAAAGCGGCTGTCAACATGTCGAACTCAACTTTGTCGCAGCACAAGTTAAAGTCTAGTGATAAGAGAACATTAGGTCCTTTCAGTCATCGACGCATTCTCACTGGCCTACTGATCTAAATAAGAAATTCTGTTGTTGTTTCAACGTACTAATGGTAAGTAATTATATTTCAGACTTTAGATTATTAACAGAAGGCGATGTAACAGGTTTTTTACAGTTTGCTAGAGCTTGTTACAACAGAAAGACGCTGTGCGACTGTCTGTCTTGTCTTTGCATGTAGCAATAGAAACTAAACTTACACCAATAACAGCAGCTACTGTATATGTTCCCAGAACTGGCTCCTTTGAAAGTTGAAGCTCCAAACTTGCAATACCATCTTCTAATTTCACATTATTCCATTGTTTTATTTTTGTCTCGGATACACTCTTCAAGATTGTTAAAAAATTTAGAACAGTACCTTTTTTAAAAGATTGGCTCGACAGACAACAATCTTCGTGAGTATAAACAATGTGACCAAAAATGTATGAGCATTTTCATGCCCATGCCCCGATGATATTTCTCAATGGTGGGCAAAAACAGCCCGCTGCTGTTTGTGCTTTGCTCAAAAAGGGTTGGAAAAACGTTGACGTTTAAAACATGCTTATATATTTTCGGTCCGATTGTTTATATATTTATCAAGGGGATGTCGTAAAAAAGACATGATTTAGAATCTTTAGTTGTTGTTTCCGACGTTGCATGGTTGAACACAACAATTTTTAATTTGCTTACCACTTGAACTGTTTCAAGCTAAAAACAAAAAAAAAATGGAGTTTGAAAAACAGGACAATTAGTTATCCATGGCAGAAAGTTATTATTGCAGAAGGCCTGCCCTTTACTTACTTTCTTCCCATTCGGTTTCAAATGCTTATTAAGTGATATGATTCTTATACGAACTAGAAAAATGATAAATTTATAAAATCTCAATTGAAGTCGAGGCAGGAACGCACACTACATATGCAACATTATATTTTTTAAAAATTTTTTCTGCTGTAAATAAAGCGCAAATGACAAGCATACTTTTCTGTCCTGGTTTATAAATTGGTTTATCAGTTTGAATAAAAATAAACTGTTTCTGTTCTTTTGCCTCCACCCTTTTTGAGTTAGTTTTCACACCACACACTGTTGCATCAAGATCGAAATATTTTTTTCGAATAGCCGTTCTTCTTGGAATCTAAAAGAATATACAAGCCTATATATCACTACAAGTTTGTCAAAACATCTCGGTAAATTTATTACTGCAAAGCTTTCGATCCATACATACGCTAGGACAATAATGGCATGCATGGTGGAAATCGTTGTATCTTGAATATACAAATTTTATGAGTAGGTTTCAAATATGACATTATGAGTAGGTTTCAAATTTTATGAGTAGGTTTCAATATGACATTAGCAACAATTGTATTTTTATATTGTCAAAATTACCCTTATTCCTAATGATATCTTGAATCAAGTGACAATTTTTTTGTGGCGCTGGCGTACGAAGTGCTAACTTAGCTTGAGGAAAAGTTGTTTTTTACAAGGCGAGTGCATGTATTTCACTGTCTACCTAAGGTATTCACTTAACGAATGAACAACGAATACGTATAGTTTGAATATGTGATCCATATTTTCCCATTCAAACAAGAAGTAACTCCCTTATAGCTCAGGGGTAAATAGAGATATTATGGAAGTTGAATTGCTGAATTCGACCAGTTAAGATTAGCAAACATTGTAATTTGTATATTTAACAATGATTAAAGAACTATGAATAAAAAATTAATTTTTTCTAACTTTCATGTGTTTTGTAATTTTTAAGGGACTGTGACCGTTCGTCTTTAATGTCCAAAGTTTATGCAAGGGTGTCTTTCAGTATAATATATATAGCTATTGCGTACAAAGCTATAGTATGCCTTTCAGATTAGGTCCCCAATAAGTTTTGCGAGAGGCAGGACTACGCTTATTTTGGTAACGAGAAGCGAGATGCTTGGGAAAATAGGGAGCGTGATTCGGGATTGTTGATAGTTAGGAGACGCGGGATTTAAAAGGCGAACGTGATACAGGAAAGGAATGAAAACAACATCGAGATGTGGGATTTAGTATTACACCGAACGGGACGAGTCGAAAAACTCAAACGGATACGAGATTCAATAGGCCTATTGGGGACCCACTAAGGCCCTGTGGGAAACCTACTGGGCACCCTCTAAGGCCTTGTGAGGGACCTCTTTTGGACCCTTTAAGGCCTTGTTTAAATTATCCTAAGATAAGGCACTGTTTACATGGGGAAAGTTAGCCTTGGTCATGCTTGTGAATAGATTACTCTGCATGGAATGACAAACTAATATTTTCATCAAATTACGAAAATGTTGCTAATGAAAACATATTGATAAACGCAAGTAGTATTTTATATTATGATTCTAAAAAATAGATTGAAGTTGATTGTGAGCTATAAAGATATGTACCCCTTTTAATTCTATCCGGAGAATTAAAGACTAAATCCGGATAAGTTCCTTTATATTAAGTATTACACAACAGTTCTTGGTTTCCATGATGATATCAGAGACCAATCTATTTTATGCTATTATAATTAATCATTTTTTGTTTCAGTTGTATTTTTGATTGTTAATGTCAACAGTACCAACCAAAAACATTCATTTTTCTGCATGGGCTAACGAAAGAATTGTCGTTAGAAACTGCAATGCAACTAAACTAATGACACACAATAGTTAACATTTTTTTAGTGATTAAATTTAAGATTGAAGTTAACGCTATCCGCATCCGGCATCCGTGTCCGGTACCCTCGTTTTAAACCATACCGACAGTAGTAGCACTGATGAAGAGCCAAGGCGGAGTGCGGATTGAAAGCTTTGCAACAATAAATTTACGTTATGTCTCTACAAAACTATAGTAATGTTGATGTTCTCCATGTTAACCGCAGACAATCAAAGAAATAAACTTAGGCACGCCAAACCCTAACTTTGGAACCCTGTAACTTCACTTTAAACATATATTACTGGATATTGTTAGACGTGTTGTACAGCATTGTCTGTCTTTAACTTTATTTAGGTGTAAAAAAGCAAACATGAACGCTGAATGTGTCTGAGTGGCCAAAAATACGCCACAGATTTTTTATACACGCAAACGTTCAATTGTTTGATTGTGATTTTCGTGGACCTTTTTACATCTCGAAAAACATTTAAAAGTCTATCGTTCTATGTATATCTATGTTCTTGTTTCAAATATGCGAGTACAAGGTCGTGGAATATTGTCGAGGATCGGTGACATTGCGCAATGTTTACATTCACTGACTTTAATAATTTACTAAGGTCAATATTTTCTTATGATTAGTTTATGGGCGTGGAATGTTTATGTAGTTGAGCTGTGAGTTATCCACTCAGAGATAAGAAAAATATATATTGTTGTTGTTGAAATTCTGGTTTTTGTTTTATTTTATTTAATTCTTTTTGGTGTTTGGGATTACGAGGCCGGCACTCCCGACAATATATTTAAAGTGAAGTTAGAGAGTTCTAAAGCAAAGCGTATCAGGCTGTGTTTCTCAGTCCATTCTTTTGTTTTCATTCCTCAAACTTACAAAGAATTTTAATAAAAGCCAGTTTACACTTGTAATTTTTTATGCGAATTTTTACGTTTTACTATTACAAATCAGATGACAAATAGAGAAACTGAAGTGTCAAAACATAAGCAAAAAATTAAGCTGAGAGACCTACTAAAAAATTTAAAGGGTATTGGCAGCCAAAATTTTTATTGTGTTATTTAAAAGTGCTTACCCATTTAAGAATGAATATGGTATTAATTCCGCGCCAAAGTCTTTTGTTTAAAAGTTATTCGTACCTTAATTCGCCCAAATTTTGATTTTCGTCCGCCATTTTGAAAATAGTTGTGAAAAAATTATCTTTCGGTCACGTGACCCAGTGTGACGTCATTAGTAGGGTAGCGCTAGAATAACAATATATTTCTCTACACGCGTTTATTGAATTCGCGAGCTTTTCATGAGAAATCGTGGCCTTTTTTTGTTGTAATGGAAAATATCCACGAGAATCAAGTAGAAGCAATCTTCCCCTACCAATATGAGCCAGAACCGGGCGCTGAAACAATCAGTGGTAGGTTTCGGCAATTCCGTTTTTCACTAAATCTTGATTTTCGAAAACTGAATTTTGCACAAATTTTAGGTTTCTACTTTTTACTGTTTTTGATTGACACGAATTTCCTACCCTTTTTCGCGTTTTCCATCAGTTGGACATAACGTGCAAATGGGTACCCTTTTTTGATAAATATGTCAAAAAATGTCCACCTTTTTTCATCTTATCACAGAGAATTGAAAAGTAGCGAAAAAGGTAGCTTTTTCGAGCTTATCGCTTCCGGACAAAAAGCTGAAAAAAGGGTACCCTTTTTGAGCTTATTGCGCGGAGGCAGAAAGCAAACAAAAAGGTGTCTTATCAGATGAACACTTCCTGAAAGATTAGCAGCAAAATGGTAGCGCGCAATTTTGAGCTTAATATATAATCTATGATAATTTTTTGGCGCAAAATTCGTCACCGTCTGTCGCACTGTTTACATCAGTATGGAGTATTTAGAGGCAAATATCGAGCAAATTCGACTGTGGGTAAAAGAAAATTATACTCATCGTATGATCAGCGATACGCTGAAGCAAAATTTTCCTGAAGTAACGAGAGGGTTTTCGGAAAGAAATATACGACTATTTTGCTCGCAACACGAAATCCATAAAAGAAATGATTTGGAAGTTGATAGTATTGTCGAGGATTCGATGCGCGAGGTATGTATTAAAATGCACATTCATAATTTGTGTGGAAAAGTTGCACACCGTTTATAGCGCCATATCGAGTTTTATCTAGTTTTATACTTCGATTAAATTCTTATTAAATATTGAATAGGTTGCGGCAACATATGGATGGAAAATGATGGCTGGGTGTATTCGAAGCAAAGGTCAGGTTCTAAGTCGATCTCAGATTCGCAAATCACTTCAACGGATTAATCCAACCGATCACGAAAGGAGGAGAGCTGCCACAGTTCGTGTAAGAAATCCAATTCCATATAATGCAGCATATTATGGACATAAATTACACTGTGATCAAAACGAGAGGCTTTCTAGACATAGCTGCACATTATTTGCTTTCAACGATGGATGCAGTTCCAAAATAGTTCGAATGTTCGGCATGCCTAAGAAAAACGCAACCATCGTGTATTCTCAGTTCAAGTTTGTGGTCCTAAACAGTTTACCTGTTATGCACTGAAATAAATAGTGCTATAAATTAAACTATGGAAGAATTTTGTATGTTTACCAATTGTACATGCGGCGTGTTTCAACGGTGACAGAAAACTAATTCGCTTTTTCCGGTGGTGCATGTTGCAAATTTAATAAGCCTCTTGAATATCCGACAAACCCCTGCCTTTCCTTAAAGAGAAAACTAAATTAAGCCCTAAAACTTAAAACGCATTCAGGTTATTTTTTTAAATAGCGCAAGTTAAATTAACGTTGAAAAAAGCTCTGTGCTTGATGCTTGACGGACATGCATGCATGTAGCAAAAACTAATTGATACGAAAATTTAGTCACCACCAATCTTCATGACATTTATTAAAGCATTTACTGTACAATTATGCGAAGTGTGCGAATAAATACAATTCGTATGATAAGCCATAATTAACTCTTGACGAAGACTTATTGAACAATTTTCGTAGGGAGATTTTGCCCCAGGAGGTATTTGGGACATGATTAGAGTAGACCATGGAACCTGAACTGAGAATACACGATGGTTGCGTTTTTCTTAGGCATGCCGAACATTCGAACTATTTTGGAACTGCATCCATCGTTGAAAGCAAATAATGTGCAGCTATGTCTAGAAAGCTTCTCGTTTTGATCACAGTGTAATTTATGTCCATAATATGCTGCATTATATGGAATTGGATTTCTTACACGAACTGTGGCAGCTCTCCTCCTTTCGTGATCGGTTGGATTAATCCGTTGAAGTGACTTGCGAATCTGAGATCGACTTAGAACCTGACCTTTGCTTCGAATACACCCAGCCATCATTTTCCATCCATATGTTGCCGCAACCTATTCAATATTTAATAAGAATTTAATCGAAGTATAAAACTAGATAAAACCCGATATGGCGCTATATAAACGGTGTGCAACTTTTCCACACAAATTATGAATGTGCATTTTAATGCATACCTCGCGCATCGAATCCTCGACAATACTATCAACTTCCAAATCATTTCTTTTATGGATTTCGTGTTGCGAGCAAAATAGTCGTATATTTCTTTCCGAAAACCCTCTCTTTACTTCAGGAAAATTTTGCTTCAGCGTATCGCTATCGCTGATCATACGATGAGTATAATTTTCTTTTACCCACAGTCGAATTTGCTCGATATTTGCCTCTAAATACTCCATACTGATGTAAACAGTGCGACAGACGGTGACGAATTTTGCGCCAAAAAATTATCATAGATTATATATTAAGCTCAAAATTGCGCGCTACCATTTTGCTGCTAATCTTTCAGGAAGTGTTCATCTGATAAGACACCTTTTTGTTTGCTTTCTGCCTCCGCGCAATAAGCTCAAAAAGGGCACCCTTTTTTCAGCTTTTTGTCCGGAAGCGATATAAGCTCGAAAAAGCTACCTTTTTCGCTGCTTTTCAATTCTCTGTGATAAGATGAAAAAAGGTGGACATTTTTTGACATATTTATCAAAAAAGGGTACCATTTAGCACGTTATATCAAACTGATGGAAAATGCGGAAAAGGGTAGGAGATTCGTGTCAATCAAAAACAGTAAAAAGTAGAAACCTAAAATTTGTGCAAAATTCAGTTTTCGAAAATCAAGATTTAGTGAAAAACGGAATTGCCGAAACCTACCACTGATTTGAAACATCAAGTATTAGCGATGAAAGTGATTCCGAACAAGGCAATGTTTGTTTTCATCTGAGGAGGAAGTTGATACGGAGTTGGAAACAGCAAACGCTTGGCGCCTTGAAACTCTAGGCTGGTGCAAGTGTGGTCATTGTGCTGTGTCATTGGCATTGATTATTGAGTGTTTCTGTTGCCTTGAAAAAGCGGTGGAATACGATGAATACGGAATGCTTCTCGATCAAGTAGAAGCACACGGCGACAAATGTTTGACAAGACATCCGGACTTTCGAGACAATATGCTGTCGGAAAGTGTGTTAAGAGATAGATGTTTGTCGCTATCTGGAAGAAAATTGGCCTTTAGATGATGGTGATCTAGAGAAAGTACACAAGCTATATCATCTAGTCTGTTATCAACGGTGTTCACGTTGGATTTTCCAGATTTTGGGTAAAAAAAGGCGAAGACCATTTCCTGCCTGTATGTATTTAAGCATACAAGAACGCTTTGCGTCGCCTGATGTGGCCTATACACAGATTTCAAATATGCAAAAACATCAAAACGGTAATCTTTTATGTTTAATAGGTTACTTGCAAATAATGGAAATTTGGAAATCATGATTATTTAGATTTATTATTGTGATTACTGAAAGTTCAAATCTTGTGGGCAAAACGAGGTGCTTCCCTTATTTACATTTCTCTTGGACTAGGCCAATTTAAGCCTGTTCCTCACTAACAAAAGCAAAATAACAAAGGATAAATTTTTCTCTGAGGTTTACGAAGACAAAACAAAGAATTTTCTTTTGAATTTGCTTTTGTTCTGCCATAGCTTATGCTCATAGTCTTACGCTTATGCTTATTATTATTATTATTAATTCCAACAAATTACCAAAAAAGGTACAAAAGGATACAAATTAAATTAACAACATTACATAACAATAAAAGAACTATAGAGTTATTACTATAGAGTTAAAACAAATCCACTGAAGTGCGTGACATAAGCATTAATAATAACTCTATGATAACTTGTAATGTCTTTTGTTTTACCTTGTGCTTATGCTTATGCTTATGTCGCTAGTGAGGACATATCTAACCCATTAACTTCACAGATTTTCCCTTGGTTTGTTTATTTATGAAAGTATGAAAGTTCAATCTCATTCACGGTTTATGCACTTAGCTAATTGCATTTACATTTGCTATCACATGACACTTCCACTGCCCTGCAGTTGCACTTTCGTGTTGCGCATTTCCCCCTTACAAGCACAAGGCTTATTTTCTGACCTTTGTTTTTCACTTGTAGGTAAGGCTGGTTTACTGAACCATGACTTTCTGCTGAAAGAAACTTATTCCATTCAGATTTTTTTGGCTGTCACTTCTACAATCATACACCGGACAGTACATGTTGCGCTTTTGGCTTGCATGCATGCTATATAGGTCCTTCCGAAACAATGCGCATTTGGAACTTGTTAGCGCCTACACGGCAACAATTTAATTGCACTACATTAGGTAGCTTGACCTCACCGAGAGAAAAAAAAACCAAAATATTTATAGTGCAAGGTGTGTCCGGATGAATAAAGATATATTCAGAAAGTGTCGCAAAAGAATTCTGCTAATGCATTAAGGCTGTTTTCACTAGGCGGAATTTTCCGCGCGCAGCGCAATTTTTCTTTGTTTGTGAGCTCTCAGGCAGGACTAATCGAAAAAAGACAAAGAAAAATTGCGCTGTGCGCGGAAAATTCCGTCTAGTGGAAAACAGCCTTTAATGTGCTATTGTTTGCCCTTGTGTACTATATGCGCCTTAATAACTCTTGGTGGCAAGTGTTAGTGAAAGTCCACACATGATTTAAATCGCTTCCTTTACCCTTCAAGAATTAGATTTAGGTGCACACTTGTAATGCGCTAATGTGTTGCTGTTGTCTTTACCGGCATCATTTATGCCTAAATGACTTTCAGACTCGGCGGTCAGATCGGTGAAAACCCACACAAGATTTCCTATTCTAGAATCTATGTCAGTCTTTTGTAAACAATTCGGCGTATTGGGTACGAGGACGGCTATTTACCGAGTTAGGATTCGAGTTAGGATTCGAGTTAGGATTCGAGTTAGGATTCGAGTTAGGATTCGAGTTGGGATTCGAGTTGGGATTCGAGTTGGGATTCGAGTTGGGATTCGAGTTGGGATTCGGGTTGGGATTCGGGTTAGGATTCGAGTTGGGATTCGATGACATTTTATAAAATATGCCGGTATATCGAAGTAAATACTGTGTTTTTGTATCGAGAATAACCTCTAAAGTAATAATTCCTAATGGCCAGATGCAAAAAAAGCGTAAAGGCTGTGATTGGAACGTGTTAGGTTGCAAAGCTGTCATCTTTCACTTACACGCATTCAGGAAAACCATGGTGGTGAGGGTGAGTTGTGACTCGGAAGCCCATATGTCAGCACATGCAACCTGGCATTCCTAATACAATAATGTGTTATACAAAGTGTTATAAATGACGCGGTTCGTGAACTAATCTTCAATAAGTGCGCACATACTTAGCCTGTACTCGAGACTGGAACACAGGCTAGCACGTACTAGCATACTGCATGCAGATTGTTTACAAGTGAAGATTAGTATGTTTTTTTTGTCAAAAGGACAAAGTCTTATTTAAAAAAAGTGAGCTTGTGTATGTTTTCAATGTAAGTCGTAAGTTTAATTTATGACGCAGCTTGTCAACGTGTCTCCATTTACGTGCTGCTATAATCACTATGATGTCCGTGCTTTCCGTTCAGTTTTAAGACTCCGATTATGCCATAACAAGTAAAAGAAGCCGAAGACTTAGCATTGCGCGAAAAAGGTTCTGTTTGCATGCGCGCTTTTAAAATGATAGATTGTCTTTTATTGAAAAAATTCTGATGATACAATATCCTTTGTGCTATAAAGTATTATATTTTTGTCACACATTTCCTGTTTGATTAACATGCGAGTGCAGCCTCATACTCAATACATGTTAGTTGTGTTTTCAGGCCGTTTATATAGCCAGTCGAATCGCAACTCGAATCCCAACTCGAATCCCAACTTGAAATCCAACTCGAATCCTAACTCGAATCCTAACTCGAATCCTAACTCGAATCTAACTCGAATCCCAACTCGAATCCTAACTCGAATCCTAACTCGAATCCTAACTCGGGTAACTAACTAACTCGTTGGGTACAAACACCGCTATATGTTACATATTGACATATTGTCACCTATGCCTATGAGTGTCCATGTTTAAAGCGATATTTCTAGTATAGAATTACATATAGTATGTATCAAGGAATTAATACTTGTTTTTTAACGATATCTGCAATATGGCACTAATAAATCATTTGAAATACATGAAAATTTGTGCATTTAGTACATAGGCCGACGCCCCGCATGGGGTGAGGGTCTCGATGCGTTTAACAGTTCTGATACACGCGTTTATTCAAAATAATGGTAAAAGAATATTTAGAGGATAGTAATACATATTTATTGCACAATTACACAATTGTATTTGATCTGCACCTTGTACGCCTTGGCAAAATGTTCTTTAGAACGTAATATAAATTATATTATCAAATTCCGCTTACCCTACTAATGACGTCACAAATGTATTCTAGCATAAATTAGCATAAGGCACTATTTTCAAAATGGCGGCCGTACGAACAACATTTCTATCAATTTTCTCAACAACTGAATGTGCTGGACACACGAAAATGCGAAATTAAGTATTCTATCGGTAAGTCTAATAGATATAAGGAATAAAAATTTTGGCTGCCAATATCCTTTAAGTGTTTCCTCAAGCTTTAATCAAAATTTAGATCAATTTTTGTATAGTAATAGGGGCTTTTGTATTCTATTTTACCCTTAATTTCAGTGTTCCACGTTCACCAGGTTCAAATGTACCACTAGCCCTCGCGGCGGTCGTTCTACTTCCTTCAGGTTTGAGTCTGACTTGAACTTGGCAAGGTTTTGAACCAATGATGAGAACCGTCACTTTTTCCTCTTCATCAACACGATAGACGGCCGGAGACGTAATCAGATACTGTGGCCTGTTTATTTCAACAGCGCTGAATGCAAAACATATTAGAGTTTTATTTATAGCACCAATATCAACACTAATTTCCCTTGATGAATTAATTCAATGTTACACCCTGATGAATGATATTAGGTTTCTGTATTTATACTGAAAATTTTTAATATTGCTAAGTTGTTCTTCCTGTTGGGTTCCATGGTAGAATAAGAGAAAATTGTAAACTACACTAACTTTATTTATTTATACTGCATAGTTCTCTCAGTTCTACACTATTCTCTACTGTAGAAACGCTTTGTCGTGACAAACTAAAAACAAATCACAGCGTTCGTAACCGTCTGATGACGAATTTCTGATAGCGTTAACGTGTACATTGTAACACAGGTTTCTTTACACAGAAAACAAATGCTGCCGCAAAAATATGCGAAAGGTCGTGCACTTATGCATGTAAGCAATTGTGAAAGTAATTAAATACCAACTCACTTTATTTAACAGGTCATTTCAGACTTCTAGCGAGCGTGTATTGCAAGGAATTCTAGCATAGTTATAGAATTTCCTTGGTTTGAAGGTTTATACATATACAAAACAATGGAACTCTCATTGATTATTTCATTTTCCCAGTTTATGCAAAATTGATAGATATCTCATCACGTCCTTATTCTATTTTGCGTAAATAACCAATGGCTGTATGTTGGCTAGACTGTTCATGCATAAACTGGACATAATTATTTGTTAATTCAAAGCTTTTTAAATACGTCATTCAGTCAGAGATTGCGTGTTCGGTACTGTAAATTTATGCAATTATAAATGCATATAAAATCTCTTGGTGTATATTTATTACACGGGTCACTTCGTGTCCATGTAGTTGCGGCACTCATTAAGACCAGGCAGTGTAGCAATCATGAAATTTGTGGTAATTACTACGGTATTAATTCTTTTAAAGTTATAAATAAACTGTGGTAATTAATCTGAATACTGTAATAATTAATCTAAGACCGCAAAACATCCATTACTTATTGTCCAGCAAGCTCTGCTCAATGCCTTCACTGGCAAAAATATATAATTTATTTAAAGCGTGTGACGAAGACGACATGATGTTCATGCTGTTAACTGTGTCTGCTACTGTCGTGTTCAATAAAGACGACAACGGTGTTGCTGCTATTAAGAAAGTTTAAATTGAGTGCATGAATTACTACGGAGTAAATGTACTTTTGAATGATTGAACGTTTTGAAATCGTAAATCGTAATCCTTGTGATGTTCAACAATTAAAAAGTGATACTTGTGTGTACAAGAATTCGATAAAAGCGAATAAAAATTAAAATGGTTTACAGCGATTTTCACACGTCTAGTCTGTCACCACCTTCATTTTGCCTGTTTCTTCTGACGGATTCTTGCTCGTAACGTCAACAGACTGTTCTATAAAAACCTTGGTATATAGTCATTGGTATCATTTTACGTATTTTGTCGCGTAACTTATTGCGATTTAAGTCACGCTCGCTGCTGGCTCACGATCCAAGACACTTCACAATTGGGACTGTATTTTTTGATATATTTATTAAGTACAAATATTTACACTTGTTTAGTGCACGTCGTTTTACAATGTCTGATATTATTCAGAAGTACCCAACACACTTGCGTTTCATCAATTCGTTCACTTCAACACTCTCTATGCGACTCACGCGCTCCACAATACGAACTCAACCAACACTCACAACTTTATCCATACCACCTAACTCACATTCACTTTTGACCTCTATTTATACTATCAGAACATGAATACATATTTTACTACCCACAAGTTCCTTTACGTAAATGGAACATGTTTACTGATATATTTGTTCCTATTTTGTGGTTCATAATCTCACCACAATCAACCACACCATCCCAAGTCATGTCCGTGACGTCCTTATGTGGGATTGGGTGTTACCATTACAAGGCAAAATTTATGTCCCATCACGTTTTCATGTATGCTACTATATGATTACAAAAACAGTTTAACTAGATATATATTTTTATACCACATAGACATTTTACGACATATTTAACCTACGCTGCCTACGCACCACCGCTACGTTTTGGTTTTATCCTAACACATTTAGATCCCTGCATGCATAGGCGTACCGGTCAAAAAAAATTGGGGGGGGCGGACACATTTTTGCCCGACGCATCCTAAAGTTTCCCGACGGGTCAAAAATGAATCAAAATATCGTTTAATCGTTGCATGATATGCAACACTATATCTATATTAATACACATCCAACAACTTTTTCGATAAATTAATATTGTATTATAAATTCGATTCAAAGTTGGTTTGCCTGAATGTGAAACAGGTTTCAACAATTATTGTTTTGTCCGTACTCGTACTCCGTACGCTATTTTTGTAATTGAGCCCATTTGAGCGCAGCATGCCCGACTAAATTGCCCGACTTTTCAAGCACAAATTGCCCGACTTTCCTTGATCACGAAAAGTCACGAGACTCGAGGTCCCATGCGAGGCACTTCTCTAAATTAAACTTCGACAAACACTACATAGAATAAAGTATACATAACAATCGTAAATAAGCATATCTACCAGCTCGAGAGTCACTTTGATTTGAAAATCTCATGAATATCAAATCGAGAATGAAGGTATGATGCCTAGTATAATTTTGATCAGGATGTTATAGTTATGGTTTAAAAAAATTGCGATGTCTGTCGCTGTTTTTACAATCTTGTATAGCTATAAATTTAGCCTAATTCAATCTGCCAAAAAACCAAAAAGTATTAAAGTAGTATAAAAAAATAAAATGAAAGTTTATACAACTTCTCTTCTTTCTTCAGACAAACTTTTGTTGAAAGATACTCAAACTACAAACTTCTACTATAGTTAAATTATATTTGTCTTTATTTTGGATTTGCCATTTATAAATTTACTAATCTGAAAACCTCAGAATTCACTCGTAAAGCAATTTCTCGTTGTCGTTATTACTCATGGAGAAAAACGTGCAATGAGTCATGTTTCAAATTTAAAATGCGTGTAGAAACAAATTAATTTGTCAAGATCAATAAAAATCTGCTCTTTCTATTGCACCAAACACAAATCAAGCAATGCATGGATGAAGGGCGCAAACTGCATATAAAAGGAAGAACAAATGTATATCCACGTGATTGATGTTTATAGATATGATTATTACTGTTCTTAAGATTATTTATTCACAGATTGTAACATTGCTTACATAAAAAGTATTCTTACCAATGGCGCTGTGGGTGTAAAACAAAAATCTTACTGAGAGTAATATTGGTAATGTGTAATAATATACGTGTGCTTGCATAGGTTTTGAGCTCCTTTCAGATAGGACCTTGCAACGATTTTCCAGAAAGAATTGAGTAAACTTGGAACGTAAGAAATCTTCTATTCCCTCATGTTGATCAGACATTTATCTGAAGAACCACTCGGTCTCCTACATACTCATGTTTCAGCGGTACCTGTACGTGACTCATAAACATCTATTAGTGCAAGATTGGACACTTGCCATAAAGAGATTAGGATTTGTTAGGAGCATTGTTTTTCACCGATGTGATAGCACACAATATAATAGCCCTATATTTTTCACATGAACAAATTATAGTGCACATTTCCTAACTGCTCTTTAAACAATTAGTATATGCTTTAGTGTAATTTGATACGCAATATTGTTCTCAGCACCAAGTATTGCGTTAGGTATGCAAATTTAGGGTGTGTATGGCTAGTTTAGCCGCATAAATTTTTAGCTGCATAATAAATAGCACGTAATTCGTAAATATTAACTGATGTGTATTAATATGCAAGTTTTGACGTCAGACATAAAGGGTTTTCGCCAATTTCAACGATAAAGTAGACTGGAGGTCTGTGAATCCCATACTGCTGAGCAGTAGCTTTTATTCCCTTTTAGATTACTAGATAATTTGATTTTGTGTTTTATACCCACGAAAATAAATTTTTGTTTATTTTTCTTGAGACGGCAAGTAAATTTATCATTGGAAAGTTCCGGGTAATGATGAATATATGTGATGTTCCTAATACAATTAGGCTGGTGTTTTTATACAAACTTATAAAGTATTTATGAAATTAAATTTGATACCAAATTTTACTCGACAGACAGTCTTGACATCTGATCTCTTACTCTCTATTAATTTAAGCTTAGTAACACGCATTTTTAACTAGTACTACAAAAGCATGAAAAGCCTAAAGTTTGGAAATCTTAGTGTAATTTTGTTCCCAACATAACAACAGCATATAAACAGTTTAATTTGTAACAAGCATTATTCTACTGAAGATGACATGTAATACTTGTCGAAACATATAGAATAAAATGTTGACAATTTACGGAGCTTCAATTATTTTGTGTTTTATAACAAACTAATGTGAGAAGTTAACTGGCGTGAGTTTCAATTATGCAGGAATTATCGCGCAAAGTACACTGATGAAGTACAATACAAGATATATACAACTTTAACTTAGACCAAAATCTGTGAACATGAAAACATGTTTACATACCTGCTTAACGCAGCAAGAAGCAATACAAGCGCAGTGTGTCCACGCATTTTTGACTCGATAATAGCAATAGACATTGCCAACATCAAATTTATAGGATGCGCAACTTCCGGAAGTACGTCATTCCAGCGCTCTTGGCTTCCAAACGACGACAGATGCGCTGGTATGTCATCATAACATATCAAGAAACAGTTTTAAATATCGGAAATAACCCTTTGGAAGTTTTCAACGGCTCATAACGCCTTTCAGATAATTCCTTGGAATGCTAGGAAGTCTTAAACACAGACTTATATATACATATTACTTATATATTACTAAGTGGCAAAGGAAGAAATTTGTTTTTAATTGTTGTTTATACTTTCTTTGTTTCGCTAGTTTGTGTTGTTTATGATAGTTGATCTTTTCATATGTTTTCGTTGACTAACAATATGCGATAACTTTATCTTTTATGATTTTATGTGTTTTTCGTGTGCCCAGACTGCCTGTACATCCAGTTTGTTGGTCAAAAGGTTATAACCTTTTACCCAAATTTGAATCTAGTTTTGACACCTCTGAGGATGATTCTAAAATAACTTTTTATGGGTTATTTAACAGTTATTTTACAAACTCGAGTCGTATATCAGCTGATAGCTATCGGTCACATACGACGAGAGTGAGTAGAATAACTTGACTCCAGACAAAAAGCTTGACTCCAGACATATCTAGAACTCTCGAACATACAGCACAAATGGCAAGGATCATCAACACTGCTCGTAGCAAACAACGTTCTCTTATCATCACTTTACTAGGACATTGGCAACGAAAATTTTTATTTTACATATCCATTTAACTTACCTACGGAATACTTAATTTCTAGTTTTTGTGCGTTTAGGTCTCAAATAATTGTGAAAATGTTAAACGGTAGTCCACCATTTTGAAAAAATGTGCTTATGCTAATTTATGATTGCATACATTTGTGACGACATAAGATGGGTTCGGAAAAGCACGCAATATTGATTATTATTGACTTCACAACTTGTAGCATGAATATTTTATTGAAATGGAAAATAATGGGGAAATCGAATTGGATAATTGTACAACGGCTCTACTTCATTGTCTTGGGGCCATATTTTAAAAAATATTTGCAATAAATGCGCGTATTTCATCTGTTAAAACTCTTTCCTGTCATTAGACTCTTCAAAGAACGATGATTTTTGTCGTGGCATAGCTCGGGTTTTACGCAACGCAAAAGAAAACAAATGCCACCATTCGAATCAGCATTTAAAGCTTTATCAAAATGTTTTTTGGCTTTTTATACAGTGCAATGCAGCCGATATACGGCCGTTTAGACTATATGAAATGTGATATCTTGTAAAATATTGGTAAATTTCATTCTCTGAATAAACAATACATTGTAAACAGTTACATTCCATTAAAAACATCTCCGCTTTTTCCACGGTTTGGCTCTTGGCAATTGTACCAGCAGAATCGCTTTGAAAAGCTTTTGTTAGAGAGCTATATTTCACAACTACACGCACTCAATTCGCTGAGAGTAGCGTGAGAATAGTGTCAATAGCGTGTCCGTACGAAATTTTCAACAATATAAAAGTGTTTGTAAATAAGCTTCTATTTCATGTATTCAATCGAAATTTTCAGTGCAAAAGCGCTTTAATATAAGCTTTATTTCTTCACTAACAACCATTGCATGGAAGAATCGGTGTAATTTTGAAATGATACGAGTTAATGAGGGTAAGTTTTTAATCAAATTTTAAATATATTCGCAAGCATAGCGTTTAACAATAATCTCAACCCTTCGAAAACTTGCTCCCAGACACTATATACCACACGCTGCCGCATAGAAAAACTGCAATAGCATGTATTACAAATAAAATGTTGTATTGCGGGAATACTTATATAGATATTCTGTACATATTCAGTTGTAGGCGACAAATACTGCATGTAATTTGTACCGCGCGGTTTGCACTTCGTACTCCAGTGCCTTCTCGTGGCAACAAAAACATTCAATTTCAACAGCCTTAGTGGACAATGAGAAATGACCGCATTTACACCAATGAAGATCTAAAAGGCGCCAAGCATTTGCTCTTTCAAACTCGTGGTCGACATCCTCGTCAGATGAGGTTGTAACATCACTTTGATCAGTATCATTGTCGTCGCTTGCATCGCTTGTTTTTGTCGACGGTCCGGCTCAAATTGATAGGGTAATATCTCTCCTACTTGGTTCTCATGAATTCTATCCATTACTCTCGTCAAAAACTAAAAATCCTTCAGTAAGAGCTTAAAACCACAATATACACTCCACTGAAATATATTGTTGTCATTCGGAAACCCAGCCTACGTCGTCACATCCGCCAATTTAGCTCACAGATAATTTTTTGAGAAATTGATTCAAAATGGCGCCCAATTTAGAATTTGAAACGCACTCGTGAGTCGTGAATGGAGGATTTTGATAGCGAATTGTTATCATATCCATTATAAGTTATCGTAACACTTTTAAAATAGCCAATAAAAATTTTTGTTCCCAATGTCCTTTAGGAATGCCTTTGACGAAGTCCATCACAATTTGATAACATCTGTTCTTGATTATCATCACATCCCGGAACACATTAAACTAATCACTTAGGACTTATATACCGATTTTAAAACTTAAAACCTCAATTCTCACATCAACTTACAAACACCTTTTATTCCGGTTCGTCAATCGAGGCGTTCTTCGATGCGATTGTCTTAGTCCACTCCTGTTCAACATTGTTTCAACACTTTTGTTCAGCATATAAAAGTAGAAAAAAATCGCCAATTTGGGTTCTCCTTTAAACTAATGAGCCCCGTCCACTGGTTTCAATTCGCTGATGACGCTGCTGTCATAACTATACCCAAGTGTGCGACAATCAACACCTCCTTAATCGTTATTTTGTTAGGTGTCTAACAATGGTCTAACATTCAATTTCAATATGTCTGATGATGTTCACAAGTCCGAAATAATCTCACTTATTGAAGGTCTGATGTCAAGCATCGATTCCAAACTACAACATTCGAAGAATAAATTACTTCTATACAGCCGCTATGTGCTGTCGAAATTATCTTGGGATTTCACAATTGGATAAAAGAGAACATTGATGCATTAGTGAATAGTTATATTCATCGCTGGCTTGAAATACCTGTTTCAGGAACACTGTCTACAATTTTCATGACTAGAAATAAATTTGGTCTCAATATTATCCCTCCTTCTGTGCCAGACAATTCTGAGGAATGCTTTGAAATGATCGCCTAATGTGGAAATAAATTAACTTTGGAAGTCTTCCAGTACAAACAGAAACATTCAATATGACGTATATTCTTGGGTTTCACTAGGGCATTTTGCAGTAAATCTGAGTGGGGGTCAATCCAAAATGTATTGATGATTATACTGTACTGAAGAGAACAAATCTCACGAAATTGCACATATTTGCTGCCAAACACAAGCTCAACACATACAGTGAAAAATTGCTTCCCTCCAATGACTGTGTATAGATTTGGAGTTGACCCCCAGTGAAATTTATGACGTCACGTGCCAAGAATACCATAACAAAACAAGTTATTAAAGATTTTTGCGCAAAGCAAGAAAACAAGTTGCAAAACAAATTATCCATGCAAGTCACCTTCTTTAAAAGCATCTCAAATTTTGCCTTACCAAAGTTGACGAAATTATGGTCAGTGGCTCAGTCAAGTCTACCAAAGAATATCTTCAGTTTCAGTATTCGATGCATTAATAACTCTCTACCTACTGCCGTACTGGTCAAAATCTATTTCGATGGAATTTATCCCCCACTTCAGATTGCCGTAACTGCTTCCAGCGTGAAACTCTCCTCCATGTCGTTGCCGGGTCCATGTCTTGTCTTGACAAATTCACATGGCGCCATGACTCTGTCCTTAATTTTCTAGCAAAAACCCTCTTGTCCGTGAATGACGCAAAAGTCTATGCTGATCTGCCTGGCTATAACAGTCCATCGATCAATAATTACTGGAGATGAATATCGTCCAGACATACCCTTTTGACTTCACGGAACACTTTGTATGAGGCTGAATTAAATGTTGGGCATGAATCTAACCTGGAAAATGAGAGTAACCGCAAAAAAAGTACTGTAATCTTGTAAAGGAACGGAAAAATCATTATTTTTGTCATTTTTGTCTTGATTATTTTTGTCAATATATCTATGAGTCGTTTAGATGTTTTTGCTAATGACAGTTTTTCATCCCTGAATTCTTTAATTCACGTCTAACAAGCATGCTTAGTAGAAACATCAAAATGTTCAAACCAAACTTTGATTTTGCCAAGAAAATAATGTCAATAGTACCACTGGAAGGAATCTCTAAGCATCTACATAATTTATTATGACACAAGTTGTCTAAATTCTCCTTTATCCAGTTTTTTTTTAGTATTGGCGATGGTTAGCCAAAGTGCCAAGCAACTTTCGACATTAAATTGAATTGATACAGTTCTAACTTGTATTTCGGATGTAAAGGCAATTGGTCTAGCTTATTCAGGATACTTTCTACCATTTCCAAAAGTTCCTTTTATGAGCAGTGTTATTCATCTCAAAATTAGAATATCTTACTAAATTTCAGCCTTTATCCGCTGCTGGTTTTAGCTCAGTATTTATAAGAACTTTTCAAACATTACCATGTTTGTTTAACTGCAGAGTTTACTTTCTCCACACCGAAAGTTATACATTTGTCGACTCTGATTTTGATGCCACACCATGCAGGTACACCATGCAGTAAAAGCATTGAGTAAAATCTGATTTTCATAGGTTTGTCCTGTTATAACTGCGGCATCATTGGCAAACTGGTGCCAGTGTTTTAGGCTTAAGTATTCGGAATGTGAATAACCCAACTGGGTGAATTTCTTTGATTTTATAAACTAAACAAAGGTGTTGACAAGGTGTTGAAAGGTGTTAAATAGCAGTGGACTTAAGCAATCACCTTGTAGGACCCCTTTCTCGACATGCATAAACTCGATAGTATGGGAATCTGTAATAACTGTAGTGGAAAGTTTCTGTATAAACTATTGATTAGCTTTATAACCGACTCAGGCATGTGGTGATACTTTAATAGAACTGGTATTAAGTGATGATGTACTTCACCAAAAGCATTTCGAAGACCGAGCAAAGTCACCACTAACGACCTCTGCCGCCTTTTAGCTTGTCGTACAAGGTATGCTAAGTGTGCCGTGTGTCATAGTTGCCAGAAATTTTGAGTACGAAACCCTTTTGGATACGTTGCTCAATGAAGCCATTTGTACTAAGGAAATAGAACATCTTCCTTGCAGCTGATGTAAAGATTTTAAGAGGAACTGATTACCGTAATCGGTCTGAAAATTTCTGCCTTATTTACCGGATTACTCTTATGGATTAAATTTGAAGCAGCGTTCTTCCAGATTTTAGGAATTTTTCCAGCTGCCCAATATTTGACAGTTATTCTACGAACTCGATCGTGAGTCGTATACCGCTCATATACGACGAGAGTGAGTAGAATAACTGTTATATTGTATAGACAACTGCTACCAAAAAAATTTCCCAGTGCAGTTTTATTTTACTATACAAGGTGTATCAAAAAAAGGTAACTGAACTTTGCAGTGCTCTAGCGCGTTCATTATACAATCTACAGAAATCATTCTTTCGCAGGCGGAAAGACCAGGCTTTTAGCTTTCGATTGTCACCATTTTTGTGAAATTTGAAGAAAGATTGGGCAAATACGAATCAAATGAAAATAGCCGGTCGAAATCGCATATTTCCACCTCTGAGCATTATTAGGGGAGCGAATAAGAAAATAAAATTTCATTAATCATTTATCTGTCTCGAGAAACAATTAACATCACTACAGGGTGTCCCAAAAAAAGCCAAAAACTATTGAAATCACCTATTGTTAACATTTGAATGCCCTAGCACTTGTTAAAAAATTAAAATATCTTTGTAAAGTACGTTTGTTTTAGTTGCTCATGGGAATATTGATAAAAACCAAATTGAATAGGCTAAAATAACCATGCATATAAAATTTGATTGCATTTATAATATGCACTCGTAGGTTTAGTTTTTTTGCCTGGCACAAAAATGGTTAACACCGAGTATTACTATCAATTATGACGGTCATGTCAATAGTTTATTCACTCGTGGGTTCAATTTAGTGCTAGGCATTGAAATTCTAGCAATGGATCATTTTCAATAGTTTTTGGGGACACCCTGTATAAAATGCCAGAAGTTTACTACCTAAACTAAAATTGGTCAACTAATTTTGTAATTTAATTCCCTAATGGGATTAAATTTCAACAGATTTTCAATAAACTCCCAACGGTGAAAAACTTTCAACACCTGGTTTCGACCTGCAATTTTAATCGCAATTGTATTTGCTTGATTTTTCTTCAAAGTTTGCAAAAAAGGATGGCAATTAAAAGCTAAAAGCCTGGTCTTTCCAACTACGTAAAAATTATTTCTGTTTGTTAAATATTGAACGCCCTAGAGCACATCAAAGTTCGATTACCTTTTTTTTGATACACCCTGTATTATACCTCAAATTCAAAATGTCCAATCACAACATTGTATTTCTATCACGTGTCTTAGTGATCCTACCTGGTATTTCGTTTAGGAAATGAGATATTTACTGTATCTCACTTTTAAAGTGAGATACAGTAAATATCATAGAGATTATAAAAAAATAGAGGCGGCATTGGATGACGAATCGCGGGACAAATTGAACAAACCTAATGGGGGCCCCGGAATTTAAGTCCCGGAGGTATACTGAAAACACACAGTTTTTGTCAATTTTTGCTTGTTTTTATGACCATGATGCACGCAGATATTGACTATAATGATAAAATATGTTGAAGCTTTCCAGTTTTTGTATTTTTAGGTGCAGACATCCAGATTTTTTGTGTTAATATAGGAGTTTTTCAACCTTAGGTTCTCCCTAGCAACGCATAGCAACCAGTTTTTGACCGGCTTTTTGCAGCGAGGTTTTGTAAAATATCTGCTAAATTATCCCACATCTGCACACAAATTGAACTTTTTTGCCTTCAAACAGTTATCAAAATTGTTTTAGAGGTGCAACAAGGTGTACAACCACAATACTGCGATGTATTTAAACTTTAAGGACTTTACTAGTGTGTTCATCTGATTTTTCGAATCCAAAAATTGCATTCTCACAAATACTCAATATTAAACATACCCAACTACATCCTGTATTCAAAACACAAAATTTAAAACGTTCAAGGCAATTCCGCACTAATCTTTAACATCTTCGGTTTTTACATAAAAAACTTTGAGTGCGAAAAAATCGGAAAAAAGTTTTTCTGGAGCTTTCTCGATCCGAGTCTCGATCTCTTGTTCACTTGTTGCGAAAAGTCAACACCAGCCAACAGGCGCACAACGATACATCCGGGTCTTAAATTTGGCCCCCATTAGCAAGCTTCAATTTGTCCCTTTCGTTTGACTGAATTTATCCTACGATGCCCCCTCTATTCTTTTATAATCTCTATGGTAAATATCTCAAGCTGTCATGGCAACGCTTGGACACGCAAGCACAGATTGGCAAGTTTTCGTAAACAAAAATAGCGGAATGTGCGAAAAGTTTGATGAACTTCACGAAGAATTATAAAGTATTTTGGAGGGCAAGGGTGTTGAAAACACAAATATTAAAAAAATAAAAGGAATTTTCTGTACTTCTCGTTATAAAAATAAACAAAGAACTGGCTATTTTGTATTTTAGAGCATCATATTCACGAAGGTATGTTCAACTTAAAGAACTTAAAAGTTTATTATTACGGAAGTTATAGATTTTCGGTAGAATATATCATTTATAGACCCTCCGCTCGGGGATTTGGCGAAATATTTCCTTCAGTGATGATATTTCCCTCGGACTAAAGCCCTCGGGACATATCATCACTTCAGGAAATATTTAACCGAGTCCCCCTCGCTCCGGGTATATAAATGATAAAAAATATAGTCAGTTTAGCAATGTAAACAACTTGAGCTTATACCGTATAAAACACTACTTATCGTTATTTAAAATTCTGTTTCAAACAAATTTTGCCAAAAGCTTAAAATTCTTATAAAGTATGAATGTTTTGGGCGAATCAAGCGCTTGTTGACCTCAGAATTGAGCACAATGTTTGTTATTATAGTAATTCAAAACAATTATAATCTTTTCCAGCTTTCGGGAGACTCATTCAGTATTAATTCGTAAAAAACTGTATTTTATACTTGTTTAGGTGATATTTAAATCAAGTACTAGCCTTCAAAAATTTTATCTAGGTTTATGTGTCGTACTTATGGCCAAGAGAGGCTGGCCTAATACTCAAAACAAGATTTTTTTGCGATCGAAAAACTTTCAGCCGCCATCTTGGCTTCTCTACAAATAGGATATGAGCTAATATCCCACTAGTAGAGGAGCTAATCATATTACAGAACATTATTAGTCTGATTGCTTAAGAGCTAAAGGTGAAATCGTCATATCCGCTTGGTAGTTGCCCAAATTTGGGGTTGAAAATAAATATACGACATTCGTCGTATTTTGAAATTAAATATGACGTCACGCAATTACTTATTCGGCTTTTGACTGACCATGTAATCTGACAATTGTTTTAAGAATAGTTTTTTCGTAGTCTGATTGGCTCATTAAAGTTTCCGAACAATTTCATGCTGTTCCATTACTAGCAGCTTGTGTCTTCCTTTCTTACAAAGCAAGCGTTTAAACTGACTTTAAAATATTTTCAAAAAATAATAAAACTATTATTTTAATGCTATATAATTTGATCAACTAGCTAAAATTGTAAAAAACCAAGCTTTCGAACTAAACGTCTGTCATCAGGGTATAAAACACTAAATATTTTCTAGCAAACTAAAACCAATGTATAGACAAATTAACATAAATTAACTGCACAATTAACCATGCTCATAATTGGTCAATGAAAGACTTGACCAATTAAGAAAACATCACACGGATCATAGCTAGATAACTAACATTTAGACTACAAAAACAATTAATGAAGCATTGTATTTTTATCTTTGGCGTGATTAACTTTTTTCCTTAACAATAACTGAGTTGTTCCTTCATCCTTCGAATCTGTGGTTTCATCGATTTTCCAGTGTACTTGAGAATTGTCGTCCCAGAATTCAACACAATCGTTGTTTTAAGTCCGTCTTCTTTAAAGTAACTACTTTCTCCAATCATAATGGCCCTTTGCGCGTCGTAGATTTCTTCGCATAGACAGAAGTCTGGTATTTGGTATTCAAATTGTTTTTTCATGATACGTTCTCGTTGTTCTTTGGTGTAATTTGAAAATGCTTTGATGACCTTCAGCATGCCTTCCATTGATTTCATGCGGGTAACTATAAAATTATAGAAACTAACAGTTAAAATTTTAGCAATCAAATTTACTTATACCTTATTTGTACACCCATTACATATATACAATGATTTATAGTTAGGCAAAAGTTATCCTTGCACTTACATTATAACTTGCACTATCCTGGGTATCAGGTTCTATTTTTAAATAAAATCTAAAAAGCCAATATGACTTACCCGTACTATTGCACCCAACTTTGGCTCTGATCAGGTCGTAGGCGTTTTCCAAAGTGATACATATTGGGCACTCGGTGTGAACTAAAGAATATAACCCAGGTATCACTTGAGATGCTCAATGGAGACAGAGACTGATAATCCGAACACTAATGTTAGAAACCCAACATTTGGATAATTAATTCTGATTAAGATTTAATTCTTGATTTAGGTTTATCTTGGCTTCTTTCCTTTTTTCATGCAAGATTATTTCATTTTTTCTGATTATGTTAGTATCTCAAACTTTCGATTGGTCCAGTTTAAATTTACTGCTATTTAAATTTGCATTCAGTTTGTGTGCCTTGGTCTTTGTCGTACTTACTCCTATCTCCGTAGCATTCCGCCTCTCCAATTTTATACATCACTTTTGCCTGATTTTCTGTAAGATTAAATCGATCTATTAGTTCACATTTTCAGCCGAGTTTCATTTTTTAGTCTGCATTAGTCTGCAATACTTTTCTTAATTCGAATCCCAGGGTAATCCTAATTTAATCCCGATCCTAACTTTAATTCTATCTTTGATCTTAGTCATTCCTGTCTCATATTATATTTATTGTCCATTGTAAATCTTTTCACAGATCCCGCTCGCTATTTTCCTAAACATTCCGTTCTCGTTACCAAAATAACCCCGCTTCCCGCAAAACGTGTCGGGAACCCTCGAACCATTACTTGCAGGTTTTGTGATTGGTCAGCAATGAAAGGAAAATAAGTTTAAATAAATAAAAGGAAATTATTATAGAAGTTGATATTCTAAAAAGAACGTATCACAAATAGTGAAGACTATTGTGTAGTTAAAAAGATAAAGACGTTTTACGTTGGTTGCCACTCTGAATTGGGAGTGCCAAGAAAAATAAATATTCTCATTCTTACCAGGTTCATAATAATCGTAGACTTTGACGACGGCGGGTTTGAGTTTCTTAACCAGCGTGTCTTGATGTATGTCGATCGAGAAGGTCATGTCTTTGATCTAAACACGTTAACAACAACCAGTTGGGTAAAACATTATTATTCCAGGTGCGAGTAAACCAATCATGTGTTAAACTATTTTCTTCACATGTTGATACTGGGCATCTGAGAAAATATTTTCGCCAACAAAATTGTTATTTTCTTGCAACTCAATCTCCTGTTATCCTTATGACTCAATCGACCTAAAATCTCATATTCTGTGCAGGTATTAATATTTTAATTCAAAACGTCCACAAATACAACTGATGTAAAGTATATTTTTTGTATTACCTGATCAAAGTAGAGCTGCACGTTCTGTCCATCAATGTCATATCGTTTAAAATTCAACAAAGCATTCTTTTTCAACTGAAATAGAGAAACCTCATGTTTACCATTCGGGAATTGGTCAAATACAATGTCGCACCTATATATATATATATATATATATATATATATATATATATATATATATATATATATATATATATATATATATATATATATATATATATATATATATATATATATATATATATATATATATATATATATATATATATATATATATATATATATATAATGTGCTAGTTTTGGTTAGCGAAATACAAAAGAGTGCTCAATGACATATAGACAGAGCGAAATGTATAATTGTGCAAAATACCTCAAAAACTTACCACTACAGTCTGTTTCATCCAGAGGGAATCTTCAGGTGATAGATCACCTGATATATATATATATATATATATATATATATATATATATATATATATATATATATATATATATATATATATATATATATATATATATATATATATATATATATATATATATATATATATATATATATATATATATATATATATATATATATATATATATATATGTATAGTTTTCTATGGTGGTGCACCCCCCCCCCCACTTATCGATCTCGCCACGCCAAGGGTTTCTAGTTTTTTCACGCCAAAAGTTCAAGTTGTCAATACTGTTATTTTCAGTATTTTTACACCTCAGTGCTTGGCCTAGGTTGTCACAAATTTGGAGCAACTTGCGAGAAGCTGGACGGGAATGCCCAACTTTTTACAAGGTTGCCCTAACAACTATAATGCTGACCTGTTGTAGCAAGATGGTTACAAAGTTGACAACACAAGGCTGTAACAATGTTTTTATTGACTAATGACTGTATATTAATGTTGCTTGAACAACATCACAAATCTGATACTCGCATGAAGCTTGTTACAAGATGTCAATAGCTTGTTTTAAAATGCTTTTTTGACCACCTGGAACTAGGAATTCGACTTGTGTGATAATTCGCACATATTGACTGTGCCGAAGGGAAACGCTATTTCATTATATTTTATTATAAGTGTCAAAGGAGAAGAAAATTACAAAGTACATTTCATCATTATTCTAATGATGAAATGTACTTTAATAGAAAAACAAAATCTTGGCTGTGACGACTTGTTATTCATCGGTCCGATAAAAGTAATATCCAGAGCTCAGATGTGTTGCTAGGGAGACAGTCAAATTTCTTCGCTATCACGCGATTTGCTTTCATCCAATAAGAAGCAAAGATAATTGAACTTTGGCACTTAGTATATAATAATGAAATTTAGGGTGATCGATTACTAGTCAATGCAAGTGGCTGAGCTTTTAATCGTCAATCTTACATTTTTCAAGGATTCTTCTCGCACACTAAATCCCGTTACAAGTTTAATATCAACGACAGCCATGTTTGAAACATCTTCCTTGAGCCACCTTAAATAAATTTCAGATTACACATTACTTCCGAGGGCTGTATATCAAATACATCCCGACTTTCGAGGTATTTAACTAACTTAATTTATGTTTGAAGAGGTTTTGTAACAGAGTCTTTTGACTTTAAACAATTTAAGTCGAGATTTGTCGAGATTTTTCCACAACTTTGATCTAATTATTTATTCAAGGTAAATAACCTATATATAACCCGCGGTACATCAGAG
Organism: Muricea muricata; assembly: GCA_963855995.1. NCBI lineage: Eukaryota > Metazoa > Cnidaria > Anthozoa > Malacalcyonacea > Plexauridae > Muricea > Muricea muricata. The sequence goes on along the minus strand of OY979728.1, from coordinate 5,294,693 downwards.
AAAACCGACTCAAAAATAAATTAATAGCACATACAAATTCGAGCAGAAGGTTAGAGTTGTATATCTGATACAACACGGACGCGAATTTTGCAAATAGCTTGTGAAGCTCTCCAATTTTATAGATCAATTTGCGAAGTAATTTTGAAAATACATCTTTAGTTAGACGAGAAAATCAAAGTTAAAGTGTATAAAAATCAACCGAATTCTGTATCAGAGTATACAGACTCCTTCACGCTCATGATTTCTTTTGTGTTTTCTTTATGAATATTAATGAGTTTCTCTAGTTTAGTTACACAAGTGAATTTCCATATGTGTTTGTTTTCATTTGAAAATATTCTCCTTGAATGCTTCAAAACAACTGTTTCGCCTGTAGAGGCATTATTTAAAATCATTCAACTTGAGCGAAACGAAGTTTAATATAGATCAGTTGTACATCACAACTGATTGGCGATACGCTTTATTGTCAATATTTATGAATGAGTGCATACCATTAGAGTTTCACGTCGTCATTTTTGGTGAACTGCATTTTCTGTATCTGAGATTGTTTAACAGGAGATATGAGACTTTACTCTTACTTTGCAGTGATATCCAGCGTCAATGCACTGCAGGGTGTTCTTTCTTCATCAGGAGCAGATCGTCGTGCGCGGACGCCAACATTAATGTCAAATGCTGGAATATCTTCTGGATCAGGAACATTGTATTTTAGTGTCGCCTAGCGGTGAAAGTTAATTGGTGAAATTAAACCTATAGACTTTTTGGTGAGTAGTACAGTGAGGGTTACCAACTTATGTTTCGCTAACTTAGGGTAATAAAGAGTTAGGTGTTAATGTTTAGTATTCGGGTTGAGGAGAATAATATTAGTTATCGTGGACGAAAATTACCTCGTATCAAAATCAACTTACTGTGTTTGCGTCCTCTCAGGCACCAAAAAGCAAATGATTGCATGCACAAAACATAAATCACTCAGTCTGGTCAAATCATAATATCGAGCATAATATTGTATACTCTTGCATTATATTGCAAATGATTTGGCTTCGGTCAATTTTTTTAGAGCATCATTTTATTCAGGTTTTGGTCGTTTGGCATTGGGCATGCACCAAACATGTAGCAAAATGGTAATTTTCTTATTGTTGTCATCACCTGCTGAAACGGTTTGATCAATAGTTTATCTCGTTTGTCCAAAAGGAATCACAATGAGGTTTTCAACCTATTGCAAATATTTGCTTCTGTTCCTAAAGGGACTCCTTAAAAGTTTTTGCTTAATCAGGTTCCTTGCATAGCAATTGCAAAAGTAGCCATGCAGATACGTGAAAACAATATGCACTTGATGATACGTACGGGCATAAATCTTGCTAAACTGTAAGAACAAGTTGTTAAAGGCCATCGCAGGTTTACATCTTCGTGTCAAAAAATCGATTTTTTCAACTTTATCTATTTTAAAACTTTACTAGACGCTTGGAAAAAGAGAAATTTCTAGCTAAATTTTAGTAAAAACTACCAATATACCAACACAAAGTTCGCGAAAAACTACATATAAAACAATTACGCCATTTTTGCTATTTTATTTGTCTGCAGTGAGCTATTACGCTCAAACAGCTTGGTAAAAATACAGCAATATACGCCGAAGGGATGTTTTTAGCGACTTTAACCTCAGCTGCAACTCGAAAACAGCTTAAAAACCATGCGACTTGTTTAAATGCTTTATATTTGGTTATCCAAAATTTCTATAAATCATAATGGTTTTGGCTCACAATGCAACTGAAATTTTGCTTTATTCAATGGAATAGTAATTGCATATGCAATAGGAAGAAAACTCGATTTTCTTGCATTTCCAAAAAAAAATAGTATGGCCTTACAGCATTTCCTTAAATATGTTTTTAAACTGATTATGACAAGTTGTGCACTGTATCATTAAAAGCTCAATTGTTTTATCATTTTACACCAATTGGCTGAATAAATACAATTTGTCCAGATACTGAATTCTTGTAGGATTTTATTCATTTTATGGTAATGTGCAAATCTAAAGGATTACATGTTTCCTAAAAAGAGAGATCTTTTGTATCGTTCTGCAATAATGACGAGACAATAACGTCATCGTCATGCAAGTCACTGTTCCACATTCTAATGGGTCTTACAAAGACTTATCTAGTTGAGATTACTTCCGAAACATACATGACTTCTTTTGTGAAGCATTTCTTTGTTTCGAAGACGCGAAGTCGAGCGTCCGCGCTACAGATTTCAAACACACTTTTACCTGAATCAACGCACATCCAACACCTTGACCAGATACTTGCAGTTTTCCCGGGATGATCTTAGCAGGAAGCTCTACCGTTTGTAAAGTCAATTTATTATCTTTCGTAACGACGAAATCATGATTGTAATAATTGCCCATCTTTAACGATCCTGACAATTGACTTGATCTGAAATCAGCGTTGTTTATATACGCCTTTTCAGCAAATTCTGCCAACGCTTGCAAAGCAACACAAGTGTCCTAAAAATAGCCAAAACAAGCAAGTTATGCATCGCAATTGATCAGCGATGCTCAACAATCTACATTGCCAATGTTCATAGCATTATATGTCGTCATTTTTACCACAACAATTACATTAAAATGACGAATCAGTTTGCTTTGATGACCAGTAATTCCTTGACACTAATAAGCTAGCTACATTATAATAATCAATAAAACTCCCACCTGTGTTGAAGCAAATCCACCATAGGAATTTCTCTGTTTGGACAACCAGCGAACAATATCTAATGTTTCATCAGTCACACTCGAGTTCTTATGATTTTGCTCATGTAAGATTGCTAGCAAAGCGTATGCAGTCATCTCAATTTCCGCTGAAGATTTATAATAATGGTAGTATCTGTATGGTGATGGCGTTGGCTTATTTTCTTCTGTCCAATACATTAAGTCATCTGTATATAAATAATGAAATATATACGTAAATATATATAAAACCAACAATGTTATTTATAATCTCACCTTTTTTAACTGCTTTATCTTTCAATAATTTCATCATTTTTGAAGCGTAGCTATGTTTGGCTAACATTAACGTGTACGTGACAAGAGCTGTGCCATACGAATCTTTAATAGAATCCAGTCTACTCGTGATACAAGACAAAGCCTTGGACACCATTGAACTCTTTAGAAAGTAAAAAGAAAAAAATTAAAAACATTTTGATGAATTTTCTCTCTGAAGGGTTTTTCCTGCGGGATCACTATTTTTTTTCTCAAAAATCAATGCTTATGTACAGGAATATTTGTATGGCCACCCATTAATTGAGTAAAGATGCTGTACAGTCACGTATACGAACATTGCCCAAATTTCGCATCTTTCGAACCTTTCCTGAGTTGAAAATCTAGTTTGTATTAATTTATAAGCACAGCAATGTTACTAAACAGTGTTGAATATTTATATATGATATCATATTTTAAAAATCGTAAAGCACAAAATATAAAAAAAACACAACGTTTATACATATTACACTATTTTTTCTTTGTCTCTAGTGTTGGCTACTTACAATCGCCATATCTATATTAATTTTTATCTGTGAACTTACCTTTGTTGACTCTCCTGCTTCTAGTAAAGCTGTTGTCACGTAGGCTGTTATTGTCAATTCACTGTTGACGCCACCCTAAAATAGAAAACATAACATAAAAATTCCAGTTATACAGAGATTGATTGCTCCAAAACTCTAATGATCAGTATATGAACCAGAAACTCGTTCCACCTGCTACTTCAAATCACGCTTTGATTTAAAGGCAACTTTGGATTTTTACTGCTACTGCGAGTAATATCTTAAGGTTCACCCCTTGTATGTTTCGCTATCATCATTTTACAAAAAGCCAGGTTCAACAATCAGTCGGTGTCTTAACAATCAACGAGAAATAAAAAGCTGTTAAAACCTCAAAAAACAATTTTAGGACTCTTTAATGATAACTGAATGCTGTCTCATGTCTCATACTACTTCTCTCATTGAAGTACCTGAAGTCTTTTGTTACACAGAGTTCCATATTGTGGGAAACATCCATTCGCCTGCTGTTTCTTCCTGAACCATTCTAGACTGTGTTCCACTTGTTTGTCATCAATAAATATATATTTCTTTGCTCTTGCAAATGATCGAACTACGAACGCTGTCAGCCTATACAGGAATAAAGTGCAGTTCACTCATAGTTAATAAAATAAAAGGTTTGGAGGCACTCCTAAAACACAATGAAGCTCATTATCTATTGTGTAACTATCATTACACAAACACTTGGATTAGTTCTCGTTATGTGTGCATTGTATCTACTCTAAATCAACCAATAGCTATGTCTGGTTTGACTAATTATTGCAGATAATATGTAATAATGCACAACCGAACTCCACCATTCAGCAATTGTTTGCGCGATGATACACTAAGCAAGTGACAGGCCAACTTGAAAGTGGATTAGCGCTAACCCTAGTAGAGTTAATCCACCATTTTCATTTCAATATTTCTTAATTTTCCTCTGCTACTTATTTGTCTAGATATTTTTTCTAGACTGTCTATCCAGACTTTTTTTGAAGAAATGTATTCAATCTTCTGAACAAGCTATTGGGGAATTCTTTTTAATTTTATGTTAAGGTTTTGAAAAACAACCGAATAAATGCTTCTTGGCTGTATGTAAACCTACTACGTAAGAAAGGTAATGAACATGCGAAACACTGCATGCGCAAGGACACAAACTTCACAGGTTCCGAGCCTAGGGGTTTTTTAACTTTTTATTGTAATTTTGACCAAATGTTATCTTGAATAGGTCCAACTTACATCATACTGCCTCGTCTGTCGCTATCACCAAATGCACTGTATGAACCGCTCTTTCTTTTGTATCTCAATTCTCGTTGATAACCTGGAAAAGAAGTAGTTAAATAAGTATTGAGCTTTAGCCATGTAATTAGCAGTTGAGTGTTTTATTAAGATGTTAATTTTAACTCACCAACTTCCATGAAATTTTCTGCTTTACTCTTGATATCTTTAGTGACTTGATCAGTCTTCGTCAGATATTCCATGATGTAGATATTTGGCGCAAAGTTTGCCATATTTTGTTCACCACATCCATAAGGCATGCGCAGTAAGTCTTCTAAGTTGTTCATAGCTGGACCCATAATGTCACCTAAAAATTTAGTGCATTAATTTGTAAATTATAAATATTTGGGGTTCTGTCAGGGACATTTAGTACGTTCGTATGATCAAACATACTTAGCTCAGCAGCGAGTTCAGTTCAACACTGAATGACTTAACCTCTGCATGATCTAACCATAATTAACTGAGCAGTGAGTTCTGTGCAACATCATATCACTTTAAGGTAGCTCACATCCACGAACACGTACTAACTTAAGTTTGTATTATCTAAAACTTTTTAACACAGCAGTGAGTTCTGTACAACATCATATCACTTCAAGATAGCTCACATCCACGAACACGTACTACCTTCGTATTGTCTAAAACTTTTTAACACAGCAGTGAGTTCTGTACAACATCATATCACTTCAAGATAGCTCACATCCACGAACACGTACTACCTTCGTATTGTCTAAAACTTTTTAACACAGCAGTGAGTTCTGCATAACATGCGACCAGTTTAAGGTAACTCATGTTCAAGTCACATGCACTATGTTCTTTAACGCAAGTGAGATTGTAATGAAAAACCATTACCTATAATTGTAACTGCTGGATAAACTGAACCAGGAACGATATGTTTAGGCAATTGAAGGTCAAATTCTTTCTGGTATTCACCATCTCAAAGAAGAATTAACACTTGTTAGCAAACTTGATCCACTTACATTCTAACACGCCGTTTTGAAGTATTCTTACAATTTATTGCTTACCTCCAGGGCAGAAGAATGTTCCTTGTGTATACTCTTTTCTGATTCCTTCTGGCTGAAATAAAGGTAAGGCAAAGTACATGAGGATGCTTGCTTAAAAAGTGGGAGAGAGTAGTGTTGGTAGAGAATACTTAACAGTTAGATTACGAGCTCGAGATTTCTATGAAGTGATAGTTGATGAGAGCGAAGTCCGAATCAACTATCATTTTATAGAAATCTTGAGCTCGTAATCTAATTGTTTTATCGCATATTCACCAGGAATATTGATGTTAATTTTAAAGCAATTTTTCATGGAAAAAATCTCGTCGAGAATGATTCTTTCGCTACTCGGTATCTGTTGAGGAATAGATAGCAAGCAGGGTAGCCAATCAAATTACAGCATTTGCAATATTATACTATTATGATTCTACTAATAATCGATATCTACCATCGAAGGCTCTTTGATGCGCAGCACTGGTTTTCTAACCACACCATCGAGAAATTTGTTCCATAACAACATGAATACCCACATGTGCCGCCGACATTGTCCGTAGTTGTTAACAATATTGTTTAACGTTGTTACACCTGGGCGAATTATTGCGAGGCTTAGTTTTGTCTTCCAATACCTCTACCGCTACCTGAATCTATCTTTCAACCAATCAGATGTATCGCACCTACCCGATTAACCAATAAAATTGTTAAAAAATTAGAGGTCAAAGGAAGAAGTCAAATCTGAACCTCGCTAGTATGGTTGAGTGTTGCTGACCAATTTAGGCAGCAACAACAACATTGATATACATCCTGTTTTTCTCAACCGTGAACAAGTGTAATATCCTAATATCCTATCACTTTGTGTCTTTCCTTCTTAAAATCTGAGTGTATTCATACCTCAACAAGAAGTTTCCGTGTGACTGCATCTTGGGCAAAAACCGTACTGTTTGAACAAAGGCTTGCTGATGACGTAGTAGCCGTGACCGTAAGGGGAATGTGTCCGAGTTTAGCAGGAATGATTGTAAATTTGACTGACTGACCAGCATCTCCACACGCACACATTTTATTGATGTGGTATGACGTCACTTTGTAGTCCGCTGATTTGTGATTTAATTGTAGTTTAATCTGTTAAAGAAAAAATAAAAAAATCATGTAGATACAGCATAATTAAAGAATGCTATCACTATAGATGATAATTATTCTCTCGCTTGTAAACCCCCAAAATGTAGTTAAAGTAAACCATGGTTAGTGGCAACGTCAAAGTCTAAGCCTAACAACACGAATGAGTGTTCTCAGATCACCGATTCTCGGATCACCTATACTGATGAAACTTTTTGCTTAGTAACAAGGGGGAAACATTATGAATTTTTTACAAAAATATTAATAATACAAGACATGATCATGAACAGCACGATTATGAACAATAAACTTCAATTGTAACTATAATATATCAATCAAAATATTAATTTGTGATGAGAAATGTGGTGGGCAGGGACCCTGAAAAAGGCTGATTGTCACATGACCAAATTTTTAAATATATTCTTAAAATTTTATCAGAGCCTTCTACCTCGCGCTCCACCATGGATGCCCTGCAACGAAGTCGCCTATCCATCCAAACTATCTCTGGTCTATATAATCTATATAATAATATCTCTATATACAGTGGCGGATCTAGCGTAAGTCAAAATAAATTACCACAGCTCATTCTAGGATATATTTACATTTTAAAATACCTTCAAGGCAACTTCATTGGTTAGATTTTAGTCTTTTCAAATTCATAACCTATGACATCATTATAAAGTTATTTTGAATTTAAAATTGAGCTGCTATGATTTATTTTGACTTACCCTGGATTCGCCACTGTCTATATAATCTATGTAAGTCGAAAATATTTTCCTTGTTTTCACGGAGTTTTAGAAACACGCGAAAAAGTACGAAAAACGAGAAATTTCGTATGTGCTATAACAATTATCAAACTCCCCGAAATATGAAGTATTTAAAGCTTGCTGGGGACAAACAAACACCATCCATATTCATATATTCGTGTTCACAGACCATATAAATAGAGATTATATAATTATATGAATAAAGACCACTTCCTGTTTGTTGAGCTGGATACACTCTAAGCAAGAAAAAAAAACACTCACCGCTACACAGCTGGGTAGATAGTTGAATACAGTCACGATAACTGGTATCTCTTCTCCTCTTATGACGGAGTAAGGTAGCGTCATCTGAACAAAGAACGGTTGAAATATCTTGATGGTTGCGGTATCTGAGATGCCCAAACCAGTCTTCGCTGAAATAGCGAATCCGTTTGCAACCCATGTTGTGATCGTATCGGGAACAGTAACTTGGAGTGTTTTATTCCCAGATTCACTGCAAAAGTTGAACTTTCATTTTAGAATGTATGCATGTTCCGATACAGAATAAAGGCAAAGATAAATTCCCTATAGACATGTACATCCACAATTTATTCTTTTGGCATGACAAATGCTTCTTTGCAATAGCTTTTATACTCATTGATAAAAAATATTTTATTGCCTACATTATTTGTTTAATTTGCAAATAGGTGGGTTTCACTCAATACTTTCACATAGGACAACGCTTGGTGGTCATCTTTACACATATTGCCGCTTTGTGTCCTGTGGAAGCGAGCAAATTTCGTATTGTACATACGTACCACCAGGCATAAGGTCAACACATATAATAAATAATCAACTCGATCAGATAACTGTATTTCCATTTACTGTAGGTTGACCACCAAGCGCTAAACATATAATGTGACAGAAACCTAGCTATAATATTATATTGCATTGTTACACCTGATTGCAGGCTAATTTAGGCTCATTATATGAATATAGAAGAAAATCACAGATTAGGTAAGAACAGATCGTAACTTGAGGTAAAAAGTTGTCCTATACTGTCGCCATCTTTCTAGCACGTGTTGTCTGCTTGGCAATCCGTTATTTAATATGGTAACACGTCATTGTGTGTCATACCTTTTTAAAAGGCATCTTTATGGTCATTATTGCAAATTTGTTCAATCATTTATAACCGGAGTTGCCTTTGATTGTTCAATCCGAAATGGTCAATCCAAAGTCGTGAAAAAGGGCAAAACATGCACTGATGCAAAAGATGTTGTGTGCCTCAATCTTCCCACCAAGTGTCATGGCGTGGGCATGACGTGAACATCAGAGAAAAATTCAAGGACACGAACTCCAATGAAGTTACACATCTGTTCTTACCTAATCTGGGACAATGTTGGCGCAAAACATTCTTCAATATTGTTTTCATCAACCCTAAACAAGTTGTTCGTTTTTTGCTGTAAGCCGTAAAAGGAACCGCTATAAATGGTGAGTGATGGCGGCAGCCGTTCCCGTTTGAAATCACGACCGTAAAAGTCAATTGACTGCCGTTGTTGATTCCAAACAAGAACCGCTGACGCCATCATTTGCCTTCTATAACGGCTCCATTAACTTCCGGCTGGCGCCCTTATTAACAAAAACGTCGCTTTCTTGAAAGCTCTTTAATAACGCTAACCACTGTGTTTGGGGCAGCCAAACTTACGCCAGTTTTTCTTCAGCCCAAAGCCATGTTTCGGGAAATTCTTTGCGTATTTTGAGCGGTTTCTCTTCCTTCTTTTTCTTTTTTTTGGAGGTATCTTTCTTTGGTATTTCCTTCGAGGTATCTTTCTTTGGTATATCCTCCCAGACCCTAACAGGAACTCTCCTAAATCCACCTCTCCTGGGTCCACCTCTCCTGGGTGCACCTCTCCTACCTCCCAATCTACCGCGGACTACACGAAGGATTCACATGCATAAAAATAACAAACAACAAATCTGAAATAATGGCTCTCATATCTTAAAAAGATAGATTGTGTAGGTTCTTATAATCTGGAATAAATTTTCTTTTTAAGTGGTCTTCACGTGTGTAAGGTGGGCAGTTTTTCTTGCATTTGCATGGCATAAAATTGACAATTTTCCCTGACAAGGAAAAGCAGTATATCGACGCAAATACTTGTCACTTGCTGCTCATTTTCGCTTGCTGCTCATTTTCGCTTGCTGCTCATTTTCGCTTGATATACACCCACATGTTCACGGGAAAAACGAACGACCTTTTCAGTGTTGATAAAAACACCATTCGACAATATTTCGCTGCCCAAATTGCTCAATGTTAAAAACAGTATTGTTCAGCATTGTTACACATAATTGCAGGCTGATTCGGCCTCAACAATGCTGAACAATATTGTTAAACGTAGTTTAACAGCAAAACGTTGTTCAATGCTTTTTTTATCAACCTTGTACAAACTGTGTCATCTTTTGCTGCGTTGTTTGTTGCTGTATTTGCTATCAGTGGACACAGTAGACAAAATGTTAAGTATTTCATTATTGTATTGTGTGAATTGCGTCGTTCTTAAAAAGGGCGTGACGACGACTATCCATAACAGTACCGCGACAATGATGACATGATTGTGGTAAGACTGGTTTTGATGATTTTTGAGGAGGCTCACGCGTTAAAACATGAAACTTTTTTTGCATCCGCTGCCGAAGTCCAAAAATATGACATACGTCCGGCTTTAAAACCTAACGATAGATGTGCTATCCAGTTTCAATACATCGATGAGCAAACTTTAAAACACAATTTTAAGGGGTCTCTTCCGCACTAAACATATCCGCACAAGTCAAATATAATTGATAGGTTGGCTGATACAGGGCCTGCCACTTTTGCATTTTGTGCTGCCATAGCAACTTTAACAAATTGACTTTCCGTAGGAAATAATATAGGATTTGCTCTGAAGAACATTCCTAAGAATCCTAAAAACAACTTTACTAGACACCTCAATGGCAGTCTGTTATGCACAAAAAACATAGGTTAAAGTTTAAATCTTCACAGCTTTTTTTTTTGCTGGCTTGGTGGACATGTATTGGAATTAATTTAATATTGGTTCAGGAGCATTTTAGAAAGTGTGCGAGACTTTTTCAACATAAACAGTATTAATAAGAATAATTCAACCAGAACAATGATAGAGTGGACCAATTTCACACCATTGTTACTTTTCCTCTGTGTAAAATAACAATTTTACCCAGAGTAGAGGAGCTGAAGCTTGATTTCTCGGATTTCGACGTGTTTTGATGTTCCAATATGCGGACATTATTAAGATGGCTCTACGGACCTGGTTTACGTATATTTTGGAAAATAGCAAATGTTGGAAAATTCAGGAGGAAGAGTACTTTAAGCGAAAATCACAAGTGTGTTATGTGCGTAATCTTTTCCTTCGTGTTCAATAGCTTCTTGTTAAAGGAAAGTGATGAATCGCTTGTTTTGCCGTACAGACGAACAAATAAGAACTTATACATAGCACTGATGAAGATCCGAGCTTACGGATCGAAAGCTCTGCAATAGTAAATTTACGTGGTGTTTCCACAAAGCTTAACAAGTATATTGTATTCACCATGCAAACGTACAAGAAACTTAAATAAGAACTTGTCACGGAATGATTACTTGTCTGCATGAGGAGTAAACAAATAAAGACAGCTTCTTACCTCGCTCAAATCTGTAGGTGTAGAAGTATGGGCGCACGTAGATTGGTGGTGGGCACGCTTTTGTATTAATATTTAAATTGGATATGAATACAATGCCAGCAACCTATAAAATAGTTTGAATATGATATACTGGACTCATCGTATCTATTTTATTTTATTTGCATTGGTTAGCTTTGATACAAGGGCTGGGACAACACAACAGCACATGCCAAACACTCCATGTGGGCTCGTATTACTTAACCGATCATATTAACTTTCCCTGCGAGAGGAAATAGCAAGTAAATAGCCTAGCCTAAAGACCGTGAAATTGTGTCTGTTATAGTAAGAGACCGCAATAGCGGCCTTCGTAGAGTGTAATTAATGTGGGTACAAAATAGTAGTGCTTTTTGTCTTAAGTATTCCGCCTTATAGCTAAGGTTTGTGCGATAAGCAGGAACAGTAAAAGCTTGCCATTTTAAAAAAAATGCTGAAAAACGTTAATTTATCGTCATGTTCCATTCAGACAAAAATACTTCCGAGGTGCCCGTTTGAACGTAACAGAACAGTTAAGTTGATAATGTTTCGGTGGTCAGCAAGACAGGAGTTCACTGTACCCGGAATACTCCAATATTTTAGCAGAGCGTTGACCACAAACACAAAAATGAAACACTTAACATAGAATACAGACAGGTTGTAGACCCCCTAAGACATCAGCCTCCTAAGGGTTGGCAGATGAGCCCCTTCCCTTGAAAAATTAAAAAAACATTTTTAAATATGATTTACTATACAAACTAGTCCGACGGGAATTTATATTATAATATTGATATATTAGTGAACATAATAAAAAACTATAGGGTGAAAATAATGAAAGACAGACGATACTTTCTTCTGCAAGCGAAAACTCGAATGAAGACTCTAACTTAAGGCTTGACAGCCAAGAAACGGCATGTTTGCTTATATGGGGCTTGTGAGTTCTCGTGAACATACTTTTAGTTTATCATGAAAGTCGATAAAGATATGACCACCTTCCTAGAATCTCACTTCAAAGACGATGAGCTACAACACATGAAAAATCTATGGGTTGAGGAAACAAAGGCAGAAGAATCCAAATCAGCAAAACGATGGAAATCAAAACAAATATGGATGGAAAATTATGCAAGTAACTTCAACAACCCACAGCTTATCAAGTCTAAACAACAAAAAATCTCGCGCGAATCAACAGATCGAAACCGAAGGAATCATTTTACTAACAATCACAAGCACCAGTATCAAGCACGGCAAAGTAATCGAACTGATGATACAAACAACAACAAGCATTTCCGCAGGAATAAACGCCCTCTAAACCTTCAACAACGAAATACATTCCGAGAAAAACAACAAGAGAAGCAGAGATTCACTAATAGCCGGAGAGCATCGAATCCTAAAGCCAACAAACAGAAATACTGGAATACGAGAATAAATCAAAATCCAATATCGCCAGCGTTCGCCAGACAACCCACATATGCAGAAATAGTACAGCGAGCTCAAAATACCGAAAGAGGGAACCAGAGATACCATGTAAACGAAAACGAAAGGCAACAGAACCATTTTTTAAACCCTCCCTTTCCAAGAAACCACATTCCAAGCCGACGGACCAACATGACGCGGACCACGAACAGACACGTACGCCTGCGATAAACTGTAGGAAATCAGTAGAACCTAAAATTATAAACTTATCAAGTAGAGATCTAACACGGGACGAGATCAAATTACTGAAAAGAGGACTGAAATTTACCCCAACACCACAGGCAGATAAAAAGGGACTCGAGGCCGACATGCAAGAATTTCAAAGAAAACTTCGCCTCCTCGAACACTTTCACGACTACGAATCAACAACTGAGGACTCGATTGTCAAAAACAGATCGAATTTTGTCCCTCCGAAGTCAAATGATGAGTATCTCTCCATTGTACTGAATACCCTAACAACAATACCAGATTCAGCCCCGACAACCAAAGCAAGAAATAATATATCTCGAGGCGAAACCACTGCACTTCGTGATCTAAAGGACGATGACAAAATCATCATAAAAGCAGCAGACAAAGGGGGAGCGACTGTGATTATGGACAAAACTTTTTATAAGGACAAAATAATGGAACCATTGACAGATCACGAAAATTATGTCGAATTAGAAAGCAACCAAGATCGCACGATAATGAAAAATATCAACTGTTTGATAAAGAAGTACCAGAACGAACTGACAAAAAAAGAATCGGATTACATTCAAAATTTTACGTACAGAACATCAAATTTTTATGGCCTACCCAAGATTCACAAATCAACCAGTATTACAACAGCCATCAAAGAACAAAACGCGGACTACATAAAACTACCACCACCTCCAAATCTTAAATTCAGACCCATAGTCGCCGGACCTGCATCACCCACACATCGACTCAGCAATTTCGTTGATATATAATATTGAAACCTTTGTGCAAGCACGTACCAAGTTATATAAGGGACAACTTTGATTTCCTGAACCATATACCAAACAAAGTAACCGAGGATACCATATTGGTTTCCTTCGACGTGATAAGTCTGTACACCAGCATTCCTCACGAACTGGGATTAAAAGCAATAGAACACTTTTTGGATAATTTCCCCACAACTCTACAGCGACCCTTCTCGAAAGAATTCATATTGAAAGCTATTTCTATTGTACTCAAAGAAAACACATTTAAATTTGATGGAAAGAATTATAAACAAGTACATGGAACGGCTATGGGAACAAAAATGGCACCAACATACGCCACTCTCGTAATGGGCTTCCTAGAAAAACAGTTGTACCAAAGAATCGAGGAGAAATACGGAGAAGCGACCAAAACGGAATTTATTAAGAACTTCAAACGATTCTTGGACGACTGTTTTATATTCTGGCAAAAATCACGAGCAGAAGTGGAAATATTGTTCAACATGCTCAACAACATCAACCCAAAAATTCAATTCACAATGGAATTCAGCTTCGAAAAACTCCCATTTTTAGACATACTGATCTGTAAAGAGAACGCAGAAATACATACGGATATTTATTACAAAGGAACAGACAGTCACCAATATCTAGACTTTTTTTCATGCCATCCAAGACATGTTAAACAGAATATACCGTATGCATTAGCAAGAAGAATATGCACCATTGTAACAAAAGACGACATCAGAAACATTCGACTGGGAGAACTAGAAACCTTTTTAACCAACCAAAACTACCCAAAGAAACTTATTAATAATGGAATCGAGAAAGCAAAAAAACTAACAATTGAGGAGCTACGTAATCCAAAGAAAAAATCAGACAACAACAACAAAACTCTCCCATTGGTCATTACTCACAACCCCAATAACCCACAAATCGTAAATATGGTTAGACAGAGCATGAACTTCTTGCGACGCTCAAAGAAAATGGAGTCAACACTCAAAAATACTGATCTCATTGTAAGCAGAAGACAACCAAAAAACTTAAAACAAATTTTAACGAAAGCAGAATTTTCAAACAGCGCGATCAAGAGGGAAATAACAAAGTGCAATGAACCTAGATGCGGGACATGTAACATCATCGTAACAGGCGATTCCCTAATCCTGAAAGGCAATAAAACGTGGACTATACACTCCCCAATGTCATGTTTGAGCAGGGACATGATTTATATTATCATTTGTTCAAAATGTCAAGACTACTACATTGGTCAAACTCAAAATCTACGAAATCGCGTAACTCTACTCAAGGAACAGATAAAACACGAACAGTATAGACATCTACCGGTAAGCAAACACCTCTACAGATGCAACAACGGAATGTTCAGAATAATGCCAATTTACCAATGTTCGAACAATAATAGAATTGAAAGGGAATCTAAAGAAAGTAACATTATATCAATCCTCGAACCAAAGCTTAATGCATGTAATTAAACACCATTCATAACATTCCAACAATGACGTAATACATGAAATATTTCCGTAAACAACATCGTTATGAATATAAAAGATACAATCACACTCGTACACCTCATATAGCACCTGAAGAGCTTTTAGCGAAAACGTTTGTGCAATAATATTGTAAATAAAAAGATTTTGAAACGAGTGAGTTATGTTTATTTTTTGTTGACTAATCAAACTATTCTTATATATATATATGTATATATATATATATATATATATATATATATATATATATATATATATATATATATATATATATATATATATATATATATATATATATATATATATATATATATTCAATATCATTAATTAACATTTTATGATTAGCATAATTAGCACAGATGACAATTAGTGACGTCATATGATGTCTGTCATACGTACGACTGTCAGCCAATTTTTCTTTAAGTTGGGATGGCCTTCTAATGATACATGTGTCGCATGGGGTATTTGCAAAGTGTGGAAGTACACGAAACGGAAACGGTTGAAGTTGAGGGAAACATCATTTTTAAAAAAATCAAATTGGAACCCAAAGTGTTAAATAAGTCTTCTTTAGTTTTCCTATTCTTTTGCATACAAAGCTAAAATGAAGAACAAGTTCTTATACAAAACAATAACAAAAATATGCATATTTAAAAAAAGTATATATGCTGGGACGTAAATTTGGCATAAGCTTAAGAGGGGTAAACTTATTTTTGCCCGACGATGGAGAAGGTAAAAAACTATGTTGTGTAATCTAGATTGCTATGAAAACAATGGATGACATCTATAGTTGGCACTTGGCAGCGAGTGAGAAAATGTTTTAAAATTTGGAGCCTTAGACGCTAGAAATGTTCAGGTTTTCCTTTACTTTATCGAGACCTGCCCGACAAAATCACTATTTGTAAATATTAGGCGGTGAGACACCCTCTCCCCCACCAGTTACACCCCTTTTATTATATAACTAAATTAAAAGTGTTCACCTCCTGTTATGTTAGCCCCCTTGGATTCCGCCCTCCCCTCCGAGTAACAAAAACCAGCTCCCAGATGGCGTTATTTCTTTATCTTCCTGATGTATTGGAGAGGTGTATTTTAGAGAATTGTATTGGAGAGGTGTATTTTAGAGAATTAAGAGGTGCCTGTTTTGGAATGTGTCTGTTTTGACATGCGCTTTACAGAGGTGAATTTCTTGTTTGTAATAAATCATATAATTATTTTTAAGGGATTCAAAACTCACATTAAACGCCTCAGAAGCATCATCGTAACTTGATGTATGGCCCCAGACTAGTGGTGTAATTCTACGTTTTCCTCGCCATCTGCGATTTCTTTGACATTTCGGGTTGCTATTTGATGCTCTACCTTGGTTGGTTTGTAGATATGGGCGTATCTGAAAAGAAAGCATAAAACTTAAAACTTTCACGTTTCTAAATGATCACTCCTGTCCAAGTCTTTGTTTTTAGGAAAATCAGAAAATCGTCCATATGTGCGTTTGGTCTGAATCAAATCGCAGGTAGGGAGGTTGTATTGATGCATCGTACCACCTTGTAGGACTAGTGTACATTTGATGGTTTACCAATTTTAAATTTTAAGACGAGAATACGGTATACAATGTGAGATATTAATTTTTTCTGACCACGCAAGTGGACTGTTAACTTCTGTACACTAATACTTGGAACTGTACAAACCTTTTCTTTTGTTAATTCGTTTCCAGCCTTCAAAAGAAGAAGGCTCTTATCCACGGCCACAAACGCAACACGTGATCTGGGAGTGGCTTTGAAGATCAAGTTCGTTTTTTCTCCTGGTTTTCTTTCGTCGTTCTCAAAACTCACTGACACCTGGCGATGACGACAACGATGGTGAAGACATGAATATTAACAATACGATTTTACAACTCCTCAAAATCTTGAAAGCTTGACAGCTTCCTGTTTATTGACCAATCGGAATGCTTACGAATAAGATATAAAATTCAACGTTTTGAAGGAAATTTCCTGCAATTGTGGAAACCCTAAACAAACCTGATATTACCAACAAAGTCACTTGACTTTCTAATTTTGGAAAAACTATAACCAGCAATGCGGGGATACTTTGTTGGTAACCTGTTATTGAAGACATAAGATATTCACCGTGTAGGATTTACCTGATTCTCTAGTTTATCCTCGACATCCAACTCAACACTATCAGCCACCACTTCCTTGTCTTTTCTCACGTAATAAACCATCACCCGACATGATGGCACCATTTCCATTCTCACTTGAAATTTTATGTAAAACGTTTCTACCAGCGGTCTTAAGCCTAATTTCTTGAGTGGTTTCGGCTTAGGTAACACCCACCATCTTCTGGTGAGAAAACTTGTAGGGTTACGGCTATTTTTCGTTGTGGCATTGCTTCTTACCTCTCCGACACTTGCAGGACTTGTTGTAGGGTTCGGGTTTGGGATGTAATCGTGAAACCGCTGGCGTGTATCAGTTTTTACTATATTGCCTTTGCACATGATCTGAAAGAGATAAAACTTGGTCAAGTTTTCTTTATAAAAGTCAAGCTAAACATGGCGATCGTATAGGACTATGATTCTGGTGCATGGAAACGTCGTCTATTTGTTTTGCTCGATCGCATGAACCAGGAGAAAAAAATCCCAAGCAACTTGTCGTTTTATCTATATAGAGCTAAATGCGTCTTGCGCTTAGTTATAGTTAGCTCAAGTTAGGTTTTAAAGTTGATTTAGTTCTGCCACAAGGAAAGGGTGAAGACAAAAGCATAAGTCAATTTCTTGGGATCTTGCATGTATCACTAAGCGCAAACATTTTCACGGGGTTATTTCACGTTTCTAACGTGACGTGTGCCGTTTGAAACGCGACGTTTGCCATTATAGCTGTTACTCTTTAAAATGATCAAAACTTTTGTATCATTTGAAATCCTATAAAAGCTTCTACTCCACGAAATTAGTATATTTTCTAATAATAAAACTTGACGGCTTTGCGCCGCTGGCTACGGGATAATTTTGTATCATGCAGAGGAAATATATGTACGTTGATGTTCCGTCGAGCTCAATGCCAAGTTAAGGCCGACAAACACCTGTATAGAGCTCTTTATAGAGTTTTTTGTAGGAAGCAAACTCATTTTATTATTTATTTGTTCTTCCAGATCAACAAAAAGTTCAAATACTTTGTCTAGCCTTTTGGTCTCCTCAACGGAAACCATTTTTGCGAAGACTATTAGTCTTTGATAATGGTTTCCGTATAGGAAACCGAAACGTTAAGCAAAAGTATTAAACTTTTTGTTAATCTGGAAGAACAAATAGGTAATAAAATTATATTGTATCGATTTCAACCTGGATTCAAACCCTTCAATGAAACGAACTGATGGCAAGCAGAAGTTATTTAATTTTAATTAAAACGGGTGATTAATTTATCTTGTTTATAGTGTATAAATAACCACTCACAGTATAGTGAAAGTCGATTTCTCTTTCAGTGTTTTTTCGAACGGTATAACGGACCTTCACGAATGCTTCGCTGTCAATCTAGACAAAAACATTATGCTGAAAGTGTTGGTAAAAGTTTCGATTTTTATTGTTATAACAATAATGTTTGTGATATGGACGATGATGCTGATGATGGTGATAATGATTATGTTAACTATTATCATTCAAAAAAAACGATGTTGATGAGGATGATGATGACGAAAGTAGTAATGGTGATACAACTGTATCCACAAGTGTTGATGTAACTATATATCAATACGGAAAAAATGTTTCACATTTCTTTTATAATATAACACAAAGTTACTTTAACGGATGAGCGACGGGGATTATTCTGTGTTTACATTGAGTTGTGTAAACAGCGTTCAAAATTCACAGATGCTATATTCATATAATAATCTATAATTTATATTACCCTGGCAGGGGCGCTGGTCGTTTTTATTACTTCTAGATAGCTAAGGCTTGGAGAATACCAGGGTTTGGCGGAAAATGTCGTGTACACTGGAGAGCTCCATATTTTCACTAGATAGGGATTTGCGTCCAGCAGTTCAGCCTGCAAAGAATAGGAAAATATAATAAATAAAACCCAATCAATTGACTAATGAGAATCCTTATACAAGTCTTCTCAAAAATTCAGGAATTCAGTCAGTGTATTGTTGGGTTCCTTTGAGGTTCCGATACAGCCTGTAATCTTAATCGCAAAATCCTGCTATGACTCGATGACAGACCCGATCCTTTTTGACTATCTGTTCTAATGACAGAAAAATCACATAATTCGCAAGTGTGTGTATGTGGTCACGTGATTTGAGATGTTTCTAATACTGTTCTTGTTCAAACATTCTTGCCCCACTATTGAGTGGTTTCAAACAGTGATAAAAATGAAAAACGCTGGTCAATTTGTATCTTTGCTTCGACGTAAAAATACTACATGAAAAAAGTAGTAAAAAGAATTCCTACCTTAAAAGACAATGTTTGAGCATTGTAAGTGGCGTCATCAATGGAATCCGTGATTAAGCCATTTCTAGCAACCAGAGTTTTATCGTAAAAATTACCAGAACGCGATCCACGTTTCACTGTAACACGAATTTTAGTCCCTGTTGCTGGTGAGCCGTCAGTACGCGTGACTTTAAGCTATCAAGCATAGGGATTGAGGTATTAAAACTAAAGACCATTTTCAACAAAATAGCTTACTATCTTAATTTATTCAAGGTAACACTTGGCAAGTGTTCGGGAAGTGATAAACTTGATTCGCAGACGTTGGTTTTGAGTACCCGAAGAACCCAGGAAGCACAAAAGATACCAACTAAATTCTGTTTACATGCATAGTCAAATCACAGAGCACGGCTATTAATTACCTGAAAACCTCCTGAGGCCCACATATCCAAGCACTAACAATACCTAACCTGGCTTTAACAAGTGGTTAGAGGCTATGCACTGGCCGCATTTGTCAATCTTTCTGCCTATAAAGAAGGCGCATTTGCTCGCGCGAGGTAAAAAGAAAAGGTGGACGACGTACGTACTTCAAGTATTGATATCTAATTGATCGTTAGATTACTCCAATTGATCATTAGATTGCTCCATTTCTATGGGATGATAGTTAAAAAGGCGTATCAAAGATCATAAAATAACCTACAATGCATGCATGTAATTGTTTATTTGCCTTGGCCAATTTTGAAAAATATAAACCAGGAAAACTATTCTTATAGTTATTCTCATAGATCATCCTCAAAAATTACCTACCACATATTTGAAGGGTAAACCAGGTTTAAATTTAGTTGAAGTGCCACTAAATGATAATTCAACAGAGCGTTTCTTTATGCCGTGTTTTACAGCCTGTTTTTTCATTGTGATTCCTGTTGAAGATTCTTTGACTTGAGCATCGATACTAAATTCTGTTCCGGGAAGATATGTTATTTCTCCAATTTTGAGTTCTGCTCGTTTGAGAGAGATATCCGTGCAACCCTTGATCTAGATGTATAAACGTAAAAAACGAATATTAAATCTTGGGATCTGGTCGATCATACATGTTATTGCACACAGAGGGCTGGCAAGTAAGAATTTACGCTGAGGAGTTTCATGACTCTTATGCAAAAGAGCAACAGAGCTGTATGAGACGTGGTTGGGGTTATCGAGAGTCTTGAGATTTGGGTTGAATTGAATAAATGTGCTCAATTCACAATTCGGAAAACGTTATTTCATTCTTCAGTTTTCTGAATGGACTAGTGAAGAGGAAAAACAGATACAAAAAGATATTCAGACAGAATGAGGACATTATACCTCTCTTGTGATGTTGTGGCATATATTCACATAACTCAGTAGTTTTCTTTGCTTCAAACATAAAACGGCATTAAGTGTTCCTTTTACGTCTTTACCATATGTATACCTATGAAACGGGTCAAACTGTTACTGCGATTGTCTTGGGGTAGTGATAGTGGTTATGACGTGGTGGTGGATGTGGTGGTGGTTGGGATGGTGGTGATTGTGGTTTAGAAGTTTAGTTGTAGTGTTAGTTAGGGTCGTAGTTGGGATGGTGTTGATTGTGGTGGTGATTGTGTTTATGAATGAGGTGGTAATAGTTGATGGCGGTAGTGATAGTTGATGGCGGTAGTGATAGTAGTTGTCGTGTGGTAGTACTGGTTAGGATGGTGGTGATTGTAGATTAGTGATGTGGTAGTGGTCGTGTTAGCGATGGTTGTGGTTGGAATTGTGGTGGTTGAGACGGTGTTGTTTGTGGTTTAATAGTGATGGTAGCGGTTGCGATGGTGTTGATTGTGATGTAGCAATGATTGATGATGTTGTAGGGGTGGTAGTTGTAACCCCGGTGTTGGTTGTGTTAAACAGACCCCACCAGCGGAAGATTCTTATATAATTGCTCCCTCGTTAGATCCTGATTGGGGAGTATGCGAGTAGTGTTTGGTCTCCCAGCGCTATAAAGTGCAGGGGCAACTATATCAAGCCCGTTTCGCTTAAAAGATGGTTAAGGGAAATGTACCTAACCCTTTCATATATTCTGTAAATGACTGAGCTTAAATATCATGCACTAAATATGTAGTTTTAGACATAATTCTTCTATCTATGTTAAAAAACTACTGCAGAAATCAATAATGGGTCCTATACCCATGGAAAACTATTTAGGTCGTATATCTACGAACCTGCCTATAAATAGCGACGTAATTACGACGTAGTTGTGACGTAAACTACTCTTTTCAAGTATAAGCAAGAATACTTTTGTTTGGTCGTCTAATCTAAAGAACAGTCCTCCAACAAAACTTAAACCTTATGTCGCAATATCGAAATTTAGGAATGGTCTTCATAGATATTATGAGGCAAAATTGCCATTTTACTGCCGACCTAAGCATCTTACTTGTTTTAATGTTTGTAATTTTTATATGTAATGATATTAATTGTGACAAATTAATTAAAATAAAAGAAAAATTACTGTGCTATAAGAGGTAGAAACTGGATATAAATATTAACTGCTACTTACTTTGCGCATATGGTTGTTGTAAATTCTTTCTGATCCAGCGCCATGTAGGCTGGTGGTTTGATTTCCACTTCAAATTTTGGTAGAACTAAACACGAAACATTGTATAAAAGATTGTGTCATTTTTTCATTGTTACCTTGTATTTGGCACGGATAAATACAATTGCTACAGGTTTGCAGATACAATCTAAACAATGTTCTCCCTTCACGCGATCTGTAGCCATGTGACGGTCCCAGAGATACGACTGTTTACTAACCATATTTATCAACTTCAATGGAGGCTGTTTGTCTTGATTTCTAGAAAATAGATACATTGTTTCTTCATTACTAGAAAGCGGCTGTCAACATGTCGAACTCAACTTTGTCGCAGCACAAGTTTGAAGTTTGGTGATCAGAAAACAATAGGTCAGTTCAGGCATCGACGCATTCTCGCCTGCCTACTGATGTAAATGAAAAATTCTGTTGTTGTTTCAACGAACTAATGGTAAGTAATTATGTTTCAGACTTGGATTATTAACAGAAGGCGATATAACAAGTCTGACATTACAGGTTTTCACAGTTTGCTAGAGCTGCTGCAACAAAAAAACGTTGTGCGACTGTCTAGACAACGAACAGCTTGTCTTTGCATTTTTTACGTACGTAGATCAATAGAAAGTAAACTTACACCAACAACCGCAGCTACTGTATATGTTCCAAGAACTGGCTCCTTTGAAAGTTGAAGTTCCAAACTTGCAATGCCATCTTCTAATTTCACATTATTCCATTGTTTAATTTTTGTCTCGGACACACTCTGCAAGATTGTTTAAAATTCAGAATGGTACATTTTTTAAGAGATTGGCTGGACAGACGTCAATCTTCGTGTGTATAAACAATGTGACCAAAAAATGCATGAGTATTTTCATGCCATGCCCCAATGATATTTCTCACTGGTGGGCAAAAACATCTCGCTGTTGTTTGTGCTTTGCTCAAAAAGGGTTGGTAAAAACGTTGTTGACGTCTAAAACATGCTTATATATTTTCCGTCCCATTGTTTATATATTTAACAAGAGGATGACGTATAGAAAAGACATGATTCCAGTAGCGTCGCCAGCGCGATAAGTGAGGGGGACATATTCATATATTCGTGTTCTGCACAATTAAATTCTTTTGAAGTCGATTCGATTTCAAAAGAAATTAATCGTGCAGAACACGAATATATGAATATGTTCCCCTCACTTATCGCGCTGGCGCCGCCACTGCATGATTCAGAATCTTTAGTTGTTGTTTCCGACGTTGAATGGTTGAACAGAACAATTTTTGATTTGCTTACCACTTGAACTGTTTCAAGCTAAATACAAAAAAAATGGAGTTTGAAAAACACGACTATTAATTATCCCATGGCAGAAAGTAATTATTGCAGAAGACCTTTACTCACTTTCTTCCCATTCGGTTTCAAGTGCTTATTAAGTGATATGATTCTTATACGAACTAGAAAAATGATAAATTTATAAAATCTCAATTCAAGTCGAAGCAGGAACGCACACTACATATACTGCATTATATTTTTCAAAAATTTTGTCTGCTGTAAATAAAGCGCAAACGACAAGCATACTTTTCTGTCCTGGTTTATAAATTGGTTTATCAGTTTGAATAAAAATTAACTGTTTCTGTTCTTTTGCCTCCACCCTTTTTGAGCTAGTTTTCACACCACACACTGTTGCATCAAGATCGAAATATTTTTTTTGGATAGTCGTTCTTCTTGGAATCTAAAAGAATATACAAGCCTATATGTCACTACAAGTTTGTAAAAACATCTCGGTAAATTTATTACTCCAAAGCTTTCGAGCCGAACCACATACGCTGGGACAATAATGCCATGCATGTTGGAATTCGTTGTTTCTTGCATATACAGATCAAATTTTATTAGTAGGTTTCAAATATGACATTAGCAACAATTGTATTTTGATATTGTCAAAATTATCCCTTATTCCTAATGATATCTTGAATCAAGTGACAATTTTTTTAGCGCGAGCGTACGAAGTGCTAACTTAGCTTGAGGAAAAGTTGTTGTTTACCAGTATGCTATATATAGCTATTGCTAAAACTAAAATATTTCTTTCAGATTATGTCGACAAGCCTATTTTGTGATAACTAAGACGAGGGTCTTCAATAAGTTTTGCGAGAGGCAGGATTACGGGATGGAAAATATAGGGAGCGTGATTCAGGATTGTTTATAGTTAGGAGCCGCGGAATTTAAAAGGCGAACGTGGTACAGGAAAGGAATGAAAACAACATTGAGATGTGGGATTTAGTACTTTTACCGAACGGGACGAGTCGAAAAAACTCAAATGGATACGGGATTGAATATGCCTATTGGGGACACTCTAAGGTTTTGTGAGGGACCTTTTTTGAACCCTTTAAGGCCTTGCTCAAATTATCCTAAGATAAAGAACTGTTTACATGGGGGAAAGCTAGCCTTGGTCATGCTTGTGAATAGATTACTCTGGAATGACAAACTAATATTTTCATCAAATTACGAAAATATTGCTAATGAAAACATCTTGATAAACGCAAGTAGTATTTTATATTATGATTCTAAAAAATAGATTGAAGTTGATTGCGAGCTATAGATGTACCCCTTTTTAATTCGATCCGGAGAATTAAAAACTAAATCCGGATAAATTCCTTTATATTAAGTATTACACAACAGTTCTTGGTTTCCTAAATGATATCAGGGGCCACTCTATTTTATGTTATTATAATTAATCATTTTTTGTTTCCGTTGTATTTTCCATTGTTAATTTAATCATTTGTTTTTCTGCATAGGCTAACGAAAGAATTGTTGCTAGAAACTGCAACTACACTAATGACACACAATAACTAACATTTTTCAGTGATTAAATTTAAGATTGAATTTTAACGCTATCGGGTATCAGCATCCGTGTCCGGTACCGCGTTTTTTACCATGCCGACAGTAATAGCACTGATCCACGCACCAAGGCGGAGTGCGGATCGAAAGCTTTGCCGCAATAGATTTACGTTATGTCTCTACAAAATTATAGTAATTTTGATTTTCTCCATGTTTAACCACAGACAATCAAAGAAATAAACTTGGGAAACGCAAAACCCTGTAACTTTGGAACCCTGTAACTTCACTTTAAACATATATTCCTAGACATTGTTAGGCATGTTGTGCATCATAGTCTGTCTTTTAACTTTATTTAGGTGTAAAAAAGCAAACATGAACGCTGAATGTGTCTGAGTGGCCAAAAATTCGCCACAGATTTTTTACACATGCAAACGTTCAATTGTGATTTTAGTGGACCTTTTTACCTCCCGAAATAGGTTTAAAAGTCTATGGTTCCATGTGCATATATGTTCTTGTTTAAAATATGTGAGTACAAGGTCATGGAATATTGCCGACAATCGGTGACATTGCGCAATGTTTACACTCACTGACTTTAATAATTTACTAAGGCTAATATTTTTATACGATTAGTTCATGGGCGTGGAATGTTTATATAGCTGAGCTGTATAATATGTATTATTGTTGTTTAGAATTCTGGTTTTTATTTTATTTTAATTCTTTTTGGTGTTTGGGATTACGAGCCTTCTCTCGAGACTCCCGACAACATATTTAAAGTGAAGTTAGAGAGTTCTAAAGCAAAGCGTATCAGGTTGTGTTTCTCAGTCCATTCTTTTGTTTTCATTTCTCAAACTTACAAAGAATAGGCCAGTTTACACTTGTAATTTTTTATTCGATTTCCTACGTTTTACTATTACAAATCGGAACCATACGAGAAATAGCGAAACTGAAGTATCAAAACATAAGCAAAAAAAAAGAAGCTCAGAGATCTACTAAAAAATTTAAAATTAAGTGCTCCTCCAGCTTTAATCAAAATTTAGATCAATTTTTGTATGGGTGTGTTTGTATTGTATTTTACCCTTAATTTAAGAGTTCCACGTTCACCAGGTTCAAATGTACCACTAGCCCTCGCGGCGGTCGTTCTACTTCCTTCAGGTTTGAGTCTGACTTGAACTTGGCAAGGTTTTGAACCAATGATGAGAACCGTCACTTTTTCCTCTTCATCAACACGATAGAAGGCTGGAGACGTAATCAGATACTGTGGCCTGTTTATTTCAACAGCGCTAAATGCAAAACATATTAGAGTTTTATTTATAGCACTAATATAAATATTAATTTCCCTTGATGAATTCAATGTTACACCCTGATGAATGATATTAAGTTTACCTATATTAATACTAGATATTTTTATTATTGCTAAGTTGTTCTTCCTTTTGGGTTCCATGGTACTAAGCTAGAGAAAATTGTGAACTGCACTAACTTTACTTATGTATACTGCATAGTTCTCTCAGTTCTACACTATACTTCCACCCTACTGTCTTGAAAGCTAGGTGTAATAGCAGCGCTATTTGTCGCGACAAATTAAAAAACAAGTCGTACCGTTCGTAACTGTCTGATGACGAATTTTGATAGCGTTAACGCATACCATTGACATTGTAACACAGGTTCTTTACACAGAAAGCAAATGCTGCGGCAAAAATATGCGAGGTCGTGCAATTGTGAAAGTAATTAAAAACCAACTCACTTAATTTATTAAATTGCAAATTTATACCCAGGTCATTACAGACTTCCTGCGAGCGTGTATTGCATGGAATTCTAGCATATAGTTATAGAATTTCCTTGGTTTGAAGGTTTATACATGTACAAAACAATAGAACTCTCATTATTTATATCATTTTCATGGTTTATGCAAAATTGATAGATAGATCGTTCTAGAAAAACCTTGGTATCTAGTCATTCGCATCATTTACGTATTTATCCTACACTGCCTACGCACCGCCACTACTTTTTGGTTTTATCCTAACACATATTAGATCCCTGCGCCGTACGGGGAAACGGTAAGCTGTAAAACATGGAATCTAGAATTTGGAATCTCGGAATCTTGGAATCATGGAATCATGGAATCATGGAATCTTGGAATCATGGAATCATGGAATCTTGGGATCTTGGGATCATGGAATCTTTTTACTTGTATTGGCGCAATTTAAAGATGCAATTTTTTCCTTTTGAAGGATGCGAAGGAGTGGATTACTTAGTGATGTTGTTTCATAAAACATTTGTAACTGAGTTACTCTTTCATATCCTTCAAAAGGAGCAAGTTACGCTTAAAATCACCGCGAAAATCACCCTTTACCATGTCTTTAGCTATCATCATAATATATAACTGAATGACACAGAGAATGACAAATTGCCGATGTTTCGAGCGCATATATTCTAAGCAGCAGCTGCGACTAACTGTAACAAAGCAAAGGACAAGGATTACCGAAGGCTATGCCACCGAAGTTTTGCGAAGTATTATATATTTTTGTATTGGTGCGGTTTTGAAATTTTAACCACAGACTTCAGTTCGGCTTGGTTACTTAACACGTGGAGATACAAATTAAAGCGTATACCAAATTAATTTCATTAGCCCCGTGCATTGTGTTACAGTTATAAAATCACAGCTTTATAGTTGATGTCAATTGCATCATAATCAGGATTCCGCAGTCGAAAATAAACTGCTTCACTGCAGTATTTTTTATATATACCTGTATATTAACATGAAACGTTGAGTTAATTAAATATTCACAGATCTATCAGTGGCCCTTGAAATTTGGTCCCGTCAAATGCAGTTTAGTAAGGCAAGACGCCTCAAACGCCTAGTATTTCTTTTAAACAATATGGCAATAGTGAAATCTTCCTGGTATATACGTTTAATTAAAATGACGCTTGTGAAATACAACAAGCCGACGAGCTAGGCTTAGCATTGTTCGCTGTTTCCTTCCGCACAGTTGAGTAGGTGTTACGTTTTGGTCGCAGCTGCTGCTTAGGATATATGCGCTCGAAACATCGGCAATTTGTCATTTTGTCATTCTCTGTGTCATTCAGTTATATTATGGTGATAGCTAAAGACATGGTAAAGGGTGATTTTCGCGGTGATTTTAAGCGTAACTTGTTCCTTTTGAAGGATATGAAAGAGTAACTCAGTTACAAATGTTTTATGAAACAACATCACTAAGTAATCCACTCCTTTACATCAAATTGCATCTTTAAATTGCGCCAATACAAGTAAAAAGATTCCATGATTCCATGATTCCAAGATTACATGATTCCATGATTCCAAGATTCCATGATTCCAAGATTCCAAATTCCAGATTCCATGTTTTACAGCTCATTGAACTCATCAGCACTAATAAGACACCGTGTCTGTAAGATGCCTCCAATATGTTTTTGCAGTAATTTGATATGGAAAATTAACCTGTTTAGGTATCTGTTATTTTTAAATTGACCACATTTCGATTCGTCCGTCACGTAGTAGAGTTGCCTTTAGGGCGTGTAAGATCGTCAATAATGTCAATAACACAGCCACGTAAGTATATATATACCTCGCTGAGTTAGAATTAGGTGGAGGCAATTTGTTTTGAACTTTAATATCACGTTTGATCAGGATGTTATAGTTATGGTTAAAAACATGCCGTTATACACTCTCGCTATTTTTACAATCTTGAATATAGCTATAAATTTAGTCTAATTCAATCTGTCAAAAACCCAAAAAGTATTATGTAAAAAATAAAATGAAAGTTTGTGCAACTTCTCTTCTTTCTTCAAACAAACTTTTGTTGAAAGATACTTAAACGACAAACTTCTACTGTAGTTAAAAATTATATTTGTCTGTATTTTGGATTTGCCATTTACAAATTCAACTGAAAACTTTAGAATTCAGTCGTAAAGCAATTCCTTAATGCCATTATCACCCATGGAGAAAAACGTGCAATGAGTCATGTTTCAAATTTAAACGACGTGTAGATGCAAATTAATTTGTCAAGATCAATAAAAATCTGCTCTTTCAATTACACCAAACACAAATCAAGCAATGCATGGATACTGCAGTTAGGACGAAGGGCGCAAACTGCATATAAAGGGAAGAACAAATGTAGCTATATCCACGTGATTGATGCTGATAGATATCATTGCTGTTACTAAAAATATTTAATGATCGATTGTGACATTGTTTACAAAAATTTACTTGGCGTCTCCATAAACATAAACAGGAATTTATCTTTGTCGGTATAAAACACATAATCTAATAATCTAAAAGGGAATAAAAGCTACTGCTCATCAGCATGGGATCACAGACCTCCAGTCTACTTTATCGTTGAAATCGGCGAAAACCCTTTATGTCTGACGTCAAAACTTGCATATTAATACACATCAGTTAAAAAAGATTTACGGATTACGGGCTACTTATTAGGCAACTAAAAATTTATGTGGCCAAACTAGCGATATATAATAGGGCTATTCAGTATTGTGTGCTATTATACTGGTGAAAAACAATGCTCCTTTGTAGCACTGAAATCCTAATCTCTTTATGGCAAGTGTTCATGAATCTTGCACTACTACTCAAAAACAACATTAGTGCAAGATTTGGCACTTGCCACTTGCCATAAAGAGATTAGGATTTCATCATTACTACATTACTACAAATTTATATGATGTTCCCATACAACTACACTGGGTGTTTTTATGCAAATTACAAAGAATTTATGAAGACAAATGTGATACCCAATTTTACTCGACAGACAGTCTTGACATCTGACCTCTTACTCTCAATAATTTAGGTAGTAACACGCATTTTTTAACTATTATTACAAAAGCATGAAAAGCCTAAAGTTTGCAAATCTTAGTGTAATTTTGTTCCCAACATAACAAACTAATGTGAAAAGTTAACTGGCGTAAGTTTCCAATTATGCAGGAATTATCGCGAATGAATAAGTACGCTAATGAAGTAGCACAATACAAGATATATACAACTTGAACCTAAACCAAAATCTGTGAACATGAAAACATGTTTAGTTTACATACCTGCTTAACGCAGCAAGAAGCAATACAAGCGCAATGTGTCCACGCATGTTTGACTCGATAATAGCAATACTGGAGCTTACTAAACATCAAATTTATAGGCTGCGCAACTCCCGGACGTACGTCATTCCAGCTCTCTCGGCTTCCAAACGACCACAAACGCGCTGGTATGTCATCATAACAATGTCAATTTTATACAGTTTTAAATGTCGGAAATACCCCTTTGTAAGCTTTCAACAGTTCATAACGCCATAATTCCTTGGAATGTTGGGAAGTCTTAACACAGGCTTACATGAAAACTGAAGCTGAAAACGTTCTCTGATCGTAAAATTTATTTTAACACGAGCTTTCGACTGCCAGTCTGCAGTCTTCGACAGAAATACTAAATATAAATTTATTCTACGGATATAGCTTCTAGGACAGTGGTTTACAATTACAATGACATGTAATGCGCAACATTTACCAGAACAATATAGATTTTTATTAAAAAAGAAATGTCATAGTTTTATATTCATAAGAACACAAATTTTATTCGAGATCAACACAACATCTACCAGAACAACATAGATTTTTATTAAAAAAGAAAGGATCATAGTTTTATATTCATAAGAACACAAATTTTATTCGAGATTAACACAACATCTACCAGAACAACATAGATTTTTATTAAAAAAGAAAGGATCATAGTTTTATATTCATAAGAACACAAATCTTACTCGAGATTACGTAGGCGGAACTATTTATTGCCTGCAATTGTAATTGTAAACCACTGTCCTAATAGCTATATCCGTAGAATCGTTTTATATTTAGTATTACTTTACCTGTCGAAGACTGCAGACTGGCAGTCGAAAGCTCGTGTTAAAATAAATTTTACGACCAGAGAACTGTCGGAGACTTTCGAGTTTATTATTAAGGAACAGTAGACATTATATAAATAATCATATAGAATTCGCGTATTACGGTAGTATATATAGTCATCGAATATTATAATCATTAGTAGCATATAGATATGTAGTCAAATTAGCGTAAACGTGCATGATGTGGGAACGAAAATGCATCGTAATAATCTAGGGCCTTCGTAACCACACACAGACATGGCATAGCAACGAATTATCTAAGGCGCAGACGGAACGTATGCGTAGAGACTTCATGAATTTGCATATTTTCCGTAGAGAACTTGCGCCAGAAACCACAATGACTGCTCAAAAATTTAGTAAAAATATAACCTGTAAATGATAGTTAAACACATTAGAAGAACCATTAGAAGAACCATTAGAAAAACCATTAGAGGAAGATTGTTGGATCAAACGCTAGCTTAGAACAACAGTTCGCTAGTATTACTCATTGATTGTAACCGAAACTGTATAACAGATACGGTATAATCTAATGTCAACGTGACCTAGAACGTACGTTTTCAGCAACTTATTATGAACC
This sequence comes from Muricea muricata, assembly GCA_963855995.1. Taxonomy (NCBI): domain Eukaryota; kingdom Metazoa; phylum Cnidaria; class Anthozoa; order Malacalcyonacea; family Plexauridae; genus Muricea; species Muricea muricata. Next base: position 5,263,110 of record OY979728.1, on the reverse strand, counting down.
CTGGTTGCGCATCCAGCATTTTTAATATTGTTTATGATAGTTGGTCTTTAATTTTATATGTTTTAGTTGACTAACGGCAGTATGCGATGACTTTATCTTTCATGATTTTATGTGTTTTTCGTGAGTCCAGTCTGTATGTATATCCAGTTTGTTAGTTAAAAGGTTACAACCTTTTATCCAAATTTGAATCTAGTTTTTGATACCTCTGACGATGATTCTAAAATAACTTTTTATAGGTTATTCAACAGTTATTTTACGAACTCGAGTCGTATATCAGCTGATATGATAGGTATCGGTCACATACGGCGAGATTGAGTAGAATAACTTTGTTATTATATAAACAACAACTGCTACCAAAAGAATTCTCAGTGCAGTAATATTTAACTGTAATGTAATAATGTTTAGCAATGTAAACAGCTTTAACACGTGCCTTATAAAACACTATTATTTCATCGTCATTTAAGTAATTCTTTTTAAAAAATTTTGTGAAAATTTTCTAATTGACAATGTTTTAGGCGAAACAAGCGCCGTGAGCACAGTTTTTATTACTTAGCATTTCAATACATATAATCTTTCGGCGAACGGTTCGGGAGACTCATTCAGTATTAATTCGTAAAAACAATATTTTTAAACTTGTTTACATGACTTTTGAATGAAGTCCTAGCCTTTAAAACTTTATCTATAAGTTTTTGTATTGTTCGTATACGGTTAAGAAAGGCTGCCCAAATCCTCAAAACTTTAGGTTTATGTGTAGTACATGTGGCCAAGCTTTCTCTACTTGTAGGATATGAGCTAATTTATATCCTACTAGTAGCGAGCCATTCAGATTACAGAATACTTAATATTCGACTGGAGTTTGTAAAATAATAATTATTATATAGACTACTAACGAATATTAAGTATTCTGTAATCTGATTGGCTCGCTACTCTTAGGATATTAGCTCATATCCTTCTAGTAGAAAAAACAAGATGGCGGCCGAACCGTTTTTCGATCGCAAAAAATATTGTTTTCGCCATGACAGCACAAAAACTTGGATAAAGTTTTTGAAGGTTAGTACTTGATTTAATGACGCCTAAACAAGTATAAAATACAGTTCTTTACGAATTAATACTGAATAAGTCTTTCGAAAGCTGGAAAAGATTATAAATGTTTTGAATTGCCATAATAACAAAAACTGTGCTCAATTTTGAGGTCAACAAGCGTTTGTTTCGGCTAAAACATTTATATTTTTTAAAAATTTGAAACTTTTGGCAAAATTTGTTCGAAACATAATTTTAGATAGCGATAAGTAGTGCTTTATGCGGTATTAGCTGAAGTTGTTTACATTGCTAAACTGACTAATAATTATATTTTAGTAAAATATAACTGCATTAAGATATTTTTTGTAGCAGTTGTTGTCTATATAATAAAACAGTTATTCTACTATTAGCGAGCCAATCAGAATACTTAATATCCGATAGCATGCCGTCTATGTAATAAAGCCTTATAACCATGCGGTCATTTTTGATTGAGCAATCAGGACAATGAAATTATTTATCCCTACCCCCCCCCCCCCCTTTCCTCCTCGCCCAAAAATATCAGATTCAGCCAATCATAATTTCACAAATTCACAAACAGTAATAACCGCTATTATGCAATCAGATTACGATGATCAGAATTTGACCGCATAAAAGTGAGGCTGTAAACAGGTTCCTCCTTCGTCTACCGTTTTTTCTTCGTATCTTTGCTGGTGCATTAAAATTTATAACCGATCAATGCGAAAGAAGCTAAAAACCCACAAAAGAATCTTCTGCGACCAGGGTCGAGCACGATATTGTGGGGTAAATTGATAGTTAACACACCAAAGTTTTTGTGTAAAAGTGGACACTCCACACAATCGCTCCATGCAAACGACCTCGTATCAAAATGTACTAAGTGTGAACTGCCGCTTAAACAATAACATGACGTTGATAGCTCAGTTGTGAGAATGAATTCGCAGAAATGTACAAAAATAGGACTGTAGCAAAAATATATATAAAATGAATGTAATTCCGAATAAGGAGTGCATATTAATTTTACACAAGCTTGAATTAAACTGTATATTTTGAATCAAATCAGATTCATCTTCAGCAGAGTTTGCAAGATATTTAATTCTGCAAACTCTGCTGAAGATGAACCTGATTTGATTCGAAATATCCAGTTTAATACATACTTGTGTATAATTAATATGCACTTCTGATTCGGAATTACATTCATTTTATATTTGCTGAAATTATCAGCCGGAAAAGGATTCTGCAAAAATATATGTGCGTCTAATTTCATCGGCGTGCACAGTCGACAATTCGAATATTATTCGACCTGTTCAATGACTTTCGGTTTCTGCATAGATGAAGTAAGACGCGGATACATTTTTGCTAAATGCTGTCGTCATTCTATTGCAATGGATGGATATATGTTTTTACATTTTGTTATTCATATCTATCCTTGACGACTATATCCATTTTACTCAAAAGAAATACTGTTGAAAGCAAAAAATCGGCAATAGTTTACGGCGATATGTGTATAAATCGCGTGCAGTTGCTTCTGTCCTTCCCTGTTTTAAAGGATAGTTGATAGAAACGTCTCGCTGAGTCTCAGTTGGGAAAGTCTCAATTGGCAGGAGTTCTCCAGGGTACGTAATGAGAGACACTTTCTCCTTGTTGGATGTTATAAGCATGCAATGTGACCAAAAAGATAAAACTAAGTTTTTGCGCACGAAATTAAAATGATGTTTTGATAATACTTTGAAAGCATATGGCAAGATGTTATTGCCCTAGTAGTGATATTACTGGTGGGGTGATAACACCCCCCCCCCCCCTAGGCCTGTTGCTTGTGGAAATATTACAAATGTTTCCTGAAGACAAATCGTTGCCTTTAAAAAACAAGTTGCATAACAAACCGATTTTTGATCTATTAAAAAAGAACGAAATCATTTACTACAGCTCGCAAGAGGTCCTAAGTTTAGTAGAATTGCATAACACAGTAGAAACTGCATATATTTGTAACCTTGCGAGGTTTTCAAATTTTGTGTATGTTTGTATGTTGCTTTTAGAGGCAATTTCAGCTCAAAAATGGTAACTATTTCGCGCCAGGCTTTATTTTCCATACTTTACAACATTTCTCCTGTTTTACAACATTTTTACAATATGTATATACCTGCTTTAGTAAAATTTTGTCCTGCCTCCCTAGTTCGATCTTCACTTTATTAACTTGATATACGATTATATATTTACTCCTCGCCTTGAACGTGACCCAAAACAATTTCACAGTAAATTCTACAATCTGGGGGAGGGGGTGCCCTACCTGGAATGGTTTGAAAAGGGCTAGTAAAGAGTTATGTACTAATGTTCAAGTTATCCTTGGCCAAGTATTCTCTCTATTTCAATTTGAGCACTGATGAATCGAAGCTCGTGATTTTGCCAATGGAAGTTTCAAGTGCGATCCCTTCAGCCTTGCTCAATACCAAATAATTAGACGCTGATGCCAGTTTGTTTGAATAAATGGGACCATCTTTTTTATTATTGCGTCATCCTAACACTTTCGCGCTGTTTTATTTGCCGCACGGGTACACACTGCAATCGAGTCATCGGTTTTGGCTTCCAAATGAAGGGTTGCAAATGGTCCGGCATAAAAATGGTGTGCTTAGTAAAGTTGTGTGACTCCTGAAGGCCCGGGAATTAATCATTCCGAAAGTGCACATTTTTCGCCCTTACCAGTGCGTGTAAAACCACTCCTTTGCAATAAATTAAGGATACATGGACGTCCAACTCGGGGTATTTCTTGTCTTACGTGGATGGCATGGGGGGGGGGGGGTACGTCATACACACGCTCATTTCTGGCACGTATACATGCATGCATGATTTTATAACAAAACAGATAGGGAACTGTAAGGCGATTTTAAGAAACCTTTCTGCTAGTTGGATAGCCAGTCACAGAAATATATTAAAAAAGGTTGCCCTGTATATTTCACACAACAAATGAAGTTATGTTTTTGTCCTGGTCGCTTATAAAACGGCAAAACCCATTTTTTGTAATACATTTATATTGAAATTCGAACAAATGTACTTGCCAGAAATACGTGTGTATATGACGCAATCCGTGAGTCAACGAAATCATAAGCAGAGTATCCCCAGTTGCGTATCTATGCCTCTGTTGTGCTCTTGTTGTGTATTTCAAGCAATTAACAGTTACTGCAATGGCCAATCCGATCTCTTATTTTCCCCATCAATCCCAGAGCCTACTTTTCCACGAGTTTTTTTTTCAGAAGGCTCTGGGAACAAGAATGAGTTTTTGTCCACGGTTTTCTCATTCTTGTGCCCAGAGCCTTTTTACCTATCCCATCGCTCGTGAAAAAAATAGGCTCTGGGATTGAAGGCAATGCTCGCAATGAACAGCTTTAGCTTTTTCGCCCAGTAACTGCATCTAACGATAGCACATCAAGGAGGGTACGTAGTGTGAATTCATGATTAACTTCATACTGTATGCATTTAATGTGTTTCCACACCTATTGTAAACTAGTACCGAAAATATGCACCTCCAAAATCATCGATTCCATGCCTTTAGCATGCCTCCAGCCGGAATTAAAGCCTTGGGATTAAAGAGACGAGGATAGGTATTTGTCGTTTATATTTTCTGGCTGGCCTTAGACTCCGTTTTACTTTTTAGTGATTTAAAGGGTTTGCTAATTGCTATTCTTACTGGGGGATACATTTGTTCTAGTCAACAGATCAATGTTTTCAAAGGATAATTTTAATAGTAGCTTTAATTGTATGGCTTGCGTGCAAAACAATATTTTGTGTCGCCTAGGAGGCGACAAAAGTAAATTCGCATAATAACGATGTTAACTACTTATGTGTTTACTACGATGTGACTCATTTCCTAAAGATGTTTTTGTGAAGGTGTTTCGTCTAAACTATTGAAGACAATTGCTCAGAGGTCAAGACACGGCAATTTGGAGCTAATCCCATCGCATAGCTGTAGTCGTGGCTCTGGTGAACAAAGGTCAAAGCAGTTATCCCAAATTATAATATTATTTAATATAATTATACATTATATAATTATACATGTGCATGCAATCTATGCCAAATTTATCTTACCTGCATGCCAAGGTTTTCTAAGGATGCATGCATTTGCGAAACTATTTATTAAATGTTTATTTAGCCTTAGTTTGCATGGTCCGGCATGGCATGGGTATCTATTTAGATTCTTCTTATAAGGTCCGTTTCAGACGGCGTACTTCACATGCGCCGAACTTAAATAAAAGCTAAATTACGATTAAGCACGGCAGAAGATCAGTTAAGTAGGGTAGATTTAATTTGGAGCGGTAGCTTCACATTTAAGTACGACTAAATCAGTCGCATAATGCGACGTTAGAGCGACACTTATTCATACGCCGCTCCACACATGGGCCGACAATAATATTTCGTATTTTTGACTAATTTATTTTATATTTAACTACGAAGTGAATCAATGCCACTCCAACGTCGAACTTGAAACAATTAAGTTAGCGCGTGTGAAGTGCGCCGTCTAAGACGGGCCTAAGACGCCATTTTGAAACCACTGGGAAAAATAGGAAAACGACTACTTGTTCATATTTACATCCTCTGTTCAAATGCTGATGTTATAATTTGCGTGTTTCTGAAAACTTGTTTGGTTGAAGATTTTACAAAATTATAAACATCCGACGTTTACATACAGACAAGAAATAAAGAGGGAGACATTCTTATGTTAATATTTAAACTGTTAGGATATTTTGCATTGAATTATTTTGCGAACCAACTGGGGATTGGCTGACAAAATAGCTTTTTGGGTATATATGGAATAAATTATTGTAGATTAATGGCGACAAGCTTTATTAAAAAATAATTAACTTGCCAGTTTTTGTCTTTTTTTGGAAGGACAAAGACACGCAGCTATCTAAATTTAGGGCTAACGCAAAATTGCAAAAACACGTCAGCCCTCATTCGTGGCAAAAACCGTAAATTATATCAAAATTGAATGCTTCCTGATATTCCACGCGATAGCTACTGCTTATACGCTTATTAAGTAAACTCATTAATTAATATTCATGTTGCACTTTAACAGGTCAATGTTAATGCGTTATTCCAGTTTTTAAAGGAAATTACTTGTAGCTATCAGTCGCCCAAAGCTCTATAGTGTTTGGTCCCTATATACTCGCAGTTACGCGTCAGTATCTTAAGTTCTATAACATTGCAAACTATGTACTTCTGCACTCTTTTTTATTGGCAAGCTTGCAAATTCGAACGTGCCAAACGTATACAACTAAAGAAATTACGATCGTTATTTTTTTACATGTTTAATTATTGATGCGCACTTTGTCCATTTAGGTAAGGTAAAATTATGTGGGAACAAGGAGGGAGTCTTCTTTATTTGTTTGAGAACCAGCATGTAATTCGTGAGTAATGACATGCAGTACACTTAGATAGCAATCATTAATGTAATGTAAATGTAAAAACCTTTATTACCCACGCTAACCCTGTCAACAAGAATATTTACAGAAGCTAGGATATTTACAAACAGTAATAACTAAATCTAAGCAGAAGAATCTAGAATAGAGAAAGCATGCGTATACAAATTTCTATTATAAGTTCGTTTAGGTTATTGTTTTGCTGAAAAATGAGAGTAGCTATTCTATTTTGAAAACATGAAAAGGTTTTGCACTCCTTGATTTCATTTAGAATAGAATTCCAAAGCTGAGCATCGTCGTTCATAAAACTGTTTTTCATGTTATTGGTTCGGGGTTGTGGCAGACAAAGACCACTGGAAATTTCTTGAAGGGCTTTGGAGGCGACAAAATTAAAAATTTATATTACAATAATGTTAACTACTTAGCAACATCTGTTTTGTTGTTCGTGTTAATTGAGATCTGCTAAAAATGCTTCTATAATCATGTTTCTTCCAAACTGTTGAAGACAATTGCTCAGAGGTCAAGGTACAGCATCTTGGAGCTAAACTCATACGCATAACTGCCGTGGATAGAAGCTTTTCAATTCTGATTAACAAAGAAACTTTATTTAATAACTATTTGACACTCCTATAAAGAGTAAGTACTTTCCATCTCAAATTATAAGGCGGCTATATCTAGATATACAGAGATTGTGTAGAGATTCTGCCAAGGTTTGAATCCAAGTCTTCTAGCATGGAAGAGTCAACGACAGACATTCTGATTTTACGAGGCACGCTGCCTTCTTAACTTGCGAAAGTTGCGAATGAGAACCAATGAGTGGCAAATGCGAATTCCTTGCTAAAGATTTGTTTGTTTCGTTTAGATGGCAGAAAGAAACTCGCAAGGAACTGGCCACGGACTATACGCCAATGTGGTTCAACATCGTCATTTCAAGATATTAAAGCTTTTCTGTTTGTTCATTTGTCTGATGGTCATGTTCAAGATATCACAACCACAAAAAATTTTTTCCAAGTTAGAAATAATCTTTTGCCAATCCTCGCTAGAAGGTTAGTATATACTACTACAGCTAAAGTATAACGACGCTGTATGAACTATATTTGTTGACACTTAATAAATCCTTTCATTCTTAAAAATGCACCGTGGTTTCAGCAATCCAAACTCACATCCGGACCCTATTTTTTTATATAAAAGTTTATGTTACGAAGGACTGTGAAGTTAGTTTTGTTAAACTTTCACAAAGTGTCATTTCATGATAGCCTGAGATCATATCCGTTCCGTTTTCACACCGAGAAGGATTAAATAACAATTACAAGTCGAGGTATAGACAGTTGCGACATAGTAAAAGTACATTTCTAGATTCTGTCCAGTTAAAATTCAATTAGTTAAAGCTTTCTTGCTAGAAACTAAAGCAAAATAGCATTTGATATAAACATAGTAGTTTGATAATAGACGATAATTATTGAGTAGAGTAGCGGCGTCTTGGTGTACTCAGTCTTTCAACGCGTTGCCTTTCAGGTTTTCGATTTGACGTGCCAGTCTTGGAAGTGCGCAAAGTTTCTTCACAAAGAAAATGTATTGAAGAGTGCAACGCTCATCCATGTTGCAGGTCTATGAACTACGAACGTGCTATCTCAGCCAATCACTCCAACAAATGTGAATTCTTGCATCATTTCTTGGATAATACGTCTTTCGTGTTGGAGATCAATGCTTCGTTTGAGTACCTCTTTCTGGACAAACCAATGAAGGTGATTGCAAATATCTGATTCAACTTTAACGACAAGAAGTATATGCATTGCAATATTGTAAAATCATGTCTTTAATCGGCGTATAGCAGCTTGATTTTTAGCATATAATTTGATAAGCGTAAATTCACGAGGGTAGAAACAGAAGGAATGTTATCATCACCTATAAGCCCGAACTCATCGCAAAATATTTAGATATCTTCTATTACTCCTATTTTTATTGCCAAACTTCTTACTTGTGCAATAGGTGTTTCGCGGAAAAATGAATTGCGTATAGTGACACGCTTGTTTTTTTCCAGGAGTATAATGCCAGTTGCGTTGCTGAAAAACTCAGGACCTATATAAGTACAGGTAGGTTGTTGTTAAAAGCTACCCTCACCCCAACTCTTCATCTTTCGCCGTGTTACTGTGGTATGACTTTGCACTGAGTCAAGTGTGTGATCCACAGGGATAAAGTTTAATTGTCCTACTTGCGATTAATCACCAAAATGACACTGGCTACAAAACTTCACGAACTGTACCAAGGGAACACAGCAGAATGCAGTAAATATAGTACTGGTTGATTTGTAGAATCATACCTCCAGTATGAAAATAAGCTCTTCAGAATTCAATTTATTAAATCTCAAACTCAATTTTACATAAACGTTTGTAGAATGTAAATCCGAAATTTAGCATACTGACGAAGTTGATTTAAAACCTGTTGACGGTTAAATCGTTGTAAATTGTTTATATTTGAAAATTTACTGAAAAATCGCCTGCAGCTTGTTATGACGCGTGGGCGTCAACGTGGAGAAGGAAGTGGAAAATGAGAAAAGTTTTCTTTTTTCTCCGTTATTTTTCTGCCGTGCAAGCTTCGCCGCATGCTCGGGGTATTCCGTCTACTAACGCCACCCGTTGGCCGCACAATACGATGTGGATGGATGGAGGTTTTTCAAATAACAAGTTTATATTAACAGGTAGATTTATAACTAAATCGGATCTACAGGTAAATTATACAAACGTCTATGTAAAATGGGCGTTTGAGATTTAACAAATTGAATTCTGAAGAGCTTATTTTCATACTAGAAGTAAGATTCTACAAACCAACCGGTACTGTATTTACTGCATTTTGCTGTGTTCCCTTGACTGTACACATGAATCCAGAGCAAAATGCAAATGGCAAAATACAACTTGTCGAGAATTATCCCACGAAAAGGTCGCATGCATCTTCTCGCATATGTTGACTGACTCCTGTTGAGTTATTTTATGATGTGACAGCAATCCTTCTATTGGCCCCTAAAATGAGTGAGGTGTCGATTGCTAGCCGCGTATACATGTTATATAATTTGTTAAAAGCCAGAAAATAAACTATTAAGAACTAGATTTGAAGCCTGAACTTTGGTACACAGTTATCAAAACTTGGCCTATTTAACTCCTCCACAAACAATGTTTCTTTTTCCCCAGCTAATGCTCTGAATGAGATTGAAGCTAACATTACTATTGACGATGGTGGAAGCCTCATGGTCGATACTGGTGAAAACCACAATCTAGAAACCGGCTGGGATCAAACAGAGAGATTCATCTTACCCGGTGATACAAAAGTTGTCACAATTAAAGGTGATAATACCGGGGGTCCGGGTGGCATACTGGCCTCTTTCAGCAATGGTGTGGTCACAGATGGTACGTGGGAATGTGCCGACATGAGCTCCTGTACTACCGAATGTGAGAATTCTGTAACATGGCAAGGTGCAAAAACATATGGTATAAACGGGGAAAAGCCATGGAATACAAGACCATATATCGACTCAACAGCTCAGTGGATATGGGTGGACAACAATAAAGCTACAAGGGTTTGGTGCGAGAAGACGTTTGGTAAGTCGCACATGTTGGTATGTTAATAACGGCATAAAATGCGACAATATTTCCCTTTACATGGGATGATTGAAAGTTTAAATTCAATCCGCAATATAAATATGTTTTAGTTTCACACAGAGGGATACCATGTGTTATGCGTGGCAAGGTTTTCGGCTTTACAACCATAGGAATAAACCAGTAGTGACTATAAGACAAGACTAACAGAACACCAAAACGCAATTAATAGACATGACCACCACTCACTTCCAGCTAAACAAGCAGGCGACAACGGACATAAGTTAAATAAATTTCATACAAGATGCCTCACAAGAAGAATGGCACAGTTTAGACAAATAAATATTGAACCGTCATATTAATATTCCTCTAGTTTACTTACAGCTGAAACGCTCCGGCGTAGATCCCTAATCTCATCACCTTTCATAACCCCTATCCAACCTTCTCCTGTATTTCCAACATCAATTCGAGATGTCAACAGTATGACGTGTTCCATAGCAACCAAAGACCATCAAGTAGAAAACCGTCAGCCAATCAGACGTTACGCAAACTTCAGCACCATAACAAAGAGCGCGAAGTTTTTTATATACAGTGCGAACCATGGTATTAGTTTTATAAGATATTTATGCCGTACGTATTCAAAACGAGCAGTGGTATTCATTAAAACTTACGAACATCAAAACAAAGTTGTGAGAAGATCCTGGCGATGTTGATATTTGATGTTACTCACATGACTGAAAAAATATGGCGCTGTTCCATATTTGATGTGGACCACGCTATTAGTTTTAAAAATATTATAACACGATAGGAGGTCGTTTTTAACTTAATTGGAAGTGGAAACGACATTCATTAACCAAAAACAGCATAGGTAACTACAAGAGAATGTTTTAGTTAGAAAATAAACGAACTTGGTGTCATAGTTGAAGGATTTTTCAAAGATTACGTGGAACGGCGGAAAAGAGGGATTCTGGATTTCTAAAATGGATAAGAATGGGAGGTATTAGGCGTTTGAAGGAGGACTGTTCGTAAATTATCATGATCAATAAAGTTATGCTCCCAGTTGGGCGACCGAGTCGGCAAGGCTTTACATCACCCGTATTTAAAAACGTGCTAATCGTCCGATACACAGTCTTTGGACTAACAAATAGTTGCAGTGCAATTTCTTCATAGCTCTTCTCAAAAAAAGTTTTTGGTATGCCATTCGCCAGCGTAAATCGTCTGAATATGGACGTGGCATTGTACAAAATTCGCCGAACTTAATCAATCCCGCAACTAGCACGCACTCTTACGTCCCACGCGGGCCGATGCATATAATGATGTAGTCACTTGTTCGATGTACATGTATTTAGGTATACTTCGGTCTGGACAACCTTAGTGGCTACGACCATGAATATATATATATATATATGGTGGAACTGCTGAATTAAATGCTTGTTTATTGGAGGACATGTTGGAAAGGCGTTTATTGATAGCATCAGGTATGGTTTGGAGTACTACTGGAGGATGGTTGCTGTGGCGGTTGACATATTGTGTCTCATTCCCTGGCTTCTTAAATGGCTTGTAGCTGCCGGTTGTTAGGTCTCGCGTGACGTCCAGATTGTCCACGCGTTTCTTGTTCGCTTCGATTGTTAGTCTCAGATTATTGTCGTTAAAGGTGGTGCAAATCTGCTTCTTGATACTCATTTGAGGGGTGTTGGGCGACATCCCCACCAGTGAAATTTAAAATTCTATATAAGGGTTCCCCCCATTCTGAAAGTTTGGGCAAGAAGAATTTACGAGACCATTTAGTTGATAGAAAATAGAAAGGACTTTTTTAGTAATTCTTTATTTGCCTTAGATTGGAAATGCGAATAATCGCTTAATTTGGCAATAAATTCTAAAACTGGTCTTCTTTCACTATCAGATAACCCCCCTAACAATTTTCTACCCGGATTTTAACGTTTTAAAAAATGAATTCTCACCCCCCCCCCCCCTCCCTTGGTTACACCCCAGCTAGAATAATTGCAAATTATGGCAATTAATTAACAACTACGTGCAGCTTATTATATACTATCTTAATCTAATTTTTCATTATTTTAGTCAATATCTTATGTGTTGTCAACGACATAATTTATACCCCAGTTATTAAATATATATATGCGTGGATTCTTTTTCGATCGATATTTTTCAAACTTTTATTAGCTACAACAGGCAACCGAAAGCTCTATATTGTCTGTCTGCAACTAACATTTGTTTCTCCTCTCCATGCTTAAATAACAGATCATGCACCGGGTATCTTTGTACATGTCTACCTGGCAGGCACGTATTGTGAAAGTATGAAATATATATCTTTTAAATTTCTAAAATTCGGAAACATTTCTTGAAATATCACGAAACATCGCCCCAGAGACAAACATCAATTATGTTGGGCTAACTAACCCTAGCCGAGCGGCAGATACTGCCGGTGCAATTATCGATTCAACATTTTTTGTTTTAGCGCTCATTTGTTCTCCCTCTTTGTGTTAAAATGTAGGATCAAACGAAGGAGAGGAAAAGGGCGATGAAGAATGACTAACGATGAAGAATTCTGTTCTACAGAATAGATTGAACTACCTTTACGTGCATTTGAAAATAGTTGTAAAGCTCGACATTGATGTATATATAATCATTTATTAATTCATATTGCGCTTTTTACATACTGTATAATGATCAAAAGCGCATGACAAAACCTAAAAATATTTACAATCAGTATTATTAAAAAACATTTATCATGTCTATACAAAAACGCCAATTAAAAAAGATATGTTGTTTTCAGGCAAGATTTAAAAGTAAATAGAGAACTAATGTTATGAAGGTTTGCGGGAAGTGCATTCCAAAGAGTTGGCGCAGCCACACTGAAAGATCTATCACCAAACGATTTAAGCATCTTCACCACAGGGTTGGAAATAATAATGTCTTGCATTGGAGCGTAACGAGCAGCGTGCATGTTTCCTTACATTTATAAGCTCCATGATATAATCTGGCGCCATTCCGTTAAGAGCTTTAAAAGGTAAAAATATAAATCTTGAAATGAATTCTAAGCCTAACTGGCAACCAGTGTAATTCCTTTAAAATGTTGTGATATGACTATTGCTAGCAGATTTTAATAGTCTTGCCGCAGCGTTCTGCACTATCTGCAATTTGACAACTTCACAGTTTGGTAAATAATAAAGCAGTCCGTTGCAGTCCAATTCTACTTGCAACAAAAGCACATGCAAAACCATTCCAACTTTTCTTTTCCAAGGAATCTATTGATACGTTTAATATTATGAAACCAGTAAAATGCAGCACCGGCACACGACTTAGAAATATGCGTAGACATAGAAAAATTTGAATTGAACCAAGATTCCAAATTATGCACTTAATGTCAGTAGAGCCAACGCGATTCGAACAAGTGTTGATCTTCAAGAGTTGTTGTCTATATCTGGTAATGAGAAATTCAGTTTTATCGTCATTGATCTTTAACTTGTCTTGATACATCCATTTCCTCAAGTCAACGATACATTTGTTTATGACCGACACCACATCTACTGATAGTCAGGATATTAGGGTTGAATGACAGGTATAGTTGTGTATATCATCAGCAAAACAGTGGGCATCAGATAAGTGTGCATGCATTTTGAAAAGTTTTGAAATGTACATGACAAACAGAAGAGGACCAAGGCAACTCTCTTGAGGAACCCCCATAGCACACATCAAAACTGTCTGACCTAATCCCGTCACAGCCTCGTCCCCAGGCGCTCTGATTGCTTTTTCTTGCGCGAAATACTGTTGCGTGTAGGACGCGAGACAGTATTTCGCGCAAGAAAAAGCAATCAGAGCGCCTGGGGACGAGGTTGATCCCGTCAAACAAAATACGCTGACTACGCCCTGATTAATACGAAGAAAACCACTCCAAAACCTTACCACGTACACCAAAACAAGAAGTTTAGCTTTTCAACAAAATCCAATGATCTACCGTTTCGAAGGCGGCCATAATATCTAAAAGGACAAGTAGAATAATGCGCTGCCAGCTTATGTTCATAAGAATATTATTTCTAACTTTGAGTAACGCTGACTCCGTACTATGGTACCGAAGATAAGCAGATTGCAGTGAGTTTGACTGAAATACCGAGCGTTCAACACGCTTAGAAGTATAAATTATTTACGAGACGCAAGTTCGTAAATAGCGGATCAAGACCAGTTTTCTTTAACAACAGCATGGCCACGGCCTTTTTTTCAGTCATTAGGAAAGACGCCTGATTCCAAAAAGCTATAGATAATTCTAATAATCACTGGTATAAGAGGCTCGATACATGATTTTAGTGGAGGCGTAGGTACGGGATGAAGACAACAGGATGTAGTCTTAAAGTTCGTAATGAGCATGCATACATCATAATCAGTCAGCAATATAAACTTTTCAAACACAGGTGGAATCCATGAGTCATCTCTATATTCTGGGACATCATTCATAGCCATAGACACCAAATCAAGTTCGTCAACACGTTTTGCAACTTTATGCACAAAGTACAACCCTAATCCCTTTACAAACTCAATCTTATCCTGATAGTCTGGGAAGCATACGTTTTCTTCTCAGCCAAGAGATTTTTCACTGCTAGAAATAACTTGCCTTTACTATCTGCATTTTGATCAATAAATTCAATGAGAAAAACCGATTTGGCTTCTTTTACCAGTAAATTGCCCGATTCTTTTCCTTTTAAACAACTCAAAATCGGCCGCAGATCATTTCCTTTCAGAACGCTGACGTTCTCTCTTGTCTTCACGAATCTCCTTCGAATACCAAGGTACCTGCGGTCTAAAAGTAACAGTCTTGGTCATTAGATGAGCATAACGGTCAAAACGTATTCAAATAAAGAAATTACGATCGTTATGTTTCAACAATTGAACTTTAATTATTAATGCGCACTTTATGGATTCTGAATTTTCCAATCTTTTCATTTTCTAAGAATTAAACGAATCTTTTTACAATGCATCTTGCCGTTCTTTGCATTTTTATATAATCAGGCTTTGTTTCGATTTCGTTATTTTCTATGGCTTCTATGTAATACAGCGTTGTTTTCATCTGACTAGCCGCCATGTTGGTGTACCATGAATTTAACATATATTCTTTTGAAAGTACACAAATATGGCCGCTAACTTCTTTGTTGTTTTAATACCTAGGAATTGAGGAGGTTTATGGTTGAGATCGCCAGAAATGTGGACATTAAACGTTCAGAAAAAGAATTTCGAGCGAAATAAACCCAAGATGAAAATAGTAAAAATCCAGTAAAATGCTATCATGGTAAAAATTCGATAAAAATATTGTAAGCGGTAAACGGTGTATTGCGCGACATTTGAGCCTGATTTCCATTTCGTCGTAAATGAATAAAGTGAAATGAAGAAGTATCTAGACATATATGTAGTTAATCATCGTTGACTTGAATACAGCACAAAGATATAGACTGTACATCGTATCGTCCAAGATGACTTTAAATACTGTTGCTGTAGTTATGGTCAGATGGAAACCACCTAGGTCTAGTGTCTGTAAAACTAGCAAAGAAAGAGGGATCCACAACTTTCTTTTATTAAGAATTATACAGAAAGTTGTTTTGAATTAGGATTTGATAAGAATGGGTAGGGTTTTTTTTAATAATTTTGTGCAAGATTTTGTTACTGCAACGATCCTCACATACGAGAGAGTTAACATGCCATTAATGCGTAATCATACTTGGAAAGCAACTGCTTCTATTCTGCTTCATTATCCTACTTAACGTAATTACTTTAACAAATACGTGCAGGGTGTAAAAATAGCTTCAGCATAATTTCAGTCAAATTACAAGGTGAACTTTTGCATAGAGTCTCGTTTCTTCATTTTTGAGGTTTGTTAATTGAGATTTATTATACTTTTTAGCCATAACTAAAAATTGAATACGATTTTTTGGCAAAAGCGATAGTTTGCTACCTTTAGTTCGTTGAAGAAAATATCTATCAAAGTTGTGCTTTAATTTATCAATGAAAGAGCATGTGACTTTTTAAATTGGTAGCTATCATTCTCACCATATTTGAAATTCTGAATGTAAAAAAATATTACCTGTATTTTCGTTGGATGAGTTGTGACACAAGTTGTAAGCGAAATTCCAGGTGTAACAGCCTTCCAATCATAAAATCACGCAAATTTTTTGTTGGAAGAAGCATTATTATTATTATTATTATTAACTTCATATTTACCCAGGATACCCACATCACAGAAGTGTTTTTCAGTGGGGTCCTGCAACTCTATAAATTACATTAAATATTTAGTCATGCACCATTTACATGAACATATATATACAATATAATTTATACATATAACTTTATAATGTATAATATAAAAGCAACCGCATCGAAACGAAACACAACGCACTTCAAGATCATTATTCAAAAACAATAATTCAATCAGTGTAATGACGAAACAAATACATATGCTCATTTCGCTGCGATGCGTTTGAAATGGAAATCAGAGAAAATAAAGAGAGAGAGAAAAGCTGAGAAAGATTAGTAATTAAGTGAAAAGTGATATAGTGGAGAATGAAAGAGAAAGAGAGGTTTATACCTCGTGTACACACCGTCTTTTTAATAGTTTTTTAAAGTTATATAATGAAGTAGCATTTTTTAGTTCATGTTCCAGATTGTTAAAGTCTATAGCAGCTTGGTACGTAGGTCGTTATTTTCCCTTGTTCGTCTTTGCTCGTGGTAAATGTAGATCTCTGCGGTGTCTTGTGTTATGTCCATGGACGTCTTCGTTCTTTGTTAATTCAAAATCAAAGTCAATTAAGCCATTCATACATTTGTAGATAAACGTGCATCTGTGGTTATGCCTTCTCGTTGTCAGCGTTGTCCATTTTAGTTCTTCTAATGCTTTGGTTGATGAATATCTCGGGTGTTGGTTTAGAATGATTTTCGCTGCCTTGTTCTCAAGCACCTGTAGTGAGTTCATTAATATGGAATTGTTCTTGTCACCCCAAATTGTGTCTCCATAGTCAAATAGTGGTAGTATTAGCGATGTGTACAACACACAACGCGTGTCCAGATCTAGGAATTCCTTTAGCCTTCGTAATACTCCGAGTCTTTGGTTGATTTTGGTAATCATGTTGTCAATATGATTATGCCAAGTTAGATCACTGCTTAAAGTTACTCCGAGATAGTTGAACAATGATTCCTGCAACACTTTCTTATTTTCGATGGTGATGTCTACTTTAGTTGATTGCTTTTTGTTGGCAAAGATCATGAATTTCGTTTTTTCGTAATTCAGTGTTAGTAGATTGTTGTTAAGCAATTGTGAGAGTGAATTTAAGTCCTCGTTTATCTTAACTTGTAGATCGTTTTCTGTCTTCCCAGCGTAGTATAGCAAAGTGTCATCAGCATATAGAATAGGTTTGCAGTGTTTCAAACATTGAGGCAGGTCATTAATGAATATTAGAAACAGTAGAGGTCCTAGAATACTTCCCTGTGGAACGCCTACAGTTACTGGCTTTGGAGTCGACGTAATGTTGTTGATCGATGTAACTGCTGTACGTGAAGATAAATAAGATGTGAACCAGTTTATAACAGGTGCTGAAAATCCAATATTTTTTAATTTAGCAATTAATAGGGTATGATCAACTGTGTCGAAGGCCTTTCGCAAGTCAATAAAAACAGCACCGGTAACCAATTTGTTGTCGATGTTAAGTAGAATTTCCTCAGTGACTCGCGTTAAAGCGACATTTGTTGATAGATTCGGGCGAAAACCAAACTGTTCCGAAGTGATAAGATTGTGTTTTCGTAGAAACTTGAAGATTTGCCTGTGAACTATGCGCTCCATAATTTTGCTTATGATGGGTAAAATAGTGATAGGCCGGTAGTTGTTTGGTGCTGTTGGATCGTTGGATTTGAAGAGGGGAGTGATTTTTCCTTTTTTCCAAACATCTGGAAATGTTTGTGAGAGGAGCGAGGCATTGAAAATCTTTGTTAAACTAGATACAATTGTAGAGGCTGACTCTTTTAATAATTTAGCATTAATCTGATCGAGGCCAGTGGCTTTATTAGTTTTCAGAAGTGAAAGTTCTCGAAGGACAAATGATTCATCTACTTCTTCGAATTCAAAGCTGTAGGGAAGATCAGTAGCTGGTGAAGGGTTTCTGGGTCGAAATGTGTTCTTGATTTTATCTGCTAATTTTGTCCCAATAGAAGTGAAATATTCGTTTAAGATTGTTGCTATAGACTTTTGACCAGTGACAGGCTTTTCCTCAGAAATTATACATGACGGGTTTGTTCCAGATTTGGTGCGAGATGTTAATTCATTCAATGTTTTCCAAAGGTTGTATGGATTATTCTTATTAGCGTTCACGGAATCTTGGTAATACTTAGATTTAGCGAGCTTGACTTGATTGTTAACGAGATTTCTGAGTTCTCGAAAATGTTGCCAATGGTATTCTAAGTTTGTTTTATGTGCTTGCTTTTGATGATAATCTCGTTCATGCATCAACTCCGTTAATTCTGGTGTGATCCAAGGGGATTTATTCGTGCACTTACCTCGCCTGGTTTTAATAGGAGCGTGTTTGTCTGCGATTTCTGAAAATTTATTGCACCAATTGTTTACAGTATTATTAATATCCGATACGGAATCCATAAATGACCAGTCAACATTCTCCAGATCGTATTTAAAATTGTGTTGATTATAATTTTTGTAGCAACGATAATTAATGTCGCGGTAATTTCCACCCGATTTAGCAACACCAGCTTTAATTACACAAAATATCAAGAAGTGATCACTGATATCTAAAGAATAAACTCCACTTGCTACCACGCGATGAATATTGTTCGCAAAAATTAGATCTATTGTTGATTTACTGGATTGCGTTATTCTAGTCGCCGACGTGATGAGCTGTTCAAGTGAAAACGCACGCGCAAGTGTTTGCAGACGTGATTTGGCCGTTGATCTTAGTTGGTAGTCGACATTGAAATCCCCCAAAAGAATAACTTCGGCACTTTCTTGGATTTCAGACAAATCGTTTCTGAGATTTTCAATGAAAGTTTGAATGTTAAAATCTGGTGATCTATACACTGAACAAATAAACAGGGACTTTGTTTTAGGACGTATGATTTCAATCCAACAGGTCTCAATGTTACTGCTTTGCAAATCCCCGCGTGAGCGAAACGGTAGACCATTACGAACATAAAATGCCGTTCCCCCGCCAGTTTTGTCTGTACGATCATTTCGAGTTATAGAGTAATTGGGAATGTCTATTTCGGCATTCGTAGTTGAAGGTTTAAGCCATGTCTCCGATACAGCAATTACATCAAACGGGTTTTTATTGATAAACAGACGCAGACTGTCAATTTTTGGAAGCAAACTTCTCATATTTAAATGGCATACCTTGAGTCCCCTTGTACGACATTCTTTTACTTCAAAATTTAAAGGTCCAGGATTAGTTTCAATGTCGCCAGACAAACATATCAATATAGCAACAAGAGAAAAGTTAATAAAAATCCTCATTCCAATAAGTGGTTTAGTTGAGGCTGTTAAATATTTCCGTTTGACCGTTGATCTATGTAAATTTTCGTTGTACTGTGGTTTCTGACTTGCGAGTTCTTTGGAGATGAAAATGATTGCTAGATTGCCTTCAGTATGCTTTTTTGTATTATTTTTAATTGTAATACCACCAAGAATCAAATAAATATACAAAATATGCACTAAATTGTACGAGCGTAAAATTCCGCGGCTAACCGCCATCGCGGCGCACGCGCACCCCCGCATTGCACGAAGTAGAATCAGGCTCTACTTTTCGCAGCAATTGCCGCAAGGCTACAATGCATTTTCTAGCCATTGCACAGTGTAACATCCCTCTTGCAAATTGTCTTGCAATATTTCTGTTGAGCGGCCAATAAAAACTAGCTGTTTAAAAATAGATCCCGGTCTTCACTGAGATTGCGAGACATGTTGCAAGAAATGTTGCACAGTGTAACATCCCTGATTACGAAATTCCAATTCTGAAAGTGTTTATGAAACGAAATTTTGTCCAACATTTTGATGGTTATTGGGAAGATCAGATAAAATAACAATATAACTTCTTTGGTAAAATTTTTGTAGCTCCGTTCCTTGTCAAGATATTCAACTTTATAGGATACGCAAATAACACAACCACCGACGTCATATTGCTTATTTTGTAGCATATAATAGGGGAAAATAACTAAAACTACACTTGCACGAGTGTAGCCAGTGTAGACTATGTTTAATATCCATGCCTGGGTATTCAAGTGTTCTATCTTGAGTACTTTTTAAATTAAATGCAGCATTTTTGTAAAGTGATTATGCACAAGACGTCACTAATTGTGTGTCATTTTCAAATAAAATAAAATTGAATATCTCGAAAAGTAAAGCAGTTATAAAAATTCTATCAAAGAAGTTATAGTGTGATTTTAACAGATCTTTTAATGCAATTGAAAATTGTGGGAAAAAGTTCGTTTCATAGACACTTTAAAAAAATTCGTCGTGAGACAAAGTGCATATATAGTGTCATCGCGCCTTGGTAGTGCTAGGCCATTCAAATTTTAACAATAGTAGGTGATATCAATAGCGTCAGCTTTTTTGGGAATAAACCGTAATGAATTTCGCGGCTAATTTGAATTTGAAAGTTCATCAGTTTTTTTTACTCACCCTGTATTAAGACTGGATAGTGCATCGTAAAGCTGGGGTTACAAGTGCGATTTTTTTCTCGCGACGGCAACGCAACGGGTCAAATTTCATCGCATTGCCGGCGTGAGTGATAAAAATGCGCGTGTTTCATGTGCTGCGCGGCAACGCAATTGTAATTTAATCTCTTCGACAACGTTGCCGAAAAGTTAAATCATTTTAACTTTCGGCAACGATTGCAGAAAATATCGTATTACACTTGTCACTTACTCACATCATCAGCCAATGAAATTCAAGTGCTTAAGTAATGCAGGCTCGTTAACTGCATGAACATTAAAATTTCTTCGAGAACCGGGACGCGTGTCGCGTGTTTCTTGCGTTTTCAAAACATGAAGGCATCACAAGAACTGTTCGAAGTCACACTTTCCAGAGTGGGCACTAGAAAATAACGACTGATGACTTGAAATCTTTGATTTCATTTTACCAAAAGAATCCCGTGCTATGGAATCCATTTCATCCACAGTATAGGAACCATGCATTGAAAAACAAAGCGTGTTCTGAACATGGTTTATATTTTTATTAGGCAGTTAATAGTTAACTAACAATTTATAGCTCAGTTCAGCTGAGAGTAAAGAGACTGCGAACGATACGATAAAAGAACAAAAAAAACTGATAAAGTGTCAAAGACAAAGTCTGTATTAAGAGGAGAACTGAAAGTTTATACTTAGAAGACAGTTTATATTTTACAAGCACAAAGTAACCCTATGGGACAAGAAGTAAAACTAACCTTTCACCGAATTGTGAGTATAAGTGTGCTATTAAGTGCGATATTCCTCAATTTACGATTCGATATTGTAATAATTGTTTTCTTTATAGTTGACTTCAGTACAAATATTAAAATATATATGCGTAGTGCAGGATCTGTGGCAAAGGGAGTGACTTCAATAAAACGTTTCTTGTTTGTGCGTGAGTTTGTTCATCTATAAGTAGTATCCCACAAATCGCAGATGCGAAACAAAGCGAAAGAACAACTGGTAAAAGCACTTGGCTCGAAATATACAATTAAGGTTCTCCAAAAGAAATTTCATAGCCTTAGGATATCCATGCGCCGAGAGGTTAAACGAATTTTGGAAACAGAAGGTAGTGCTAATGATGAAGAACCTCCTACCAAAAAACCGAAGAACCTTGGGTACATTATGAGGACATGTTGTTTATGAAGGAAGACATTGAGCGAGGTAATCTTTTCGTCGCTGGAGAAGCCACAATAATAACAAATTGCAATCACATTCTCAAAATTTTTAGTAAATAAATTAGGATAACATTTAGTATTTCATTATTTTATAGATTTTATGAAAGAGAAGCAAAAAGAAAAATTGGCATTCAGTGAAGAGGATAGACAGCAGCTGATAGATTATTACAAAGAGCATCCAATGCTTTGGAATTTCCAGCTGGAAGATTACCGAAACAGAGATTTAATAAGACGAGTAAATTTGGAACATCTTGCCAGACAGCTTGATTCTCGTTATTCTGTTGAAAAAATCCAACAAGAATGGCACAATCTGACTACATACTTTGATCGAGAAAGAATGAGGATGGAAGGAAGCAAAAAATCAGGTGCTGGGTCAGATGAGGTCTACCAAACAAGTTGGCCATACTATACAAGTATGGAATTTTGTTTGGACAAATCAAATCCAGATGATACAATTTCAACACTGAATCATATTGCTCCAGTCCCTAAGAAGAAGAAGACCAAAAATGATTATGAAGAGAAGAAAGCAAAATTATGGGAAGTACTTAGTGAACGCTTGTCAACAAACACATCAAATACTGATAGCAACACCTGGCAAATGGCATGGCAGCAAGGATTCCAAGCTGGATTTCAACAAGCTTGGCAACAGTGTTCCCAAATGTTTATGCAACAGCAAATGCCAAATTTCTTGGGAAATTCATCAGTGAGATCAACACCTACAGGAAGTGCAAACAACCCATTTATGCAAATTCAACCTCAGCCAAATTTTCCACAGCCATTCCAAACACCACCGTCACATTCTGCATCATCAGGATACGGTACACCACCATCACAACAACAATCCCCGATAACTCCCAGCAGTCATTTTGAGAGAGCAAGACCAGCCAACAAGGTTAATAGATGTACTGAATGCGGACGCTATACAAAGTACATGTGTGTTAATTGCCCAACCATAATATGTAATGCCTGTTCAACTCCTGCAGATCCACTTGAATGCCAAAATTACAATGAAAAGGGTGAAATTAGGCGAGTAGGCTACTGCGACAACTGTCCTGAAGATTAGGTACTTGGCATGTTTTATAAATGTAAATATTTGGGTTCTTAGAGTAATTACCTATCTATTTATCAATGTATTGATATCAAAACAATCAGGCTAGAACAGGACTGCCTAAAACTTTGCATGTTTATAATATATCTGAAAATATTTAAATCTTTTATTACTTTTCTATTTATAAATATTTCATTTATTTAGCAATAAAATGATGAAGCAAATCTCTGGGTCACATAGATTTCACTTTGGGGAAGGGTGCACATCGACAGATTTTCTGGCTCTGATTTTCTGGACTACCCTTCCCCCAAAAAAATAAACAAAAATTGTAACCCCCAAGAATTGCTTGCACCCTAAAAAAAAGGTTGGAAACTAGCCCACCTCTCTGAAAAAGCAACTCCATCAGTGATGACCCCACCCTCAAAATTATTGGGTAATTCCCCTAAAAATTTCTGCCCCCAAAAAGCAATCTGAAAATCAAACTCTGATGGTGCAGAAATGTTTTTTGACTAGTAATTTTTAAGGTGGGTTCATCTATCCATGTCATATCATCCGAACGAATATGACAATTTCATCCACCGCCCTTAACCAATCAAAAGTTTTGAATTATTTTCAATAAATTGATTATTCGACAACAAATATATTTACTAATAACATTATATTTTCTTATTACAGTACTTAATAAATAAGTTAAGCTGTCCATAGATCTTAATAGAGCATCAGTAGTATTTCATGTTGAATTACCTAATCACTTCTAGGGTAAGTCAAAATAAATTGTAGCAGCTCAATTTTAAATTCAAAATAACTTTATAACAATGTCATAGGTTATGAATTTCAAAAGAATAAAATCTAACCAATGAAGTTGCTTTGAAGGTATTTTAAAATGTAAATATATCCTAGAATGAGCTGTGGTAATTTATTTTGACTTACGCTACATCCGCCACTGTACTTAATCTTAATTATCAATATGGGCTCTTATCCATTGCCATGAAACAGCCCCCTCCATTGCAAAGTATTCAGTGTACTCTTTCCGTATCTCTTTGGCTTGAAAAGTTGCATTAGATGACCCTAGCTGCCCAAAATCTTCCCATGGTAATGCACCATCACTCTTACGCCAGATTCCAGAGTAAATTCACCAGTAACAGGATCAAACTGGTCAGCTAATCCAGGTGGAATATACATCTTGCCAATATTTGAGTTACTTCTCAAAGAATTGTGTAATGTAATTGCACCCAGTGCAATCACTGTTGCTTTCTCTGGTGAAACCATAATATGTGATCTCAACACACGCCATCGGTTTGCAAGAATACCGAAAGCGTTTTCTGATATCCTTCAACATCTAGAAAGGCGGTAATTAAATATTCTTTTTTCCTCAGTCAACCCCGGGTTGGGATAAAGTTTCATCATGTATGACGTCAACGGGAAAGCATCATCACCAACACACACATATGGTATGGCAGTCTTCCTTCCAGGTAATGGTCTAGGCTTTGGTATTGATAGAGGGTTTTCAACATCTTCAAGAGCTGTACGGAACTGATTTCTGGCCCAGTTACCACTGTCTGACATTCTTCCATTCATACCCACATCTGCAAACATAAATTCGTACTCTGGCCCAACAACACCCATCAAGATGATGCTATCATTGCCTAAATTGAAATATCAAGAATAAAGTATATTTTAAAAAGAAAAATTTACATAAGTTTATTTATATTAAAATTTAACCCCATGACACAATCTGTGTATTCTAGGAAATACCTTTATAATCATGATAATGGGAGCCTGAATTTTGTGAAGTCTTTCTGAAAGAAGGTCAACAATTTTGCTAAAATGTTCGAAGTCCATTCGCATGTAGCCAGACTGGAAAGTTTGCAAAATGCGCACGGATGGACACTCGTTTAAAAAAAATGCGCACCTACACATTTTCTGTTTCGCACCTAAGTCATGATGTTCCACAACACTTGAAATCCACTCAAATACAACTTTATTTTTGTTTGTTTTACATGCGCACGCAACAGTTCCTGAACAAAAATATGCGCACCTCATTCGTGCGCGTGGAATTTGAGGTGCGCACGGAAGATGTTTCGTGCGCATGACAAAGTTTCCAGTCCAACATCAACGATCGTACCCAACATTGTTTTCTTTTTCTTTTGCTTTGATTCTCCTCTTCCTCTTCCAGCAAAAGCATTGCAACAACCAACATTATGTCCTCTTCGGAAGACGCCATGTTGGAGATTTCGACACCGCGCGAAGGAGGGCTAGGACTAGTCTCATTAACATTGCCGCGCAACTAATTATTTTGCACGTGTTACCACTTTACTCGCGCCGGCAATGCGATGAAATTTGACCCGTTGCGTTGCCGGCGCGCGAAAAAAATCGCACGTGTAACCCCAGCTTAATACAAAACCCAAATAAAATTGAAGCCAGGAACACGTCACTCAAGGAGTCGATGTAGTTTCTGTTAGAAAACTGATTTCCAGAAAGGTTTTGTGAAACGCGAAACCTTTGTTTCAAAACGAAAGCTGTACATCTTGTAGTAGAAATCTATAGAATTTGATGATCAAGTGGGGCCATCTAGTATGGCCGCAAGTCCAAAAATGCGACGTACTTTCGGCTTCAGAACCCAATAATAGATCCGCTATCCAGTATTAATTCATATCAATGAATACAATGCAGGAGGCACCCATATTTCTAGGGTCAGTAGCAGGGTTGGTAGATTTTATGAATAAATAAGCCAAACCGTCATTAGTACCCTCAAAATAACAAAGAGAAGAAAAGGTTAAAAATTTGGCTTATTTATGCAGGCAATCTACCAACCCTGCTTAGTAGTATCATGAATAATTTGGACAAGTCATCATTTAGTTCCTCAAGAGAACAATAAAAGCTTAATGGTAATACAAAGAAAATCAAAGAGCAGTGTTAAAATTTTGGCCTAATTATTCATGATTCTACCAACCCTGCATATTTCTCGAGTCATTTTCGTCAGTGTTTGGCTTAAGTCTGTTTTCCACTTCAACCGTATCGTAACGAGACGTAGTGTATTTCATTGTTTTGTGAACACTCGGGCAGAACAAATTGGTATGGACACAAAAGGATAAGCTACGTTTCGCTACGATACGGTCAGGGTTGCCAGATCACTGCATTTTTGAGGCCAAATCTTCAACAATGCTCTTTGTTTTTGTTTGTACTTGCCTTTTGTTTTCTTTGTTTACTTGACTACACTAATGACGATTTGGCCTCAAAAATGCAGTGATCTGGCGACCCTGGATACGGTTGAAGTGGAAAACGGGCTTTAGCTAGTTGCATATACTGTTTGAAACGAACATGAACGCTTCTTCATATGATGACCCGTTTTACATTCCACAATCGCCGATGCAGACGGAAACTGAAAGTCAGATATCGCCTAAAGTATAAATTTGGTTTCAATCGACAAGTGGAGCGATAATAATTGCAAAGCATAGAACACAATAAAAACCCTGAGTGCACTGACCGTGTCAAACTTTAAATAACTTGAAGAATGGTTAGTCAATTTTGTAAAATCCTCAGTTTTTGTGTTTAGATTAGGTAAGTCTAATAAAAAACTGTTTTCTGCTATCTATGTATTAAAGTGTCAATATATTAGATAACATTGAAGACATCATAAAAGCTGGTTGCCTTGTTGCAATAATTTCTATGTCAACTGAGTAAAGTCGACGCTCATCCACTGATCTAAATCAAAGAGTAGATACTACAAAGAGGAGCCACTTCATTCAAAAAAGCGTAAGGTGCTGTCCTCATGATACGTCATGGGCGCCATGTTCCTAGCCAGTGCCCTAAACAGAAGCATTTCCCCCCCCGGTATTAGTAGCCATTTTTAATATTTCCGGGGGAGTGAATTCTTCTGTTTAGGGTACTGGCTAGGAACATGGCGCCCATGACAAATATTGCATGCTCGTTCCCCTCGGATATATTAAAAATGGCTACTAATACCGGGGGGAAATGCTTCTGTTCAGGGCACTGGCTAGGAACATGGCGCCCATGACGTATCATGACGACAGCACCTTACGCTTTTTTGAATGAAGTGGCCCCTCTTTGTAGTCTCTACTCTTTGTCTAAATACTATAACTGGATAAAGTATTCTTTTGCATCCAATCCAATTTTGAAGCAAGAATATTTCTAATGAGATGAGATTCTAAAGTCGTTCAAAATTTCTGCAAATTACCTTGCGACGTGTACAAACTGGGTAAATTATCAAGCAAATACCTTTTTCTATTTAACCGTCAGGGCATAGATTGATACAACTTTTCGAATCGTTTCCAGAATGTTCAAAATTCTTGATTCCATGGCCAAACTGGAGTGATCACATTGGTCATCCACAGGCAAAATTGAAGGGGAAGGAGTGGCATTTTTGAAAAAGAAATATCGGACAGTTTTTGTATATCTGGTGAGATACGAACCTCTTCCACTACGTCAATAACAGCACTAGAGATCAGTGGTGGTCACTATCTAGTGTCTTCAGATCAGTGCTGACATGGTAACATAGACACAAAAATGATTGCAGCCGGCTTATTCAAGACTAGCGAACCAACTTTTATATTATAGCTGGACAAGCTCCATGATTTTCATATATATTGCAGGGCGCTGGCAGCAATAACTAGCCCTGATAATTTCCCGGCCCTACAATAAATAAAGGCCTCTCCCGTTTTTTTCCACGAATCTGATCCTGTTCGTGGCATCATATTGCTCGGGGTGAAAAAATGAACAGTCACCGTTAGTAAAAATTACTTACCTCCCCGCGGGTACATGGCGCGTTGTATACGTCGGTACATCGAGTGATGTCACCGTTTTTCTGGTGTTGTTTTGCAAGCGTTGGTTCGACATTGGCAAACGGACGTCGATAACACGTCCATCCATGGTTGCCCAGCTTCATTGATATGATGATGCTAATTTATTTTTCTTTTGTCAAGGCATTTCATTTCACGAATTCATTGACGATATATTCATATAATATCATTAACAATTTGGTTCGATGCGCCTGTGAGCCCGAAGTACCCCAGAATGTTTCAGATTGCTATCATGACTAATTAACATATGTTATATGATTAATTATAGCTCTGTTAAAAGACTTCATTTAGTCTCTTCAGTGATGTCAAATTTACTCTTGGTCAAAACCAAGACGTTTTCTTCCATGAAAGGAAAAACTCGGAGAGTCTGTGATTGAATGCCACTACTTAGGCTGGCCGGTGAAGCCTATCTTCCCATGGCTCTTCTTAAACCTTTCAGACATGTCGGCAACACTTGTGTATTTTACTCTGTCTAACGTCACATGTTCCACTCGTCAAGGGGACAACTCCATGACTGAAGTCTGAAGGGGTTAATTTAAAGGAACTTGATGGAAATAGCAACTTACAATAAAAAAGTTTTCATAGTATCATGGCGGTGACAAAGCTATGAATTGAAGGTCCACCAGATTAGCTATAAAGACATAAAAGCCCCCAATTTTAGTGACGAGCCACAAGCCATTGAGGGCCCAAAGGCCCCCAACGTCAGCAATTATCCAATAAATTTAGGGTTTCACAATTAAGATTATGTATATAATAATCTCTTGTGGCATTAAAAATGGACCCCTTTTGCCGTGGGGCACTTGTCAACGACCATGGTGCCCCCCCCCCAGTCAGACCCAGTTGCCTTTACGTTGCCTCAATGATTCAACGTTGACTATTGTAGAGAGCAAACGTAGCACAATTGATGGGTATTTAGTAACATCTGTAAATAGAATGAGCCAAATCACTGAATTCGAACAAGTGCGTCTGACAATGTTTTGCATTTCTTTATCTCACATTAAGCAGTCCCTCGACAACAAAATTAATGCAGTATCTCAGCCTTGTCACCAGCTCTTTGAGTAATCTGATATGCATACATGCATTACAAAGCGCCTGGCAGAAATAAATAAATTCTGGAGCGCAACGTGAGTAGTGGAATTTCAAATTACTGAGTTAGTTAGTTACCCGAGTTAGGATTCGAGTTAGGATGGGCTTCCGGGCTTATGCACCGTGTAAGAACTCACCATCTACGTCACGTTCATCGATATCACATTAGTGTCACAACTCACCACCATGGTTTTCCTGAATGCGTGTGAGTGAAAGATTACAGCTTTGCAACCTAACACGTTCCAATCACAGCCTTTACGTTTTTTTTCATCTGACCATTAGGAATTACTTTAGAGGTTATTCTCGATACAAAAACACAGTATTTACTTCGATATACCGGCATATTTTATAAAATGTCATCGAATCCTAACTCGAATCCCAACTCGAATCCTAACTCGAATCCCAACTCGAATCCTAACTCGAATCCTAACTCGAATCCCAACTCGAATCCTAACTCGGTAAATAGCCGTCCTCCAAATTACTTGCCAGGAGATAATCTAATTTTTGTTAGAAATCGAAAATATCAAGGGTGCTTTGAAACCAATAACTATAGAAGGCAAATTCATGACAATACTTCTTACAAGTATTTAAATAGGTTTGTAAACATTATATTTCCGTGTAGCCGTATTATATTTCCGTATTGAATACATGGGTAACATGGCATGGCATATAAATATGCTACTGTTCCTATTTTCCTCGGTCATTTCCGATAATTTGGGCGATGAATAGTGAAAATATTGGAGGGTTTTCAATTTTCGAAGATATTTAATTGACTTTAGTATAGCAGCTCTGGGGATGAGGATCGAGGGACGATGCGCCGAAATCATTGTGTTCAAAAAACCCCTTTTACAACAAAACCATCGTTAAAAACATCCTGTCCTCATTTCTAAAGGGCTTGAGGACTGGTCTTTCTAAATCAGTAATCACCGTGGCAGGCACTGAGCGAATATCTTCGTGAAGGCCATATTTACATATTTGTAAATTCGCCATCTTGAATACAGTTTCTGCCAGGCGATTCCCCGATAATTTTCTCACTATCTCCCCGCGTGTGTATCTGCCTAACAACATCACATCGCCTGGGACGAGGCTGGTAGTATGTTTTACAGTTTTTATCACATATTTACCATAGGTAGCTACACTATGCGGGGAAGAATACATATTTTTCTCAAAAATCACCCCCATGGACGGATGTTCTGGTATAGGTGCATGTGCAGAGGAGTGCCACTTATCCCCCTTCCTGAATATTCTTTGTAACCCCCGAAACATATCCCCCCCTGATTTTCGGCATAATAAATACAGTCCAATATCCTATCTAAGTAAATATAGATCTATGCATCATTATAGCTTTGATCGCTCGCATACGCGCGAAGAACTTCAATTGGGAACCTTAGGAAAAAGGCTCCCTTAGCAGTAAAAATTTTATTGATTAGATTAAAAATGTTGCCTTTCCTGATAATGAATATAATAATAAAACCTCAACGAACTTTTTCGTTTCGGCGTTTATATAATATATGCATGTTATTTGACTGCTAATTAGTTTCTTGGCGGCCAAAAAAAACACAAGGAGACTGTTTTGTAACCTGTTTGGTGATGTTAATATTGGGTATTTGTTAATATGTACATAGTCTACCTGCTTGTGTATCATTTGTAAATTGTGACAAATTTATTACATTATATTATCTTGGCGCGTGTTTTCGAAAAATTATCTTCGTGTCACATTACCCGTTCATTTAACGGTAGAATAAAAACACGCAATGTATTTTCTACGGTGTCTGTCGAGATTACGAACGTTTTGTAAGGAATTATTCCCATTAAAAATTAATATGGAACATACTTACGCGAGAATCAAGCAGAAGTGTTAGCGTACGGATATGAGCTAGAAGTAGGGGAAAAAAGGAAAGTATAAGCGACGGAAAGCCCTGGCTCGAACGCGTTTGCGGTGTAATGAAGTGAGAACATTCTATTGTTTGACGAACGATTAAATTAAATTGCGCTTGCAGAATTCAGCCCATGCCTTTTTTCTGTATTGCTGATTTGGTGATTATATTTGCAAACTTGGAAATCGAAAAAACACGCTTCATTTGTCATTTTGCTGTCACTGTTACAACCACAAACTGGGCAATGCATGTATTATAATTCACTGTAAGATGACACGAAGGTTATAATGTCTGATGCAATGAAGGGCAACAAGATATAAAACTTTCGCAAATAATCCTGGCTTATATAAGATTTAATCAATTATAAAGCGTAAGTCGTCAGGCCATAAAACGTCGTGTATGACTGAGCAAAATACTAGGTAAGTCTGGATTTTATGAGTTACTCGGGCGACGTCACTATGAAAACATGCATAAGTTCATAAAACACGAAAACACGAAACATCAAAACCGAAATGCGAAAAGCTCTTTCTCCATCATCACCTCGACAAAGAAATTATTACTCAGCTAACCAACCAAGTCAACTTACCATAAACCACCAGAAATTACCAACCCAGCCACAACCACAAGACCGAGATGTACAAGTTCAAATTATTCCTGACCCACCTGTTGTTAGTAATAACATAGAAGTCCAACTGAAACAATTGACAGAAACTATAGAACATGTTGATACATGCAAACCAGCAGCTTCAGTACAGGGTAATGTACACACCTTTTACTCCTATTTATAATAGAGTGTAACATTTTATAAAGGGATAGGTTCAAATATTTTCTATAATTTACATTTTACTATGGAGATTAGGGCAAACCCAAAATTTGGAAAATAATGGATAAAAAATTTCTTCATTTAGGATAATCCTCACTGTGACATTGAGATTGAATTACATTTTATGGATTGAGGATTTACTTCAGATGTTGCCGTGAGAGAAGTTGTGTCAGATCCAAGGCATCGATATTGTAGGCCAATTTATGGTAGACATCTTAATAATCCAGATTTTATATCAAAAATTAAAGATTTTGACCTAATTTCCCTAGTAGAAACATGGCTACCTTAAGGTAATCAGAAAATTAATATTGATGGTTACTATTCATACTCTAAACACCGTAAAGAAAAAGCCCAAAATGCAAGACGAAATTCAGGGGGAATAACTATTCTTGTTAAATCATCTCTCAAAAAAGGAATAAAATTTCTAGACAGAGAGAGTAATGAGGAATTTGTGTGGTGAAAATTAGAAAAATTGATTGGCCAATTTACATGTAATACATACAATGGGGCAAGTGTTGTGGATTATGTCATTGTCTCACAAGATCTGTTTCCATTTGTACAAAGTTTTTCGGTACATAACCCTACAGAATTAACTCACCATTCCTGTTTATCTGTTGTAATGAGAATTGAAACTCCCCAAGAAGTAAAAGATATTATGAGACTTTCAAATCACCCTGGCTATATGATTTGGAATGAAAATAAAAAAGAAAAGTTGCAAAATGTTATGTTATCAGAGGAAGTTAAACATAAATTGGACTCATTGTTTTTTCCAGATAAGACAACCAATAGTTCAGTTGACATCAACAAACTAGTTAGTGATTTTTCACAAATCTTGCGAGATACAAGCAAGAATATTCTACTCACAAAAAAAACAAAGAAAACATGCAAATAAAAACGTCAAGGAAAAAGTGGTATAATGAAAGTTGCTATGCATTAAAAAGAAATGTGCGGTTTTGGGCTAGTTTGCTGGTACAGTACCCGACAGACCCCTTTATACGTCATACTTTTTTTCCAAAAAGAAGGAATACAAAAAACTAACGAGAAAACTAAAAAGACAATTTGAAAATGCAATGTTAGACAGAATTGGAAACCTATCTGATAAAAACCCCAAGGAGTTTTGGAAATTAGTGAACTCAATAAGATTACACCAATCATCGGCAAAAACAAATGAAATACAAGCTTCTGAATGGTTTAACTACTTTGAAAATTTAAACGGAATACACCTCAAAACAGATAAAGATAGCCATGAAGCTCAAATTATCAACGATTATGATCGATGGGCAATTCCAAAGAACGATACACTTGATAGGTCAACTACACCTCAAGAGATCTCTACACAATCAAAAAAACTAAAGAACAAAAAAGCTACAACGACTCCCTATCAAATGAAATTATTGAACTAGCTGTCAAAACGTTACCCTCTTATTTTACAAGTCTATTCAATACTATTTTAAGCCAGGGAAAATTCCCCTTTTCATTGACCGAAAGTTTTATTGTACCGATATACAAATCAGGTGACGCTAGTGACCCGAATAATTATAGAGGGATTTGTCTCAGCAGTTGTTTAGGAAAGCTTTTCACTCTAATAATGAATGCATGCTTAAATGATTTTCTGGAAGAAAATAAGATTATAAATAGATGCCAAATAGGCTTCCGCAGAAAACATCGGACAGCTGACCATTTGCTAGTATTAAAAAGTATAATCGACTGTTACAAGCTGAAGCGAAAACCTATTTTTACTTGTTTCATCGACTTTAAGAAGGCCTATGATAGCGTATGGAGAGAAGGACTTTTTTACAAGCTGCTACTATCCGGTTGTAGCAAATCATTCTTAAAATGTATTTTGGGCATGTATTCATCTGTTAGGTATTCTGTCAAACTAGAAGATGGAACAACACCATTTTTCAACTCGTGTGAAGCAGGGTTGCAATCTTAGCCCTACCCTGTGTAACATTTTTATAAACGATGTACCTAACTTATTTGATGACTCATGTGACCCAGTAAGATTGGGTAACACAAATTTGAACTGTTTACTTTATGCTGATGTTTGGTGCTTTTGTTGGAATCCCAGAAGGGTTTACAATCCTGTTTAACGAAACTTGAAAGGTATACCAATCGTTGGAAACTTGATATCAACAAGAAAAAATCCAAAATTTTATTAATAGGGACACCAGCCCAGAGACGCACATACGCTACTACAAACTGGGTTTTTGACAGCAATGTTTTAGAACACGTGAATGAATATTGTTGTCTTAACATAATAATCAACTCTTCTGGAACTTTCAAGAAGGCACTAAAAGCCCTGTATAACAAAGCTTTACGTGCTTATCATTGTCTGTTTGCAAAATTCTCTAATTTTGATCATGTACCAATTAATTTACTGTTAAATTATTTTCAAGCATGGTAATTCCAATACTACTTTACTGTAGCGAAGTTTGGGGCCGATACATGTTAGGAAAGATAACTACATTTGAAATGTTTAAAAACAAAATGTTTAAATTAATAAATCACGCAAATCCTTTGTTGGCAAAAATTGGGAGGCAGAAAGCGCGGTTTCTGGGGATGAGGGCCCCCAGAAAAGCTGGGGAAACAAGATCAGGGTGAGTTAAGGGCCCTCACCGTTGTGGACCTTGAATCCCATGTCCTGACCGGGCTTCCCCACACATGAAGCGACCAAGAGATGCGAAGATCAGGACGGAGGTAAGGGCCCCCGCCGTTATGGACTTTGCTCTCCTTCGCTGGTGTGTGCTTCACCGTGGGGAAGTGTGGCCGTATGGACACCACTTTCTGCCCCACTTACTTTATTTAACAATTGTTTACATCAGTTGAATGTATTTATAGCTATAATTACAATGGTATTTATAGTTTAATTAGTTAAGTAGTAGATAAGTAGAATATCCATATTTTCAGGGTGGGTGGGTGGGTTTGTGTTGTTTGTGATGTCGCCAGGGAGTTTGAAACCAGAATGACTTAGCTTTGGTTTTAGGCATGCTTGGTGGTAAATACTACTAATAAGTGAGGAATGTCGGTTTTGGAAGATGTGTTAAAGCCGGAGCCAGACGGTACTTAAACTTGAGACAGGTGTTGATGGAAATTACCTGTGTTGCCAGACATTGTTCTCTACTTAATCTTTAGAGGATATAATATGTTGCTTCTTATTAAACTCAATTTATTTTATAAAAATAAATTGTCCCTTAACAAATAAAATAGAGAAATTTCATTTGAAATTCTGTAAACGAATCCTTGGGGTACACTCAAAATCTACAAATGTAGCTGTTTATGCTGAATTAGGCAGAGACTGCCTTTAATAGTAACAATTTCTGTTCAAATTGTAAAATATTGGGTGAACATTATGGATTTAACTTTTAACGAAACTCTAGTAGGAGAAGCAGCCCAAGTGTGTATGAGAATGGATTTTCAACCAGCACTTTATGTTAATTATGTACTTAAAATGTGTAAAACTAATGTTGATGATCTAGTGAAATCCGCTACAAACCCTCGCAATGCTCCAGCGAATTTTTGCCATTATTTAAAATTGCCATTATTATTACATAATGAATTTGTTACTCACTTTAAAAACAAGATACAACAAAGCAAAGAAAATGGCAAGTTAAGACTTATTAGAAAAATAGTCAAAGTGAACTTTAATTTCGAGTATTATCTTTCACAAGTGTGATAAATTCTCCTCTCGAGATTTATTCCTTCGTTGGTTCTCAATGGGACTGTATACTTTCAGTTTTCAATATTTATTTCAACAATCATTACATTTACATAATTATATAACTGACCACTGCCTTCCAACTCTCTTGTGCTCTCTCTTTCTTGCTTAACTCAACTCAACTCTTGCACTCTCCTTTTTATATTATCGGACTGACCTTGTTAAGGGAAATGTTTACCAGGGGAAGTTTAAGCCTGACGCACATTACGTAAAACAACTTCCCCGCACGTCATATTTGTGTTGTAAAAGTTCCGCGCTTGGTTGACCGCAATTCAACCTACGCATGCGCAAGTTTCGTTACGCTTGTTACTTCATCTTATTTACTTAAGTTCCTGTTTTTCATAGTTCATATTTCCCCTACTAAATTTATACTTCATGCATACGTATATT
Source organism: Muricea muricata (assembly GCA_963855995.1). Lineage (NCBI taxonomy): Eukaryota > Metazoa > Cnidaria > Anthozoa > Malacalcyonacea > Plexauridae > Muricea > Muricea muricata. The sequence goes on along the minus strand of OY979728.1, from coordinate 5,227,415 downwards.
ATATAAATCCTACATTAATCACATTCTACTACATTACTGTTTATTTACAACAACAAGTGCAGAATGTAAAACATCGACAAGCTGTAACAAAACTAAGAATTTCAGCACATAAACTTCCAGTTGAAACAGGGAGATATAAAAATATTCCTTACAATGATCGAATCTGTAAATATTGTGACCTAAATGAGATTGGGAATGAACAACGTTACCTAATGTCATATAGCAACACAATGTTTAGGACACTATAAGAAATAAATTTACAGATAACCTATATAAAATTAATAAATCTTTGATGCTATTCAACACTCAAGACCTTTTTCACTACGTTTTGGCCATGAAAGACAAAAATATCATAAAAATCTCGTCAAAGTATTGTTTTGATATATTAGCTGCATTTGACTTGCTAGAATAGTATTATAATCAACACGTTCTTGTAATAACTCTATAGTTAATTCTTTTATTGTTATGTAATGTTGTTAATTTAATTTGTATCCTTTTGTACCTTTTTTGGTAATTTGTTGGAATTAGTAATAATACATGCGCACAGAAATAATCGAATGTTTTATTATTTGCTACATATATTAGACTTGTGTATTTATTTTGCAGTCAAACATTGCAAATACACAAAACGTAACATATAACACGCGCATATAATACTTATACTTTGTTTGTTGTGATATATTGTTTGTATAATATATTAACATACGCGGAATTTTCCAAGATGGCGGACAATTGTTCAAATATATCAAACATTTCCAACAATTTTCTTATCAATTAAAGGCAATGGAAAAGCACAAATATAAAATTTAGTATTCCGTATGACAATTGTAAACAATATATAAAAATTTTTAATGCCATTGTCCTTTAAGTTTTACTTTCTCCATATTCTGGAGAAAAGTCGTGAGATGGAGTCTAGAGAACAGACAACAAAGCACTGTCTCCCCCTCCAAAAAAATTATGGCACCCACTCCAGTAAAAAATGAAATCCATCTGTTTCAGGCGCCTTAGTGGCGCCTAAAATAAAGTCTGTCGTGCGTTTTTATTGTTTTGTCCTTTTGTGGTTCAACGTGGAAATTAGAACAATAAAAATCTTGTTCGGAGTTACTACTCTCTTGTATTATATTTGCGTAAAGTGCGAGAAAGCGCGATGATTATTTTATTATTTTAATGAATCGACGTTTCGACTAAATTGTAGTCATCATGCGGATTTATATAAAATTACAGAAGCAGCTATATATATATACAAAGTAAAGGAGACGGAGTTATTGAAATAATATTTCAATAACTCCGTCTCCTTTACTTTGTATATATATATAGCTGCTTCTGTAATTTTATACTAATTTTGACGATGACTACAATTTAGTCGAAACGTCGATTCATTAAAACAATAAAATGTTGTTCGGAGTTACTATTCTTTTGTATATTATTAAAATACTGGGTGGCTCTCGTAACTATTATATACGCAAATAAACACGTTTACATTTTTCGTGCGTCCAAGCACTTGCTAAGGACGTGCTTAATCACACGACCTCGCGTCAGCATGAACATCCTATGTTTATCGGTAAGCTGTAAAACATGGAATCTGGAATCTTGGAATCATGGAATCTTGGAATCATGTAATCTTGGAATCATGGAATCTTTTTACTTGTATTGGCGCAATTTAAAGATGCAATTTTTTCCTTTTGAAGGATGTGAAGGAGTGGATTACTTAGTGATGTTGTTTCATAAAACATTTGTAACATTGAGTTACTCTTTCATATCCTTCAAAAGGAACAAGTTACGCTTAAAATCACCGCGAAAATCACCCTTTACCATGTCTTTAGCTATCACCATAGTATAACTGAATGACACAGAGAATGACAAAATGACAAATTGCCGATGTTTCGAGCGCATATATCCTAAGCAGCAGCTGCGACCAAAACGTAACACCTACTCAACTGTGCGGAAGGAAACAGCGAACAATGCTAAGCCTAGCTCGTCGGCTTGTTGTATTTCACAAGCGTCATTTTAATTAAACCTATATACCAGGAAGATTTCACTATTGCCATATTGTTTAAAAGAAATGCTAGGCGTTTGAGGCCTCTTGCCTTACTAAATTGCATTTGACGGGACCAAATTTCGAGGGCCACTGATAGATCTGTGAATATTTAATTAACTCAACGTTTCATGTTAATATACAGGTATATATAAAAAATACTGCAGTAAAGCAGTTTATTTTCGACTGCGGAATCCTGATTATGATGCAATTGACATCAACTATAAACCTGTGATTTTATAACTGTAACACAATGCACGGGGCTAATGAAATTAATTTGGTATACGCTTTAATTTGTATCTCCACGTGTTAAGTAACCAAGCCGAACTGAAGTCTGTGGTTAAAATTTCAAAACCGCACCAATACAAAAATATATAATACTTCGCAAAACTTCGGTAGCATAGCCTTCGGTAATCCTTGTCCTTTGCTTTGTTACAGTTAGTCGCAGCTGCTGCTTAGAATATATGCGCTCGAAACATCGGCAATTTGTCATTCTCTGTGTCATTCAGTTATATATTATGATGATAGCTAAAGACATGGTAAAGGGTGATTTTCGCGGTGATTTTAAGCGTAACTTGCTCCTTTTGAAGGATATGAAAGAGTAACTCAGTTACAAATGTTTTATGAAACAACATCGCTAAGTAATTCACTCCTTCACATCCTTCAAAAGAAGAAAATTGCATCTTTAAATTGCGCCAATACAAGTAAAAAGATTCCATGATCCCAAGATTCCATGATTCCAAGATTCCATGATTCCAAGATTCCATGATTCCAAGATTCCATGATTCCAAATTCCAGATTCCATGTTTTACAGCTTACCTATGTTTATCTGACACATTTGATTTCTTTGAACACAACTTCGCTATCTCGAGAAAACATCGTCATTTGAGGTCTGTCCAAGAAGGAGAGAGGACGTTTTATACACTGAAGCAGCGCAATAACAATGAATTGGTTGGCAGGTTCCCTGGCTTTAACTCTAGCTACAACACTCTATGCTGTGAGTAAATAAGTACTTTATATATAGAACGGTCTATGCAATAGCATGTAGAATATCGAACGAATTTATTTACATTTTCGAATATATGTTGCTTTTTTTATCACTCATCAGCCAACTTGAGAATCTGACGAAATGATATTTTAAGATTTAACCATTGTTCATTTAATTCTGTTACGCATAAATTATTAGTATTTTTTTCCCTTATGTGATTTATTGGTAAAAACTTACTTATATCTCTGTATATATAGCAGTGTAAATTAGCACATAAACAAGAGAGATAGACGCAAACATTGAGACATATTTACTATATGGTTTTTTACTGAGTGTATAGTCGTACGTAATGTGGCATTTTTCAGATAATTAAATTTGTCAGGCCTATGTCCGAAAGACGAAATTGCGACACAGAGGAAACATAATTCTGAACTAGGGATCCAAGGATAGCGCAAAGTTTCTGAAAAGACATTTGACACTGATATTAGATTCTTCAATTGAAAAATTAAGGAAACGTTGTTTCTAGCTTTGCAATTCACTTCTTCAAATGGTGTGGTCCGCGAACTATTCTGCCATAAAAAGCTGAGTAGTTTAGCACCTCATGATAGCAGAACTATACAAGTCAGTATTTAAATAATATATTTCCCCATATCATACAGGTATGACAAGGTTTAATTTAGATATACTAATGTCTTTCTTCGAGTACATGGGTTTTATAGCTATAAAACTGGCACCATAACCATTGTATTTACAGTATAGGTGTGCTTGGCTAAGTCAGGAATGTTCTTTAGGCAGGATAACTGAGGAGATGCATATGTGTGGTTATACAAGTTATATATTAATTTTCAGTTATATATTAATTTTCGAAAGCACCGCGCGTATTTTAGACTGGTACACTTTCGGACTAGTGAACCTTCGGACTAGTGTCCGTTTAGGTTTATAGCGCCATAATATATAGTTGATGATGTCATGCTGATATAGCTAAGCAGCTAAATAAACAAAGCGTCTGATGCTCGTTGTTAAAAGAGCAAATCAAAGGCATATTGTTTGTATTATAAAAGTAGTTTGTAATAGATTTCTGAAGTCAAATGTCGACATCGATGTCAACAGCTATAATAGAATATATTCAATGCTTTCAAGTTTCAAACATTTTGCTAGCCTCCGACACGGCTGATGTGAGCATTCACTTTGATTTTGTTGTTAGTTGAAAAAATACATTTTGTTAGGCAAGTGTTTCGGCTGGTATTTTGCAAATGAATCATATAAACAAACACTCGCTAGTGTCTGACTTTAATTAAAACACGTCTCGACGGGCCCTACCAAAATCGGCATCGTCTAAAACGCGGAACACGGAATGGAACAACTGGAACATCTGGAACAACTGGAACAGCCGAATTTTTCTTTTATTACAAACAAATATCTTGCGATTTTCAGGAAAAAACACGATATTAGACTTGCATAGATATTATTTTTCACCTGACTATGTATATACCCTGTTCCACTCTCGAAGGATCGTAATTTATTAAGGAAAAGTAGACCCACACAGGGTGGACACGTTTTGATTTCCACTTCGCTCCTTGTATTCACCATTACGAAGGGTCATGGCTTTATAGGATACCCTAAAGGTCGAAATGTCGAGAGAGCACTGGGTTTCTCACTCACTGGGACTGCATCTACTTCACCAAATTTAGCTAAAGAAGGAGCGCGTAGCGCGAAAATCATTACTCGCCCTTCGGGCTCGCGCTTTAGCTAAATTTGGTGAAGTAGATACAGTCCCAGTGAGTGAGAAACCCAGTGCTCTCTCGACATTTCGACCTTTAGGGTATCCTTTAAAGCCATGACCCATTACGAAGCGCTAAACGCTAAATCCATGGCAAACACGTCATTTAACCCTGTTTTGGTTCTAAAGAAGGACGAATGGGGTGTTCCGGAGGAAAGAACTTGAAAATTCTGCACGGAAATTATTGTTTAGAACAATTTGTTTCCTTTTTTCAATCTTACAGGCTTGGACAACAACCACATATAAGTCCGTGGCAGTCGTAGTATCAATTCATACTGTTTCAAAATTTTGAAAAATGCTTACTGCAAAGATTTTGAAGTAAACGACAAAATATGCGCGTATTATCGCTCCCCCCGGAAAGTTTACACTCTGACTGACTGACTCACTCACTGACTTATGTGAATTTTCGCCACTCATCACACATCTGCAAAGATTATGCGTTACACATTCCAATCATATTTTTGCAATAACAAAGATTAGTATATATAGCAACAAAACTTCCCTGAAATCGACAAAAATCTAACAAAATTGACAAAATAACTCTAAAGCCTGTTCAGGGAGCTGAAAGTTGTTGACGTCACGAAACAGGTTTTAAGCAGGGTTGAACAGGAGATTATACACTATAAGAAAAAACGTACTCCGAAAAACAACATCTTGTAAACTCAAGATATGAGCTGTTAACAACAAGAAAACTGTTGTCTTGTTGTTTATAGCTTATATCTTGAGTTTACAAGATGTTGTTTTTCGGAGTATGTTTTTTTCTTATATTTTATTAAATTGTCTGCTGGCCGTAAAGGTTTTTGGATTATACACTACCGTGTGTGTTCTGGGCATAGCTATAGTTAACCTTAGCTTTGCTATAGCCTACAGCTTCGTTCGTATTGCGCCATATACATGCATTTAACGCCGGAATATCTATTGTTGCTTGCAGGGACGTCACTACTGTGTTTGTATAGGGGGGGAGGGGGTAACACCCCTCCCCAATAATTTTAAGCTAAAAAAGTTGGTCAAACTGGAACAAAATCTGGTCAAAAATATTGGTCACTTCTAAGCTGAAACTGCGAAAGAATATAGTCAAAAACCAAAATGCTTATAACTTATTGACAACACGGAGCAAATTAACTGTGAATTGACAATCCCGTTTGACAATCAACATTTTTTGTTTTATTTTGCGTATAAATACGAAAATAACTTTTAACATGGTAAAATTTGCACACTGTTTGAACAATGTATAGGTCTATGTTATTAGTACTGTACTGGAACTGGAAAAATATTTTTCCGAGATCTCTTTATTAGCTAAATTCGAATAATTTGTAATAACTGTGCAGACTGCAGCAATTTAGTTTGGGTTAAACTTGTTAAATCGTTGAAGCATCATTTTCATAAAAATACTGTTTACAGTTTTACTGGAACTTGAAATACCAAGCAGAACTCCCCCCCCCCCCCCTCTTTAAGCATTCAGTTTGTCTTTCACGTAAGTGACGTTGTCCAAACTAGAAACTTGGAACAGGTGAAAGTTGGTCAAAATGTTCTCCAAAATTTGGTCAAAATATGAGGACACCCCCCCCCCCTTCCCAATAATCATGCCTTCGCGACGTCCCGGATTGTTCGGAACCATCTGCATGAAGGAGGACATCTTTAGGGATTATGACGTCAGCGCAATGGTTATATTACGCAAAAAATCAGCCTTAAATTTTTAAGGCCGAAGGCCCGCCCAATCACGGATTGTGCAACACATTAATCTGACACGTCGCAGCAATGACTTTTGTCATCGTGTCGTTCATGCACACGATGAAATTTGTGGTTGCAAACTATCGCTGCAGTGAGCGGATGTGATCATGATTTATCACTTGACTGTACCCACAAAACGTAAAAATCTAAAACTTTCTGCTGCTATTGCTTGTCATATTCGCCCAAGACTTCAGAAACCTTTCAATACTAAGTCGGCACATATAAATACTTGTTTTGTTTACCCCAATAAATTTTGCCACATCCTTTCCAACTTTGTGAAATTCACAAACGTGCACAAAAGCAGAAGGAAAATATTTTACTTTCACATACATGCATGACCATAAAATAAAGGTTATAAATCTGAATTTAAACACATCAGGTAAATCCTTACGATCCAGGAACATGCACAGAAAAAAAGAGAGGAAAATTCGTGGTTGTCAGGGATCGCAATGATGATGACAAAATTGTGGCTTGTGTTCGAAGCGATGGAAAATATCAATGGGATATGATCAATGGTATTTATGAATATACTGAATGTTGTTAGTTTACGAAACGTACCTTGTCATCACATGTTAGGGTCTTATGCTAGAAAATCGAAAAATGGTGGTAAAAAATGTTGGTTCCCTGTTTCACGACCCTATTTCCGGTAATAATTCCGTGTTCTCAGTACGCGAAATTAAATTTTAATCTAAGCCCTAAATCTAATCAAGTCTTCAATCCATCAAAGTTGAAACATGACAAATAAAACGCTGGTTAGGATTAGGGTTTGGGTTAGGACTTGGATTAAGATTTCGACCGATAATTTGTGTATAAACGCGGGCAAGCAGACGGATCATCCGTCAAGACGAACTATCTGCCATAGTTCGTCTGTTCAGACGAACTTGCCTGCGTATAGTGTTCGTCGTGACGAATGATCCGCCTGTGTGTATAAATGCTCTATAGACGAACTATACTTTTTTATACCTGTATTCAGCAGTTTTGAAAATAATTTGTCTGGATAGTTCGTCTTGTGTTTATACTAAGACAGACGATGTAACGGATCATCCGTCTCTAGTATAAACCGGGCCAATATGTTAAGGCGCTATAACTAATTCCTTGCACCTTCCTCTGATTCTCTATAGACCGATCCCGCATCTATTGTTCTCCCTTCCTAGTTACTGTTGCTACGTCGGACAAGCTAAAATTTGCTTTCGATATACAGCGTGGAAAAAACCCCGATTGTTAAAAATTGGCAAATGTCGATCCTATAATCAAGCATTCTAAAGGTACATTTGCAAAAGAATCGATAACAGCTTGAACTTCTTATAAATTTAAGTTTGTTGATCGGACATTCTGTATTCCATTGGGAAAACTACCCAGTGTTTTGCCGGTCAATCAAGCATAGCCAGGATCGGTCTATTGAAGCGTACGTACGCTCTAGTAAACAGTTGAGGGAGGTTTATGTGTGTGTGTGTGTGTGAAGTTAACCACCCCACAACTTTGTACCTGCAGCATTTGAATAGACTATTCCCGTATTAGACAATCTTATGAATTAGGAGAATTTGTCAGCACAGTTGGAAAGAGCATCCTAAATTTAGGAAAGTTGTGAAGTTTGGTTGCAAGATATAGTAAAATGAGGAAAATAAAGTCCCGTGAAGCTTGCAAATTTTGTATAATGTTGTATTACGCGCGAAAAAAGGCTTACCAAATTGCAACATAGTCGTAAGCCTTTTCTACGCGTAATACAAAAGTATACAAAATCTGCAAACCTCGCTGAGCTACGTTTTCCACATTTTACAGTATAATTTCGCAACCAAACTTCACAATTTTATTAAAATTAGGATGCTGTTTCCAGCTGTACCAATAAATTTTCCCAACTCAAAAAATTGTCTAATAAGGGAACGGTCTATTGTACATAAATCTCGTAATACTCTGCCGATAATTTTTATCGTTCCTTTTTCATCGTGCTAGGCCATTCGTATGGGAACTATTTTGACCCGGCGAAAGATTGTTCACACGTCGTTGACAAGCTCCCAAAGGCAAAAAGTGGAGTCTACTGGATCCAAACAGCAAATGGTCCGCAAAAAGTGAGTAAAATTACATGCGATTTCTTCCTTTTGTTGCAGCGGACGGTCATAAATTATATTGTCGTTGGGCCAGTTGTACTAAATTTTTTCAACGTCTCTAAATATGTTTGATAACAATGAAATCTTAAAGTGCACATGCAGTCATTTGGGCTTTAATATATTTGTAAAATTTAGTACATTTTAACACGGAATACAAAATATTGTTTAACAAAAAAACTTCACCTTCGTGGTTTTTTTGGCTTCTAAAGTTGAGGAGCTGACATCACTTAAGTCATTTTTGAAGCACGAGATAATGGAAAGCTCATTTGCATTGACTTAAATGACGTCAGCTCCTCAACTTGAGAAGGCAAAAAAAAAACATAAATCCCAAATGTGCACATTAATAAGTTCAGTGTTTTCGAGTTACAGTCTCTTTTTATCTCTCGCAAGTTAAATATCCCTGATGCCATTGCTTTATGCCTTTCTGCTGCAGCAGTTGAAAAGAATCACTATCCAATGGCTAGCGCTGTCTAACTTTTGTACAACCGCTCCCAGAGGGATAAATAAAGATATCCATACTTTTATTTTGCTGCACCATGGGTTGACTTACATCACCCGAAAACTTGCATGGATTCCCAATTGTCTTACTCTGTGCTATGTACTGAGCAAATTAACTTTGAGGATGTTGCATTTCCCATTCGATTTGTAACTGATAAACAGAAACAATGACGTTAGCTAGCAGCTCTTTTTATACCTACAATGACAATTATAAATGCAGTTGCACAGTTTTATTTCACTTTTCCCACATTGTGAGTGAATTGTATTTAGGGCTGGTGTGATGTTCATACTGACAGAGGCGGATTCCTGTTGATTGGTGTCCAAGATACACCCAAAACCTGGTCCATTCCATTTGGTACTTCCTTTATTGACCCTAACGGTCCCGCACGTTGGTCAAGTACATTCGGTGAGAAAGAAGTCTTAGACTTTCGGGTTCAAATTTCGACGAGTAAAAATTTTGATGCTACTCGCGCACACTGGTATGTAACGCCTATTTTATTGCCTGCTGTAGTTTTCTTCATAGGTTTTCTGGCTTCATAAAAGCACAAAGAACTTTGTACATTTTAGGTATTATCGTTTCAATTATCCGCGTAATCTTTCAAGATTACTCATGTCCAGTGAAGGAGGATGCGGTCATCTATATCCAGGGATTGGAAACATTGCCTACGTTAAAGATCTGATGAGCGGAAATATCACAACAAAAAACTTCAATTGTTCACGATTTAGTGGTCCAAGTGGACCTGGACTAGGATGGGTATGCTTCCTCATATAAGAGCTTATTACTAGGCGGTGCGAAGATATAAATTTATCTCGGAAAAGTGAAAACAAATATTTTACGAATGAGCGCAGTGAATGCATAACTTCACCACGAAAAGAACAAATTCATATCTTCAAACCGTTGATCGTGCAACGTTCTGTTTATTATATAGTCGTATTTTAAATTAAGACCCAAGTGAAAAACTTATCCTTATTTCTACTAATTACATCATATTCAAACTCAGAGAGTAGCTGTATAATAATATGCTTTTTGGTATTTACTTGATGTCCTTCTTTTTTTCGACAGAAACAGGTAGTTTTTTTTCTTTGAACAAAGGTGAATGTCATACAACTTTTTATTTTAAAATGTCGCGTAAAACGTCATTTTTTTTTCCAACAGGAAAAAATGAACAAATGCTTGAAGGAAGCTTGCCCAGAAGGTTTTGCATATTTTAAAAACCGTCTTATGGACACATCTGGATCATACAGGCAAGTAATAAAAATATATTGAAATATTTTAAAATGGACTCAACTAATGGAGTGTAATCCATGTTCTACTGCATATTATTGTTTGCATACAAAATGGTTTGTATTGGAATATTTTTATTTTTACCTCAGCTAAAACTCCAAGTATATATGGCTGAAAATGTCTTTTTTTCCTCAAACAGTTACAGTGTGGTTAATGGACGTTCAGGTACACTGGACACCCAAACATCCTTCATTGGATGCGATCACAAAGAGGTACAGTATAAATTACTCATCTAGGGTCATCCAGAATTCATTTGAAAAAATCGATGAAACCATGAGCGGAAAAAATCGCATAGATTTAAAATTGCCCGATGCCAAAAATAACAACTCGAAAGTAGGTGCTCTCGAAAGTATAAGCGCTCCCTCGAAAATAAACACTCGTTTAAGGCCACTAATTTCGAACCCAAGCTTAGCGATTACTTCCGAGACTCTACTCTGCTCTACTTTGTTTTCCTCTTTCGTACGCATTTAATTGTTGAAGTTAAGAGGAGAACAAACAGTCCCTAGCATAATCTTCTTACAAATTAAAATTAGTTATTCTGAAAAAGAAATCGTGTCAAACACTTTCAACTCAGATGACTTAAATCTTTTAAAACAATTATAGTTTAAGGCTGGTGTATAATGTTTTGTCATTCCCACTGTTCTAGTCTATGCTGCAGTCAATTTGACAAAGATATTGACGATTAAAGATAATACAGTTTTTCGTATCTATATACTTGCAAAAAGATATTCCAATTCAAAAATTTTATTTACAGTACACATTGATAAAACAACGGAATCTACGAAAATAAACATTTTTAATATTCTACTGTGGCTTTGCCTGTGCATGACCAGATAAGACGGACGTAATTAATATGATTCGCTAATAATTTGTATAACATTGCAAACAAGCAAACGGCTTTCATTCTGTAATAACAGTTTCATCCGAGAGCTTCGTATCGATCGTAAGCTAAGATGCTTACCAGTCAACTACAACTGAAGCGCAGCCAAACTGCAACCGAACTGCAACCGTGTGTAGGGTCGCCACCAACCCATAATATCAGGCTTTGTGAGTGGTTGGTTATGACGAATCATGAACAATGATGACTTTTGTTTCAAAAGGCTAATCACAAAGCCTGATCATTTTAGGTTGATTTCTCCCAGGGTTGGTAGATTTTATGAATAAATAAGGCAAACCGTCATCAGTGCCGTCAAGAAAACTGAGCAAAACAAGAGAACATTTTCTAAGAACTTTTTCATTCAATTTCAATTTTGAACAACTAACAAATGAATGCAACACCTGACAAACTTTGCCCAAAATTTTCCTCAAAAGTTTCCTCAAATTTTTTTAAGCACAAAAGTTTTGTGCGCAAGCTATTTGAATTTCTTTTAGAAACAGCCCCTGTATCAAATTTCCCAACTTTTTCCCCAGATTATATAAGAGGGTCCTGAAGGGGAGGGGGGTCGCTATCCCATTTCCCACCCAACTTTTTGCCAAAATCCCAGTCCCAGTAGGCTTTTTATTAAAAATCCCAGTCCAATTTGATAAAATTCCAGTCAGTAAGAAATAGTTATTGATTGAAAGAACAAACAGATTAAATCGCATTACTTCATAAATATAATTAAAGATTGTGAAGTTTTGATGAGCTCGTGTGGCCGCTATACTGTGCACCAGTTACAGGGTTGCAAGTTCGATTCCCAACCTATGACTATTTTGGTTGTTTTTTTTTTCTTTGTTTTTTTTTAACGTTTTTGTTATTTTTTTCGCCCCATAAGGCTTTTCTCGTTCTTTAATATTAAAAAAAAAATTAAATGAAGGGTTAGGGTTAGGATTGGGGTTAGGGTTAGTGTTAACCAATCACAGCCCTTACTAGATTCCTGTCTTTAGCCGCTAATAAATGTGCAATCCTCGATTTTGCTGCTAGTTGTATATCTGTGTCTGCCATGGCCTCCAAACCAGGGCCTCCTCCGTTTTGATATGACGCAACTCAAAAACACAAAATTTCAGGCAGTAAACGCAGTGGATAATCATAATCAATAATTACATATTAAATGATGAAAGGCCATCATCAATGCATTTTAAAAGTCTTAAAACGTTACAAAAAAAGAAAATCAGCTCGTATTACCTTAATTGATATAATCCCATTCCCATTTGGGGGACTTTATTTCCCATTCCCAGTGGCCCAATCCCAGTCCCAGTAACCCAAATCCCATTTTCCCAGGCAAAAAAGGGTCAATCCCAATTCCCATTTTACCCCTTCAGGACCCTCATATAAGAACCCAAACAACATCAGTTCAATAAAAAAGCTTCTTATACTTTCTTCCTTTTTATATGACCTGTATATACTGGAGATTAAGGCTGCCAACGGATATCAAGTATTCTGTAATCTCACTGGCTCCTCTACTAGTAGGATATTAGCTCATATTCTACTAGTGGAGAAACCAAGATGGCGGCTGAGAGTTTTTCGATCGCAAAAAGTCTTGTTTTGAGTGTTTTGCCGGCCTTTCTTGGCCATAAATGCAACACATAAACCTATATAAATATGTTTTGAATTGCTATGATAAAAAAATTGTGCTCAATTTTGAGGTCAACAAGCGCTTGTTTCGCCCAAAACATTTACAACGGCAATAGCCGACTCGGTCTGCTCACCTCTACGCAATCAGCTCATATACAACTCGAGTTCGTAGAATAACTGTTAAATATGATATATACAAACAAAGGATATTGTCTTATTTCTTTACAGTGTTGTACATGTTTTGGTCCAGACACGAAGCAAGATTACTGCGCACCTAAATGTCAAGCAATCAATGGTGGAACAGTTTTGAAAGAAAAGGACAACATTTCAGTTTGGTTTTGGATCCGTTCATCTTTACCAAAACGCGTTTGGAAAAAATGTATGGAGTTTCAGGAAAAGAACAGTGCAGGAAAATTCGAAATATGGCGTGTTGAAGACGGAGTAAGGAGAAAGGTAATTAGTGTCATTAGGACGCATGCAAGAGTGCGAAAACTCTTGTAATTAAAAGCTATTTTCTTTGTTTGCTCTTTATTTTTTCGCTTTTTCTTAGTTTAATGCTTGGGCTTATGTTGATGTATTATGCGTTGCTCGAAAACCAGATTAGAAAAGTTTCATTGCATTTTTGATTGAGTGGTTAACTCATTTTTCCTTGAAATTATTCTGATGATAGTACTATTGATCTGATAAATCAAATTATGCGACCACTTATAACAAATCAAATTTTTTTAAGACTTCTGTGTAAACATGAAATCCTAATGTGTATATATTGTTTGTTAAGGGTTCTTGTTCAGTTTTTAAAGATATCACAATTAATGATGGGGTAAGAATGTCGAATATATGTACAGAACGATTTTTCATTGATCTATTTCGCCTACTGGGCCATATTGGAAATTTTGTTCATTCTGAGCCAGATTTCTGTTCATTTCTACTTGATCGTCCTTCAAATATATCTTACACTGAGCCTAGTTTAAAGAAAACTGCAAAAGACTTTACACATATAAATCGTGATTTGGATGGTGTATACATGTGACCAGTAACAAGGCATAAATCCTGTTTCCTTAGATACATGGTCCGACGCACGACGTACGCACAAAGTCTATATATGAGTATACATAACGACAATTTATATTATAATGCATTGCAACGAAATTATGTGCCATTTCCCTAAATTCGGTTGCTCTTGCACAGGTTGCAGTAGTTGCCAACAAGGAATCAATGTATGAGCTTCCTTTAAAAGGTCAAATATCTTATCGTACTGATGAGAGAAAGCTCTATTTCAAAGAAGACTCTCAGTGGCAAGCTTTAGCAATGCAAAAAGATGTAAGTAATTAACCGGCTTAACTGTGTTCTTGCATATTGAAAAATTTATGTACTATATGACGATACTACAGGAATTTAAAGTGTGCGCTTATGGGCACAAGGTTTATAAAATTTCGTGCATTGTTTGTCTTAACGTTTTTTCTGAAACGGGGTGGAACCAAATTATGTTGTGTTGCTTATTTCTGCGAGGTTGTTGTTTCGCATGCAGCCTATATATTTCAGCTTGTAGCTGAAGTCGCTGTGTTTTAATACCCTTATTGATAGGTGCTGGTAGTTGCCTTACAATATTAGAGAGGGCGTCTTTGCATGGCCATTTGTCTTCATGTAGTGGGATCAAACGTATCATTTACGACGTATAATATAACTAGTTGATTTGTAAGTAGATGATAATCATTTTAGGAGTAGAGTTGAATTAACAATGAGAATATCAGTTAACCATACATAGCTCTGTTTGCTCAACGTGATAATATCAGGTCTCCGCAAGGTTTGCCAATGTTTTCTCTTTGCCAAATAGGTTAAAAGTTTCCTTGGTCAACTTGAAAGGCTCAAGGAAAAATTGGAAAAAACAGATAAAGTTATCCTTGAACAACTTAATAAAGTCGACAAGAAACATACACACGCCAACCAAACTACCCTTACCAAACTCGATAAAATCGACAGGAAGCTTACAAACGCCAATTTAGATACCCTCGCCAAACTTGATAATGTCGACAAAAAACTGACGAAGGCGGATACGGATACTGTTAGCAAACTTCAAAACGTCGAAAAAGGTATTAAACATTGGCTTCAATTACTTTTGCACGAGCCTTCTCTTGTTGTTTGTATCATTTTTTTTATAATTGATACATTATTTTTATTTTAAAGATGTGAAACATTTCACGCACAAGTCGTGCAGACAAATATGGAAGAGTCGAAGGTAACTATATCAGGAACCGTAAATTTGATGTTTTGAGACTAGACCCAGTAAATCTAACTGAAATGCATGCATGCAATCAAATACAATTCATTTTCATATAAAATTAATACAACCCAGCTTACACTAAAAATTTGAAATTTACCTCACTTTATCTTAAGTTGTTTTAAAATGATGAAAGTATAATTGTTACAGTTCTAATATTGAGCTCAGTAGAAGACATAAGTCGCAATAGTTGTAACCATGGCAACACATTAAATTTTTACATTCCTTGTAAGTGATAAAATGTTACCTGGCTATTATCTATGATTGTGTAAACTTCAATTTTTCTTCTTAAAAATCGAAGAATAAAGTGTGCCTGCATGCATAGCACCAGACTGTGATTTATTTTCAAAAACATTTGTACAAAATTTTGCTCAACGAAATAATTATTACATAAAATGCAGTGTTTTATAGTGATTTCGGGCACAGATAAAACTGATGATCTCACATGTGAGGTTATTTATGATAATTTCGCATGTGAAAATTATCGCTTTTCAAACCGATCATCAATCATAGCTTCTGGATATTTTATATTGGTGGAAAAGACTGTAGTCGTTCGCTACGCTCAGTTGTGACATATCATGTTCAACATTCGAAATAGATCTGGCATTTGCGCAAACCCATTCTCTATTTAACATTTAGATATTTTTTTTCTGGCGCATGCGTGTATCTAATGAAACCATCCTTGCTGAGGTCGATGACAAACAATGGATCATGGCTTTGTACTTCTCTATCTTCCCTTTTTTAGCCGAATGGAATTGTTAACCTTCGCTTCGGGCTTACGCTCGGAGAATAAAGAAATTTTATTTATATTACAGCGATAAGGGAAGTGGTGTCTACAAAATTAGTATTGGAAACAACCAATACATTAACGCGTACTGTCACATGACGTCAATCTCAGGTTGCCATGGTGGTGGTTGGACATTGGTTATGAAGATTAATGGGAACTTGGTGAGACTTTGCAGAGTGCTTGTGATTTATTAATAAAATACAGTTAATGTCTGCTAATGATTGCGAAATGATGGAAAATCCTAATAATATCCACAAAAAAATAAGTCAATATGAAACCAATTCGAAAAATGTTACAGTGAGTTTTCGAGTAGAGTTTACGATAAGCGTTAGATCTAGGTTTTAGAGTGAGACTCAGCATTATGGAGTGCTTTTGGTGTAGGATGAGAGTGGTGTTTTAGAATGGCATTCACGAAGAAGAATCCAGACAATGTTAAAGATTTTTAATTTGCCTGTTTTATAGAGGACTTTCAGATATGATTCTTCCCACTGGATGCAGAAAGGCTCTTTGTACGACTATAGCCGCTGGCGAGATGGTGGTTTAGATGACCTGCAGTACAAAGGAGAAAGTTATTGGAGAACTTCATTTAAAGAAATTTGTGTTGGCATGAAGTATAACGGTAATCTCAGAGCTTTCTCCTTCTCGTATCCTGCCTCGTCGTTGTATGATTTGATCGCAGACGGCAGATATCGACCAACACACCTTGGTCGCAACCAATGGAAATCGTTAATCGCTGGATCATCTCTGCAGCGTAACTGCAATCGAGAGGGATTTAACGTTCACCACAGCAGGGCAAGAGTTCGTTTGGGCGTTTTTTCAAACCAAGAAAATGATTGTAACACACCCGACTCTTTTATTGGACTGGGAACACATTTTAGTGGTAACGTTGGAATCACTGGGGGTAACCTTGCACATTGCTGTTCGCCAGACAACGGGGAAAAGAATCTCAAAGTGATGGGATATATTTTGGTCCGTTAAATTTTCTTTAAAGTAGCCTACTTTATACCAATGAACTGATTAGTATAGGAAATTACACGGTTCGAGAAGTATTAATGAAAAATCGCACGAGTGTTTGGCGAAATGTTTATAATACCGCGAGTGCGTAGCACGAGCGGTATTATAAATATTTCGCCAAACACAAGTGAGATTTTTCATTAATACTTCGAGAACAAGTGTAATTTCCTATTAATATCATTTTACTACATATTTCAATGCTGAACTTAACTGTTTTTGTGAATGAAGTGCTGTCGACGATATGTTTCGCAAACTTTCGCAACAAATACTTTCAGGTTTGCCATTTTCTCTTCAAAGAAACCTTTTCTAACGCGAGTATTCATCCATCGAAAGTTTTTTAACCACCTTGTGAACATTTTTGTACAAAAAACTGCTGATTTTTTGAATATTTCAAAATAAAAATACAAAAATGTTGACAAATTTTATCACAAAAACATTTTACTACATGACGTATAGCCCGTTTCCGTGCCGATTAATTTTTAATCGGCACAATGTGCCGATTAAGGATTAATCGGCACACTTTTCAACCAATCAGAATCGAGTAAACTAAAAAAAATGATATTAAAAAGAAAAATAAATTCAATTATTACTGACAATAATTTCTATTTTAATTTATGTACTTGATGGAATACGGTTGATTAATTTTAGTTCCATAAAGGGTTATTGATTTTTTATATATAATTTTTTATTTCAGTTAATAATCATCTTATAGCCACATTGACTCAAATTTCAGTTTTTATAAGTTTAACTTATTGTTTATCAGATTTTAAAAAAAAGGGGGGTGTCGAAGGAATTTTTTTCAAACCCGATACGAAGCAAGTGTTTTTAATAAGGTGCACGCATTGTATAGGCGCTCAGATATATAAGCTACCCGACCTTTCACTTCGCCGCATCTTTATGGAGGAGTTTTTGTATGTTGCCTTACTCAGGAGACTATTCGAAAATAATTACCGCAAACAGATTTAAGGTCTTTGATTTCTGAACTCTCGTACCAGCTCTTTTCTTCTTGTTTAAAGCGTTGTCGCACTGTGTTAGTCAGTTATATGCTCCGTCAATATTATTTAAAAGCGTTCAAAACTTCACTTACTTCGTTCAGTTATTTAGTAAAACTTAATATCTCAGTCTATATATGTATATCGAACTCGACTTCAATATTTGACTTTTATTTTACGACAATTTTACGATATTGCATTTTATGACGTCATTTTACTACCTTACCGCGCGAAATATACCTAAAGTGATTGACAATAATACCTCAAAGCACGTGCACGTGCGTTTATGCACAACTAGAATCTTCCTTATCTAAATGAATCCAACCGCCTAGCATGTTTTTTACATTAAAATATTGCCAAGTTCAAGTATCAATAGCTGTACTTGAGAACTCCGACTGATGGAAGATAATGTGCATGCTTGAGCAAGATACCAATTTTATTTTTGTTCTTGCCCCGGTACTATGCCCATTGACTTTCCCACTGACGCATATATTGTTTTTCATGCCTAGAGAACTTAATTAACTTTTATAATCATATATTGTTTCCTAACAAACTGTTATTCAGTGGTTATAGAACGACTTTGACATCTGTATAAAACCCTCCATCATTATTAGGCTCGCATAATAATTGTCTATTATTTCATAAAATTATTACCTAATAATAATTGGCAACTCTGTTCTTGGACAAAGTATTGATTTTTATCTGATATTTATTGATTTGCATGAAAAATGGCTTACTTGAAAACACTTGAATTTGTTGGAGTGGTTACATTATAAAGTTCATTGTTTAACTTGCATGAAAACTAGATTTAGATAGCACGTGCAAAGTGCAAACGATATACATGGACACAGTATTATAGTGAATGGACTAGTAGGGCGACTCATACAGCAGTGTAACGTGGCGCCCTTTTTTGCAGTTTACTGGCTGATACCAACTAGTTCAGCGTTTGTATCAGCCAGAAAATCCAATTGACTGGCTGGGATGATGGTAATGACATGCGTAATGCAACATATACTGTGACATGGCTTATAAAATTAGTAGATGGTCAAATTAAACTTTTGCAAAGACTATTTAACACTTATTGAGTGAGACCGAGGAAGACATTATGTTTTGTGGACCCGAGATTGTTGTGCACCCGAGGCGAAGCCGAGGCCAACATCGACAGTCGAGGGTGCACAAAACATACTGCTTTCCCAAGGTCTCAGGCAATAAGTATTTTATTACATACCAATGGTCATGCGAAGCCTCATCCAATAATTGTTTTATTATACATTCAAAAATGATGTACTATAGTGAAAATACTCAAACAAGAGTATGTGGCGAAGATACTCATGGAAATGTTTTAAGGTAAACATTTAGTGCTTTTATTTAGTTCTGTTATTCATGCCGCTATATCGTCTTCGTCAAACAAGGAAAATCTGTAGCAAGCCATTTTTTTATTGTAATATTGTTTTATTTTCGCGCGTTTTTATACAAGATGTCAATGTGTGAGGTCTGGGCATGTGCCACATCATCAGCGTCCAATGTTCGATCCAAAAAAAAATTGTCCAAAAAATATATCTGGAGGTTGTTGACCAATCACAATCGAGAACCAAGTTTGATTGTATAATAATTATTATTATTTGAGGGACTGATACCGAACAGGATTTAAGACTGGCCAGACTGCAACGAAAACAGATTATTGTCTTTTGGTTAATTTAATTTCCAGTACCTAACTAGTGTAATGTTCGTAGGATTAAAGCGGAATGTTCTTAAGTTTTAACCTTTCGGGTTGAGGTATTACATCTCAGCTTCAAATTGTCTAATCAGACACCTTAATTTATAGCAAAAGATAAGAATTTTCCTAAAACAATAGTGCAAACGAATGTAGCGTTGCATAAAATTCGAATACCACGCTTCAGCGTTTTTTCGAGTTCGTGTATCCACGCGTGGATTTCTCGCGAACAACTAAATGCGGGAAAATGGCGGGAAATTTCATATTTATTCAAAGTTAAAGATGGCGGAGATCAACTGAAACCAGTGAACTCTAATACAACTGGAACGATAACTTGGCCGCCATCTTTGAAGCCAAATTGAAGGCCGCCATGTACGTCACGCCGCGAAAATATGACCTATTTTCAAAAGCTCTTTTCGACCCTTTAACTTCGTGTTTTAGAGCCAGTTAGGTGCTAAATATTTTCTAGATAGATTGAAATTTCATGTACCTCAACTTTCTAGGACGTCCAGTAAGGTTTTAAAATATTTTTTGGCTGCTAAAAATGAAAAACAGTTCCGGCGAAAACTTTGTCACGAAATATCTTTTTTAAAAAAATGTTACCTCTCGAGTTTTAACAGTTAGATGGAAGAGGCTACCAAGAACTATCCGTAACCGAAGTTTAAAGCTTTAAAACTAATGCTATCTGACGAAAAATGTAAGTTTTATACATATTTTTGAATTAACCATACAAATACACCACTTCGAAAACCTCAATTTACTCACGTATTAGAAGGGCTACAGCAAAGACTAAAAGCTCAAAATAGACAACGATACCTGGACTTTAGCACAAGAGACGTTTTGGAAGTGTTGAAATGTTTTAAAGCAATATATTTTTCAATTGAAGAGCGTCGTTTGCCTCGTAGTTTGCTTCGGCACGTTGAAACTTTCGTCATTTTCCAGAGTAAAAAAGTGATAGCCCTCAATTTTTGCCGTAACAAAGTGTAGAACAGTCAGGACTATCCAGAAAACCAGGGTCGAATCTTTAAAATTGAAGTCTTGTGATGAAAATTCTCATTTTTCAAGCATATTTTCGCTCAAAAACAAACTTTTCACTCCTCGTAACTTTCCCCAGTCCTTTCGAACAAGCCATTTTCGCAGCGCGGTTCCCGCCAAGTTCCCGCCTTTTGCTTCAAATTTGGCTTCATCCAATCATAGGACGAAAACATAGGAGTTATCGTTCCAGTTGTATTAGAGTTCACTGACTGAAACATATAGTTAAAGACGAAGAAATTGTACGTTTATTAGACAATAGACACGCGTACGCCAAAAGGCAATGCAAAATGCTCTAAAAACATTCAGTTGGACTCAGTCAAGGACTTTATACAGATGAAGAAATGCTCGATAAAAGAGACGAAGTTTTTATATTGTATGTACTCCATATAGTTCTGTTTTGCTGTCGCCTATTTTTGGTATAATATATAAGTTATAGACCTTCTGCTCGGGGAATTCTATGACATATTACCCCTGGTGATGATCTATCGCTTGGGCTGTGCTCTCTTTTACTTGTGTTTATGTCACTGCTTTTCTTTGTTTTGTTTTAGGTTCTGCTTATGTCGCTAGGCTGAACCAGGCTCTACCAGGTAAATGCCGAGCCATCAAATACTCAACCCCCCTCCCTCCCCCCCTCATTGGAGACAAGCTTTGAAAATTTTTAACCGTTCAGAGAAAAAAGATCATAGTGCAGCCAAAAAATAGCCCTCGGAAATTTAACAACAATCAACTCCCCCCCTCCCACCCCCGAAATTGCTTTTGAGGAACCCCTGAGAAAACTTCATCTACAGGGGGATATTAAATGGAGCGCCCAATTCAAATCACCCTGTCAGTGATTAAATAGAATATGCCTGGTAATTAAAATATTACCAATATCAACATTGCCACACACTGTCGAGTTAAAAAATATGATTTTTTTGGCCTATTGGGAGAGATCAGTAGACCAGCTGTTGTTGAGAATTGTTGATTTGTAAAGTAAACACAACAAAGGATAACTTTTCCTCAGAGGTTTACGAACACAAAGCAGAAAGAATTCTCTTTTCAATTTGCTTTTGTTCATTTGCATAGCTTTGCTCGTAGTCATATGCATTTCTGCAGACTTCTGCTTACAGTCTTAGGCTTTTCTGTTTGTGCTTACCTGAATGTTGATGCTTATTTCCACACTTCACTTTTGTTTTATAACAAGACGCCTGCTAAGGCGTTCACTCCGCCTGCCAAACGAAAATGGGCACAAGGCCAGGCAGGGCTGTAACTAGAGAGTTCATTGGGGGTGGGGTACATTCACTTATTTCTGTTCTGTCCAACTAATTCCTTTTTAAATCAATTATTATTACGGTACCTTCCAAGGCATTTTAAGACATTGCTAGCACATCTTATGCAATCACTAAGATAACCAAAAATCAATGTCTGAGTGACCTGCCAGGCACTTTGTCCAGAGTACTAGTAGGATTGCATTTTTTAGAATTTAATTTAGATTAAAGACTTTAATAGTACATATGTTAAACAAGATTCTTTTGCCATAATGCCACCAACAAATAGCTGTTTTATTTTGCAAGTAAAGAAAATTTTACTAAAAGTGTATACAATACATCAGTCTATTAAATCCATCAATTTATTAAATCTATTCTGTAGCACACTGCCTGAAGTCTCCACGATATAATTTGTTGGGAAAATGTTGGCTAGCCTTTTGATATATTGACCAGCTTTGAATTAGATATTTGATGTGTTGATAAGGTGTCAGGTAAATATTTGGCATGTTTATAAAATGTTTGTAAGGATTTTGACTAGTTGACAAGTTTTCGAGCAGACTTTTGACATGTTGATAAGATCTGAGTTAGTCTTTTGATATGTGGACAAGCTTTGAAATGGACTTTTGACATGTTGATATGCTCCTAGTTAGATTTTTGGCATGTTGACAAGATGTCGGTTAGGTTTTTGGCTTGTTGACAAGATGTCAGTTAGGCTTTTGGCTTGTTGAAAAGATGTTGGTTAGGCTTTTGGCTTGTTGACAAGATGCCGGTAAGGCTTTTGGCTTGTTGACAAGATGTCGGTAAGGCTTTTCACTTGTTGAAAAGATATCAGTTAGGCTTTTGGCTTGTTGACAAGATGTCGGTTAGACTTTGACCTGTACATGCCCACAAGTTGTCAGTTAGACTTTCGACATGCTGACAAAGTATTTACTTCCAGAAAGCTTCAGGTGTCAGTTAAAACATTGGTATATTGGTATATTGGCAAATTAAGAAAGTGCCAGTTGAAATTTTACTAAATTTAAGTTAAATTTTGTTCTTTTTTTTATTTTGCATTTTTGAGTTTTTTTCTTGCTATTTTAATAATTATAGCAACAATCTTTACAGTAATCGACTTAAAAGTATTTCTGTGATCTGTATTTTCTGTGATATCCAATTTGAAATCCTTTCTCTGAGTCAACTATTCAACGTGACGTTCTAACAAAACAAGTATTAAAATCGCTCATAAAAACAACAAAAATTAAAAATTAGACTAAGCTATTAAGTCTGAAGTCTCCACGATATAATTTGTTGGGAACTTTAGACTAACATATGTATTTCTGGAATTGGAATGTAAAATGTCTGTTACCTTTTATTTGCCGTTTTAAAACATTTCTGGAGCAATTTTTTGATAAAGAACCTTCCTGTCCCTTTTTGTTGACTATTACATGTTAAAAATTGTGTTTTGTATGTAGATATTTCAGTAGAATTTGCGTTTGATTCTTGTGTAGAAATTTCTAAATTTCCTTAAAAGTAGGAATACAACAGAAAATGACGGAAGCACGCTCTCATCGCTCCTCGGTAAAGTTTCGCGGTGGAATTTGTCGTTTTAAAACATTTTGCATGAGAATTTTTGCACGTAAAACCTTCTTGCGGTTTAGATGTTCTAGCATACATGTTAAAATGCGTGTTTTGTTGACATATTCCGCTGGAAATTGAGTTTAAACGACGTGTTTAGGTCGGCTCACGCGGCTTGTGCCCAGCGGTATCACCCATTAGCGGCGGCACCGACCATTGAACTATAATAGATCTGGAACGATAAGTCAGGGGGGGAAATTGAAGCCGACTTTGTGTTCACTTTGCAGGTAGACCCAGTCCTTTTTAAGAATTTCGTGTAAAAAATATCATTTTTGTATCCGTAAAATTCTTTATTT
The DNA here is from genome assembly GCA_963855995.1 of Muricea muricata. Taxonomy (NCBI): domain Eukaryota; kingdom Metazoa; phylum Cnidaria; class Anthozoa; order Malacalcyonacea; family Plexauridae; genus Muricea; species Muricea muricata. The sequence continues at coordinate 5,203,522 of OY979728.1, read as the reverse complement.
AAACCTACTAACAGATCTCTAAGATTCAGAAATATTTAAACAATGACAGTTGAATTTATATAATATGTTATAAAATTTGACAAAAATCGTACTATCACGGAAAAATGTTGAAGCAAAGGCGAAAATTACGAAAAATCCGCCAGATTTTGGCTACTTTTTCTGAGTTTTTGAAAGTTCAAGTAAGAACCAAGACGTGAAACCACAGGAAATATTTAACTCCATGCAAAATACATCCGTGTGTGAAGTTTTAGGAAGATTGGACGTTTTAGGGTCGAAAAAAATGCATTTAAAAAACATTGTTTACGAAAAACGCATGAAAAACGTCAATTTCTTCATGTTTTAAAAGGGTTAAAGCAAGGATTAAAAGTTCAGAATAAAGAGGAGTACCTGGCGTTCACTGCAAAATAAGTTTGGGACTGTCTAAAGGTTTCATTATATATTTTTTTTGAGCTCAAAAGCAAAGTTTTCTTTGACACGTACAAACATTTGTAATTTTTTAAAAATATTAAAGTCAAAATGCTCACTTTTTGCTGCAGGTAGGTGTAAGACAGTTGGAACTAAACAGGAAACCTCGTCTGAGTCCAAAACAATGATGTCTTTCGACAAAAACAGTGTATTTCTTGCCAATTTTTGCTCGAAAACAAAAATTCTCACTCCTCGAAAACCAAATCCGACCTCTCCCCAGTCTTTTTGAATGTTGATTTTCCAGCGCGCCGGCTTCAGCCAATCATAGGTTTAAAACACTGAAGTTATCGTTCCAGATCTATTATAGTTCAATGGCACCGACTTCTGACACCGAAAAAAAAAAAACAGAAACCGGGCGAATTTAAAACTCCGCCTCGCCTACGGCAGGCGGAGTAAAAAGGCAATTTAATTTTAATTTTGTGAATTTCGATTACAAAACATGCCTTGGACTGTCGACCAATTGATTTCGTCAGGCGATTACAGACTTGTGAGAGGAGGGGGGTAGCCTAATTACTAAAATGTAGTGAAAAAAGGACTTTCCATCTAATGGTGGGAGCAGGTTGGCGGGAACACTGGAGAATAAAGGTCCTGTCACAATGCAATTTTTCTTGCAACTTGAAATGCAATTCTACTATTGGGAGATGTAAAATTGGCAAATGCAAGTTTCCATCACAGTTTGCTGGGGTTTTTTAACGTACCAAACATTTGTCACAAATTTACTTAAGAGTAGATTTTCCCTGTAGCAAAAAAGATGGTTAATGTCGATTTTACCAGAGTGCATGGTAGTCTGAAATTGTTTAAAAAGGCAAATTAACGTCTTTTAAAGAACAGACAGAAGACAATAGGTTATTTTCACACTTGTGTTAAAATTTCAATCCAGTAGCTTTGTTTCTTGTCATGTTTTCCCACGTATTCTTTCTTGATACCTGCAATGCATTCTGGTAAAATCGACATGTCGCCATCTTTTTTGCTACGGTGAATGCAAGGAAAAGTGCACCGTGTGACAGGGCCTTAAGGGTAAGAGGTGGATAGAGAAGGAGACGGAGCAGTTACAAGTGCAAGAAAAATTGCACCGTGTGACAGGGCCTTGAGGGTGGGAGGTGGATAGGAGGAGACGGAGCAGGATGTGGGAGTCGTGCAAGGTCGGGAGGTTAAAAAAGAACAAGGAATGTTATGTTTTTAATGCCTTTTAGACTTTTCTTGAGGCAATTAAAATTCAAACTGTCAAATCCAAACACTGTACAGAATGGCCGACTTTACGTGGTCTTTAGTTTTTACACAACCACTTGCATTGTTATCTTTTGCAGTTTGTTTACCATTTCAGTTATCTATCTTCAATAGAATTCTTTGAAATTTGTTTGTAGATCGACAAAATGCTTAACCTCCTCTCAACAACTGGCAGATTATGAAAAATGAAATTGTTAAAGGTATTGGAATATTGCATGTACAATATTGAATATGGGACAATTTGGGACAGTATAATTTTGGACATGACGGTTTCATTCTCACCTAATTTGACGATTATTTTGTGGGTACACATAGCGTGGAATCTCATGTGCTCCAGAAGCATTTTAATCTTAGAAAAAGTCAAATAATGATGAACTGTGTTTTAAAAGAAAGTTAGAATCTTATTTGGTTCAAATCAATTGAATTATGGCCCAAGAGTTCATGAAAACACATACAAAAGGCTTTCTGAAAAAAACAAAACTGAAATATCAAATCTAGCAATTTTATATGTTATGCCTCTAAACAACACAATTCTGTTTCTAAAAATTGGTACCCTACTAGACCTATATGCATGATTATACTAATTTGGACATATTTATTTTTACCCATTAAAATATAAATTTGTGTTTAATCATTCATGTTTGTCATTATTTGACTTTGTAATGTTGGTTAAACATAAGGAGATTGAGGTGACTTTGCCAGAAACAAAAACATCCATTATTATACTAAAATTTCAATATATGTAGCAATTAAAACTAACCACAGGAAATATATTTCTACTTTTTAATTGAAATGTTTCTGTTATATGCACTATATCATATTTTTGATAAAAAATTACAACACCTATGTTATTTCCTGGTTTACTATCTCAATCATCTTTTGTTTAAGCTGGCTTTGAGTGTTCATTTGAAAGTTTGGAAAGTTCATTTGAAAATCACAATAGTTCTCAATGTTATATTGGACCCTTTAAAGTTAAAAAAATACTTTGTAATATTTTATACTACTGGTAATTTATCTTAGATACAGACTTTGTGATTTTGTACTAGAATGTTGACTTTCAAACTTTAAGATGAACTACTTATTAAGGACAAAATAAGCTAGCATATTGTCTTTTGTTTACAAAGTGGAACTTGTTTGGAATTGAGATGAACTGATGCAGTTGTTCTTTAACTTTATGAATTAATTACATATCTTAAATGAAAAAGAAAACCACAACTTGCCAAATAAATTCTGTGGGCTCTTTTTATTAGCAAAGAAAAGATGTGGCGGATGTAAGAATTTAAGAGTAAAAAAGTTTCCTTGGACTAAAAAAATTGACAGTATGCCAGATTTTCTAGATAAACAAGCAGTACAGATGTTGGCCAATAATAAGTATAAGTAACTACAATTTTTAATTTTAAAAGTTTTCTATTGATGCCTGGATACAGTAAATACTTTACCAGAGTTCTTCGTATTACATCGACTTGAAAAAGTTTTAAGTCACATGAAGCTTTTAGTTGATACTATGCAATTTCAAATTTTACAGACTTCTTAATTAACATGCCAAATTTACCTTGTTGAACATAAGGTCTTTCCTGAGAAAAAGTAAAACTGTCTGGCATTATATGGAGTAGAATAATTTAAATTAGTTTGAGACTTTGATTTGATAACAATTTTGATTTGTACTATTTACAATACAAGTGACCGGGTTGTATCGGATATACAAACCCAAGCTGAAGGCGAGATATCTGACATACACAGATGCGAATGTTGTAAATGGCTTGTGAAACTCGTCAATTTTATACATCAGATCTATAGCAAAGTGATTTTGAAAATACCGATTCTGTAAGATGAGAAAATGATTTCTTTTGTGTTTCCTGCATGATTTATTACTTTATAAGTTTCTTAATTAAAATTACAACATATTGCCTACTGGAACTTTTTATATTGTTTGGTTGTGGTGAATTTGTATTTTGGCAATTGAAATATTTCTGAATTTGTATGTGCATTTCCTTTGCTTCAGTTCAAGTTTACATTTCAAATATTCCACTTTGTAATACTTGCGTGGTAATAATAATATAAGAAAACAGGTTTACATGGCTCTTGAATATAGTCTTTTCAACAAGTAAGTAAAGATGAATTTATACTTCAAAGAGATATGTTCCTAACCTGACAATGGTACCTTCCAAAAAGACTAAATTTAAATTGATTCTTCGAATAAATTTTTTACTTTTCAATCCAAGATCAATCTAAGTTATGTATTTCTACTTTTATTTTGGTCTCTTTAACACTGAAACTATCAATTGTATATAAAGCAACTTCACTATCGAGTGACTTCATTAGTTGCTGGGCAAAGCCAAAGCATTGATTTTTCGGCTGTTTTCAATGAAAAATAGAATTTTGCCCAAAGTTATCTCAAATAAATTATCACAATTTGAACAAAAAGCTTCTGTTCTTGTGCCCACCAGAAAAATGAGATGTCTGAGACTTTCATTGTATTTTTTTGCGAAAAATAGATCGCATGCACTGTTATGCAAAGAAAAGTGTAAGAGATTGGTTTCTGAAAAATGTCGTGCTACACGCAATATTCTAAAAATGCTTTGTTTTTATTCTATGTATTTTTGAATTTTTTGTTAAAAAAAATAAAGGTAGCAATGTTTAGTGCATTTCACATTGTCAGGTTAGAAACGCAATAAGAAAAATTTGGCTCCGAACATTACAGCTTGGTCAATTTGGAATTTATAAAAAAATCGTTTCTTCGTTGTTTTTCGACGTTTTGAAGGGTTGTTTCGAGTACAAAAAAGTATTTTTAGGAAGAATTATGTGCCCACGTTACATGTCTCAAAGCCATCAAAATTCGTTGGTAATTCGTGCATGTATTTTTTCTGACTTATAAAAGCACAATTGATTAAAAATAATATTTTTCTTTTGACAAAAATACCTTTCTTCTGTGAGGCTGGCTGTATTTGAAAAAGCGTTGGTCAACGCTCCGCCAAAACTCGTGGGTTTTCTCCGGGTACTCCGGTTCTTCCCACTGGGAGAGTTGACAGGGTAGTTACATATGGTTATAAAAATGTGACTAACTTTTGAAAACCTTTCTACTTAGACTTGTTAAGCCTTCTCGTCATCTCTATCAGTTGCATGTTTTGAGCCACATGTATGTTTTTCTTTGTAATTGTGAAACAACTCGTTATATGCTGGGTAAACCTTTGCAAAACTCTCAAAATTTATCACTTCAAGTTGTTTCATTGTTATAATATATTTTGAAGTATAAACATTTACTTACGTTGAAAAGACCCAAGTTTTTTAGGACTTTGTTCATTCACTTGTGTTATTGTTCTCTCTGCCATGTTCTGTTTTCTTCTGTTGTTATTTTAATAAGTACAATGTGTGGTAGTTAATCTCTTTTTATTGTTATTCAAATTGTATGTAATCTTTACAAATTTTTTCAATAAATTGTTTACAAAATTTACTTGTGACCCCTTTTTAATTAAAAATTCAATTCCCATGGGAATTGAGAAATTGAATAAAAAAAATCCCCCTACCCCGGCCAGCTCCCCAAGTGCCACTTCCACCTAAGTAGAAGTACTTATACATGTAGTACAAGTACTTCTACTTATTCACGGTGGAAGTAGCACTCGGAGAACTGGCCGGGGTAGCCGGCAAAGAGAAGACCAACTTTGCAAGTGCTAATACAATTGCTAAGTTGATCTTCCCTAGAGAGCAGCCGCGCGTACCTAACAAATTAAAACAACAAACGTTAGTGACTTAAGTACTTAGCATGCAAATTTGATTCCCAAAGCCAAAATGTCAAGTGCCCCCCGCTGATCCTACCAACTGCCTACCTGCCTCAGTTCTAAGCTGTCTTCCTCAGTTCTAAGCTCCTGCATTCCATTCGTTACCTTCACTTTCCTCACCATCGCACAGTCACTCACAGCTGATAAACCCGCATGCACCACCACCACCCCGACTGCCACCCAATTTCGAAAATTAAAAGAGTTAAAATTTCGGTAAAGTATGCATTTTAAATGCAATTTATTTGGATATTTTAGATCAAACGTAAACAGAAAAAGCTCGTACATAAAAACAGGTGAGAATTCTATTTAAAATTTGCTTGCAAAATATAAAACTTAATTCGCATTTTTCTTAGTTAATAGTATAGATCAATTTAGTTGATGTTGAAACCTACTCTTAACTGTTTTGTTAGAAGTGACGACAGATTTTGGTTTTTAAGCATACTTTCAAAAATTTTAATTCCTTTAATAAACCTAACCCCATGCAACTTACACACGGCGCACACCCTCGCAGTCCATACATTTAGCTAATAAATTACGTTATAAACAAAAAAGCAAAATAAAAAGATAAATTACGTTATCTCTAGCTACTTAAACCCACTTAGACTGAGTTTTTGATTGAATTTTCAAACGTAAAACCTTAGCTGAATGGGCATGGGCTTTTCGTTGTGTTAACTGTTCCGGAGTAAATATAAACCTGGGGCCGGTTGTATCAAAGGCGTTTAGCTTAAACGGTGGATAAGTGAAATTTAAAAATCAGTTTTACACCTAGTACGGAACCGAAATTATGAGTTGAAATAGAATAAATATTTAGTTTTATATATAATTGTTCTTCTCAGGTCAAATAACTTCAGCTGGTTTGTTTATACAACATGGAAACGTGTTTCATATTTTTGACTTATCCACCGTTTAAGCTAAACGCCTTTGATACAACCGGCCCCTGATACTTACCAAAGTCCAAGGCTGGGTCAAATAAGCATGAGAATTAGGCAAAAATAAAAAGCAATTGAAACTCAACAGATTCACTAAAGTTGTTTTTTTTTTGGCAACTTATATCCTTAAGTGTAGATGACATGCAATTTTTAATGCCGTAGTTCTCACACTTATTTAACCGAAACGCCTTCATTTGCATGGTATCTCGCAGCTGCTCTCAAACCACCTTCGTAATTTGCTTTAGTGTACACAAACAATGACTTCATTGTTCCTGCTTACCAAAACAAATCTGAAAGCACCAAGATACTTATCATATTAATAATCAAAGAGGATTCGCATTATGCAGTAATTACCATAAACAGACGCATCACCATTGAAACAAAGCATGCCGTATTCCCATGGGAATTTAAAATGCACAAAAAAATATAATGATCCTACTGATTTGCATGGATGTATGAACCAAATTAGCTAAGAAACAAAGAAATGATATATTCCCTTGGGAATTTAATGTAGCAAAAAGATGGCGGGTGTTGATTTTACCAGAATGCCTTGCGGTCTGAAATCGTTTAAAAACTTAAGGTAAATTAACCTCGTTTGAGGAACAGACAGATAGGTTATTTTGTCACTTGTGTTAAAATTCCGTCCATTAGCTTATCTTAAATATCATTTCACTGGTATTCTTGATTGATACCCGCATTAAATTCTGGTAAAATCGACATGCCACCATTTGTTTTGCTACGGTGAATTGGAATACAAGTCACATTTTCTCGCTTTTTAACCAGAGAACACATTTTTTAAAGGTAGAACGACGGAATTGATCGTTTGCAATCGACGCCATCTTTGTTGACGTTTGAAACACATGGCAACCACAAAGTATCTATTCATTATATCTGATCCTATCGAGCCATACATCTTTAAAGTATCATTCATAATACGCTAAAACTAACGATGAAATAGTAAATTGACACTAGTGTTTCGCTGTAAACAGCTGAAGTAATCTGCAGAGTCAACCAAGATGGCGCCCAATGACACGAAATGACGGCATGTGCAAACCAAGAATAGTGACAAAATGCATCAACTATAATTTAGTGGCATTATTACGAAACTTATTTTTGTAAAACGTTCAATCCTACATGTTATTTTGTTTTGTTTTTAGAAATATCCAAATCCAAATGTTAGAGACGAAATTTCCAGGCGTTAAGGTATTGTTTCTTTAAAAAATATTGTCGACATTTACCATATTTTTACCTGTTTTTTGACTCGAAAATTGACTGCCAAACTCCTAGATATCCTATTTAATTATTTTGTTGAATGTATTTGATATCAATGTTATTTCAATCCAATTTTTTTCACTTAATTTGCTGTCTTTTCTTTTTCATTAACGAGAAATACCTATTAAACCCTCTTTGACCCCCCAATAATAAGTACCTTGTTTTCTACTAACTTGCACATTACCACTACTTTCTATTACAATGTCGTGTCTTCTTATTCTTGTGGATTGTTGTTTTGTGGGTCTTGCCGTCCAGGATCGTTCATTCTTTTCTCTTCTTGTGCGTTTTTTTCACATCCCATCACCCTTTGCAATAGTAGAAAGAATTAAGTCATGAGATGATAGTTACGAATAATTTATAAACTATAACATGATAAGTTTCTTGTACGTTTGCATGGTGAATACAATATACTTATTAAGCTTTGTGGAAACACCACGTAAATTTATTATTGCAATAATAAATTTACGTGGTGTTTCCACAAAGCTTAATAAGTAAACTATAACATATTAAGCACTTATTGGATGAGGTTTTTGTGATATGCGAAATGATCAATGTCGAGGTAAGAGTTATCAGCCGAGCCGAAGGCGAGTCAGATAACTCTTACCAAGACATTGATAATTTTGCATATCACAAAAACCGAATCCGATAATTGCTTTATTATACATTGTAAGTCTTTTTCCTCGAGCAATTGACGAATTTCGCCTTCGGAAGAGCTTAAAAAGCAAGATGCCATAACATGAAACAGAAAATATCGAAAAAATGTTGTTGCCATGCCAACCATTGATGCCAACGAATACCGCATACTGTAATAATCTGCACCGTAGGCTCAACATGCAGATAACTCAGTTATCTGCTAGCAGATAACTGAGCCATAGAATAAGAATACATAGAAGGGCCACTCGCGTCGGAGCCTTTGGAGTTTTTGAAGCCGCGCATGTCGCATTACGCACGTTATTAGCATTTTCTCAGCCAGTCAATTGCATTTTCTGGCCAATAGGAATGCTGAACTGGCTGGTGGCAGCCAGTAAACTGCATAAACATAGTGTGACATGTTGCACTGCTGAGTGGCCCTTCTATGTATTCTTATTGTATGACTGAGTTATCTGCAGATTGTGTGATAGTCGCATTTATCTGCATACAACTGACCAATCACAACGCATAAAACAACTGCAATGTATAGTAATTAACACTTATTGACTGAGACCGAGGGAAACAGTATGTTTTGTGGACCAGAGACTGTCGATGTCGAGGGTCCACAAAACATACTGCTTTCCCGAGGTCTCAGTCAATAAGTATTTTATTATATACTGAGTGCCAAAAGAGAAGAAAAGTACCACAAATCAATCAAACATGTGTAAAAAGGATTACCTTTTACCTGACATGGCTACGTGAGGCTTTGTGGATTTGTTGTCTACCGGTGAATAAAAGTAATGTCCACCGCTTAGCTACGTTGCCAGGGAGACAATAGAATTTCTCCACTATCACGTGATACGTTCTTAACCAATAAGAAACAGGAATAAATGAACTTTGACACTCAGTATATTATAAAATAGTATTAATTAGGCCGGCCAAATTATTGTGTAAGCTGTTAATATGAAATTTTTTTATTAAAATCTCGAGAATCATTAATAAATCGTGAGCAAAACACAAAAGAAAATCATAGCCGTGAAGGAGTCTTTATTTCTCACACGCACACAACTTGCAGCTACCCTAATTTATGAATTTAGATTAAAATATCTCGAGAATTAAACAACACGTAAGGAATGTGTAAATTCTTAAAGCTCTTTCGAACAATAAAAATTAATATCTCGCACTAATCTCTCTCAAAAGCTCTCTCAAATTTATTGCCGATATCTCTTTGAGAATTACTGTGCACGTGAAATGTAACTTATATCAAAACTAGCTTACTTCAAGCTGTTTGGGAATCAAGATTTTACGTGTCAACGAGATCAAATATGAATCTAAGATGGCAGACAGCGCATTAAATTTCTATCTTTACGACCAACTCCCCAACGAAAGGCTTTAATTCGCTCGAAAGTCGAATTTTGTTTTTTTTTTATTGTTTCAGGTAGTGAAAGATCCTGTGTGCTTTTTACAGTACTACCGACACTAGCAACGTTAGTGCGAGATGTTAATTTTTATTGAAACAAAAGCTGAACTGCTAAAAAAATGGAAACGACAAGATAAAATAAAAAAACTTACTTTCACTCTATCTTTGGATCTTCTTGGCTTCGGTTGTTCTCGTTTCATCATGCTGTTTATGGTTTCATCTGGTTGGCGCACTCTCTTCATGGAGCATCAAGGCGGTCCAGTAGGTAACTAGCTCACTCGTGTCCAGTCAACCAACATAAAGTAAGGAGAAAATTAATGTTACAAAATATTTTAGAATATAGGACACTAAGCTTTAATTGAATTGACTTTAACAAACCGTACATTGTGATAGTATTTGCATCTTAACATCTGATGGAGACGGCTTGTGATTTACTTCTTATGTCGATATGAATTCTTTCCCATCTTGTTGCATCATTAGTTGATGGTTGTTGTATTCACTTTTTACTTGGCATTCTTTGAAAAAAAAATTACGATGTTCAGAAAACTGTTTACAAGATAAGCAAAGAAAACTACGTTCACAAGCATTAGAGAGGACTAAGTAATTATAATAGGCGTGACGGGTCACAGAGGTTAGTCGACGAAGAAACTCATGGACAAATTCCCGGCATGATGATACCCCGATAGCAAGAAATACAGCAAGTGTAGAACGTGTACGTGGGAGCTTAAACTGTATGTATGCAACTCCAAGAAAAGCGCAACACAAAATGGCGGAATTTAAAGACATTTCTGGTGTCATTTCCAGTTCCCTAACTTTCGCGGACAAATATATTTATATATTTTTCTCAAATTTTTTTGAAGTAAATCTAGATGGATTTTGTGAATAAACAAATTAAAAAAAGTATTGCCCACGTTAGGAAACTAGAACGGGCGCCCAAGAATGCCCACAATTTCTCCAATCTGGATTATATTTATTGATTGCGCAAATGACTGATAAAAAATAAGAGAGTAATAAAATACCAAATGGTTTCCTCTTCAAGATAGTGTCATACATGCGCGCGGCATTTCGGGATATTTGGGAAAACTCGTGTTGAAGTTGAACCTGAGGCAACATGCCAAGTACATGGATGACGCTATCCTGCTCAGGAAACTATTTAGTAATTGTCTTACAAAATGATGACAGTGAAACACAAGTCAACGCCACGGCATTTAAATTTCTCGTGTAGGATTGTTTGATCCTGCACAGTAATAGCCAAGTGGCGCAATGGTCAGAGCAAACGCCTATCACATGTGAGGTCGTGGGTTCAATCCTTACTTCAGACTCGTGACACCCATGTGAGGAGTTAGTCAGTCGTGGGTTTATTCCGGGTACTCCGGTTTGCGAATGTTGACTGGATGGTTAAAATTGTAAAATATCAGTAATCACCGGAACACGGGTACTTAACTAAACTGCTGACGATGAGGCGGAACTCATAATGAATTAATGAAAATGTGTTTCACTGTAGTTATCATATAATGTAATTGCCAAGCTGAATGAATAATTCTCCAGTAACTACGTCATATGAATAACTTACAATTATGAGAGTAGTGGGGGGGGGGGGGGGGCAGCATAAAGATTGAAGTAGTGTCAAGGAAGGGGTACTACCCTGACGGGTACTAGGCGAAGAAGTAGAGTAAACAGGAGGAAGAAGATTAAATTGGAGTAAATAAGGGGGATTGGGGTAAAGAAGGGGAGAAGCAGGATAAAGAAACCAGTGGAAGGGGGTGCTATCCTGAAAGGAGTACCCGGGAAAGAAGAGGGTGAACAGGAGGAAAAGTAGATTGGAGAAAAGAAAGGGGAAATTAAACGGATCAGGAAATTCAGACTTGCAATTCAAATGAAAGGCAGCTCATTGGTCATGTAAACACTCGTTGAATCATGGTTCTCGCTTGCCTTTAGCTTGGAATCATCTTTGAATTTGAACTGAAAGTCTGAATTTGCATGTTTCTTGTATAGAGTGCAGTCTATCAGAACAGAAGAGGTTTTGAAGAAAAAGAAAGAAAGAATAAAAGTAAGTTAAAATTTGTAAAGAATAATGAAGAAACTATTGGTACAGCACTTGATACATGATGATAATCATCATTATAAACTCTCTATTAATCCGGGGGGGGGGGGTATAATAGAGAATTGCAATGATAGTAAGTATATTGTAATATTTGGGTTTTTACCACTAAATCCTCTTGAAAGTTCTTTTTGGCTGTGGCTTCTCTCATCACAGTTGTCTGTGCTTGTCTTGCAAAATCTCTGGAATATCTATAACGTGAAGGTCAATATTTAAGATTAGAAAAATAGAAACCGTAAAATAGAAAGAAATTTAAATCGTGGCGAATACTTTTTACGGTCTTGCTGGCATGACAAAAAGAGAGTATAGATTTATAAGATCATGTTGATTTATCCTTTATCTGAACTATATTTAACTTAGATTTTAAAATAGATTTCACCCTGGTAAGCAGACCGAATGGGTTTTCAAACAAGATAACATTTAATGACTAAAACGTGCACAGAATAGTTAGAGAATGCTTACATGTCGAATAAAAATCCAATACTTTTAATGTCCAACTACACAATAGCGATTTTCGTTGCATTTCTAGACTGGAGAAGAAGACGACGCCATTTTGATTTTGATTTCTCCCGACAACGGCAGATTTGTCTTCGCAATTTTTTTCCATTTCTTCGTCGTTTTAGCTCGAATTTGCTCGTTGTGTTTCTTTCGTACCTTCCTCGCCATTTCCGTACAATCAATGGACATTTATACTCAAGATTAAGACTGTATTGAGACTTTCAAAATGTTCGTCAGGAGACATAAAAATCGAAGCTTCTTCTTCGGGTTGCAGAAGCAAATGACGTCAGACGACCTTTGTCCGCCAGCAAACACCCGTATGTATAACATTCAATGATCTTTTTAGGAAGCTGAAAATCAGTTTTTATTGCGCGAACGAAGTGTTTTTGCCATTATTTCTTACTCAGGTCTTTGTTCTACTACTTTACTTCCAGTTTAGTTAGGTAACTTGCCAAAAGAAACGCCTGTAAGGAACAATTTTGCATTTTTTTTTTATTTCGATGCTGATGAAGAAGAGAAGACTCGTTAGAGCTTTCATTGGCAAATATCTTTCCCTCCGTGGCCGAGAGGTAAAGACAACTGTCTTGACTTCGATTTTGGGTGGATCGAGGACCGGTCCAGTTCAACTGAGTTTGGTAAGAATTTAATTCTGGTCGGTGCTCGATCCACCCAAAACTGAATTCAAAGCTGGGCGTGGAGTGCAGGAAAACACTAGGCAGTACCGCGAGGCCAAGGAGGCAAACGTTATTTTCCTAGTGTTGTTAACTAATATTTAAGCAAATTTCATTAACTTGACTGTTGGGGACAGACCTGTAGGGTTGGTGCATTGAAGACTTCTCGTCGTTATTTCCCTTCGTTCAAGAAGACAAGTTGTCTTCATCGAGAAATAACGACGAAAAGACTTCAAGACACCACTAAACCACTACACTTTAAAGCTACAGTGTAATGGTTTAGCTAGCTAAACCACTACACTGTGCCAATAATATATGGCTGACTTCTTCCTAACGCTTACGGTACGACCATGGATGCGCAAAGATGCGCAAACACATTAAAGCCTTGAAAGCAAGTGTTTTCTTTTAGGAAAGAATCAAGGACGACAACGCTTACTAAATCAAAGCCGTCTAGTCATGTTTTAAGTACTTCAGCTATGTTTAACGATCTTTTACCAGATCTTTGCAAGAGGAAAAGTAAAATTTTGCATCATTATTATTAACTTTCCGTCAGTCGTTTCTTTCTTGATCGAGCATTATATGCCATTGTGTTCAGTGTCCTTGATATAGGAGCCATATACTTATGGCCTTGGGTTTAATTCCCAAACACTGAATGGCAGTGTTTTGCTCTTCCAATGAGATAACAAGATGGCACTGTAGAACGCGTGGTTTTATATAAGCTACGAGCGTCAAGATATCCTTGATAGGTAACTATTGATCCTACAATGGACACTTATGTTCACTGCCAATAGGAACGTTTCCAACTCACAGCTTGTACATAATGGATTTTATAGGTTGTGTCACAAGGAAACTGCAGTTCGGTCGTAAAATCAACTTGTTTTCAAGGTTGCCGGGTTTTAAACATTACTGACACTGTTAATGTTGTAGCTCGGAATTGTAAAACAACAGCGGCAATGCAGTTTTCTTGTGCCATAACCATATAAGCTACGACCGCCAAGCTTTATCCTTGATAGGAAAGAATTGATCCCACCAACGACATTTGTATTCTCTACCGATAGGAACGTTTGAGACTTACAGCTTGTACATAACGCATTTTATCGGTGAGTCGTAAAACCAACCTGTTACTGCTCAGCAAACTACCATTTCCCTCGATCAACGATAGTCGATGAAGCTTGGCGCTCGAGTTGTTCAGCTAAGTTAAACGATCTTTTATGGCGAGGTCTTTTCAAGAAGGCATGAAGGATAGATGCGCAAACACTGTACAGCCTGTAAAGAATATGTCTTCTTTCGGGAAAGAGTCAAAGACGATAACGCTTATTAAATCAAAACTGTGTAGGCATGTTTTAAGTTGCTCAGCTATGTTTAACGATCTTTTATGACCAGGCCTTTGCAAGAAGGAAAGTCGAAGTTTGCATATACTATTGACTTTTCGTCGGTCGTTTCTTTCTTGATCGAGCTTTATATGTCATTGTGTTCAGTGTCCTTGATATAGGAGTCATGTATTTATGGCCTTGGGTTTGATTCCCAAACACTGCATGGCAGTCTTCAGCTCTTTCAAGTAATAAGATAACTTTGGAACAAGATGGCAATGCGTTATTTACTATATGCCTGGTCATGCTGTAACTAATCATGTAGTATATTCTACAAACCTTAACTCAGAACGTTGGCTGTCAGTTTCTATTCGTGGTTGCTTTGAAACATTGCAGATACTGCTAACCTGGCTATAACCTGTAAAATGCTTGGTTTTACACAACCTACGAGCGCCAAGCTTCATCGACTATCGTTGATCGAGGGAACTGGTAGTTTGCTGAGCAGTAACAGGTTGGTTTTACGACTCACCGATAAAATGCGTTATGTACAAGCTGTAAGTCTCAAACGTTCCTATCGGTAGAGAATACAAATGTCGTTGGTGGGATCAATTGTTTCCTATCAAGGATAAAGCTTGGCGGTCGTAGCTTATATAAATGATAAAACCACCCATTTTACAGGTTATGGCACAAGAAAACTGCATTGCCGCCGTTGTTTTACAATTCCGAGCTACAACATTAACAGTGTCAGTAATGTTTAAAACCCGGCAACCTTGAAAACAAGTTGATTTTACGACCGAACTGCAGTTTCCTTGTGACACAACCTATAAAATCCATTATGTACAAGCTGTGAGTTGGAAACGTTCCTATTGGCAGTGAACATAAGTGTCCATTGTAGGATCAATAGTTACCTATCAAGGATATCTTGACGCTCGTAGCTTATATAAAACCACGCGTTCTACAGTGCCATCTTGTTATCTCATTGGAAGAGCAAAACACTGCCATTCAGTGTTTGGGAATTAAACCCAAGGCCATAAGTATATGGCTCCTATATCAAGGACACTGAACACAATGGCATATAATGCTCGATCAAGAAAGAAACGACTGACGGAAAGTTAATAATAATGATGCAAAATTTTACTTTTCCTCTTGCAAAGATCTGGTAAAAGATCGTTAAACATAGCTGAAGTACTTAAAACATGACTAGACAGCTTTGATTTAGTAAGCGTTGTCGTCCTTGATTCTTTCCTAAAAGAAAACACTTGCTTTCAAGGCTTTAATGTGTTTGCGCATCTTTGCGCATCCATGGTCGTACCGTAAGCGTTAGGAAGAAGTCAGCCATATATTATTGGCACAGTGTAGTGGTTTAGCTAGCTAAACCATTACACTGTAGCTTTAAAGTGTAGTGGTTTAGTGGTGTCTTGCAGTCTTTTCGTCGTTATTTCTCGATGAAGACAACTTGTCTTCTTGAACGAAGGGAAATAACGACGAGAAGTCTTCAATGCACCAACCCTACAGGTCTGTCCCCAACAGTCAAGTTAATGAAATTTGCTTAAATATTAGTTAACAACACTAGGAAAATAACGTTTGCCTCCTTGGCCTCGCGGTACTGCCTAGTGTTTTCCTGCACTCCACGCCCAGCTTTGAATTCAGTTTTGGGTGGATCGAGCACCGACCAGAATTAAATTCTTACCAAACTCAGTTGAACTGGACCGGTCCTCGATCCACCCAAAATCGAAGTCAAGACAGTTGTCTTTACCTCTCGGCCACGGAGGGAAAGATATTTGCCAATGAAAGCTCTAACGAGTCTTCTCTTCTTCATCAGCATCGAAATAAAAAAAAAATGCAAAATTGTCCCTTACAGGCGTTTCTTTTGGCAAGTTACCTAACTAAACTGGAAGTAAAGTAGTAGAACAAAGACCTGAGTAAGAAATAATGGCAAAAACACTTCGTTCGCGCAATAAAAACTGATTTTCAGCTTCCTAAAAAGATCATTGAATGTTATACATACGGGTGTTTGCTGGCGGACAAAGGTCGTCTGACGTCATTTGCTTCTGCAACCCGAAGAAGAAGCTTCGATTTTTATGTCTCCTGACGAACATTTTGAAAGTCTCAATACAGTCTTAATCTTGAGTATAAATGTCCATTGATTGTACGGAAATGGCGAGGAAGGTACGAAAGAAACACAACGAGCAAATTCGAGCTAAAACGACGAAGAAATGGAAAAAAATTGCGAAGACAAATCTGCCGTTGTCGGGAGAAATCAAAATCAAAATGGCGTCGTCTTCTTCTCCAGTCTAGAAATGCAACGAAAATCGCTATTGTGTAGTTGGACATTAAAAGTATTGGATTTTTATTCGACATGTAAGCATTCTCTAACTATTCTGTGCACGTTTTAGTCATTAAATGTTATCTTGTTTGAAAACCCATTCGGTCTGCTTACCAGGGTGAAATCTATTTTAAAATCTAAGTTAAATATAGTTCAGATAAAGGATAAATCAACATGATCTTATAAATCTATACTCTCTTTTTGTCATGCCAGCAAGACCGTAAAAAGTATTCGCCACGATTTAAATTTCTTTCTATTTTACGGTTTCTATTTTTCTAATCTTAAATATTGACCTTCACGTTATAGATATTCCAGAGATTTTGCAAGACAAGCACAGACAACTGTGATGAGAGAAGCCACAGCCAAAAAGAACTTTCAAGAGGATTTAGTGGTAAAAACCCAAATATTACAATATACTTACTATCATTGCAAATTCTCTATTATACCCCCCCCCCCCGGATTAATAGAGAGTTTATAATGATGATTATCATCATGTATCAAGTGCTGTACCAATAGTTTCTTCATTATTCTTTACAAATTTTAACTTACTTTTATTCTTTCTTTCTTTTTCTTCAAAACCTCTTCTGTTCTGATAGACTGCACTCTATACAAGAAACATGCAAATTCAGACTTTCAGTTCAAATTCAAAGATGATTCCAAGCTAAAGGCAAGCGAGAACCATGATTCAACGAGTGTTTACATGACCAATGAGCTGCCTTTCATTTGAATTGCAAGTCTGAATTTCCTGATCCGTTTAATTTCCCCTTTCTTTTCTCCAATCTACTTTTCCTCCTGTTCACCCTCTTCTTTCCCGGGTACTCCTTCCAGGATAGCACCCCCTTCCACTGGTTTCTTTATCCTGCTTCTCCCCTTCTTTACCCCAATCCCCCTTATTTACTCCAATTTAATCTTCTTCCTCCTGTTTACTCTACTTCTTCGCCTAGTACCCGTCAGGGTAGTACCCCTTCCTTGACACTACTTCAATCTTTATGCTGCCCCCCCCCCCCCCCACTACTCTCATAATTGTAAGTTATTCATATGACGTAGTTACTGGAGAATTATTCATTCAGCTTGGCAATTACATTATATGATAACTACAGTGAAACACATTTTCATTAATTCATTATGAGTTCCGCCTCATCGTCAGCAGTTTAGTTAAGTACCCGTGTTCCGGTGATTACTGATATTTTACAATTTTAACCATCCAGTCAACATTCGCAAACCGGAGTACCCGGAATAAACCCACGACTGACTAACTCCTCACATGGGTGTCACGAGTCTGAAGTAAGGATTGAACCCACGACCTCACATGTGATAGGCGTTTGCTCTGACCATTGCGCCACTTGGCTATTACTGTGCAGGATCAAACAATCCTACACGAGAAATTTAAATGCCGTGGCGTTGACTTGTGTTTCACTGTCATCATTTTGTAAGACAATTACTAAATAGTTTCCTGAGCAGGATAGCGTCATCCATGTACTTGGCATGTTGCCTCAGGTTCAACTTCAACACGAGTTTTCCCAAATATCCCGAAATGCCGCGCGCATGTATGACACTATCTTGAAGAGGAAACCATTTGGTATTTTATTACTCTCTTATTTTTTATCAGTCATTTGCGCAATCAATAAATATAATCCAGATTGGAGAAATTGTGGGCATTCTTGGGCGCCCGTTCTAGTTTCCTAACGTGGGCAATACTTTTTTTAATTTGTTTATTCACAAAATCCATCTAGATTTACTTCAAAAAAATTTGAGAAAAATATATAAATATATTTGTCCGCGAAAGTTAGGGAACTGGAAATGACACCAGAAATGTCTTTAAATTCCGCCATTTTGTGTTGCGCTTTTCTTGGAGTTGCATACATACAGTTTAAGCTCCCACGTACACGTTCTACACTTGCTGTATTTCTTGCTATCGGGGTATCATCATGCCGGGAATTTGTCCATGAGTTTCTTCGTCGACTAACCTCTGTGACCCGTCACGCCTATTATAATTACTTAGTCCTCTCTAATGCTTGTGAACGTAGTTTTCTTTGCTTATCTTGTAAACAGTTTTCTGAACATCGTAATTTTTTTTTCAAAGAATGCCAAGTAAAAAGTGAATACAACAACCATCAACTAATGATGCAACAAGATGGGAAAGAATTCATATCGACATAAGAAGTAAATCACAAGCCGTCTCCATCAGATGTTAAGATGCAAATACTATCACAATGTACGGTTTGTTAAAGTCAATTCAATTAAAGCTTAGTGTCCTATATTCTAAAATATTTTGTAACATTAATTTTCTCCTTACTTTATGTTGGTTGACTGGACACGAGTGAGCTAGTTACCTACTGGACCGCCTTGATGCTCCATGAAGAGAGTGCGCCAACCAGATGAAACCATAAACAGCATGATGAAACGAGAACAACCGAAGCCAAGAAGATCCAAAGATAGAGTGAAAGTAAGTTTTTTTATTTTATCTTGTCGTTTCCATTTTTTTAGCAGTTCAGCTTTTGTTTCAATAAAAATTAACATCTCGCACTAACGTTGCTAGTGTCGGTAGTACTGTAAAAAGCACACAGGATCTTTCACTACCTGAAACAATAAAAAAAAAACAAAATTCGACTTTCGAGCGAATTAAAGCCTTTCGTTGGGGAGTTGGTCGTAAAGATAGAAATTTAATGCGCTGTCTGCCATCTTAGATTCATATTTGATCTCGTTGACACGTAAAATCTTGATTCCCAAACAGCTTGAAGTAAGCTAGTTTTGATATAAGTTACATTTCACGTGCACAGTAATTCTCAAAGAGATATCGGCAATAAATTTGAGAGAGCTTTTGAGAGAGATTAGTGCGAGATATTAATTTTTATTGTTCGAAAGAGCTTTAAGAATTTACACATTCCTTACGTGTTGTTTAATTCTCGAGATATTTTAATCTAAATTCATAAATTAGGGTAGCTGCAAGTTGTGTGCGTGTGAGAAATAAAGACTCCTTCACGGCTATGATTTTCTTTTGTGTTTTGCTCACGATTTATTAATGATTCTCGAGATTTTAATAAAAAAATTTCATATTAACAGCTTACACAATAATTTGGCCGGCCTAATTAATACTATTTTATAATATACTGAGTGTCAAAGTTCATTTATTCCTGTTTCTTATTGGTTAAGAACGTATCACGTGATAGTGGAGAAATTCTATTGTCTCCCTGGCAACGTAGCTAAGCGGTGGACATTACTTTTATTCACCGGTAGACAACAAATCCACAAAGCCTCACGTAGCCATGTCAGGTAAAAGGTAATCCTTTTTACACATGTTTGATTGATTTGTGGTACTTTTCTTCTCTTTTGGCACTCAGTATATAATAAAATACTTATTGACTGAGACCTCGGGAAAGCAGTATGTTTTGTGGACCCTCGACATCGACAGTCTCTGGTCCACAAAACATACTGTTTCCCTCGGTCTCAGTCAATAAGTGTTAATTACTATACATTGCAGTTGTTTTATGCGTTGTGATTGGTCAGTTGTATGCAGATAAATGCGACTATCACACAATCTGCAGATAACTCAGTCATACAATAAGAATACATAGAAGGGCCACTCAGCAGTGCAACATGTCACACTATGTTTATGCAGTTTACTGGCTGCCACCAGCCAGTTCAGCATTCCTATTGGCCAGAAAATGCAATTGACTGGCTGAGAAAATGCTAATAACGTGCGTAATGCGACATGCGCGGCTTCAAAAACTCCAAAGGCTCCGACGCGAGTGGCCCTTCTATGTATTCTTATTCTATGGCTCAGTTATCTGCTAGCAGATAACTGAGTTATCTGCATGTTGAGCCTACGGTGCAGATTATTACAGTATGCGGTATTCGTTGGCATCAATGGTTGGCATGGCAACAACATTTTTTCGATATTTTCTGTTTCATGTTATGGCATCTTGCTTTTTAAGCTCTTCCGAAGGCGAAATTCGTCAATTGCTCGAGGAAAAAGACTTACAATGTATAATAAAGCAATTATCGGATTCGGTTTTTGTGATATGCAAAATTATCAATGTCTTGGTAAGAGTTATCTGACTCGCCTTCGGCTCGGCTGATAACTCTTACCTCGACATTGATCATTTCGCATATCACAAAAACCTCATCCAATAAGTGCTTAATATGTTATAGTTTACTTATTAAGCTTTGTGGAAACACCACGTAAATTTATTATTGCAATAATAAATTTACGTGGTGTTTCCACAAAGCTTAATAAGTATATTGTATTCACCATGCAAACGTACAAGAAACTTATCATGTTATAGTTTATAAATTATTCGTAACTATCATCTCATGACTTAATTCTTTCTACTATTGCAAAGGGTGATGGGATGTGAAAAAAACGCACAAGAAGAGAAAAGAATGAACGATCCTGGACGGCAAGACCCACAAAACAACAATCCACAAGAATAAGAAGACACGACATTGTAATAGAAAGTAGTGGTAATGTGCAAGTTAGTAGAAAACAAGGTACTTATTATTGGGGGGTCAAAGAGGGTTTAATAGGTATTTCTCGTTAATGAAAAAGAAAAGACAGCAAATTAAGTGAAAAAAATTGGATTGAAATAACATTGATATCAAATACATTCAACAAAATAATTAAATAGGATATCTAGGAGTTTGGCAGTCAATTTTCGAGTCAAAAAACAGGTAAAAATATGGTAAATGTCGACAATATTTTTTAAAGAAACAATACCTTAACGCCTGGAAATTTCGTCTCTAACATTTGGATTTGGATATTTCTAAAAACAAAACAAAATAACATGTAGGATTGAACGTTTTACAAAAATAAGTTTCGTAATAATGCCACTAAATTATAGTTGATGCATTTTGTCACTATTCTTGGTTTGCACATGCCGTCATTTCGTGTCATTGGGCGCCATCTTGGTTGACTCTGCAGATTACTTCAGCTGTTTACAGCGAAACACTAGTGTCAATTTACTATTTCATCGTTAGTTTTAGCGTATTATGAATGATACTTTAAAGATGTATGGCTCGATAGGATCAGATATAATGAATAGATACTTTGTGGTTGCCATGTGTTTCAAACGTCAACAAAGATGGCGTCGATTGCAAACGATCAATTCCGTCGTTCTACCTTTAAAAAATGTGTTCTCTGGTTAAAAAGCGAGAAAATGTGACTTGTATTCCAATTCACCGTAGCAAAACAAATGGTGGCATGTCGATTTTACCAGAATTTAATGCGGGTATCAATCAAGAATACCAGTGAAATGATATTTAAGATAAGCTAATGGACGGAATTTTAACACAAGTGACAAAATAACCTATCTGTCTGTTCCTCAAACGAGGTTAATTTACCTTAAGTTTTTAAACGATTTCAGACCGCAAGGCATTCTGGTAAAATCAACACCCGCCATCTTTTTGCTACATTAAATTCCCAAGGGAATATATCATTTCTTTGTTTCTTAGCTAATTTGGTTCATACATCCATGCAAATCAGTAGGATCATTATATTTTTTTGTGCATTTTAAATTCCCATGGGAATACGGCATGCTTTGTTTCAATGGTGATGCGTCTGTTTATGGTAATTACTGCATAATGCGAATCCTCTTTGATTATTAATATGATAAGTATCTTGGTGCTTTCAGATTTGTTTTGGTAAGCAGGAACAATGAAGTCATTGTTTGTGTACACTAAAGCAAATTACGAAGGTGGTTTGAGAGCAGCTGCGAGATACCATGCAAATGAAGGCGTTTCGGTTAAATAAGTGTGAGAACTACGGCATTAAAAATTGCATGTCATCTACACTTAAGGATATAAGTTGCCAAAAAAAAACAACTTTAGTGAATCTGTTGAGTTTCAATTGCTTTTTATTTTTGCCTAATTCTCATGCTTATTTGACCCAGCCTTGGACTTTGGTAAGTATCAGGGGCCGGTTGTATCAAAGGCGTTTAGCTTAAACGGTGGATAAGTCAAAAATATGAAACACGTTTCCATGTTGTATAAACAAACCAGCTGAAGTTATTTGACCTGAGAAGAACAATTATATATAAAACTAAATATTTATTCTATTTCAACTCATAATTTCGGTTCCGTACTAGGTGTAAAACTGATTTTTAAATTTCACTTATCCACCGTTTAAGCTAAACGCCTTTGATACAACCGGCCCCAGGTTTATATTTACTCCGGAACAGTTAACACAACGAAAAGCCCATGCCCATTCAGCTAAGGTTTTACGTTTGAAAATTCAATCAAAAACTCAGTCTAAGTGGGTTTAAGTAGCTAGAGATAACGTAATTTATCTTTTTATTTTGCTTTTTTGTTTATAACGTAATTTATTAGCTAAATGTATGGACTGCGAGGGTGTGCGCCATGTGTAAGTTGCATGGGGTTAGGTTTATTAAAGGAATTAAAATTTTTGAAAGTATGCTTAAAAACCAAAATCTGTCGTCACTTCTAACAAAACAGTTAAGAGTAGGTTTCAACATCAACTAAATTGATCTATACTATTAACTAAGAAAAATGCGAATTAAGTTTTATATTTTGCAAGCAAATTTTAAATAGAATTCTCACCTGTTTTTATGTACGAGCTTTTTCTGTTTACGTTTGATCTAAAATATCCAAATAAATTGCATTTAAAATGCATACTTTACCGAAATTTTAACTCTTTTAATTTTCGAAATTGGGTGGCAGTCGGGGTGGTGGTGGTGCATGCGGGTTTATCAGCTGTGAGTGACTGTGCGATGGTGAGGAAAGTGAAGGTAACGAATGGAATGCAGGAGCTTAGAACTGAGGAAGACAGCTTAGAACTGAGGCAGGTAGGCAGTTGGTAGGATCAGCGGGGGGCACTTGACATTTTGGCTTTGGGAATCAAATTTGCATGCTAAGTACTTAAGTCACTAACGTTTGTTGTTTTAATTTGTTAGGTACGCGCGGCTGCTCTCTAGGGAAGATCAACTTAGCAATTGTATTAGCACTTGCAAAGTTGGTCTTCTCTTTGCCGGCTACCCCGGCCAGTTCTCCGAGTGCTACTTCCACCGTGAATAAGTAGAAGTACTTGTACTACATGTATAAGTACTTCTACTTAGGTGGAAGTGGCACTTGGGGAGCTGGCCGGGGTAGGGGGATTTTTTTTATTCAATTTCTCAATTCCCATGGGAATTGAATTTTTAATTAAAAAGGGGTCACAAGTAAATTTTGTAAACAATTTATTGAAAAAATTTGTAAAGATTACATACAATTTGAATAACAATAAAAAGAGATTAACTACCACACATTGTACTTATTAAAATAACAACAGAAGAAAACAGAACATGGCAGAGAGAACAATAACACAAGTGAATGAACAAAGTCCTAAAAAACTTGGGTCTTTTCAACGTAAGTAAATGTTTATACTTCAAAATATATTATAACAATGAAACAACTTGAAGTGATAAATTTTGAGAGTTTTGCAAAGGTTTACCCAGCATATAACGAGTTGTTTCACAATTACAAAGAAAAACATACATGTGGCTCAAAACATGCAACTGATAGAGATGACGAGAAGGCTTAACAAGTCTAAGTAGAAAGGTTTTCAAAAGTTAGTCACATTTTTATAACCATATGTAACTACCCTGTCAACTCTCCCAGTGGGAAGAACCGGAGTACCCGGAGAAAACCCACGAGTTTTGGCGGAGCGTTGACCAACGCTTTTTCAAATACAGCCAGCCTCACAGAAGAAAGGTATTTTTGTCAAAAGAAAAATATTATTTTTAATCAATTGTGCTTTTATAAGTCAGAAAAAATACATGCACGAATTACCAACGAATTTTGATGGCTTTGAGACATGTAACGTGGGCACATAATTCTTCCTAAAAATACTTTTTTGTACTCGAAACAACCCTTCAAAACGTCGAAAAACAACGAAGAAACGATTTTTTTATAAATTCCAAATTGACCAAGCTGTAATGTTCGGAGCCAAATTTTTCTTATTGCGTTTCTAACCTGACAATGTGAAATGCACTAAACATTGCTACCTTTATTTTTTTTAACAAAAAATTCAAAAATACATAGAATAAAAACAAAGCATTTTTAGAATATTGCGTGTAGCACGACATTTTTCAGAAACCAATCTCTTACACTTTTCTTTGCATAACAGTGCATGCGATCTATTTTTCGCAAAAAAATACAATGAAAGTCTCAGACATCTCATTTTTCTGGTGGGCACAAGAACAGAAGCTTTTTGTTCAAATTGTGATAATTTATTTGAGATAACTTTGGGCAAAATTCTATTTTTCATTGAAAACAGCCGAAAAATCAATGCTTTGGCTTTGCCCAGCAACTAATGAAGTCACTCGATAGTGAAGTTGCTTTATATACAATTGATAGTTTCAGTGTTAAAGAGACCAAAATAAAAGTAGAAATACATAACTTAGATTGATCTTGGATTGAAAAGTAAAAAATTTATTCGAAGAATCAATTTAAATTTAGTCTTTTTGGAAGGTACCATTGTCAGGTTAGGAACATATCTCTTTGAAGTATAAATTCATCTTTACTTACTTGTTGAAAAGACTATATTCAAGAGCCATGTAAACCTGTTTTCTTATATTATTATTACCACGCAAGTATTACAAAGTGGAATATTTGAAATGTAAACTTGAACTGAAGCAAAGGAAATGCACATACAAATTCAGAAATATTTCAATTGCCAAAATACAAATTCACCACAACCAAACAATATAAAAAGTTCCAGTAGGCAATATGTTGTAATTTTAATTAAGAAACTTATAAAGTAATAAATCATGCAGGAAACACAAAAGAAATCATTTTCTCATCTTACAGAATCGGTATTTTCAAAATCACTTTGCTATAGATCTGATGTATAAAATTGACGAGTTTCACAAGCCATTTACAACATTCGCATCTGTGTATGTCAGATATCTCGCCTTCAGCTTGGGTTTGTATATCCGATACAACCCGGTCACTTGTATTGTAAATAGTACAAATCAAAATTGTTATCAAATCAAAGTCTCAAACTAATTTAAATTATTCTACTCCATATAATGCCAGACAGTTTTACTTTTTCTCAGGAAAGACCTTATGTTCAACAAGGTAAATTTGGCATGTTAATTAAGAAGTCTGTAAAATTTGAAATTGCATAGTATCAACTAAAAGCTTCATGTGACTTAAAACTTTTTCAAGTCGATGTAATACGAAGAACTCTGGTAAAGTATTTACTGTATCCAGGCATCAATAGAAAACTTTTAAAATTAAAAATTGTAGTTACTTATACTTATTATTGGCCAACATCTGTACTGCTTGTTTATCTAGAAAATCTGGCATACTGTCAATTTTTTTAGTCCAAGGAAACTTTTTTACTCTTAAATTCTTACATCCGCCACATCTTTTCTTTGCTAATAAAAAGAGCCCACAGAATTTATTTGGCAAGTTGTGGTTTTCTTTTTCATTTAAGATATGTAATTAATTCATAAAGTTAAAGAACAACTGCATCAGTTCATCTCAATTCCAAACAAGTTCCACTTTGTAAACAAAAGACAATATGCTAGCTTATTTTGTCCTTAATAAGTAGTTCATCTTAAAGTTTGAAAGTCAACATTCTAGTACAAAATCACAAAGTCTGTATCTAAGATAAATTACCAGTAGTATAAAATATTACAAAGTATTTTTTTAACTTTAAAGGGTCCAATATAACATTGAGAACTATTGTGATTTTCAAATGAACTTTCCAAACTTTCAAATGAACACTCAAAGCCAGCTTAAACAAAAGATGATTGAGATAGTAAACCAGGAAATAACATAGGTGTTGTAATTTTTTATCAAAAATATGATATAGTGCATATAACAGAAACATTTCAATTAAAAAGTAGAAATATATTTCCTGTGGTTAGTTTTAATTGCTACATATATTGAAATTTTAGTATAATAATGGATGTTTTTGTTTCTGGCAAAGTCACCTCAATCTCCTTATGTTTAACCAACATTACAAAGTCAAATAATGACAAACATGAATGATTAAACACAAATTTATATTTTAATGGGTAAAAATAAATATGTCCAAATTAGTATAATCATGCATATAGGTCTAGTAGGGTACCAATTTTTAGAAACAGAATTGTGTTGTTTAGAGGCATAACATATAAAATTGCTAGATTTGATATTTCAGTTTTGTTTTTTTCAGAAAGCCTTTTGTATGTGTTTTCATGAACTCTTGGGCCATAATTCAATTGATTTGAACCAAATAAGATTCTAACTTTCTTTTAAAACACAGTTCATCATTATTTGACTTTTTCTAAGATTAAAATGCTTCTGGAGCACATGAGATTCCACGCTATGTGTACCCACAAAATAATCGTCAAATTAGGTGAGAATGAAACCGTCATGTCCAAAATTATACTGTCCCAAATTGTCCCATATTCAATATTGTACATGCAATATTCCAATACCTTTAACAATTTCATTTTTCATAATCTGCCAGTTGTTGAGAGGAGGTTAAGCATTTTGTCGATCTACAAACAAATTTCAAAGAATTCTATTGAAGATAGATAACTGAAATGGTAAACAAACTGCAAAAGATAACAATGCAAGTGGTTGTGTAAAAACTAAAGACCACGTAAAGTCGGCCATTCTGTACAGTGTTTGGATTTGACAGTTTGAATTTTAATTGCCTCAAGAAAAGTCTAAAAGGCATTAAAAACATAACATTCCTTGTTCTTTTTTAACCTCCCGACCTTGCACGACTCCCACATCCTGCTCCGTCTCCTCCTATCCACCTCCCACCCTCAAGGCCCTGTCACACGGTGCAATTTTTCTTGCACTTGTAACTGCTCCGTCTCCTTCTCTATCCACCTCTTACCCTTAAGGCCCTGTCACACGGTGCACTTTTCCTTGCATTCACCGTAGCAAAAAAGATGGCGACATGTCGATTTTACCAGAATGCATTGCAGGTATCAAGAAAGAATACGTGGGAAAAGATGACAAGAAGCAAAGCTACTGGATTGAAATTTTAACACAAGTGTGAAAATAACCTATTGTCTTCTGTCTGTTCTTCAAAAGACGTTAATTTGCCTTTTTAAACAATTTCAGACTGCCATGCACTCTGGTAAAATCGACATTTGCCATCTTTTTTGCTACAGGGAAAATCTACGCTTAAGTAAATTTGTGACAATTTGGTACGTTAAAAAACCCCAGCAAACTGTGATGGAAACTTGCATTTGCCAATTTTACATCTCCCAATAGTAGAATTGCATTTCAAGTTGCAAGAAAAATTGCATTGTGACAGGACCTTTATTCTCCAGTGTTCCCGCCAACCTGCTCCCACCATTAGATGGAAAGTCCTTTTTTCACTACATTTTAGTAATTAGGCTACCCCCCTCCTCTCACAAGTCTGTAATCGCCTGACGAAATCAATTGGTCGACAGTCCAAGGCATGTTTTGTAATCGAAATTCACAAAATTAAAATTAAATTGCCTTTTTTCAATAAATTTGAACCAGAACCAACTCTATACATAGAACTGTCTCAGCATACTTTCTTCGACAATCTCAACAATTCAAGACCTCATTCAGTTTCTATAGCGGATTTCATGGTATTATTATCGAACCAACTTCAACTGAAAACGGTAGCCTTAATCTTACATGCGACCATAGCCATGCTTGGAAAGCACAAACTTACAATACTCGAAAATTGTACTTATTTCCAGTCTGATCTCTCAAAAATCGATCTCTATGCACAATCTAAGTACTTTGCTACAAATAATGATAGAAAATAAAGCATATTACCTTAAAACAAAGTTAGGATGCATGAAAATTTAGAGGACTTTCAAGGAGCAAAATCTTCGAGCTAGAGAAAAATTTTGAAAAAATAGTATTCGGAAAATCTTCGAGCAGCGTCGGAAACCGACGAATTCCGAGGAACGCCGAAACTACCACTTTGTGTCGACATGCTCCGAGCAAGTTCCTTGTTCCTGATTCAGAAGAAGCTGTATCACAGATCAGATATATACAGATAGGGAACTCGCACTCAATAACCTCAATTTTTGTGTCCCCGTGCTCACGTCATTCCACGCGCCACGCAAATTGCTCTGGCAAGTGTCGTTCGTCGTGTTTTCAGTCAAAAGCATAGGAAAAACGCCGTTCGAAAGTACAAAAATGAATATTTTTGCGAAGTTCCTTCACCGATCTTCATTTTGTATGTATGTAGATATTTCAGTAGAATTTGCGTTTGATTCTTGTGTAGAAATTTCTAAATTTCCTTAAAAGTAGGAATAAACCAGAAAATGACGGAAACACGCTCTCAAAACTTCACCGCGACACATCGCTGGAATTTGTCGTTTTAAAGCATTTTGCATGAGAATCTTTGCACGTAAAACCTTCTTGCGGTTTAGATGTTCTAGCATGCACGTTTAAATGCGTGTTTTGTTGACACATTTCGCTAGAAATTGAGTTTAAACCGTGTTTAGGTCGGCTCACGCGGTTTGTGCCAGCGGTATCACCCATGAGCGCTGCACCGACTTCTGACACC
This sequence comes from Muricea muricata, assembly GCA_963855995.1. Classification (NCBI taxonomy): domain Eukaryota; kingdom Metazoa; phylum Cnidaria; class Anthozoa; order Malacalcyonacea; family Plexauridae; genus Muricea; species Muricea muricata. The sequence continues at coordinate 5,174,398 of OY979728.1, read as the reverse complement.
GAAAAAAAATAAAAAAAAAAAAAAAACAGAAACGGGGCGAATTTAAAACTCCGCCTCGCCTACGGGGCGGAGTAATTAGCTTGTGCTTGTGCTTACGAAGCTAGTGACGACCAAGCTTTACAGAGTGTGGACGGTGTGTTGTGGCATGTTGTATTTTAGTTTGAGTTGACCTGTTGAAAGAAAATCTGGGCCAAATGGCGTACTCAAGTTTTAACGAGGGTGAGGATAGTATTACGTTCTGAACCCAGGAATTGTTCGAAACCTGAGCCAGCGGATGAATGTCAAGATATCAACTTTCTAACAAATAACGTTGACTACGCGTGTCATAGGAGATGATATGCATGACCAGCTTGGTCAAATGTTTTCTTGCAAATGCGGCATTTTTTGATGCATAATTAAGAAGGGCTAAAAGATAAGGATGGTGGAGAGGCTGGCGCAGATCCTGAAGGTATAGTGTGCTTTTTGTGAATTGTGTTTTAATTTACGCATATGTATTCAACAAGGGATTAAAACTGTCAAATTGCTACAGTACCTTATATACTTAATATGAACTTGAAAGGGTTCAGTTTTTTTATAAACACTGTCCAATTAAACGTATCGTCTGTCATCACTGTCATCAACAATCTAATTTTAGCCGGTTTTAATGTGATATGTGGGTTGATGAGTTGGTTGTAAAGAGCGAAAAAAATTTACCCACTCGCACAGTCTCTATTGGTCGGGCAGCCCACACCACGCACAAAATATTGTTATATAAATAGATAGAAATTTTGGTCAGCACCTCAGCGGTTTACTATTGTTAGTTATTGTTAAGACGTCAACATTGAGATTTTCCAAGACATGAATCAATGACTGAAAATACGCGGCAGCCTATCAACGTAAATACGTAATATTCCTATGCATTTTGAATTATTTTAGAACATTGTAAAAGTATACATGCAAGCATATATTTGTATCATGTTGAATCATTTTGTTGTGATGAAGTTGGTTTTACTCGTACTAAGTTTAAAATTAATATAAGTAAAAAAATAAAAAAGCTTTCAAAATGCCAAAGGTAAAAACGTAGTCACACAAGTAAGGTTTGTTAGCAATAGTTTAATAATTAGCATGCATGAATACAGACGTTTGTTGCCTGTGATGTTTTACTGACGGTAGCTAGCTACAATTCAATGAATTCAGGAACGTCCACTACCATATTAAATATTATTGTTTCATCATGTACTTATGCATCTGTAATAATCTACTCCATTTGTGTAGTGAGCGAACGAACAAGTTGATCCGGGACAACATGTTGCTCCAATGTATTGTCCATTGGATGTCTCTCTTCCGCAAATGTCACCCACGTCAAGACTACACTAAAGTAAAAAAAAAGTAAAAATTTCCTTCCAGCGCGCTCAAAACTTTAATGTTACAACCTAACTTACAGCGTTCATTAAGTACACGTGCATATTTCAATTATCTGTTGTGGTTTGCGATCCGAGGACAGAGGATACCCAAATATTTTAACTACGTGTTATGCGCAAGGGTCATAATTATCTGGGTTGGGTGAAAAATAAGCTGGAAAAATTTGGCGAGTCTTAGTAGAGAACTTGCTATGCATGTTTCATTGCATTATGCATCTAATTTTTTAAAACTGTAACTCATAAAAAATATTGGCGCCGTATTAAGAAGGTATGTCATTTAAACATAAAAATGAAATTCAATTTTCATTAAGAAATCATTTGTGTGGATAGGCCCACCATATCCAAATATATCATACCTCGGAGAGATTCAATGGAAATTTACCAACAATGATATTTTTTGAGGAACGTAATGATCTCGGAAAAAACTCCAACCCTAAATCAACCATGCTTGATCTTTTGCTAGCCAGATTAAATTGCAGTGATGGAAATTTTCTCGACAACGTAATAAACGTGTATTACAGGGTGCAAGAGTTTTTTAACGCGATTTTGATCAAATTTTATTATTTTTAGCGACAATTAAGGACATATACTTAACAAAACATATAAGATGTAAGACATGTTTATTTACATATTTATCAATAAGTTCCTAGGCATAAAATTTGAATGTTTTAAAGAAAATAGAAAGTGAAGCAAAGAGATCAGAAAACGAGAATTTATACTGTATTGTGTATTCTGTTTTTATATAAAATAATGAAATCAGTCACGTGCTATTTGGCAAGAACATATACAGTCATAAGTTTTTGAATGGCGTTCAAATTACACTCGTCCTTCGGATTTGTGCAAGGAATATGAGGAAACTATGACACAACAGTTTCGCGGTTCTTTTTTTGAGGAAACTGTTTGAGAATTTTTCCTACATCTTTCATACCTATGAAAGTTCCAAAAAACCATTTACCCCCAACACATTTAATCACAATACTCATCACTTATACTCTTGTCTGTTGCTCTCCTTCTCTGCTTTGTGCCCAGTGTGGAAATGCTGACGCGGCGCATATCAAAACCATTACGCAGACGATCGCAACACGAACCATGTTGTACCTTTTTGTTCCGTGTAATAAATAGACTAGGAAAAAACGTGTATAGAAAAAGATTATGCACTTAATCAAGCTTTTTATTTAAACTTCAGACATTTTATTCTTTTCAGTGGCGTATCTAGCGTAAGTCAAAATAAATTACCACAGCTCATTCTAGGATATATTTACATTTTAAAATACCTTCAAAGCAACTTCATTGGTAAGATTTTATTCTTTTGAAATTCATAGCCTATGACATTGCGACAAAGTTATTTTGAATTTAAAATTGAGCTGCTATAATTTATTTTGACTTACCCTGGATCCGCCACTGATTCTTTTTTGCTCTTTTACGTTCTAAATGGTTGTGAAATTAATCAATTTTTATCAGTAATGGCATGTAGTAATTTAAATTTTGGATACCACGGGCTCAATTGTTGCGCTACCCACAAACATACAGGGTGTATAAAAAAAAAGGTAATCGAACTTTGCAGTGCTCTAGCGCGTTCATTATACAATCTACTGAAATCATTCTTTCGCAGGCGGAAAGACCAGGTTTTTAGCTTTCGATTGTCATCATTTTTGTGAAATTTGATGGAAGATTGGGCAAATACGAATCAAATGAAAATAGCCGGTCGAAATCGCATATTTTCACCTCTGAGCATTACTAGGGCAGCTAATAAGAAAAGAAAATTTCATTAATCATTTATCTGTCACGAGAAACGATTAACATCACTAATAAAATGCCTGAAGTTTACTACCTAAGCTAAAATTGGTCAATTAATTTTGTAATTTAATTCCCTAATGGGTTTAAATTTCAACAGATTTTCAATAAACTCCCAACAGTGAAAATATACGATTTCGACCGGCTATTTTCATTTGATTCGCATTTGCCCAATCTTTCTTCAAATTTCACAAAAATGATGACAATCGAAAGCTAAAAGCCTGGTCTTTCCGCCTGCGAAAGAATGATTTCTGTAGATTGTATAATCAACGCGCTAAAGCACTGCAAAGTTCGACTGCCTTTTTTTTTACACCCTGTACTGTTAAAAGGATATAGCAACAAAGATTTTTAATGTCACATTGGAAAGAGACTTCAAAACAAAATATATAGAATTCCATCCCGGAACTTTTACATCCGCTTTATTTCGTGAGATATTTTGATTTGAAATATTAAGTTGTCCGCCATCTTAGATATATTTGTAAGTATGCGTGATACGTCTTGGGTCACGCAATTTTATTTTCTAAGTTATGAAACAGTGATTAATATGCGCCCATAACCGCACTTTTGGCAAGTGCTCTGTATTTCGACACGGACGAGGTTAAATGAAGAGGTCATTAACAATATTTAATTGTTGGTAGGTATTTAGGAGTAGCTTTGAGTGGCTTATCCCATTTGTGACATCACAAAAACATAGTGATCGAGGGTAAAAACGGGGGACAGTTCGTTGATTTAGCCATTTAGGTGAGAATATCTCCCGAAGTAAAAACAGATATAAAAGTTTTGAAATAGACTTCTAAATATTGTTTTTGATTCTCTTTCAAATGAAGCGAATTATTAAGATTTAAAAAGATTTACTACCGCCATAAATTTATAACAAAGATAAGGCGTAGTTGTTGTCATGAATTCAACGGTTTCAAAATGCAACTTCAATGTTTAACTCGTATAAGTCTCAACTTACATATACAATTTATAAAAAAAGTAAACAAAGCGTGGAGGGCTCTTTATAGCAGGTTAAAAATCTAATTTACAGAAATGATTGTTTTTGCGCAGTCAGAAAGACCTGGGTTTTAGCTTGTTTGGATATCATCCCTGTCATAAAATTTGAAGGAAAAAAAGCGTATGTATATAAAAAAACAATTTTTCGTCGTCTATTCTCACCGTCGAGCACATTGAAAATCGTGCGAATTTAACTTAGCTAAATAAAAATTTAGTTCTTAATATATACAATTTATAATTTTTATTAGCCAGGTTAATTGTTTCTCGTAGCAGGTGAGTGATTGATACAATTTTCTTTTCTGCTCAGAAGTAGAAATGTGCGATTTCGATCTACAATTTTCATTTCACTCCTTTATATAATTTTCCTTCACGTTTTACAAAAATTGTGAAATAGATATTACAATTTTCATGTGAAATAGATATTACCATAGATTTCATTTTCAGTGCGCCTTACCTTTTATTACCTTTTGCGATGCACATTATAGATAAAACGATCATTTTCCTCTGATTACAATGTTAATCTCTAATACACATCGATACGTAAAACTTACCGAAATATCAGTTCTTTAGACTCGCTTTGTGACTTGCATAGAAAGACTGCACGTGCCCAACTGCCAATTTACAGTCAGTGTTAGGAACATATAAGTACTATAGTGTTCAAATAGTTGTCAAATAAAGATCGAACCCTCTCTCAAAAATGGCTTACTCGGTTTGTATATAAATACCGAAAATATTAACAAGAGTTGGAGTTTTGCAGTTGTAAGGGTGTATGTTAACCCAAATGAAAATTTGTCATTCTTGGTGCACTATATGAAGAGCTGATGTTTCATGCCGTGTGTTTGAAATAAAATTCATAAAGAAAATTTGAGCCCAAAATTCACGAGCATTATTAAAGTCTTTGATCGGCCATGATTTCCAAAAATTGCACAGTAATGTTCGGACAGAGTGTACCCTAATACTGAGGTAATGTAACCATATCATGTACGTAGTGGTGTCTTTAGGAGAACGAGTTGTTATAGACTGCACAAGTCTATTGTTTTACATTTTAGATAAATTGCTCAATAAACTGAAAACCATCTAAGGCAAGTAGCTATATATTATTAATATTTATGACAATTCAACATCTTAATGGCTATCATGCGGTTAAGCTGTTTTCTCAACTTATAATTTATTTTGATTTTTTAATTCAAAGCATAAAACCAACTGAATCAACAGACTGAGTTACCTTCATGAGTGCTGCACATATAAATTTTCGGAGTGAGTATATGCTTTTAAGGCTTGAGTTTCTATGATAACTCGACAAACGATCTACGATCACAGCGCCATGTAAATTAATAAGGGAAAATGATATATATTTTTAATCAAGCCAAATGGCGCAGTATTTGTTCAAGTGTAATCTATTAAGTAATGTTCGATCTCAGCATCGTAAAAAAGCCATGCAGGTAAATCTGATATATGGACGTTCAGCACAAGGTTCTTTTGTTTACTTCAGTGAATTATAGATATTTATTATAGGCCTATAGCCATATCATAAATGATAAACACAATGCAGTGCTAGAAAATCTTTCAAACTTTCAAATTTGTGCGCACTATTTTAATCAATAGAAAATATGTCTTTAGCTGCCTGTAAATATATAATCTTAAAATATATACTGTACATTAATTCAGTACAGCTACTTGTTGGTCTGGAGGGCTGGAGACGTTTGTCCTCAGTCAGGGGCGTAGCCAGGGCCCTGACTTTGGGGGGGCGAGCTCATTTAAGAGGTGTCGGGCCACATCCCCACCGAGGAAATTTAACATTCTATAGAGGGTTTCTGAAATTCAGAAAAATAAGGGTTCCCCATTCTGGAAGTTTGGCCAAGAAGAATTTACGAGACCATCAAGTTGATAGAAAATAGAAATGACTTTTTTAGTAATTCAAAATATATAAATTAAATCAGGTGTTTTTTCCTCTTTCTTGGTAAACTGGTCTTCTTTCACTATCAGATCATCCCCCCAACAATTTTCTACCCGGATTTCAACGTTTTGAAAAAATGGTTTCTCGGATGATTGGGGGGGCGACCGCCCCCCTTGCCCCCCCCCCCCTTGGCTACGCCCCTGAACTCCTCACGTTCGTGGCGACCAAAGTATTTAAACACTTCGAATAACCGGGGGTGTTTTAAATTTTTGGGAAGTGCTTCTTTTAATATATGATGTAGGAAAATGTTTAGATTTTTTAATTTTAATTTATCCGCGTCATATCAGAAATGATTGAATCCACCTAAATCCAGCGAATGCAAAATGGTTAGCACGGCTTAATTAAAAAAACAATTTCACGAAGAACGTAAAATAGATTAGACAGCTGTGGGTAAAGCAGGTTATATTACGCACACTTGTAAACATATTTCACTGTCGTCAATAACGGATACATCACCTAGAGTGTCACACACGAAACAAAATGCAAACGAGCTCTGTAACCGACATAACTTGAAAGTAGCAAATGAATGAAAATTCAACAAATATCCTGTATCAGTGATATCAATTATGACCAGACTCTGTAATTTTGTCATATAAGACAAAATTAATTAAAACAAGCTGCCAGAAAATTTGCTTTCAAATATGTAGATTACCCGAGTTAGTTATCCCAGGCAATGCTGAATTAATAAAATTAAATTATTTTGAATAAATTCTCTTAATGATAAACTATGAATCATAGTTGGCGAACGTATAGTCTCCAAAGTTAAATAGTTTCAATACATGCTAATGACCCAAATTTCTTAAGGGATTTCTATTAGTTACAGGGGTGCGGTGGCTTGGAATAGTTTACCTTGTGACCTTAAAAAACCTCAATCTATTGAGTCGTTTAAAATAAGCTTCGCCTTATTACTATGTAATTACTTGTAGTTTTATACTAAGTTATTTAGTAGTATTATATACGGCCTATTGGAAGATCACTAATTTTTTTTTCTTTTCCTTCTTTTTAGTTCCTTGTAAATAGTTTTATATATTTTTATGAAAAGTGAAATAGCTCCGTATTCAAATAAAGTTGTAATAATAATAGTAATAAAAAAGGGACAAGTATATTTTTCTTTCAAGAATAGATCAGAGTTAAATACCTATAAGGGCCGGAAGGGCGATCACGCCACAAAGCAAGTCAGTCTTTGCAAAGAAGCAAAAGCTCAGCCTTAGAGTACTTGAGTGTGCAGCCAACGAAAATTAATTGACACAAGTTTGCTTTAATTTGATATACAATATGCCAACTTTATAACGCTTCAGATTACAATTTTAAAAATTTCTAATAAATAACACAAATTAGTATAGATCGAGTTTCGAGTTTACCGTGCAGTGTTGTATACTTTGTGCCGTATTGATGGAAAAAGTGGGCAGTATTAAAATCTAAAAGTTCATCTTCAATCAACAAAAGCTAATAGAAAGAACACAATAATTGGAGAGAAAAATATGCTGCATGATTTCTATTATATCACATTGTTATAAGTTAGCTAAACGTCTAGAGATGTGCATGGAGCGCCATAGAAATTGAAAAGATCTGAAAGGAAAAGTTACTTGACTCAACTAAGATCAAGGTCAAGGAGGAGAGACTCAATAAACCTTTTGTTGCACAAATGAAAAGTAGAAGTCGCCCGACCTTGTTCTGATTTAAATCGTCCAGAAAACACAATGCAACTAATACAGACTCACTATTTTTTTGATAAATTGGCATTTTTAACAATTGAATGAGTCATCATCAATTTACATCTGGCTGAAAATTTCTTGGAATAGGTCCTGTCATAGGTGAAAGGGGCGGAGTGAAAGAATGTCGGTCGTTATGGGTATGTATTGTAAGGGCAAATCTATGAGGCAATTGCTTCACAACATAAGAATGCGATAAAATCTCATTTAGCAGCTTAAATTTTCCCGAGGAGCATGCCAGAGAGGTTTCCCCACTGTTAGACGTGACGAACATTGTAAACATATTAAGTGGCTCCCTACAGTATCGAAAAATGTTAGCCGTTTCAGACCCATTAGCTTGCAAATTTGCACCAACTACACCTAAAACAAGGCAATGTGAGTGCTTCAAGAAAGATATGAAGATCTTTGATGTGCATATATAGAAAAACAGAAACAAAATAAGCAAATAAAAAACAAAAACATTTTGTGTAGTGCATTTTGTGTAAACATTTTGTTTAGTGATTCTTCCGTTCATGCACTGTGATGCACACGATGAAATTTGTGGCTGCAAACTATCGCTGCAGTGAGCGGATGTGATTTATCACTTAACTGTACGCACAAAACGAAAAAATCTAAAAATTTCTGCTGCCATTGCTTGTCATATTCGCCCAAGACTTCAGAAACCTTTCAATACTAAGTCGGCACATATAAATACTTGTTTTGTTTGCCCCAATATATTTTGCCACATCCTTTCCAACTTTGTGAAATTCACAAACGTACACAAAAGCAGAAGGAAAATATTTTACTTTCACATACATGCATGACCATAAAATAAAGGTTGTAAATCTGAATTTAAACACATCAGGTAAATCCTTACGATCCAGGAACATGCACAGGAAAGAAGAGAGGAAAATTTATGGTTGTCAGAGATCGCAATGATGACGACAAAATTGTGGCTTGTGTTCGAAGCGATGGAAAATATCAATGGGATGTGATCAATGGTATTTATGAATATACTGAGTGTTGTTAGTTTACGAAACGTACCTTGTCATCACATATTAGGGCCTTATGCTAGAAAATTGAAAAATGGTGGTAAAAAATTTCGGTTGCACAAAGAGTCCCTGTTTCACGACCCTATTTCAGGTAATAATTCCGTGTTCTCAGTACGCGAAATTAAATTTTAATCCAAGCTCTAAATCTAATCAAACCTTCAATCCATCAAAGTTAAAACATGACAAATAAAACGCTGGTTAGGATTAGGGTTTGGTTTAGGGCTTGGATTAAGATTTATACGAGAACACGGAATTATTACCCTATTTCACGACCTCCGAACAGGGGCGTATAAACTACCACTTTAATCGGGTGGGGTGGTATTCATGTATCCGTGTCCAGATTATTTTCTTCTCAAATCAAGAAATTAGTCTTGCCGAACACCAATGGCCCGATTTATACTGGAGACGGATGATCCGTCTGGACGAATTTGGGAAAAAAGTTTGTTCGACCGATAACCGCGGGCAAGCAGACGGATCATCCGTCAAGACGAACTATCTGCCATAGTTCGTCTGTTCAGACGAACTTGCCTGCGTAGTGTTCGTCGTGACGAATGATCCGCCTGTGTGTATAAATGCTGTATAAGACGAACTATACTTTGTTTATACTTGTATTCAGCAGTTTTGAAAATAACTTATCTGGATAGTTCGTCTTGTGCTTATACTAAGACAGACGATGTAACGGATCGTCCGTCTCTAGTATAAATCGGGCCAATATGTTAAGGCGCTATAACTAATTCCTTGCACCTTCCTCTGATTCTCTATTGAAGCGTACGTACGCTCTAGTAGACAGTTGAGAGAGGTTTATGTGTGTGTGTGAAGTTGACCACCCCACAACTTTGTACCTGCAGCATTTGAATAGACCATTCCCGTATTAGACAAACTTTTGAATTAGAAGAATTTATCAGCACAGTTGGAAAGAGCATCCTAAATTTAGGAAAGTTGTGAAGTTTGGTTGCAAAATATAGTAAAATGAGGAAAATAAAGTCCGGTGAAGTTTGCGAATTTTGTATAATGTCGTATTACGCGCGAAAAAAAGCTTGCAACCTTGCAAGGTTGCACCTTGCACCACATTGCAACATTGTAGTAAGTCTTTCCCACGCGTGATACAAAAGTGTACAAAATCTGCAAACTTCGCTGAACTACGTTTTCCACATTTTACTGTATTTCGCAACCAAGCTTTACTATTTTATTAAAATTAGGATGCTTTTTCCAGCTGTACCAATAAATTTTCCCAACTCAAAAGTTTGTCTAATAGGGAAACGGTCTATTGTACATAAATCTCGTAATACTCTGCCGATAATTTTCATCGTTCCTTTTTCATCGTGCTAGGTCATTCGTATGGAAACTATTTTGACCCGGCGAAAGATTGTTCACACGTCGTTGACAATGTCCCAAAGGCAAAAAGTGGAGTTTACTGGATCCAAACAGCAAATGGTCCGCAAAAAGTGAGTAAAATTACATGCGATTTCTTCCTTTTGTTGCAGCGGACGGTCATAAATTATATTATCGTTGGGCCAGTTGCACTAAATTTTTTCAACCTCTCTAAATATGTTTGATAACAATGAAATCTTAAAGTGCACTTGCAGTCATTTGGAATTTAATATATTTGTAAAATTTAGTACATTTTAACACGGAATAAATATATTGTTTAAGGGAAAAACTTCACCTTCGTGGTTTTTTTGGCTTCTCAAGTTGAAGAGCTGACGTCACTTAAGTCATTTTTGAAGCACGAAACAATGGAAAGCAAATGGCATTAGCTTAAATGACGTCAGCTCCTCAACTTGAGAAGCCAAAAAAACATAAATTCCAAATGTGCACTTTAATAAGTTCAGTATTTTCGAGTTACAGTCACTTTTTATCTCTCGCAAGTTAAATATCCCTGGTGCCATTGCTTTATGCTTTTCTGCTGCAGCAGTTGAAAAGAATCACTATCCAATGGCCAGCGCAGTCTAACTTTTGTACAACCGCTCCCAGAGGGATCAATAAAGATATCCATACTTTCAATTTGCTGCACCATGGGTCGACTTAAGGTTGCCTACATCACCCGAAAACTTGCATGGATTCCCAATTGTCTTACTCTGTGCTATGTAATGAGCAAATTAACTTTGAGGATGTTGCATTTCCCATTCGATTTGTAACTGATAAACAGAAACAATGACGTTAGCTAGCAGCTCTTTTTATACCTACAATGACAATTATAAATGCAGTTGCACAGTTTTATTTCACTTTTCCCACATTGTGAGTGAATTGTATTTAGGGCTGGTGTGATGTTCATACTGACAGAGGCGGATTCCTGTTGATTGGTGTCCAAGATACACCCAAAACCTGGTCCATTCCATTTGGTACTTCCTTTATTGACCCTAACGGTCCCGCACGTTGGTCAAGTACATTCGGTGAGAAAGAAGTCTTAGACTTTCGGGTTCAAATTTCGACGAGTAAAAATTTTGATGCTACTCGCGCACACTGGTATGTAACGCCTATTTTTTTGCCTGCTGTAGTTTTCTTCATAGGTTTTCTGGCTTCATAAAAGCACAAAGAACTTTGTACATTTTAGGTATTATCGTTTCAATTATCCGCGTAATCTTTCAAGATTACTCATGTCCAGTGAAGGAGGATGCGGTCATCTATATCCAGGGATTGGAAACATTGCCTACGTTAAAGATCTGATAAGCGGAAATATCACGACAAAAAACTTCAATTGTTCACGATTTAGTGGTCCAAGTGGACCTGGACTAGGATGGGTATGCTTCCTCATATAAGAGCTTATTACTAGGCGGTGCGAAGATATAAATTTATCTCGGAAAAGTGAAAACAAATATTTTACGAATGAGCGCAGTGAATGCATAACTTCACCACGAAAAGAACAAATTCATATCTTCAAACCGTTGATCGTGCAACGTTCTGTTTATTATATAGTCGTATTTTAAATTAAGACCCAAGTGAAAAACTTATCCTTATTTCTACTAATTACATCATATTCAAACTCAGAGAGTAGCTGTATAATAATATGCTTTTTGGTATTTACTTGATGTCCTTCTTTTTTTCGACAGAAACAGGTAGTTTTTTTTCTTTGAACAAAAGTGAATGTCATACAACTTTTTATTTTAAAATGTCGCGTAAAACGTCATTTTTTTTCCAACAGGAAAAAATGAACAAATGCTTGAAGGAAGCTTGCCCAGAAGGTTTTGCATATTTTAAAAACCGTCTTATGGACACATCTGGATCATACAGGTAAGTAAAATATTGAAATATTTTAAAATGGACTCAACTAATGGAGTGTAATCCATGTTCTACTACATATTATTGCTTGCATACAAAATGGTTTGTATTGGAATATTTTTGTTTTTACCTCACCTAAAACTCCCAGTATATATATATATGGCTGAAAATGTCTTTTTTTTCTCAAACAGTTACAGTGTGGTTAATGGACGTTCAGGTACACTGGACACCCAAACATCCTTCATTGGATGCGATCACAAAGAGGTACAGTATAAATTACTCATCTAGGGCCATCTAGAATTCATTTGAAAAAATCGATGAAACCACGAGTGAAAAATTGCCCGATGCCAAAAATAACAACTCGAAAGTAGGTGCTCTCGAAAGTATAAGCGCTCCCTCGAAAATAAACACTCGTTTAAGGCCACTAATTTCGAACCCAAGCTTAGCGATTACTTCCGAGACCCTATACTCTACTCTACTTTGTTTTCCTTTTTCGTACGCATTTAATTGCTGGAGTTAAGAGGAGAACAAACAGTCCCTAGCATAATCTTCTTACAAAATTAGTTATTCTGAAAAAGAAATCGTGTCAAACACTTTCAACTCAGATGACTTAAATCTTTTAAAACAATTATAGTTTAAGGCTGGTGTATAATGTTTTGTCATTCCCACTGTTCTAGTCTATGCTGCAGTCAATTTGACAAAGATATTGACGATTAACGATAATACAATTTTTCATATCTACCTGCAAAACGATATTCCAATTCAAAAATTTCATTTACAGTATACATTGATAAAGCAACAGAAACTAGGAAAATAAACATTTTAATATTCTACTGTGGCTCTGCTGTGCATGACCAGATAAGACGGACTTAATTAATATGATTCGCTAATAAATTGTTTAACATTGCAAACAAGCAAACGGCATTCATTCTGTAATAAGAGTTTCATCCGAGAGCTTTATATCGATCGTAAGCTAAGATGCTTACCAGTTGACTACAACTGAAGCGCAGCCAAACTGCAACCGAACTGCAACCGTGTGCAGGGTCGCCACCAACCCATAATATCAGGCTTTGTGAGTGGTTGGTTATGACGAATCATGAATAATGATGATTTTTGTTTCAAAAGGCTAATCACAAAGCCTAATCATTTTAGGTTGATTTCTCCCAGGGTTGGTAGATTTTATGAATAAATAAGCCAAACCGTCATCAGTGCCGTCAAGAAAACAGAGAAATCAACAGAAAATTTTCTAAGAACATTTTCATTCAATTTAAATTTTGAACTACTAGCAATTGAATGCAACACCTGACAAACTTTCCCCAAAATTTTCCTCAAAAGTTTCCTCAAATTTTTTTTAAGCACAAAAGTTTTGTGCGCAAGCTATTTTAACTTTTTTGTAGAAACAGTCCCTGTTTCAAATTTCCCCACTTTTTTCTCCAGATTATATAAATAAGAACCCAAACAACATATTTCAATAAAAAAGCTTCTTATACTTTCTTCCTTTTTATATGACCTGTATATACTGGAGATTAAGGCTGCCAACGGATATCAAGTATTCTGTAATCTGACTGGCTCCTCTACTAGTAGGATATTAGCTCATATTCTACTAGTAGAGAAACCAAGATGGCGGCTGAGAGTTTTTCGATCGCAAAAAATCTTGTTTTGAGTGTTTTGCCAGCCTTTCTTGGCCACAAATGCAACACATAAACCTATATAAATATGTTTTGAATTGCTATGATAAAAAAATTGTGCTCAATTTTGAGGTCAACAAGCGCTTGTTTCGCCCAAAACATTTACAACGGCGATAGCCGACTCGGTGCTGCTCACCTCTACGCTATCAGCTCATATACGACTCGAGTTCGTAGAATAACTGTTAAATATGATATATACAAACAAAGGATATTGTTTTATTTCTTTACAGTGTTGTGCATGTTTTGGTCCAGACACGAACCAAGATTACTGCGCACCTAAATGTCAAGCAATCAATGGTGGAACAGTTTTGAAAGAAAAGGACAACATTTCAGTTTGGTTTTGGATCCGTTCATCTTTACCAAAACGCGTTTGGAAAAAGTGCATGGAGTTTCAGGAAAAGAACAGTGTAGGAAAATTCGAAGTATGGCGTGTTGAAGACGGAGTAAGGAGAAAGGTAATTAGTGTCATTAGGACGCATGCAAAAGTGCGAAAACTCTTGTAAGTAAAAGTTATTTTCTTTGTTTACTCTTTATTTTTTCGCTTATTCTTAGTTTAATGCTTGGGCTTATGTTGATGTATTATGTGTTTTGTCGTACGTTTCACTACGTGCCTTTGTTTTCTTCTTCGGGGTTTTTTTCTTCTGCTTAGCTCTTGCGTCGTAGCGTTGCTCGAAAATCAGATTAGAAAAGTTTCATTGCATTTTTGATTGAGTGGTTAACTCATTTTTCCTTGAAATTATTCTGATGATAGTACTATTGATCTGATAAATCAAATTATGCGACCACTTATAACAAATCAAATTTTCCATATCTCTGGCTTGATAAGACTTCTGTGTAAACATGAAATGCTGATGTGTATATATTGTTTGTTAAGGGTTCTTGTTCCGTTTTTGAGGATGTCACAATTAATGATGGGGTAAGACTGTCGAATATATGTACAGAACGATTTTTCATTGATCTATTTCGCCTACTGGGCCATATTGGAAATTCTGTTCATTCTGGGCCAGATTTCTGTTCATTTCTACTTGATCGTCCTTCAAATAAATCTTACACTGAGCCTAGTTTAAAGAAAACTGCAAAAGACTTTACACATATAAATCGTGATTTTTATGGTGTATACAGGTGACCAGTAACAAGGCATAAATCCTGTTTCCTTAGATACATGGTCCGACGCACGACGTACGCACAAAGTCTATATATGAGTATACATAACGACAATTTATATTATAATGCATTGCAACGAAATTACGTGCGATTTCCCTAAATTCTGTTGCTCTTACACAGGTTGCAGTAGTTGCCAACAAGGAATCAATGTATGAGCTTCCGTTAAAAGGTCAAATATCTTATCGTACTGATGAGAGAAAACTCTACTTCAAAGAAGACTCTCAGTGGGAAGCTTTAGCAATGCAAAAAGATGTAAGTTTTTAACTGGCTTTACTGTGTTCCCGTATATTGAAAAATTTATGTACTATATGACCATGCTACAGGAATTTAAAGTGTGCGCTTATGGGTACAAGGTGTATAAAATTTCGTGCAATGTTTGTCTTAACGTTCTTTCTGAAAGGGGGTGGAACCAAATTATGTTGTGTTGCTTATTTCTGCGGGGTTGTTGTTTCTCATGCCGCATATATTTCAGCTTGTAGCTGAAGTCGCTGTGTCTTATAATACCCTTATTGATAGGTGTTGGTAGTTGCCTTACAATATTAGAGAGGGCGTCTTTGCATGGCCATTTGTCTTCATGTAGTGGGATCAAACGTATCATTTACTACGTATAATATAACACCATCACTTAGGTGCTAGTTGATTTGTAAGTAGATGATAATCATTTTAGGAGTAGAGTTGAATTAACAATGAGAACATCAGTTAACCATACATAGCTCTGTTTGCTCAACGTGATAATATGAGGTCTCCGCAAGGTTTGCCAATGTTTTCTCTTTGCCAAATAGGTTAAAAGTTTCCTTGGTCAACTTGAAAGGTTCAAGGAAAAATTGGAAAAAACAGATAAAGCTATCCTTGAACAACTTAATAAAGTCGACAAGAAACATACACACGCCAACCAAACTACCCTTGCCAAACTCGATAAAATCGACAGGAAGCTTACAAACGCCAATTTAGATACCCTCGCCAAACTTGATAATGTCAACAAAAAACTAACGAAGGCGGATACGGATACTGTTAGCAAACTTCAAAACGTCGAAAAAGGTATTAAACATTGGCTTTAATTACTTTTGCACGAGCCTTTTCTTGTTGTTTGTGTCATTATTTTTTTATAATTGATACATTATTTTCATGTTACAGATGTGAAACATTTCACGCACAAGTCGTGCAGGCAAATATGGAAGAGTCAAAGGTAACTATATCAGGAACGTAATGACAAACGAGTGTAAATTTGATGTTTTGAGACTAGACCTATTAAACCTAACTGAAATACATGCATGCAATAAAATACAATTCATTTTCATATAAAATTAATACAACCCAGCTTGCACTAAAAATTTGAAATTTACCTCACTTTATCTTAAGTTATTTTAAAATGATGAAAGTATAATTGTTACAGTTCTAACATTGAGCTCAGTAGAAGACATAAGTCGCAATAGTTGTAACCATGGCAACACGTTAAATTTTTACATTCCTTGTAACTGATATAATATTACCTGCCTGTTATCTATGGTTGTGTAAACTTCAATTTTAAGGGTCTTTTTACCCTAACGTTTTTCTTCTTTAAAATCGAAGAATAAAGTGTGCCAGCATGCATAGCACCAGACTGTGATTTATTTTCAAAAACATTTGTACAAAATTTTGCTCAACGAAATAATTTAAAAATAACTAGATAAAACTGGGCACAGATAAAACTGATAATCTCACATGTGAGGTTATTTATGATAATTTCACATGTGAAAATTATCGCTTTTCAAACAATTATCAATCATAGCTTCTGGGTATTTTATATTGGTAGAAAAGACTGTAGTCGTTCGCTACGCTCAGTCGTGACATATCATGTTCAACATTCGAAATAGATCTGGCATTTGCGCAAACCAATTCTCTATTTAAAATTTAGATATTTTTGTTTTCTGGCGCATGCGTGTATCTAACGAAACCATCCTTGCTGAAGCCGATGACAAACATGGATCATGGCTTTGTACTTCTCTATCTTCCCTTTTTTAGCCGGATGGAATTGTTAACCTTCGCTTCGGGCTTACGCTCGGAGAATAAAGAAATTTTATTTATATTACAGCGATAAGGGAAGTGGTGTCTACAAAATTAGTATTGGAAACAACCAATACATTAACGCGTACTGTCACATGACGTCAATCTCAGGTTGCCATGGTGGTGGTTGGACATTGGTGATGAAGATTAATGGAAACTTGGTGAGACTTTGCAGACTGTTTGTGATGTATTAATAAACTACAGTTAATGTCTGCTAATGATTGCGAAATGATGTAAAATCTTAATAATATCCACAAAAATATAAGTCAATATGAAACCAATTCGAGAAATGGTACAGTGAGTTTTCGAGTAGAGTTTACGATAAGCGTTAGATCTAGGTTCCCGACGTTGTTAAGGTTTTAGAGTGCGACTCAGCATTATGGAGTGCTTTTGGTGTAGGATGAGAGTGGTGTTTTACAATGGCATTCACGAAGAAGAATCCAGACAATGTTAAAGATTTTTAATTTGTCTGTTTTATAGAGGACTTTCAGATATGATTCTTCCCACTGGATGCAGAAAGGCTCTTTGTACGACTATAGTCGCTGGCGAGACGGTGGTTTAGATGACCTGCAGTACAAAGGAGAAAGTTATTGGAGAACTTCATTTAAAGAAATTTGTGTTGGCATGAAGTATAACGGTAATCTCAGAGCTTTCTCCTTCTCGTATCCTGCCTCGTCGTTCTATGATTTGATCGCGGACGGCAGATATCGACCAACAAACCTTGGTCGCAACAAATGGAAATCATTAATCTCTGGATCATCTCTACAGCGTAACTGCAATCGAGAGGGATTTAACGTTCACCACAGCCGTGCAAAAGCTCGTTTGGGTGTCATTGCAAACGATGAAAAAGATTGTAATACACCCAACTCTTTCATTGGACTTGGAACTTATCACGTAACGGAACAATACAACAGCGCGGGTAATATTGCAAGCTGCTGTTCGCCAGACAAAGGAAACAAGAATCTGAAAGTCATGGGATACATTTTGGTCCGTTAAAACAACTCGATAGTCTGATTTAATGCATATCGGAGATTCTCAAAAATGAATCATCATTCACCATATTAATTAGTAATTAATCCAATAATATATACATTATAGTCCTATAGGACCGTCGGTATAGTAGAAAAGCATTTTTCTCAATGCTTATAACAATCATATACCTATATACAATAACTCATCGTTAAAATTATAGCTAGTAAATTTTCCATTATTAGTTATTTTTCTTTCAATCAATACTTTTCTCTTAAATTTTATGTAATCAAAAAATGAAAACTGCTTGAAGTATTCTAGCTTGTTACATCTGGAGTAATTAAAAATAATTTGAACGCTGCAGTAGAGTCAAACTCTACTGAAATATCAAAAGTTACACATCGAAAAACATTGAATACAGAATGGCACAATATGGAATTAGGAGAAACATTTTTCATATATTCGACAAACAATATTGATTACTGTTGACGACTATGGACGACATTGCTTCCCCAATCCCCAAGATTCTGTTCCATGGCTATTTTCTGCATGATAACATAATTACTTCTTTGATAATATACTTCTTTTTGGTATCTTCTCCGGGTGAGTTTGATTGATTAAACACGCGCTGAAATTGAAATTTTTATGAATTGCACTTCCATGGCATGCTCAATACAGTCGCGAAATAAGAATGACCAATCAAATTCGTTGTTCTCATAAGATCGATCGACCAATCAATTATTTCGTGACTGTATTTACAATGTAACTGATAACTAGTGGGCTGCATATACGTGAGGCCCTGTTAGGGGTTTTAGGTATAAGGTATATTTACCCAAAGTATTTTAGTTATAAAGTATAAATAACCATAGACTTTTGAGTATAAAGTATAAATGATCACTGGCATTATACTTTTAGGTATAACAAAAACTGACCACAAGACATTTTGTGTCAGCTATTCGAGGCATTTGGGAGCATTTATTTGTCAATAGTTACCAATACTGATCGCTTTTAATATCTCGACAGCCTCAACCTGAATTTGCAGAGTTGAAGTTCCACGGCGGTATTTGTGAGAAAATAAAATCTGCTAAAAGTAAGTGTTACTGCTACACGCTTTTCGGATTATAGTTGCACTTAAACTGTCACATTCTCGCTTCTACACTGGAAACTTTGAGCAAAATGACTCTCTAAATTCACAGGTGTCACAGGTGATGTCCAAAGAATGAAAACAATCCGGTAAATGCTTTTGCAAGGGGTGAAATAGTGTACAACGCAACTAAAACAAGAAAACAAGAGTTGCTGGGGTACTTTTGGGTATAAATATGTCTGCCATTTTAGGTATAAGGTATAAATGAGCTCTTAATAATAGGTATAAGGTATATTCAAGACCCCCCTAACAGGGCCTCATACATATACAGTGTGAAATATTTAGTCATGCATTTGAGAGACGATGGGGAAATTTCTTCAGAAAATATTATATTCCATAATTCCATTCAATTCCAAGGAATCATCAATAGTATATTTGACAGAAAAAGTTACTAGGTCATCATTTATCAACTAATAATAATAATAATAATAACATATTCATATTTTAGCAGGTTGACTTTGTCAGCTCAAAAATAGCTGTTATCAATGAAGGACTGCAAAATAGAAACCATAATATAATACCACTTTACAGCGTAAAAGCTATTAAAAACGTAAAAATGTCTATAAATAAAAAGACAGTCCATTCCAATTTCCAAAAGCGAATTAGTTAATTTACACTAAAATCAAAGTCAAAAGAGTCACACATGTTCTTAAATTGTAATAAAGACTTTTGTTCTTTAATTTCTGCTGGAAGACGATTAAAAATAGCAGAACCTTGGAAAGGAAATGTCTTCCGACCAGCCTCTGTTCGTACTCTTTGTAAAACAAGATTTTTGTTATTGCCTCGAGTTTCTTTAGAATGCTAAATCTTTACGAAATAATCAACAAAAAGTCATGGTGAGAGACCATTCAGGCACTTAAAAACTTCCACAGCAAATCGTTTATTCCTTTGATGATTTATATTGGCAAAATATTAACGGTCGATGGATTATTAATTAGTCTTGATGCCCTTAGTTGTATATGTTCCATCCGCTCTTTATTGGTCATAGATGCACCAATCAACGTATTACTACAGTAAAGTAGGATAGGCAGAATCATGGTCTTATAGTGGGGAGATACAATGTCTTATACGCCGTAATAGTTTTACTCTTGCCGAAGCTTTCCTAAATGTTGATAATAAATGCTCAGAAAATGTTAAGTTCTTGTCGAGAGTCACTCCAAGATATTTATAAGTTGCTGACTCATTAATTTTTGATCCATTTACAGTAATATTTAAAGGACCAATGTCGCTTACTTTCGATAATTTCTGACTTGTTCCGAACATAACACATTCTGTTTTCCCTTTTTTAAAATTCAATACCAGATTATTAATTCTGATTTGTCAATGCCGAGGACAGACACAAATAATTGGTCTGCGACCCACCGACAAATCACTATATTTTTCGAGAACCGAGTTCAATAATTGTTTTATCATTTTCTTACATAGTTCATTATATACTAGGGTGTATAAAAAAAGTAGATAATTTTGAAACGGCTTTTTATTAATATACATTGCTTGGGTACTTACGGTGTAGAATAAATAAAAATATTCTGAAATTTTAATGTTTCAAACCCAGGGGTGTGCGTATTCTGAAACATATTAAAAATGGCTTGCGTGCGAAATTTAAAAGCTTAAAGGTAATTTTTATTGCTGTTCAAAATTTCAAGAAATTTGATTGAGTTTAAGCCATTCAAAACGTAGTGCAAACGTATATTTTTCTCAATAAGAATCGTTTTTCTGAAGAAATGTTCCAATTTTAATTAAATGTCCGTTGGGAGTTGTATGCAAATTAAGTAAATACATAAATTAAACATGCACAAAGCTAATTTTGCTAAAAATGGGAAGTTCGCACTACGTTTTGAACGGCTTAGACTCGAGCAAATTTTCTGTAATTTTGTACAGCAATAGAACACCCGACAAATGTTCCATCTACCAAGTCAAAATTGCGTTTAAGCATTTACGTTTTGCGCGCAGGGCATATTTAACTTGTCGTAAAAGACACAACCCCCCCCCCGAGTATTGAAGTTTTAAATTTCTCATTTTTCCGGTTTATTCTGGATTATAAGTACCAAAACAATCTATTTTCATACAAAACATCGTACATTGAGGCGCTTCGCGAAACAGAGAGCGATTTCAGAATTCAGATTTTTCTACTTTTTTTATACACCCTGCATAATTATGAACAACAAGCTTTGCACACAAACATTTTGAATGTTCAGCAAAGCGAGCAGCCATTGTTTACAACTTTTGAAAGCAACGCGCATGCTCAGAGTGTTATTTGTACACAGTTATTTGCTGGTAAATTAACTAATCCGAACTAAGATGCATATAAAGTGAATGATAGTATTATTTATTCAGTGATAGTGTTGCACGTTGTTTGAAATGCAAGAGACAGACATTATACATAATAGGCAAACAAAACCTTTAAATGTAACAAATGATGTATATGACACTACGAGCAGAGATGGACATTCCAAGCTCTCGACGCTATCGTATCGTTGCCTCACTTTATGGAGGCGACCTTACTCTAAACGTGCATATTGAGCTTATAAAAGCTTACAAGTAAGACCCGTGGGGTTGAGATCATTGTTGTATGCACGATAATAATCGTATTGTATAGGCCAGCTTTAAGAATGTTGTTATATTGTCTAACTCTCGAATATGATTGGCTGATTTAAGAATTTACTCAGGAGTTCGCTGAATGATATGAACACACCAGGGAGTCGTTGTGCTCCATAAAACAAATCTAGTTGACCAAAGCGTTTTAAAAAGCATCGTTTTTCCTTGTCCTTTCTACATTAAATTAACGGTCAGTTCATCTACAAATATGTTTCGTTTTGCTATACTTGTCAGAACGAAATAAAAAAGTCCTAGTAATCGCAATAAATGCAAAAAACGAAACTGCTTTTACTTTGCTTCCTAAGTTATGCATGAGAATAATTATGGCATCTACCAACACAATTCTCTTTTATACAGTCATAGTCAATCCAGACATGGTCTGGAAACCCGGAGAACTTCCAAGAATTTACAGTGAACTGCGATTTTATGTTGAGCTGGCTTCACCGTAGACAAATTGTTTGAAATTTTGCTATTAATAATACTAGCCAACGCTATTGAATGATTGTTTATTATACCAAAGATTCATTGTCTTCGCCGTGCACAAATCTGCATAAACACGAACAAAGAGATAAAACAAAGTCGTTGACCGAGTCTCCAGACCATATCTAGATTGGCTTTGATAAAATACAAGCGCACTATCCTTACTAAAATCAATTTCGTTATTGAAAGTCTGGAGTCCAAACAAACGAGAGGAGGGCACCAAAAAATGTATTGGCACGCAATATTTCTGACTTTAATTCTTTTTACAGTAGTTTATGCGGTGAGTAAATATGTAATTTATCAGCTATTAATAGATCAATTTAACTTTAAATGCACTTCTCTTCCCTAGCAGGGAAGGTACACAAGTGTGGCATATAGGATATACTCGGCATTTGATTAGGTCGAATTGAATTTCCACATAACGCACTTCTCATCATGTCGCTTCCTCGAGTAAACTGTGATATCCTTCTTCCGCGGAGAACATACACGCAATAAGATAATTTATAGTTTGCATATATGTCCAAAAATTAAACGAAGAAAACATCTTAATTTGAACACACCAGATAAATGAATATGATCCAGGATCTTGCACAGAAGAAAATAGAGGTAAATTCGTCGTTGTTAAAGATCGCAATGATGATGATCAGATACTGGCTTGCCTTCGACGTCATGGAAAATATCAATGGGATATGATTAATGGTATTTGTGTAGATATAGGCCAGTTTTTAGTGATACAGTTGCCTTTTGTGAGACATAAGGATAATATGCTACAGTATAGTCGACCAAGAAAATCACAGAATATTTTAGTACGCCTAAGTAATACAAACAGAGGTTCCGCAAGCTGTTTGTGCAGTTATAGGTAATAGGTATTGTGAAATATGCTGCAGTTTCTGTGCTTTAAATGCACCACCGACACTGCAGCTATAACATTGCAAAATACTTCGCAATGAAAAGCAGTTTCCTCCTGTTACACCAACTAGTTATTGTGTAAACGTATATTAACGAGATACTACAAAATATAAAAAATAGTACACTTACACCTTACTGTAGCTCTACAGTGTATGTTTAATGAAGATAGATATAGTTGACTGCCATGCCTGACTGCATGTTAATGTATGTTTACATATTATTCAGGTCAATCATATGGAAACTATTTTGATCCAGCAAAAGATTGTTCACACGTTGTTGACAATGTTCCAAAGGCAGTGAGTGGGGTTTACTGGATCCAAACACGAAATGGTTCGCGTAAGGTGAGTGAAATTTAAAGCAATTTGTTGGTTTACAATTATAATCCCAGGTACACCAAATATCAGTAAGCAAAAAATGCAGCACGCAGATTTAATTTGGATGCGGGGGGGTGAAGTAAACGGCAAGGTTCCGTTCAAAAATGCATTGACTGATTTAGGCCTGGTGTGATGTCGAAACAGACAAGGGTGGGTTCTTGTTAATTGGGGTGACAAATACCCCGGAAACCTGGTCCATTCCATCGTATTCTTTCTTTATACATCCTGTTGGTTTGCCGGCGTGGTCTAGTGCATTTGGCGATGAAAATGTGACAGATTTTCGTATTCAGATTTCAACAAGTAAAGATTTTAATGATACTCGCTCGCACTGGTATGTAAATTTGTCCTGTTGATGTTTTTTTTTGGGGGGGACAGTTCTTTGGGTTTTCATTTTCTAGTAATCTAGTTGCTACAGCGATATCTCTACGTCTTAGGTATTATCGTTTCAAGACCCCTCGGATTCTTTCAAAATTACTTATGTCCAATGAAGGAGGCTGTGATCATCTATATCCAGGGATAGGCAACATTGAATACGTTAAAGATCTGATGAGCAGAACGATCCCGACAAGAAACGTTCATTGTTCGCGATTTGGAGCTTATATTGCGCCTGGATTTGGATGGGTATACGTTCCTTTTGCTCTTGCACCAATGTGTTGTTCAATTAGCCTTTCTCACGACCTGCGAATAGGTGGATGTCTACCATGTTTGGGTACCGAGTAGCGCGAAGAGCGAGATGGAAAACACGACAAAAGTTGTTTCTTAAAAGCAAACTACAATGTTGGAGTTGAAGTTTTAAATGGTTAAAAATAGGTAGGCAGTTGATCTTTTGTTGGTAAGTAAAAAGTATAGTTACTTTCATCCTGGAGAAATTCTGGTGTCTAACTTGCAAAATATAAAAAGAAAAATGACTTTGAACGAGCGAGGAGCCAACTCAATGTGAGAACATTTTTGTACTCAATTGCTGGGTTTTCAAATCCGAGCTATGTCAATTCTACTACACCTAAGGTCATATAATTTGGTACATGTTATCATGGACCGTTTCTGCATCTGAATTTGGTAAAAACAAGACACTAATTCAAAGGTTTTTTTGTTGTTTTTAAAACATGATCGCGACACGGCCGTATTGACTCAACAAGTTTCATGATGATTTTACTCTGGCTACAGTAAATATTAGCTAACACTTAACAAAAACAAAACTAAAATAGAAATAAACAAGGCTGCTGACTTATCTTTGTTAAATACTATAAATTACCTGCTTACTTAGTCATAAATCTGCATTTTTAGGAGTAAGTGTACGAAATTTTAGACGTTCGAAAACGGACTTTTGTAGTAATAACGCCAGCAATTATAATCTTTGCAGTAGGCGGTTCATGTACTGCTTGTACGTGCAGTAGCTCACATTTAAGAATTTATAGAAATTTTATATAACCACTTACAACCTTTTTTGGTGTTTATTTTGCTTGGGTTCAGAAAATATTACTATACGAGGAACAAAACGTTAAATCGTCGAGTTAATATCGCGGAATTGAAACGGAACCTTGCCGTTTACTTCACCCCCCCCCCCCCCGCATCCAAATTAAATCTGCGTGCTGCATTTTTTGCTTACTGATATTTGGTCTACCTGGGATTATAATTGTAAACCAACAAATTGCTTCAAATTTCACTCGCCTTATGCGGACCATTTCGTGTTTGGATCCAGTAAACCCCAGTCACTGCCTTTGGAGCATTGTCAACAACGTGTGAACAGTCTTTTGCTGGATCAAAATAGTTTCCATATGATTGACCTGAATAATATGTAAACATACATTAACATGCAGTCAGGCATGGCAGTCAACTATATCTATCTTCATTAAACATACACTGTAGAGCTACAGTAAGGTGTAAGTGTACTATTTTTTATATTTTGTAGTATCTCGTTAATATACGTTTACACAATAACTAGTAGGTGTAACAGGAGGAAACTGCTTTTCATTGCGAAGCATTTTGCAATGTTATAGCTGCAGTGTCGGTGGTGCATTTAAAACGCAGAAACTGCAGCATATTTCACAATACCTATTACCTATAACTGCACAAACAGCTTGCGGAACCTCTGTTTGTATTACTTAGGCGTACAAAAATGTTCTCATCTTGAGTTGGCTCCTCGCTACTTCAAAATCATTTTTCTCTTTATATTTTGCAAGTTTGAAACCAGAATTTCTCCAGGATGAAAGTAACTATACTTTCTACTTACCAACAAAAGGTCAAACTGCTTGCTTATTTTTAACCATTTAAAACTTCAACCCCAACATTGTAGTTTGCTTTTAAAAACAACTTTTGTCATGTTTTCCATCTCGCTCTTTGCGCTACTCGGTACCCAAACATGGCGGACATGCACCTGTTCGCAGGTCGTGAGAAAGGCTAATTGGTAATACCTTGTTCTGCTAATGCTACAGAAGAAAAAAATTTGCCAGCAACACCTAGCTATCTTGTTATAAGCAAATTACATGAAAGTTAATCGGACATTCGCATAAGAGGTGAAACCTAGTCGGGCGGGGCAGAGACAAATGCACTAGTCGCGCAGTGTTATATCGTTGGTTACATCTTTTGATAACTTTTCAAGTACATTTTCCATTATTTTTTTCATCAGGAGCAAATGAATTCCTGCTTTAAAGAAACTTGCACAAAGGGTTTTGCATATCTTGGTAACAATCTTGTTGGCACATCGGGCTCATTCAGGTAATCCTTTAGCCATGAATATATAGTGATGAAGCTACTTATATTCGGCAAATAAAATTTTAACGTATTCCATGTAAGCAAAATCTTTACATAAAAATACACCATCACCTAACTTTTTCTTGACTTCCCTCATGCAGTTATAGTGTCGTTAATGGACGTTCAGGCATACTGGACAATCAAACATCGTTCATTGGTTGCGATCATGGAAAGGTACGGTAGAAATGTGAAATTCAAATAAAAAACAAAAATGGCTGTGCAGAAGGACCGCAAAAAATCAAGTTTAAAGTGATTAGTAAATATTGTAAATCTATACTGATCTTGCAAAAGCAAGATAACTTCCAATGTTCTTTCATTTTCGTCCCTTTACAGTGTTGTGCATGTTTTGGTCCAAACACAAAACAAGATTACTGTGCGCCTGAATGTCGAGCAATTAATGGTGGAACAGTTTTGGAAGAACAGGACAACATTACAGTTTGGTTTTGGATCCGCTCATCTTTACCAAAACGTATTTGGAAACAGTGTGTGGAGTTTAAAGAAAAGAACAGTGCAGGAAATTTTGAAACATGGCGTGTCGAAGATGGAGTAAAAAGAAAGGTAATTAGTTAGTCCAGCCAGTAATAAATATAAAAAATCCATATAAAAAATCCACTTATTAGACATCCATTGTTTCATTGTTTGTTAAGGGCTCATGCTCAGATCCTGAAGATGTTACAATTAATGATGGGGTAAGATTGTCGAGTATATATGCTGTAGTTATAGAAGGTATTATCAAACGTGTAATATAAACTTTGGCTACATACAGTGCGAACCATGGTATTAGTTTTATAAGATATTTATGCCGTACGTATTTAAAATGAGCATTGCTATTCATTAAAACTTACGAACATCAAAACAAAGTTGTGAGAAGATCCTGGCAATGCTGATATTTGATGCTAGTCACATGACTAAAAAAATATGGCGCTGTTCCATTTTTGAGGTGGACCACGCCATTAGTTTTAAAAGTATGATAACACGATAGGACGTCGCTTTTATCTTAATTGGAAGTGGAAACTACATTCTTTAACCAAAAACAGCATAGGTAACAACAAGAGAATGTTTTAGTTAGAAAATAAACGAACTTGGTGTCATAGTTGAAGGATTTTTCAAAGATTACGTGGAAGGGTGGAAAAGAGGGATTCTGGATTTCTAAAATGGATAAGAGCGGGAGGTGTTAGGCGTTTGAACGAGAACTGTGCGTAAATTATCATGATCAACGTCTGTCATTATTAGCAACCAACATGTCTTCATATGTGCCTAAATGTGCAAAAGAGGCCTCTGATCCCTATTTCCGCTGTTACCAGCAGAACTCGTTTACTTTACCACTTTTTTGTTGACTCCCTCAGCCTCGCCAGTCACATACTATCATTGAATATCAATAATCTAACCCATGCATGCATTTTCCAAGCTTCATCATGCTGATTTCGTCTGCCCGTCAAAAGGACGAACTTCTGTTGTGCTCTCAAGCATTTTTTTGTCTTAATCCAGTCCCAAACGTTTATTCCACGGCCCCAGTGGAGGTACTTTTAGAATTATTATTGCTTACCAGGAACCCATCATTGCTAGTTTTGAAGATATATGGCAAAGCAAACTTTCTCAAAATGTTGATAGACGTTCATGATGATAATTTACGAACAGTTCTCGTTCAAACGACTAATACCTCCCGCTCTTATCCATTTTAGAAATCCACAATCCCTCTTTTCCACCGTTCCACGTAATCTTTGAAAAAGCCTTCAACTATGACACCAAGTTCGTTTATTTTCTAACTAAAACATTCTCTTGTTGTCACCTATGCTGTTTTTGGTTAAAGAATGTCGTTTCCACTTCCAATTAAGTTAAAAACGACGTCCTATCGTGTTATCATATTTTTAAAACTAATAGCGTGGTCCACCTCAAATAAGGAACAGTGCCATATTTTTTTATTCATGTGACTAACATCAAATATCAGCATCGTCAGGATCTTCTCACAACTTTGTTATGATGTTCGTAAGTTTTAATGAATAGCACTGCTCGTTTTGAATACGTACGGCATAAATATCTTAAACTAATACCATGGTTCGCACTGTATAGTTTATCCTGCTAGGCAAAGTGCTTTGGACACAGCATATGCAGATTTTTCGCTTGGGTCTGTTGACTAAATAACCGTTACTTCATGGTTGGTGACTGCGTACGATTTTTATTTACGAGTTGTGAGAAATCGTAGACATTTGAACGCGTCAGCCCAACGGACGAATGTGTTTCACGATCTTTAACAATAAGTGAACGGAAAATCATACTAGCAAACCAACCATGAAGTATTTTGTTTATCACAGGAGTGTAAACATCAGACACATGCACAGTATACCGAATACTGATACCATAATTACTTACCGTTTATGAATTTGTTTTCTTGCACGAAATGCAACCATGATAGGCCGTTCGCCGTAGTTCGAAAATGTGGCCAGAAAACAATTTTCATTAAGCATGTCGTGGAACTAAAGAAACTTTAAATAACATACCTTTTTTTAACACGAGGAGTTCGAATCCGAAAAGTTGCCGCTCCTCTGACCCGCAGTTTTTTTGTAAAATGCATTTTAATTCTCATTTTTTTCGACATGATTAAAGTAAACACTCGCCATTTTGAATTTTAATCCTTCTAGAAAATATGGGCATAGCGTAGCCAGGTTTAGACATAATTTAAAATACAACGTTCAATAAATTACGTTCTCTGACTAAATATTTTATTAAAACGAGCTTTCGGCTACCTAACTATAGCCTTCGACGGGTTAAAGCGGAATGAAACTTTACAAGCTGTGCGATGAAATGCGGGATCAAGCAGGAAGTAATTAGCGATTACATGTTTTGCGAACAAGCGTAGCATATTTTTTTGGAAGCAGCTTAGAGTTATTGGCAGAACAGGGAGATCTTTTGAAACGCGAAAAAAGAAAACATATTAGAAGTGTAAAGAACTGTAAAAAAGGCTCAAACATAGCTAAGCATACATGGGATCTTAATCATATAATTGACTTTAATAATGGAAAAGTAATAGACAGTGGTAACTATCGGACACGAAAAACATTAGAATCTTGCCATACAGCTGTAACAACTAATTCTGACAATAATTCTAAGCCGCTTCCAAAACAATATGCTACGCTTGTTCGCAAAACATCGTACAAACGAACCAATTATGAAGTAATTTGTATATTATATGAGTATAAAGATGATTGTATAGAGATAAGGATATATGATACTGACAAAAACAAACACACAAGCAAAATATCAAAATGGAATTTCTTACCATTTATTGCTTTGTTTTCTTGCTGAAAATGAAACCATGAGGTTCATTTCAAGTTAATGGGGCCACGGATGTCGTCTTTATGGTTTTAGGTGGTTGTTTTATCAGTGAAATTGTCTTAAATCTCTCTTTTCGGTGAGTTAAAAAAATACTTGTAAAATCAGACTCCGTGTTTACACTAGCCTGCGAGCAGGTGTTGCACGTTCGGGTCAGCCAATCAGAACACTGAACGATAAATTTTCACTGATGAAAAAACATCGTTCGTCCAATCAAAGGCCGTGAACGATGTTTTTTCACCGAGTGAAATTTTATCGTTCTTGATGCCGATTGGCTATTGCTAATTCGGAACGATTATTACGCACAGCCATATCGATGAAAAAATCTCTATACTCATATAATAATTTCTGATGCTCACTGTAAAGTCGAACCACTCACGCCATCCACAGCTCGTTTACCCCCTTCCAGAGGCCGGTTGTATAAAACTCTTAATCACTTTTTTAATCACTGTTTTGTAGTTAAATAGTGATTAACTACAAAATACGGTGTTCTGATTGGTTGACCTTTCCACTAATCATAGTTAACTTTAATCACTTTTCTATACAACCGGCCGCAGGTCTTTAATGCTTAGATGCGGATAACGATCACATGCAAAATCAACCCGTCTGCACTTTAAATATACAGCAGCGTTGACAGTCTTGACAAGCAATTGTGTTGCCAGTTCGCCGAATGTTTCTGGAATGGCTGTCAACGTTTGTAATACCGCCATTGCATCTAAAATGTAGGCTTTGTCGTTGACAGGCAAGTCGCTGAAAGTAGCCCCTTCTACTTCCTCTTCTACAGCGTGAAGCAACTTTACTTGAGCTATTTAAACCAGCTTGTCTTTATTTGTTGCCAAGGAGCAGGGAAATGGCCGAAGGGAATATTTAAGAACATTCTCCATTTCCAAATTGCGGCTTTTTGGAAATCAATAACATTTTCGAGAAAAGGATTTTTGAATTCTTAAGAACTACAATATCTCCTTTTTTGTTCTTATTTGTTACCTTCTTACCCATGGAAGAGAATGTTTTCAGCGTTGTTTTCTTTATCGTTGCGCAAATGTATGGCTCGTCTTCAACAACGATTGTCTTCATAAAGTTATCTGCAGCAACTTTGCCTTTTTCTAGCATCGTTTTCATGTCTTCAGCAACTGCTGGTGTAGCAACTGCTCCGCATGCCAAATGAACTAGCTGTTTGTTGTTTTCAAAAGGATTAATCATTGTTTCTACTGTTTTAACGATATCCTGGACTGCCTTCTCGTCTGCTTTCACTCGTGTCTTGTCCAAATCTTTTCTACTTCTGAAAGGACATACGATCTGATTTAGTCACACATAAACTTAAAATAACAATTAAAACACAAGTACGAGCGGTTATTGTACCTTGTGACTTCATTTATGTTTGCCATGGCTTCGCACTGTCTCGTTATGGCACTTCTTTCTGCTTGTGATCTTAACCACCGATGTACAGCTCTTTATTCAATGTGATTCCAATTAATCTACCTTTCAGTTTAGAATCTCTAAAATAATATTATATACATATATATATATATATATATATATATATATATATATATATATATATATATATATATATATATATATATATATATATATATATATATATATATATATATATATATATATATATATATATATATATTTAACAATTAGATTACGAGCTCGAGATTTCTATGCGGTGATAGTTGATGAGGGCGAAGCCCGAATCAACTATCACCGCATAGAAATCGAGAATCAGAGGTCAAACATCGAATATTCAACAAAAAATTTGATTTGTAAGCAATTCTTTTAAAAGAAATCTCTATAGGAAGATGATTGTTTCGCTACTCGCTATTAATCGAGGAATAGATAGCGAGTAGAGTAACGAATCAAATTACAGCATTTGCAATAGAATACTAGTATGATTCTACTAAATATATATAGTCTAATTACCAGCATCTCATTCATCATCTTTCCATGTAATCATTTGAGCTTTGGCGTATATTGCTTCGTCGAAAACTAAGACAACTTCGGGCACTTGAAGGCGTTGGCAAATTTAAACACTGTGTCGGAGCAGCGTGTTGACGGTTGATATGTCCGTAACTGGAGCATCGATGACTGGCAGATAGCCGATGTTAGAAGAACTTCGAATCTCTTTGTATACTTGGGTATTGAATCCCGTCCATCCTGGTAAACTTTTGCCATTCTCCGACGCAATCTTTCTCGACAAGAGGTAAAGAAAATCAGCATTCCTTTCCAAATTTTGTTGAGGCCGATAGCTTTCTTCTTCCAGCGAAATTTCTGAACTTTCATTTTGTAAAGATAAAATCCCTTTTCCTTTGATAGCATAACGGATGATATTGGCTTCTTGTGCAACAATGGTGCGATTCTTTTCACTCACTACTGTCTTTTCTCCAAGTCTCTGTCCAACATCATTTTTCTGAACAACAAGACGCCTGCTAAGACGTTCTCTCCGCCTGCCGAAACGAAAATGGGCACAAGGCCAGGCAGGGCTGTAACTAGAGAGTTCATTGGGGGTGGGGTATATTCACTTATTTCTGTTCTGCCCAACTAATTCCTTTTTAAATCAATTATTATTAGGGTACCTTCCAAGGCATTTTACCAGTAAGACATTGCTAGCACATCTTATGTAATCACTAAGATAACCAAAAATCAATGTCTGAGTGACTTGCCAGGCACTCTGTCCTGAGTCCGAGTAGGATTGCATTTTTTAGAGTTTAATTTAAATTAAAGACGTGACTTTCATAGTACATATGTTAAGCAAGATTCGTTTGTCATAATACAACCAACATATAGCTGTTTTATTTTTCAAGTAAAGAAAATTTTACTAAAAGTGCATACAATACATCAATATATTAACCTGATAGCATCATTTAAATCTATTCTGTAGCACACTGCCTGATGAAGTCTCCACGATATAATTTGTTGGGAACTTTAGACTAACATATGTATTTCTGGAATTGGAATGTAAAATGTCTCTTACCTTTTATAATTATATGAGATCTCACAAGCAGAAAAATCATTTTGTACGAAATATTAGCATCTCAACATAAGGTAGAAATAGAAAACCAAGGAAAGAAATCACAACGTGTTTAGAATTAGGAACACATTTCCTAGACTCATTCCTTAATCATGGAATGATGGAGTCTATCAGAATTTGCCGTTTTAAAACATTTCTGGAGCAATGTTTTGATAAAGAACCTTCTAGCTGTCCCTTTTTGTTAACTATTACATGTTAAAAGTTGTGTTTTGTATAAAGATATTTCAGTAGAATTTGCGTTTGATTCTTGTGTAGAAATTTCTAAATTTCCTTAAAAGCAGGAACACAACAGAAAATGACGGAAACACACTCTCAAAACTTCACCCGCGATACATCGCTCCTCGGTAAAGTTTCCGGGTGGAATTTGTCGTTTTAAAACATTTTGCATGAGAATCCTTGCACGTAAAATCTTCTTGCGGTTTAGATGTTCTAGCATACATGTTAAAATGCGTGTTTTGTTGACATATTCCGCTGGAAATTTGGTTTAAACGCCGTGTTAGGGTCGGCTCACGCGGCTTGTGCCCAGCGGTATCACCCATGAACGCTGTACCGACTTCTGACACCGAAAAAACAGAAAAAAACAGAAACGGGGCGAATTTAAAATTCCACCTCGCCTACGGCAGGCGGAGTAATGGTTCCGTTTGCAACGTGCGTTGTTCCTTTGCCAGACACGGTTTATGGTCGTAAATGTTCCTGCACTGATATTTCGCGGAATAGCGATTTCTTTCCCTGCACAATTGCTGCTTGATATGGCCAACGCAGTATCATATCTGTAAACAGTGTCTGCATGTGGGCGGTGTATGCCCCAAACCATGTAGTCAGGGAGGCAGAGGGAATTTTACTTACTTTCTCGAGAGACTAATTCTATTGTTGATAATATTGTAGTTTAGATGTCCCTTAATATGAATTCGAATGTTGTTTCGGCAGATTTTTCTTGAGTAATGTGTTAAACATGGTTTTCTGCTTGACTTCAAAACATTCGAAAAGGCGCCATTTTGTTTCTAATTTTAGTACAAGAAACGAGCCCACGATATTTTCGGTCAGCGGGCCATCAGGTAACTTCATGTATGCACATTAATACGCAAAATATTCATGCTTTCGCATGGGTAGCCTAGAGTTAATGCTCAAAACATTTGATATAATTTATAGTTATTCTGATTCGTGAAACATATATAATTCATTTCTCTTTTTGTTGTTTTAAAAAGTTAAAAATTTTTTGAATGACTCAAACAACTGAGGCGCAAATATCCAGGCAAATGAATCATTGTTACAAAGTCATGCCTATGCTCATACCTGACCGGTCTAAGGGTGCCCACCAGCTGCTGCAATTAAAATATGGTATGCTCAATATATTATCATCACCTAAAATGATGTATTCTTTTTCATAAACCCCCCCCCCTTGTTACAGATTTATTTTGGTTTTATTGGAAGCAAGAAATCAAGTAGTGGTGGAGGTCATCTGCTGTTTGTTTAATTTTAATGAACGTTCTCCAGTTTCTTTAAGTATTCTTGTTTTAAATTATTTCAGTACAAAGTATAAATGATTTTCCATTACCACCTTTTTTCCCTTTGCATGAAAATTAGTGAACCATTTTTGAATCGGCCCTCCCCCTATAATTAAAGAAGGTAATAACATGAAGAGTTCCTTCCTTGTCCGCCGTGGTCATACCCAAACAACATTATTCAATTAACATTACTACCCTTATTTTAACCGTGGTGCAGTCGAAAGAAAAATTACCAAACGAACAGGTTCCCCGGGTGGTCTGGTGCGTAGCAATCGAACTGTAGGTAGTTATGGGCTGTCAATTAAGGGAAATAACACCACCGTAAATCAAGCAGCATGTACATTTTACCAGCATTCATTGTGGACATTGAGCCGAAAAACGACTGAAAAAATGCTAAGGAAAATATCCCGGGATATAAAACTTTAACAACGCAAAGAAAATAACCTCCTCTCTTGTGCTTGTCCTTCAACAAACGTTCAATGTGCTTTGTGAAATGACATAGGCGTACGGGATCTCTGTCAACTGGGGGGGGGGGGGGGGCTGTCATTTGTTGCCCGAATTCCTCCATGGCCAGTGTCTCAGCGTCCAAATTCCCCGAAATTTGGAAATAAATTCCCCGAAAAACTGGCAATTTCCAATTTTTTTTGGGGGGGTGGCTGCAGCCCTCCCAGCCCCCTGGCTCGTACGCCTATGTGAAATGATTTCTGACCGCAATGCATTCTGAAAATGTACATCCGCCAACTTAATTGAAAAATACTCGGCTTCACCTCGTATTTCAACCTGTCTCGGAGGAAGTCCTTCCACTTGTGTTTGAACTATTACAAGTATTAAAGTTCTTTAAGCATCACCACGGCAGAAAAAAGGAAGAATAATCATCTTTAGACATCACCACAGATGAAAGGAAGACGGTGATATAATTTTCTTCTCTATGCATCATCAGGCAGGAACTTGAAAGGTGAACTTTAGACATCGCCACATTAGGAAATGTAAGGAACTTTTCATTTAGGTTACGGTAGCAGAAGGGATGAACTGATCATATGAGCATAGGCATGGCTGCATTGACAATGGTTCGTCTGGCTATTTGCGCTTCACAGTTTTTTGAGTCATTCAAAAAATTTTTAATTTTTTAAAACAACAAAAAGAGAAATGAATTATATATGTTTCACGAATCAGAATAACTATAAATTATATCAAATGTTTTGAGCTTTAACGCTAGGCTACCCATGCGAAAGCATGAATATTTTGCGTATTAATGTGCATACATGAAGTTACCTGATGGCCCGCTGACCGAAAATATCGTGGGCTCGTTTCTTGTACTAAAATTAGAAACAAAATGGCGCCTTTTCGAATGTTTTGAAGTCAAGCAGAAAACCATGTTTAACACATTACTCAAGAAAAATCTGCCGAAACAACATTCGAATTCGTATTTAGGGACATCTAAACTACAATATTATCAACAATAGAATTAGTCCCTCGAGAAAGTAAGTGTGCATACATTTTTGACCCTCTGCCTCCCGGACTAATGTAGGATTCTGAGTTATCGCACAGACCCGGCTATTTGCCGCACTGCCATCCCGAGGGCCAGAGCTTTATGCGTTTGCTTCTTGCCGTTCGATTCTGCATAAATGAGATCTTGCGCTATAGATACGATCTTTGCACTCTCGTTTGAACTATTTTCTACCATTTGATTCTCGACGGGATCAGAAGAGTACCCAACACACCATGCCAAACAATTATATAGCTTTACTGAAATCGACTGACGTGCTAACGATAATGTCAAATCACATGAGTCGGATGGCCACTCTGAATCAACACCTTTACTTTCGCTTAAAAGTTCACTTAAAATACATATTCTTGTTCACAGAAACTTCGTCTCTCCGTCTCTTAGCGTCATAATTGCTGCTTTCATAATAGTCATCGTCATCATCACTTTCATCTTCAGACTGACATTCCAATGTGGAATTCTGATAGGCATCTGCAACATCGCCTGCGGTTATGCTATCTATACGTAAACCAATGTCCCTTTTTTCATTGTCTTCGATCTTTTCAATGTGTCGGACGCAGCTGATAAATTTTCTACGCAAGTCGGTAAGCAGTAGGACTTTGTTATTTTGGATCAGATATTTCTCAATAACTTGAACGCAAAACTCATCAAACGCTTAATCGTACAATGTCGGACCTACAATCTTCGGCTTACGTGTAAGGGATTTCGTGTACGACAGAAAACATCGCTTGTGGTAACGGGCCTCAATCGCCACACAATCTTTTCCTTGGATGTATATTAAAATACTCTCGTCATTTCGCATTAATGCATCTTGTTGTAGAATTCATAGCAGTTAGGGTTTGTGCGACGGACAATTCTTGTTTAACACGTTTCTTGGTCAACTAAATGAACGAGTTTTCTTATATTAGGCCAAACCAGTGACAACCCTATCGTTCTGGCTATGGCTGCTAAGCTATGGTATTGTTATGCATTTATCATAATTTTATCCGGTAAATCAGCAAATTCGCTGTACAACTTTTATTATTATTTATTGAAAATATTTTAGGAGTTTTGATTGGTTAAGAGCTAAAGGTGAAATCCTCATATCCGCTTGTTAGTTGCCCAAATTTGGGGTTGAAAATAAATATACGACATTATTTCTGCTTATTAGCTACATCCTACAACAAAGTGTGACACCTTTACACAAACATTTTCTCAATTCCATACGTCAAAATCAGAATCGCATGCGTCATGTCGCATCGTGTAAACCGGCCTTTAAAGTTTTTGAACAATTTCATGCTGTTCCATTATTAGCTGCTTATGTCTTCTTACTTACAAAACAAGCGTTTGAACTGTGTTTGAAATATTTTGAAAAAATGATAAATACAATTATATAATTCGGCTCTCGCAGGATATGAGGAATTATCAAGGCCTCGGTTTGCCAGATAGAAATGCCTTGTCTGTGATGTATAAAGCCCCGGGACGCTTACAGATTAAGCAAGTTTGGGGCAAAACGTTTAAAGATCTAGAGGGACAATCCTTTACTTTTTTAAGACTTGAAAGAGAATGCCGTGTAGTTCGAGCGACCTTCCTTGCATTTGAATTAATTTCTGGTTGTCCGATACTTTGCTCGGATACTCGTTTTCGACCAGCATTGGCAAGAGTGGTTTTTGCTCTTTCCAGTTTACTTATGTTGGTAAAAGTTCTTTAGCAGTCGAGATGGTAGCCACAGGTTTCGTGTACAAGCTCTGCCAACTCGTCTGACTCATCGATAAACTCGAAAGATTTTTTCTCGACTTCTGTGAACTCTTTATATGATGAAGAAAGATTTAACCACCGTTTTCTCATGTCAATAATTTTCGCAAATGTCTCTTCTGTCAGCTTTTTTATTCCTCCATCTTTACCGTCAAAATGAACCACGCATATAACATTACTAATTGCTCTGGAAGTCGCCATGATTTCAAAATTAATGATTTCAGCAATTCCGTCGGTTAGAATGACAAATTACCACGAAACGAGGGAACTGGGAGGAAATAATCAATATTCTAAGCGATGGCAAACAGAATGATTAAAATTCAAAATGGTGGGTGTATATTTGAATCGTGTCGAAAAAGTGAGAATTAAAATGGATTTTATGAAAAAAACTGCTGGTCACAGGAGCGGCAACTTTTCGGACTGAAACTCCTCGTGTTAGGAAAAGGTATATTATGTAAAGTTTCCTCAGTTTCACGACATGCTTAAACAAAGTGAACGATATCGGGCCACGACCTATGAGGTTATTTAACACGTATTTACTAATAAGTGTTCTATTAATATATCAAGTGTCAAAGTGAACGACAGTATTAAAAAGACAAAAACTGTTTTTATTGAGCAAAATGATACAAAATAATTTGATTTTGAAAACACGAAAAACAACTTTCGGCTTCATAGGGACAAAGGTCGCATTTTCACGTCACACATGCTTGACTTCCAGTTTTATCGCCGCCGGACATTAATACGCGGTCATTAATACTTTTAATGCCCTCGCAGACCTCATGCAGTCAACAGTTGAATTTCGTGACTTTCACGTGATCCTCTTTTAACCAATAAGATACTAGAATGAATGAACTTTGACACTTGATATATAATAATTCAAGTTAATTTGTTGATGACCATACGAGATATTTTTGTTAAAATGTTTAAGTTATTATATATCCTTTTCGTGCATGATTAAACCTGCGTGCACTGTTCGTTTTCTCCAAATTGTATACATGTCGACGAAACATATCATGAAACGTGCCATTATGTTGTTCTCCCACGTTCACGATACAGGTTGCAGTAGTTGACAACAATCACTCAATGAATGAACTTCCAAAGATAGAAGGTCTACTTTCCTATCGTACTGATGACAGAAAGCTCTATTTCAAAGAAAAATCTCAATGGAAAGCTTTGGCAACACAAGAGGATGTAAGTACATAAAAGAAATACATATTTAATCAATATCTCTAAATCGTATAGAGATTTTGCTCTGATCTACATGAACTTTGAGTTTAATTTGCTGGCCAAATATCATCCACCTCTTTGAGTTTATGAAAGACTACGAACACTTTGATCCAAACATTTTATTTCCTTGAGCGGTTGTAGATATAGCCTAGATCGGGTGCGAATATTTCTTAAAATATAAATTATTTTTATGTACTGTGCGTGCTACCTGCATAACACGATAATCTCAGACTCCTGGTGAAGTTATATTTTTTCTTTTGCAAACAGATTAAAGATGTCTTTGGTATACTTGAAGGAGTCAACGAAAAACTCACAAACGCAAAAAAAGCTATTCATGAAGTTGATAAAAAATTAACTGATGCAGATAAAGCCACCCTTGAAAAACTTAATAACGTCGATAAAAAATTAACTGGTGCGGATAAAGCTACCCTTGACAAACTTGACAAAGTCGATAAAAAATTAACTGATGCAGATAAAGCCACCCTTGACAAACTTAATAAAGTCGATAAAAAATTAACTGAAGAGAATAAAGCTACCCTTGACAAACTTGACAAAGTCGATAAAAAATTAACTGATGAGAATAAAGCTACCCTTGACAAACTTGACAAAGTCGATAAAAAACTAACTAATGCGGATAAAGCGACCCTTGACAGACTTACGAAGATCGATAAAGGTATTTTTACAATTTTACAATATACTCAGCTTCGTTTTATTCATACACTAATGTTATTTTTTTCGGATAGATGTTACAATTCTTACATACGAATCATGCACAAAGATATTGAAAAGCCAAAGGTAGAACCGGAAAATAATATAAATCAGTTTTTAACCTGATGTTTTGAACAGGTTTAAGGGTAGGATTAGTACAACAGACTGTCGAGCGATAGGTCTAGTATAGACCTAGTTTTATGGGGTTTTTCTACGCAGTTAGAGAGGTGCGGCTATGTGTTTCTTATTTAGCTTATCGATAGGCACTTTGACGTAATTGTGATATTCATTGCTAAACTTTCTTAGCACGCATAGTTCTGAAATATTATGCAGGACAAGCGACTAGCCGTCCGTATCTGTCTTTCATCATAAATCATTCTAATTCAACTTCACCTTATGTAATATTTTAATTACTTTAACAAGCAACAAAGGAAACGGTGTTTATCAGATAAATATTGATGGCAATCAACCTATCAACGCGTACTGTCAAATGACGTCAATATCAGGTTGCCAGGGTGGTGGTTGGACATTGGTGATGAAGATTGATGGAAGCTTAGTAAGACTGTCGTCAATTGAGGGTTAACAAGGTCTATTTGTAGTTTGAAAAGTTTGGAGAAGATCACTCTTGAATTTTCAGGAGATCGAGCAAAGGTGCTCATTACAATTAATTTTGTGTTAGTAATGATTTTACATCCTACGAGTTTATGCAACTGAAATTTTTGTTTGAGTTTCCAAAAGTTTAAAAGTGATCTTCTCCCAACTTCCCAGAACACAGATAGACCTTGTTAACCCTCGGTTGACGCTGTGTAGAGCCTTTGTTTCATGTGTGTTTCAGGGCACGACTTTTTGTCAACAAAGTGAAAAGAACAAACTTCATTTGTTCTTTTCTCTTTCTTAATATAAATTCGTGCTTTTGTCGTATTCAGCAATTATCTTCGCATTTATATAACGTTAACCTGCGTCAGGGTGATAAAACGTCGAATGGAAAAGGAAATGTAAATTTTAACTTTTAATCATCGAGCCTTGTATCTTCAGTGGGTTTATACGTTTGTGCTTTTTATATTGACTTCACAACTGACATTTTATTTTATAATTTTATTTCATTCAAAGCAAATACGTATTTGGCATGTTTTTTCTATTATCTTTGTCATTAGCACGCGCCCACTAACAGGGTTTGATGCGAGTATATTTTTAGCAAGCATACATCGATATGATAGGATGTGAAAGAGTAGATTAGTTAATCCAGTTGTTATGAGCTATCGTAACCTGGAACATTTGTAACCCATCGACATTTTCACATCCTTTAAAAAGAGAAAAGCGCGCTGTTAATTGCATGACATTAATTATTTTATTTGTTTTTGCAGGGTACTTTTAAGTATGATTCTTCCTACTGGACGCAAAAAAACACTATCAATGACAATAACAATGACCTAAATGGAGGTTTAGACAACCGAGAATTTAAAGGATTGACTTATTGGAGAACTTCATTCGATGAAATTTGTGTTGCTATGAAATATAACGGTGATCTCAAAGCCTTTTCATTCTCGCATCCTGCGTCATCACTGTATGATTTGATCGCAGACGGCAGATATCGACCAACACACCTTGGTCGAAACAAATGGAAATCGTTAATCGCTGGATCATCTCTGCAGCGTAACTGCAATCGAGAGGGATTTAACGTTCACCACAGTGGTGCAAGAGTTCGCTTGGGCATTTTTTCAAACCAAGAAAATGATTGTGACACACCTGACTCTTTTATTGGACTGGGAACACATTTTATCAGAAACGTTGGGATCACTGGGGGTAACCTTGCACATTGCTGTTCGCCAGACAACGGGAAAAAGGATCTCAAAGTGATGGGATATATTTTGGTCCGTTGAATTTTCTTTAAAGTAGCCTACTTTATACCAATGAACTGATTGAAAAGAAAAATGATTTCAATTATTACTGACAATAATTTCTATTTTAATTTATGTACTTGATGGAATACTGTAGATTAATTTTAGTTCCATAAAGGATTATTTATCTTTTATATATAACTTTTATATATAATTTTTTATTTCAGTTAATAATCATCTTATAGCCACATTGACTCAATTTTCAGTTTTTAAAAGTTTGACTTATTGTGTATCAGATTT
Source organism: Muricea muricata (assembly GCA_963855995.1). Taxonomy (NCBI): domain Eukaryota; kingdom Metazoa; phylum Cnidaria; class Anthozoa; order Malacalcyonacea; family Plexauridae; genus Muricea; species Muricea muricata. Next base: position 5,132,986 of record OY979728.1, on the reverse strand, counting down.
CAAAAGGGGGGGGGGGGGGGTGTCGAAGGAATTTTTTTCAAACTCGATACGAAGCAAGTGTTCTTAATTAGTCTTTAAGGCGCACGCATTGTATAGGCGCTCAGATATATAAGCTGGCCGGCTTCTCACTTCGCTGCATCTTCATGGAGGAGTTTTTGTATGTTGCCTTAGCCAGAAGACTATTCGAAAATAATTACCGCAAACAGGTTTAAGGTCTTTGATTCCTGAACTCTCGTACCAGCTCTTTTCTTTTATTTGTTTAAAGCGTTGTCGCACTGTGTTAGTCAGTTATATGCTCCGTCAATATTATTTAAAAGCGTTCAAAACTTCACTTATTTCGTTCAATTATTTAGTAAAACTTAATCTCTCAGTCTATGTATGTATATCGAACTCGACTTCAATATTTGACTTTTATTTTACGAGAATTTTACAATATTGCATTTTATGACGTTGCATTTTACTACCCCACCGCGCGAAATACACCTGAAATGATTGACAATAATACCTCAAGGCACCAGCACGTGCGTTTATGCACAACTGGAACCATTCTTATCTAAATAAATCCAACCGCCTAGCATCTTTTTTACATCAAAATATTGCCAAGTTCAAGTATCAATAGCTGTACACGAGAACTCTGACTCATGAAAGATAATGTGCATGCTTGTGCCAAATACCAATTTTATTTTTGTTCTTGCCCCGGTACTATGCTCATTGACATTCCCACTGACGCATATATTGTTTTTCATACCTAGAGAACTTAATAAACTTTTATAATCATATATTGTTTCCTAAAAAAACTGTTTTCCAGTGGTTATAGAACGACTTTGACATCTGTATAAAACCATCCATCATTATTAGGCACGCGTAATAATTGTCTCTTATTTCATAAAATTATTACCAATAATAATTGGTCACTCTGTACCTAACTGTAATGTTCGTAGGATCAAGCGGAATGTTCTTAAAGTTTTAATCTTTCAGGCTGAAGTATTAAATCTCAGCTGCAAATTGTCCAATCAGGCACCTTAATTTATAGCAAGGGCTAAGAATTTTCCTAAAACAATAGTGCAAAGCCGAATGTAGCATTGCATAAAATTCGAATACAACGCTCGAGCGTTTTTTCGAGTTCGTGTACCCACGCGTGGATCTCTCGCGAACAACTAAATGCGGGAAAATGGCGGGAAATTTTCATATTTATTCAAAGTTCAAAATGGCGGAGATTAACTGAAACATTAATATTTAGTTAAAGACGAAGAAATTGTATGTTTATTAGACAATAGACACGCGTACGCCAAAAGGCAATGCAAAATGCTCTAAAAACATTCAGTTGGACTGAGTCAAGATGTCGAAGGACTTTATACACATGAAGAAATGCTCGATAAAAGTGACGAAGTTTTTATATTGTATGTACTCCATATAGTTCTGTTTTGCTGTCGCCTATTTTTGGTATAATATATAAGTTATAGACCTTCTGCTCGGGGAATTCTATGACATATTACCCCTGGTGACGATCTATCGCTTGGGCTGTGCTTTCTTTTACTTGTGCTTTTGTCACTGCTTTTCTTTGTTTTGTTTTAGGTTCTGCTTATGTCGCTAGGCTGAAACAGGCTGTACCAGGTAAAATTGTTTAATAGTTCGTTAATGGGCCATGCCATCAAATATCACCCGCCCCCCTCACTAGAAGCCAACAATCAACTCCCCCCCCCCTCCCACCCCTGAAATTGCTTTCGAGCAACCCCTGAGAAAACTTCATCTTCAGAGGGATATTAAATGAATGGCCCAATTCAAATCACCTGTCAGTTATTAAATAGAATATGCCTGATAATTAAAATATTGCCAATATCAACATTGCCACACACTGTCGAGTTAAAAAATATGATTTGTTTTTTGGCCCATTGGGAGAGATCAGTACACTAGCTGTTGTTGAGAATTGTTGACTTGTAAAGTAAACATAACAAAGGATAACTTTTCCTTAGAGGTTTACGAACACAAAGCAGAAAGAATTCTCTTTTCAATTCGAGCATAGCTTTGCTCGCAGTATATGCTTTTCTGCAGACTCCTGCTTATGGTCTTGGGCTTTTCTGTTTGTGCTTACCTGTATATTGATGCTTATTCCCACACTTCACTTTTGTTTTGGCTTGTGGTTGTGCTTACGAAGCTAGTGACGACCAAGCTTTACAGAGTGGGGGCGGTGTGTTGTGGCATGTTGTATTTTAGTTTGAGTAGACCAGAAAGGAAATCTGGGCCAAATGGCGTACTCAAGCTTTAACGAGGGTGAGGATAGTATTACCTTCTCAACCCAGGAATTGTTCGTAATCTAAGCCAGCGGATGAATGTCAAGATATCAACTTTCTGACAAATAACGTTGACTACGCGTGTCATTGGAGATGATATGCATGACCAGCTTGGTCAAATGTTTTCTTGCAAATGCGGCATTTTTTGATGCATCATTAAGAAGGGCTAAAAGATGAGAATGGTGGCAAGGCTGGCGCAGATCCTGAAGGTATAGTGTGCTTTTTGTGAATTGTGTTTTAATTTACGCATATTTATTCAACAAGGGATTAAAACTGTCATATTGCTACAGTACGTTATACACTTAATATGAATTTGAAAGAGTTCAGGGTTTTTTTTATAAACACTGTCCAATTAACGTGCCATCTGTAATCACTGTCATCAACAATCTAATTTTAGCCGGTTTTAATGTGATATGTGAGTTGATGAGCTGGTTGTAAAAAGCGAAAAAAATTTACCCACTCGCACAGTCTCTATTGGTCGGGCAGCCCACACCACGCACAAAATATTGTTGTATAAATAGATTCATACACTCGTTCCTTGTAAATTTTGGTCAGCACCTCAGCGGTTTACTAAAGTTAGTTATTGTTAAGACGTCAACATTGAGATTTTCCAAGACATGAATCAATGACTGAAAATACGCGGCAGCCTATCAACGTAAATACGTAATATTCCTATGCATTTTGAATTATTTTAGAACATTGTAAATGTATACATGCAAGTATATATTTCTATCATGTTGAATCATTTTGTTGTGATGAAGTTGGTTTTACTCGTACTAAGTTTAAAATTAATATAAGTTGAAAAATAAAAAAACTTTCAAAATGCCAAAGGTAAAAACGTAGTCACACAAGTAAGGTTTGTTAGCAATAGTTTAATAATTAGCATGCATGAATACAGACGTTTGTTGCCTATGATGTTTTACTGACAGTAGCTAGCTACAATTCAATGAATTCAGGAACGTCCGCTACCATATTAAATATTAATGTCTCATCATGTACTTATGCATCTGTAATAATCTACTCCATTTGTGTTGTGAGCGAACGAACAAGTTGATCCGGGACAACATGTTGCTCCAATGTATTGTCCATTGGATGTCTCTCTTCCGCAAATGTCACCCACGACTGGACTGCACTAAAGTAAAAAAAAGTAAAAATTTCCTTCCAGCGCGTTCAAAACTTTAATGTTAAAACCTAACTTGCAGCGTTCATTAACTACACGTGCATATTTCAATTATCTATTGCGGTTTGCGATCCGAGGACAGAGGATACCCAAATATTTTAACTACGTGTTATGCGTAAGGGTCATAATTATCTGGGTTGCGTGAAAAATAAGCTGGAAAAATGGGGCGAGTCTTGGTAGAGAAACTTACTATATGCATGTTTCATTGCATTATGCATCTAATTTTTTTAAAACTGTAACTCATAAAAAATATTGGCGCTGTATTAAGAAGGTATGTCATTTAAACATAAAAAATGAAATTCAATTTTCATTAAGAAATCATTTGTGTGGATAGGGCCACCATATCTAAACATATCATAACTCGGAGACATTCAAGGGAAATTTACTAACAATGATATTTTTTGAGGAACGTAATGATTTCGGAAAAAACTCCAACCCTACAGTAAATCAACCATGCTTGATCTTTTACTAGCCAGATTAAATTAAGATTTTCAAAATGTATAAAAAAGTACGGTTAACACTTAACAAAATAACAAACATGTAATCACATGCAGTGATGGAAATTTTCTCGACAACGTAATAAACGTGTATTACAGGGTGCAAGAATTTTTTAACGCGATTTTGATCAAATTTTATTATTTTTAGCGACAATTAAGGACATATACTTAACAAAACATATAAGATGTAAGACATGTTTATTTACATATTTATCAATAAGTTTCTAGGCATAAAATTTGAATGTTTTAAAGAAAATAGAAAGTGAAGCAAAGAGATCAGAAAATGAGAATTTATACTGTATTGTGTATTCTGTTTTTATGTAATACAATGAAATCAGTCATGTGCTATTTGGCAAGAACATATGCAGTCATAAGTTTTTGAATGGCGTTCAAATTACACTCGTCCTTCGGATTTGTGCATGGATTATGAGGAAACTATGACACAACAGTTTCGCGGTTCTTTTTTTGAGGAAACTGTTTGAGAATTTTAACATCTTTCCTACCTATGAAAGTTCCAAAAAACCATTTACCCCCAACACATTTAATCACAATACTCATCACTTACTCTTGTCTGTTGCTCTCCTTCTCTGCTTTGTGCCCAGTGTGGAAATGCTGACGCGGTGCATATCAAAACCATTACGCAGACGATCGCAACACGAACCATGTTGTACCTTTTTTGTTTGGTGTAATAAATAGACTAGGAAAAACAGTGTATAGAAAACGATTATGCACTTAATCAAGCTTTTTATTTAAACTTCAGACATTTTATTCGTTTTTTGCTCTTCTAGGTTCTAAATGGTTCTGAAATTAATCAATTTTTATCAGTAATGATGTAGTAATTTAAATTTTAAATACCGCGGGCTCAATTGTTGCGCTTACCTACTAACATACTGTAAAAAGGATATAGCAACAAAGATTTTTATTGTCTCATTGGAAAGAGACTTCAAAACAAAATATATAGAATTCTATCACGGAACTTTTACATCCGCTTTATTTCGTGAGATATTTTGATTTGAAATATTAAGTTGTCCGCCATGTTAGATATATTTGTAAGTATCCGTGATACGTCTTGGGTCACGCAATTTTATTTTCTAAGTTATGAAACAATGATTAATATGCGCCCATAACCGCACTTTCGGAAGTGCTCTGTATTTCGGACGAGGTTAAATTAATGAAGAAGTTATGAACAACATTTAATTTTTGATAGGTATTTAGGAGTAGTTTTGAGTAGCTTATCCCTGTTGTGACATCACGAAAACATAGTTAATGAGGGTAAAAATTAATCCAAGATGGGAGACAGTTCGTTGATTTAGGTGAGAATATCTCTCGAAGTAAAAACAGATATGAAAGTTTTGGAATAGACTTCTAAATATTGTTTTTGAATCTCTTTCAAATGACGCGAATTATTTTTTTGGCTATTTGCGTTTAAAAATGTGAGATTTGCAGTTTTCTGTCATGTGACGATTATCCAGATATTGGCAGTTTTGTGTCACCTTATTTGTGAAATGATTCCTAATCCCGCACTGATCAGAGGTAAAAGAAGGAGAAAGAATTTACTTTGACTGGTAGATAACATTAATCAACCCGCATCTTAGCTACTGTATATAATTACAAGTATTTGACAATTATTGGACGAGGTTGAGCATAATATATCGTGATTTGTCGTTGGCAAGAAGGTCAACCGAGTTCAATCATTGTTTTATCATTCTCTTACATAATTTCTTATAAGACTTTATAACTAGGAACAACAAGCTTTGTACACAAACCTTTTCAATGTTAAGCAAAGCGTGCAGCTATTGTATGTTTACCAAATTGCAAGCATCAATGCTCATGCTCAGAGTGTTATTTGTAGCCCAGCAGTGTTTGTAACAAATGCGCATGCTTAGAGTGTTATTTGTACGCAGTTATTTGCAGATAAATTGACCAATTAGAAGTAAGAATATATAGAAAGAGAAATAAATCAAGTTATTGGGCAAAATTATGCTTAAAGCATCATGGTCTCTTTGTGTCGAATGTAAGCTTTATTGTCTTGCTTTCTAACATGCACTTCACATCGATCAATTCATGATTGTTATTATTCCAATCAAGGATGCAAAAAGATTTACTACCGCCATAAATTTATAACAAAGATAAGGCGTAGTTGTTGTCATGAATTCAACGGTTTCAAAATGCAACTTCAATGTTTAACTCGTATAAGTTGCAAATTACATATACAATTTATAAAAAAAGTAAACAAAGCGTGGAGGGCTCTTTATAGCAGGTTAAAAATCTAATTTACAGAAATGATTGTTTTTGCACAGTCAGAAAGATCTGGGTTTTAGCTCGTTTGGGTATCGTCCCTGTCATAAAATATGAAGGAAAAAAAGCGTATGTATATAAAAAAACAATTTTTCGTCGTCTATTCTCACCGTCGAGCACATTGAAAATCGTGCGAATTTAACTTAGCTAAATAAAAATTTAGTTCTTAATATATACAATTTATGATTTTTATTAGCCAGGTTAATTGTTTCTCGTAGCAGGCGAGTGATTGATACAATTTTCTTTTCTGCTCAGAAGTAGAAATGTGCGATTTCGATCTACAATTTTCATTTCACTCCTGCATATAGTTTTCCTTCACGTTTTACAAAAATTGTGAAATAGATATTACCATAGATTTCATTTTCAGTGCGCCTTACCTTTTATTTACCTTTTACGATGCACATTATAGATAAAACGATCATTTTCCTCTGATTACAATGTTAATCTCTAATACACATCGATACGTAAAACTTACCGAAATATCAGTTCTTTAGACTCGCTTTGCGACTTGCATAGAAAGACTGCACGCGTCCAACTGCTAATGCACGCATACTGCCGCACTTTTTAATTTTGAAATTGATTTATTCAGTCAGAATATATTGATATTTTTATAATTGATGTTTACTGAATTAATGAATTCCAGTCACTGTGTTTGATTTAGTTTAATTTAATTTAATAAGAAAGATGATAAATGGAGTAGGCGAAATTTTCTTGTTTGTAAAATTGCTAAATATAGGCATTTATTTATCCAGGTGAAAAAGCATCCAAAATTGAGCAGCTGCGGCGCTCAAAATACAAAACTATGAACAACCCCAAATGTTACCGTTTTTATTCAACTTTCGGCTAACTTACAGTCAGTGTTAGAAACATAAGTGCTATAGTGTTCAAATAAATTGTCAAATAAAGATCGAGCCCTCTCTCAAAAATGGATTACTCGGTTTGTATATAAATACCGAAAACATTTACAGGAGTTGGAGTTTTGCAGTTGTAAGGGTGTATTTAACCCAAATAAAAATTTCTCATTCTTGGTGTGCTATATGAAGAGCTGATGTTTCATGCCGTGTGTTTAAAATAAAATTCATAAAGAAAATTTGAGCCCAAAATTCACGAGCATCATTAAAGTCTTTGTCCGGACAGAGTCGAAATGTGTAAGCACACTGTACCCTAATACTGAGGTAATGAAACCATATCATGTACGTGGTGGTGTCTTTAGGAGAACGAGTTGTTATAGACTGCACAAGTCTATTGTTTTACATTTTAGATAAATTCCTCAATAAGCTAAAAACCATCTAAGGCAAGTATATATTATTAATATTTATGACAATTCAACATCTTAATGGCTATCATGCGGTTAAGCTGTTTTCTCAACTTATAATTTATTTTGATTTTTTAATTCAAAGCATAAAACTAACTGAATCAATAGACTGAGTTACCTTCATGCTTTTAAGGCTTGAATTTCTATGATAACTCGCCAAACGATCTACGATCACAGCGCCATGTAAATTAATAAGGAAAAATAATATATATTTTTAATCAAGCCAAATGGTTGCAGTATTTGTTCCATCGTAAAAAAACCATGCAGGTAAATCTGATGTATGGACGTTCAGTACAAGGTTCTTTTGTTTACTTCAGTGAATTATGGATATTTTAAAAAAGAGTTGTATATAGAAAATTATAGTTTGTCATTATAATTATAGGCCTATAGTCATATCATAAATGATAAACACAATGCAGTACTAGAAAATCTTTCTAACTTTCAAATTTGTGCGCACTATTTTAATCAATAGAAAATATATCTATAGCTGCCTGCAAATATATAATCTTAAAATATACACTGTACATTAATTCAGTACAGCTACTTGTTGGTCTGGAGGGCCGGAGACGTTTGTCCTCATGTTCGTGGCGACCAAAGTATTTAAACACTTTGAATAACAGGGGGTGTTTTAAATTTTTGGGAAGTGCTTCTTTTAATATATGATGTAGGAAAATGTTTAGATTTTTTAATTCATTTTCATCCACGTCATATTAGAAATGATTAAATCCACCTAAATCAAAATGGTTAGCACGGCTTAATTAAAAAAACAATTTCAAGAAGAACGTAAAATAGACTATACAGCTGTGGGTAAAGCAGGTTATATTACCCACACTTGTAAACATATTTCACTGTCGTCAATAACGGATACATCACCTGGAGTGTCACACACGAAAGAAAATGCAAACGAACTCCGTAACCGACATAACTTGAGAGTAGCAAATGAATGAAAATTCAACAAATATCCTGTATCAGTGATGTCAATTATGACCCGACTCTGTAATTTTGTCATATAAGACAAAATTGATTAAAACCAGCTGCCAGAAAATTTGCTTTCAAATATGTAGATTACCCGAATTAGTTAATCTATAGGCAATGCTGAATTAATAAAATTAAATTATTTTGAATAAATTCTCTTAATGATAAGCTATGAATCATAGTTGGCGAACGTATAGTCTCCAAAGTTAAATAGTTTCGATACATGCTAATGCCCCAAATTTCTTAAGGGACAAGTATGTTTTTCTTTCAAGAATAGATCAGAGTTAAATTCCTATAGGGGCCGGAGGGGCGATCACGCCACAAAGCAAGTCAGTCTTTGCAAAGAAGCAAAAGCTCAGCCCAGAGTATTTGAGTATGCAGCCAACGAAAATTAATTGACACAAGTTTGCTTTAATGTGATATAAAATATGCCAACTTCATAACGCTTCAGATTACAATTTTAAAAATTTCTAATAAATAACACAAATTAGTATAGATCGAGTTTCGAGTTTACTGAGAGGATTACGCTTATAGGCCAGGGCCTATTTTACCGTGCAGTGTTGTATACTTTGTGCCGTATTGATCGAAAAAGTGGGCAGTATTAAAATCTAAAAGTTCACCTTCAATCAACAAAAGCAAATAGAAAGAACACAATAATTGGAGAGAAAAATATGCTGCATGATTTCTATTATATCACATTGTCAAAAGTTAGCTAAACGTCTAGAGATGTGCATGGAACACCATAGAAATTGAAAAGATCTGAAAGGAAAAGTTACTTGACTCAACTAAGACCAAGGTCAAGGAGGGGAGACTCAATAAACCTTTTATTACACAAACGAAAAGTAGAAGTCGCCCGACCTTGTTCTGATTTAAATCGTTCAGAAAACACCATGCAAATAACACAAACTCACTATTTTTTTGATAAATTGGCATTTTTAACAATTGAATGAGTCATCATCAATTTACATCTGGCTGAAAATTTCGTGGAATAGGCCCTGTCATAGGTGATAGGGGCGGAGTGAAAGAATGTCGGTCGTTATGGGCATATATTGTAAGGGCAAATCTATGAGGCAATTGCTTCACAGCATAAGAAGGCGACAAAATCTCATTTAGCAGCTTAAATTTTCCCGGGGAGCATGCCAGAGAGGTTTCCCCACTGTTAGACGTGACGAATATTATAAACATATTAAGTGGCTGCCTACAGTATCGAAAAATGTTAGCCTTTTCAGACACATTAGCTTGCAAATTTGCACCAACTACACCTAAAACAAGGCAACGTGAGTGCTTCAAGAAAGATATGAAGGTCTTTGATGTGCATATATAGAAAAATAGAAACAAAATAAGCAAATAAAAAACAAAAACATTTTGTGTAGTTTTGGCGCTTAATTTCACAATGAATTAACAATAACTTTCTTTCTCTTCGGTCAAATTCTCTGAAATTTCTTTAAAGTGCTTATAAACCCAAAATGGTTTTTTGGTGATCCAAATAGAGCTAAAAAAGTTAGTTAGTAAGTTATAATTTAGTTTTTTTGTTGAGCGTTTAGTTCTGGAGATAAATGCAGTCAAACGTGCTAGTTTGGCCACATTTGGGGAAAAAAGTGCGCATCCAAATTTTATGCTTAGAGGCCTGGGTCCCAGGAACCAATTTTCACAGTCACTAGGCGCGTTGTATTGCGAATGCATGTGTCACCGCAGTTTTTTGTGGAAAAATGCCTGAAAGATGCGTTGTTTACGGGTGTTCTAATACTACAGACAAGGAAAATGATATATTCTTGTACCAGATACCATTTTGGGATGAAAGCTCATCCGACGCAGTAAAACGAAGGAAGAAATGGATGGACTTCGTTCGACGGAGGCGATATAAATGGACGCCAACACGTTCGTCTGTTGTTTGCTCGAAACACTTTACGCCAGAATGTTTCGAGTATTATACCCAGTACTGATGCTTTATATGTTATTTTACACGGTTCCAACCGCATCAACTACCAGCACCAAACCAAAAAGAAATGCACCAAAATACAAGATGTGCAATAAGCCTATGAAAGGCCACAAAAATGTAGCTTCCTGTCCAAGAAATAAAACAAACTAAAGTTGCACTGCATTGCACTTGGAATGTATATATTACAGAAGCACTTGTTTGCCATTACCAAAAATATTTTTCTTGTTTAAATGTTACTGTCACACCATAGTATTGCAGGCTTTTGTTATTGTTTACATTTTGTTATATTTTGTCAAAAATTAAAAATAATCAAAAAGTCTTTGTTTGCTTCCATACCAGTAGCAATAAGGTTAAATAAGCAAAGATTTGAAAATAAATTGATTTGTTATTAGATGGATTATAAAAAGTTTTTATCTTGGTGTCCCAGATAAAATGGCTGCCATAAGCAAATTGAGCACACAATGCCATGGTGTGGCAGTAATCTATTAATGAAATAATATATTATGCACACATTAATCCAACACAGATGTCTCTGAATGTAAAAATCTGCCAGTCAATGGAAAATATACTCCCAAGATAGCATCTTGTCAAGCTGGGTTATGAAAACAAACTTTAGGTAATAATAACTGGTATTGATGCTCACCATGCAAACTTATGAAGAACTTAATAATAACACTGTTTGACCCAGTATATTTCAAGATGCTCAAGATTCTTGAGTGGCCGATAGAATCAATAATTAGTAGGGGGAGGGCAGGGGGATGATGATAAAATTCAAATTCATTCAAGTTAACGTTGAGGTAAAAATTAATTTTAATGTGGTATAACTAGAAAATATTGTCAAACAAGTTTGTTCATTTTTATGCAAGATGCTATTTCTCAGAGCACATGTAACATTTACTTGCAATTGTGTAGAGACATAATTAACAGAAATTATTGCAGCTGTTAAAAGATTTTATATACTTCAGATACTTAAGTCTTTGAACTTCTAATAGTGAGCTAGCATATTAAAAACATGTCTGTACCAATTTAAAGATAATTATTGACTCTCGTCATCTGTTTCAATATCATCATAGCCAGTAAATGCATGATCAAGCTTAAAAGTGGAACGAATAGCAGTATATGCACAAGAAGGCAATGGTATTCTTTTATCCCTTAACCGACCATGTACCATCCGTGTGAACTGTCTATATGCAACACCTCGAAGAAACCTATATTAGAAAAATACATATCAATGTTACATAATAGTTACATCTTCAGCTAAAATGAATGGTAATAAGTCTACCTTTCTTTTGAACCACTCTGTCTGTAACGCTGACCATCTCGAGTTTTATAATTATCAGCCGCAATCTCTAACGACCACTTGTTGAGGCAAACAGCTGGAAAACCAGGGTGATCTGTTATACATTTCAGTGCTCCTTTACCATCTTTACAATAAACTTCAATGAACTGTAAGCAATTTTCGATCTCCAGGCAACAACAGCATTCTTTGGCATTTTGCAACAATCCAGTGCTACCAGTGCACCTATGGAACGAATATTGATGGTAGAATGAATTTTAAAAAACCCACTTTACTGTAATTATGAAATGTAAATGACAATGCTGTTTAATTGATAAGGCAACTCTCAGCTCAGTTTGTTGAAAATTTAATTTGCGCATATGATTTAAAACACATACCAAGTGACGCGCATGGCAAAAAATAAAAATTGTACGAAAATTACCATGATGTTACAGGTTTACTCTCTTTCCATCGAAGTTGTAATTCCTTAACTTTTTCAGCTTCCTCTTCCCGCCTCCGGTAATACTCTTGAAGCCAATTTTCGTCAGCAATTGGCTCGTCTGAGTAAGCATCCATGTAATAGTTTTCGCCATCATGGCTACCTTGAGTGCCTTCATCGTGTGATTTTTCAATTAAATTTCACTTTCGTACTGTTCATTTTCGATTTCAAGAGGCATGCTCGTAGAAGCCTTGCTATGTGTACTTGAGAATGAATTTGAGCAAGACATTCCAACTTTTTTACGCAAAAATAGCTGATCTTTGAGCTTCGAGACTAATATTACTACGTAATTGTATATAAAGTCTACATAAACATGTTCCTGGGATCCAGTCTCCCACAGGCGCGCACTTTTTCAACGAGCTGGCTTCTTTGAGCCCGGTTATCTCCGTAACTAAACGCTTAACGAAAAAACTAAATAACAACTTACTAACTAACTTTTTTAGCTCTATCTGAATCACCAATAACCCATTTTGGGTTTATAAGCACTTTAAATATTTGTTGATCTATTAAAGAAAATGATAGCAAAATTTGAAGACATGTTTACGATTTAGATTTTCCTGGATCTCGATTGCGGAGAAACCTAGAATTGTAGAATTTTTTAAATTTGGATATCTCTTACTTTACGTATGGTATAACAACTACACAAAGTTTAAAAAATCTTCTGAAGGAAACAGAAGTTAATCAAGCCTAAAATCCATAAAATCATTGCTGACGTGATAAAAGTTCAACTCGACATGAAAAACACATTTCGAGAGAGATAAACGTAAAACTTTACGAAAACGCAGTCGGCAAACAGCATGCAAAGACCAGTTGAAAATATATATACTGTTTTGGTTCCACAAATTTATTACCATGTGTATCAACTTTATTCCAGCTTTATTTAAAAGAGGGTAACGACAAAAGAGTAAATCTGATAAACTTGTGGCCCTCGAACTAACTAGAGTTACATTTAACATATTTTAAAAAAATTATTTTTTTAATTACTGTATAATCGACTGTCTTAATTTGCTACGTCCACTGTGTGATTTAAAAAAAACTCTAAAATTATCAAATGAATGGTTAGCTTTAAAACTAGAAGAATAAAGAATAACAAATGTATGTGGTAACACATGAACATATTTGAAAAAGATGTCAAAACGTTAATCCAGTCTTAACTTTTCTATCGTGAACGGTTGTCTCACGTCAAAATAAAATAGCTGTTTTCGAAGGATATATATTCGCGTTAGTTTGAATTTCTTATAACACACTGCGCTCTGTGCAATGGTTTTAAAGAATATGCATAAGAATTTTTTCTATGATATACTCGTGAAATGCAGGCACGGATGATGTCGATCAGATGAAACTAAATATATGTAGGCAACTGACAACAGCCACAAAACTTAGAGAAATTGACTTGGCTGTAGTGGTGGCATCAGATGTATGTATCTCCTTCATGATTGGTTTAGTGTTCCTCATCAGCCAATGATATTCATTTATCTTCTTCTGCTTTTTCAATTCAGGACCTACAATTTCAGCCGTTCTCTTATGGTAGTCATTTAACCAATTTAGCTAAAAACAAACAAAAACGAGTACAATAACTTAAAAAGCTAACAAAATCGGGAGAAAATAATCATGTTCATGCTGGTCATTCTCTACTAGTAGAGTGGTGTAGTCAAACATTGCGTTTTATAGGTTGCTAAATATTTTGTACGCGGTCTTCGTTGACAATTGTTCATAACGGCGCTGATGGCGGAAGAGACCTGGGACGAGAAAATACATCTGATTTTGCAAGGCACGTTCTAAACGTCCTTCCTTACGAGGTCTGACTAAGCTCGCTTAGATATTCCTATACCAGTTTTTTTTCCGCAATAGCCACCATTATAAATAAAGTCTGCACGATTCTGCACGAGTGGATTATATGAAGAAAATCGATATAAGCTCCGAAATATCACATAACTGACGTGACCGCTTTTGCGGCGTTGCTCACTTAGCGGAGTTGCTCACTATAGGACGCAGGTTCGCAAACTCACAACCTATACTATCTCGAGCTGGACTGAGTGCATAGTGTAAGGCAAAAAGTCGCCCCACTATTGTCAACGTAGTAATAGGTCCTACCAACTGAAATGAAACTAAACTGCGTGGAGTGTATGTAATCCAGGCTAATGATTCGCGGTTCAGGTCTTTTAAGTACAATCTGTGTATACATGAATGGATCATAAATATCCGGCATATCGTGCGAATTTAGCGCGCTCGATTATTTTTTGTACCTGATGGTCACTCATAATTGTCTCATCGATAAGTTTTCGTTGTATAGGAAACTAAAAACAAAACGTACGCGCGTCTGTATAGGGATGAATATGTATTTTTCTCATATATTATAAAATCATTAATAATTCATGAAGGAAACACAAAGGAAATACATATTTAATCAATATCTGTAAATCGGATAAAGATTTATCCCTGATTTTAAAACAACTTCGAGTTTAAGTTTATAACAAAATATCATTCAATCATTCCTTGGAGATTTTGAAAGAATACGAAAGTTTTCATCCAGAAATATTATAAGTATGATAAAGCATTCGCATCCGATCTGTATCTGGGGCTGGTTGTATAAAACTCTTGATCACTTTTTAATCACTGTCTTGTAGTTAAATAGTGATTAAGTATAAAATACATTGTTCTGATTGGTTGACGTTTCCACTAATCATACTTAACTTCAATCACTTTTTTATACAACCAGTCGTGATCTAAAACCGCTCGATTTCGGTTCGCGTGTGTAAATCAGGTACAGATCGGCTGCTCGTGCTTTATCTATTACGTAGACAGTATAAGATGCTTAGAAAACACAGTCAGATATTTTTATATCTTCTCTAAAGAAGATATCCATTACGTGATTATTTCCCTGGCAAGATAGTAAGAATGCTATACATACATAACAGATCGGGTCAAATTTGTAATAGTCCACGCCATCAAAACGATTCTAGTAAGATACAAGCGATAAAAAAATCGAGCTTATGCGACATATATGCATGAATGAGATCATCTCCTGTGTCATCATTCTACAATGCATGCAAGTATACTAATTAAAGTATCTTAAAGCTCTGTCTTCGTTACGTTGTGGCTTTGCACGCAGTGCCTTGTTTAATGTGGCTGCATGTCCGTGCGATGGGAATTATAACTTTCGCATATGTTACCGGAATATTTTAACCATAGCTTGTACTGGACACATGTTGCTCTCCTTTTTTAAACAGTTTCCTTAACTTTTTAGTATTAATAACTTCGTTGTTATTCAGCTGATTTCAACCATCCCGCCAAAAATCAAACTATTTTTTAATGGAACTTAACTTACTGGGGTACTCGCGTTAACCACAGTCAATGTTGTTTCAATTCTCACACCAAAATTACCGTCTTCGTAGAAACCTGGTTCTATATATAAACAAATTAACGCATCGATTACCAAATGAACAGAGGAGAACATGTCTTTGCATGAAATTTGATGACATTTGATGATGATAGTACACAGGTGAGAAGAAAACATTACAACGAGACAGTATTGTGCGTGCTGTTAAGCATCATTAAGGTCGTTTTATACAAGATTGGGGACGTAAGAACTTCCCGACAATCGCTCAATTACGATGCCATGCCTGCGAGATGTTTAATAATCTTACCATCCGTGATAACGAAACCAATATCCAAAGGCTCCTCAGCAGCATTAGGACAACCAGGTGCAAACCAACCTGGACCTAAACAATCATAACGGTTAGGCTTCATTCGTAAGCTGCATCCAATCTCAGAGCTACGACCCCACCTCCGTTTAGAAAATTGTTGTACTAATGGATGTGAGCAAAGCACCTAGGTGTACAGGGTGTCCCAAAAAAATTTGAGATTGTGTAATGTCCACTTAATGTTCCACAACAAAAGTAATTCCCCTTGTTGAGAATGATTTTAAACTAATTAACAGAATTACACAAAATATCGATAAAGAAAATAAATGTGTTTTTTTTCTGATTGAGATTCCCTTGATTAAAATGAAATGGATTTAATTTTATGACTTAATGCATGAAACAGTGATTGTTACTTTTCCTTTACGCTGCCTCAAACAAACTTTTATTACAGAAGATCAACAAACCACATAAAATAATAAAACATGAGATGAATGTTCAGCTTCCTGGTATGAAATCCAGATAGCCACTTTGAATACAGATTGTGAACATGTGATGTAATTAAAGCGTTATCTCAATTTTACAAACTTTCAATCGCGATTGGTTAATGTACCATCACTTGCGACTTATTCGCTCAAATTTCATAGACAACCTATCCAAAGAGACCTGACTGAATACACTTTTAAACGAGAATAAACATTAGTTTCATTGCTTAATATTGTTTTCAAGATTTTGGGACACCCTGTATATATATTACGGGGGTGTAAAAATAAACGAAAATCTCAGAAGCTATAACAACAATGATTTTTGCGAAAAATCTTGAAACGTTAGAACTATAAGGATAAATCATCGAAAAGTGTAGTTAATTTTGGTTAATAAGCGATTGTACTTTTACCGCGATTGTACTTACCTAGTTACCTATATCTATCTACAATAAGTGACAAATTATGATACAATATCTTCTTCGGGGAAAAGGGCCAAATAAATTTGCATTGACAGAATTGGTAAAGTAAATATAGTAGAAAGTAAATATAAATTGCACTTAATTATCTACCTTCGTGAATATAAAGATAAGAGCCGATGCCATGTCCAGATCCATGGCGATAGTTCCAGCCATTTCTAAACAACGCTTCCCGTTGAAATATTTCCAATGCACGACCTATTAAACAGTTCATTACAGTGTTGCAATACGTCGAAATAGCAACAAAATTTACCCAATCTTCTCACTTATCTTATTTCTAGTCTGTCATCATCGAACTAAAACCACGCATTCGTCACAGAAAAATTGATCACAGAAATAATATACCGTATGTTCCTCGGGGAAAGACTGCCATAGCAACATCGATATGTCCCATTAAAACACGGGTGAATGCACTCTGCAACAAAATATTTAAGGACAAAATCGCAGATTGAATTAAATATTTATATTAAATTAATTAATCCCAAATTGTACTCGCCATCGCATGATTACCTAATACCAATGCTAATTTGAGGCGATTCTATACCTTCTGTGTTGCAGTCGGCGTCCCAAAATGAACACTACGGGTAGTATCTGTTGTACCATGACTACAGAAAGATGCAACAACAAGTGTATACGGTATGTTAGGACAAAATTGATGTTTAAATTAATGCATAGGATATTTTTGTCTGAAAAATAGTCCATAAAAATAATGCGATTTCGTCATTTGTCACATAAGTGAGAGTCCTGTTAAATGATGTAATGACTACTCTCCCCTCCAGTCATAACGGTCGAAATGAGACAGTCATAGTTTCCAGAAGCTCCAAAATTAATGCTGTATGTACTTTTCCGACCACTAGAATTCCGTAAAATATTCCACTATAGGGCCTGAAGTGCCTTTGTTAGAGAACCCTCTTCCCCTCAATCTAACGTTAGACCCCTGACGATCTGCTGTTTTGATTGATCCCACAACTCAGTTGAATGAAGTGGTCACTTGTATAGAGTGTTCAATTGTAGTTTGAAAAGCGAGAGAAGACATGTCATATACTCATATATTTTCCACAACTAACAAACTAAGGGTTCACCACGATGGAACTTACATGTAATGTGACCCTGTGTCAACCAAAAGAGTCGATTGATCTGTCACTTTCTTGTCTGTTTTCTTCGATGCTCTTTAACACGAAAAAGCAATCGATAAAGTTAGAATATTTCCATAAAAGATGCGTGGCCTCCTGGTACTAACATATATATACGAGTGCGTGTTCGTGTCCACTGACTCTACTCCATGTCATGGAAAGCAATCAAAGTATTAAAGAAGGTATAATCCGACTATAGTTGCACAAATATCACTACAGTTTATCTGGCAAATGAGATCTAGTTTGAAACTGGCACTTCATTACTGGATAATCTTTCATTGTATGTCCTTCAACTGTATTTGTGCATGTAAATGTTGACGAAGATAATTCACGATCAAATGTTAACTATTAATTTCTAACAAAAATACACTACTGTTTTGTTCACCCTAATGGCCCAGAAAAATAATAAGTCCTTTGATAAGAAACTAAATTATTAATAAATAATAAATAAAAGAAATAATTACGTGTAATGAATTACTGCGCTGTTGGAACCAAATCCAATGATGGATGGAAAACTGAGACCTCTATACAAGGCTTGTTTACTGAAAATTGATAATTTAAAGTTGATAACTGAGATCAGTATCAGAGATTTTATTGTTGTCAAGACTTTTCTTAACAAAATAAGTGAAATAAATGTTGCAAAAGGATAATGAGTTCACAGCTACTCAGCTGTCATTATTCAAAATATCTCACATTGGGTGGGTGTACCCGTTATCGCTGGCGTCCTCTCAAGGCAAGCACTGATCATTGTAATTTGCGGGCTGTTATGGCCGCCAGTGATATTTACCTTCGAAATTCTTCCATTTTATCACCCAATGAGAGCTCAGTTATATTTTTTTTCTTTCCCACCTTCAAAATATAAAGAAAATAGCTCATTAAGCCAAGAAACACCTTTCAAATATAAATCATATATCGCCAGTTTTCATCTACAGGATATCCTAGAAACGTGAAACTTATTTAAATTCTCACCTGTTCCTCTGCATACAAGAAGAATTCCGCCAAGGCAACTGAGTCTTTTAACTGTAAAAAATATTTGTTCATCTTTTTTATCAATCAATTCTCACCGATAAGGACTCGATTGTATTGTCATTGCAAGCTATCAATTACTGTGCTAACATCCACGGTACTAGATAGAAACGACTTATGTTATCGCTAGTATTTATGTCATTTTATATAATAACTCATTAAATTCTGGTCGTTTAATTAGTTGATAATGGTCACGTGTTATTAAAAAAGTTGCATTTTCCAAGAGTGCAATGGAAATGGAGTTCCATTGCACTCTCACAATTCTCATCCGTTCCATTGCACTCAATCCGAGTCAATTCCTCCGTTCCATTGCACTCAATCCGAATCAAACAAAACAATCCGTTCCATTGCACTCTCACAATTCTCATCCGTCAAAAAGCTCTTCGTGTGGTCTTCGTAGTTAACTTTAGGCTGGTTTCCGTCTTGGTCTTGGTTTTGGTCTCGGCTATCGCCTCGTTAAACGGAACAATCAATCTTTCACCTCATGAAAATATTCTTACCATTGCACTCATAAACATTCATTATTTGTATACTATATGTCTCTTTATTGTTAATACATGGCGTCAGCTAAGTATTAAGCCAAGGAAAAGAAGCTTAGTTTACAGTTTGTTGGCATCTGCACATTTACAGTAAAAATGGGCATATTAATATAAATTCTTTGTTTAATTAAATTATCTAAATATTCCACGATGCAGCACCTGTGTGACTTTCACTACAAGATGTCCCATCATCATCAAAAGCATAACTAAACATTACTATCGCATTAGTTCACTCCTCTTATGATGAGAGTATACATACGTTAGCACTTATCATTCCTTCAATTTCTACTTTGTTCTTTTTGGCTTTCATCAAAATAATGGGCGAATAGCCAAGATAAACTTTCTCCTAAACAAGACAAACATGAATGTGATAAGAATCAAGTCGTTACCGTCGAATTATTTTTTTAATTTCTATTTAGCGAATTCGTTGAAAAGTTAATAAAAAAACACATAAATCAATAGGGATTACTGCATGGTTGGCAAGCGCATACGATTTCACAGCAAGTGCAATATAAAAATCGTACAAACGAGCCAACCATGCAGTAATTTGTTTATGCCATACATATAGAGACTATTTTGACACTGCCCAAATGTGAGCTGTCCGCCATCTTGGATAAATTCTCATTACAGACGTCACAAGTGAAATAAGCCTTAAAAAATTACTCGTAACAGAATAAGTAACAACCAATTGCAGGCCAAAATGCTTTCACATAATGCGTGATAGCAAGCAGAAACTTGCTTCTGAAGGGTTGCGTGATCTCACTTTTGACGCTTATCCTTGAAAACCCAAGATGGCGGGCATCTGATGTGTTTCAACAATTCAACCGAAATATTATTAACCGAAATATTATTATCTTTACATATCAATTTACACCTCAAGTGGGATATTCGTAATTAAGACCTAAAGTTTTTTAGTAGGAATTTACTAGCATGTCTGCATGTAGAGACAAGTTCATTTCGTCGGTTAAGTGTAGCCATGTCCGGTTTACAGATAATGAAAAATTCCTCCCATAGACATAAGTTGCATCTTTTAGATATATTACTGTTCGATTTCGATTTATATATGTAATATTTAAAACACGCGCAGGAGTGCTTTATCAGATATACAACGCGAGGCGAAGCCGAGCGTTGTATATCTGATAAAGCGCGAATTGCGAGTGTTTTAAATGACTTCTAAATCGATTCATTTTATACCCATCTTGTCTGTTTGTATATAAAAGAATTTTCAATATAGATGTTGTATAAGCCAGGAAAATCGAAGTGAAAGATTTGTTTTTTATATATATATATATATATATATATATATATATATATATATATATATATATATATATATATATATATATATATATATATATATATATATATATATATATATATATATAGAATATAATCAATTTGTGAATCATGTATAGACACAGTGCTCAATACAATAGTAGAGCAAATAAGAATAAGATAAAAACAAACTTGAAATATTACATTTAGATTTTAATTCACTACAAATTTGTTTCGTATAACAGGGAGAACCCTGTTACACTCATCAGGTGAATTTGAATATTAGCGCGTTTCGTTGCCTAGGATATACTATATACATGTTTGACGTCACTACGTTGAGATTAAAAAGGTTATGTTACATTGTTATCTGTTAGGAAATCACTTATAGCTCAAGAGGAATTTATTCCGGTGTCTACATTTAGATAAAAGTTCGTTTCTAGAGTTCAGAGAGGCAAGTTTAGGGTGGTATATTATAATATATTTCTCATGCAAACACAGATGGCATCGTTTGGTTTTGTTCGAATAGCTATTGCATCTTGCAAGTACCCTCCACTTAATTGAGTATTTTACATTCTTATCGTTGAGATTCCAGACATGTTTACTCAGTTCTGTGGCGTGCTTGTATTTCGCGTTTCGAAAAGAACTGGTGTGGCCGTTATATCTCGTCTTAAATTGGCACTCTGTATGTCCTACGTAAGTTTCTTGCTCGTTTGTGTCATCTCTGGTAACTGTTGCCTGGTAAACCACGTTCGTTGTTAAGCATTTACCAGAGAGAGGGCAGGTATCTTTCTTTCGGCAGTTGCAATCTTTGTCTACTTGACTTGCTGATGTGACTGATTGGTCCTTGAGTACAGATTTGTTGTGGCTAGAGATTATGGATTTAACGTTAGGCATGCAGCTGTAGCTTAATTTTAGAGTGTTTCTGTTAAATATTTTGCGTAAAGGATGGTCGGGTGTGAAGCAATCATCGACGGCTTGAAGAAACTTATAGCCAATATTCGTGCTAACTGTGGAATTGTAGGGTGGATTGAACCATATTATATTTCTGCTTCTGGATCGTTTAGGTTTTGACGGTTGAGGGTTGTATTGTAATTTGAAGTTGTAACCACTTTTTTGCAGAGCTTCCTGGTAAGGTGGAACAGCTGAATCGAAAGCATTCTTATCTGATGATATATTCGATAATCGTTTGTTTATGGCTTCAGGCACCGAACGTAATATTGATGGTGGGTGATTACTGTTGCGGTGGACATATTGCGGGGTGTTACCAGGTTTCATGTACGGTTTGTAGGATGCAGATCGTAGGTCTAGGGTGATATCAAGGAAATTGACGCATTTCTTGTTTGCTTCTATTGTGAGCTTAAGGTTGTGGTCGTTGAAAATTTTACAGATGTGTTTTTTAATATTTTCAATTTCTTTTGGGGATTTATCAAGAGCCGCCAAGCCGTCATCTCTGTATAGACCAACATCAGTGCTGTATTCTGGTGGTAACTTGGGTAGTAGGTACAAACCTACCAATTCACATGTTTCGGCGCCGTCGAAACTGCCCATCGTTACGTCGAAGACTGAACTTGATGTTTTCTTGCACCATGTTTTATTTTGGCTAAACAACACTATATATATATATATATATATATATATATATATATATATATATATATATATATATATATATATATATATATATATATATATATATATATATATATATATATATATATATATATATATATATATATATATATATTTATATATATATATATATATATATATATATATATATATATATATATATATATATATATATATATATATATATATATATAGGGTGTAAAAAACACTAAACAACACTAAACAACACTATATATATATATATATATATATATATATAAATAGATCACAAACTAAACTGTGTAGATTCATTTTTATTATCAAATATATTTTTTGAATTTACAAAGTTTAGTTTGTGATCTATTTATACTGATAATGCTATTAAACTTATTTGGAGAGGGGTTAATGTTTGTGATATACTTGTACATATGTATATAATTATATAACCATATATATATATATATATATATATATATATATATATATATATATATATATATATATATATATATATATATATATATATATATATATATATATATATATATATATATATATATATATATATATATATATATATATATATATATATACATATATATATACATACATATATATATGTTCTTTAGAGTTGTATCTGGTCTGGTTAAAATCTTAAAAGTTCAAGATTAAAAAGTTCTAGATTAAAAATATGTACTGAATTTTCGGTTGCTGACTGCAGCCTTCTTCAGAGTTTAATACTGAGGCGGATCTGACAGAATATTATATAGTGTCATTATCGTTGCACGAATGCACTAATGGCATGTAGATTAGTGGAAATAATTTATGTTCATTTGTTGATCTTTTGTCCAACACCGAGTGCAGGGATTCAAGGAAGAGTCTCTTGTGTGTATTTTGCACTCTCTTCTCTATGATCTTCGCATTATTCATACAAGTCTCGTGTCCTGTAGTTTCTGCATGATCTTTAATTGCAGACCTTATTTCAGGTCGTACGCCTGGCTTGTGCTCAGCCCACCGTGACTTCCACGATCTTTTGCTCTCACCAATATAAGTGAATGGACAGTCTGGACATTCAAACTTGTAAACAATACCCTGTATTTCAGAATCTGCTTGTTTGTCTTTTGGCTTTCCAAATATGTCACCCAAACTTTGCATAGGTTTATATGCTGTTCGTACACCTGCATTGCACAATACCCGTTTTACTTGTTCGGACACGCCTCTCACGTATGGGATACACGTAAAACCTAAGGCATTGTTGTCTAGGTGTTTCAGTAGTTTGGACGGTCTGTTGAATAAATTTGCTTGAGTAACCGTTGAGTGCTAGATCTTTCACGACACGCTCTTGTTCATTCCTCTGGCCAGAAATTGTTGAAGGGATGTTTTTAGCACGATCAAGTAAGCTTTTAACAACAGCTCATTTGCTCTGGTTAGGGTTGTGGGAGCTAAATGACAAATATTTGTTGGTATGGGTGCTCTTTCGATATACATCGATTTTCACGTTACGGTTTTTGTCAATTGTTAGCATGGTATCTAAAAAGAGGATTTGTTGTCCACATTCGGTAGACGAAGGCATTTCGATCGTGAATTGAATATTGTGGTTGATACAATTCAAATGGGAGTGGAATTTGTCAATGTCCTGTTTTTGTAAGCATGAATTAGAGTCATCAACATAACGTCGCCACCAACGGATTGGTACAGGAGAAGTGTTTATAGCTATGATTTCTATTTCCTGCATTACTATCTCCGCAATTTCGGCGCTGACGAGAGATCCCATGGCACACCCAGAAACTTGGTGGTAGTGTGATCCATTAAATTTAAAATAGCTATTGTTCAAAACAAACTTCAGTAGTTTGACGATTTGCATTTCTTGCAAGTTGGTATGTCGTTTCCATTCATCACTTTCATACAATTTACGTTTGATTATTTCCAAAGCAAATTGTACAGGAATGGACGTGAATAAAGACACGACGTCAAATGATACAATAGTTTCATTAGCTTCAAGCTCTTGGTGTTTGACAAATTCTGCAAATTCTTTGCTGTTGTTAACAACGAAATCGTTATTCAGACAAAGGTATTTAAGTACTTTGGCTAGATATTTAGACAATTGGTATGTTGGTTACCCAATGTTGCTGTTTATTGGACGCAACGGAATCTCATGGTCTATATCCCTGTTAAGCGTGAAATGATCTCCTTTGCACAGAAGGGGCACTTTATGAACTTTTGGTAGACCATAGATTGTGGCGGGGGAGGAATCGAACGGTTTTAATTGCCAATATTCTTTCTCGGTCAAATTCTCTGAGCGTTTTAAGTCTTTCAGGATTTTTTCTAACTCTAGTTCAGTTTTTGTTGTAGGATTCCTTCGTTTATCAGTGATGTGTTTATAAACCGTCTTGTCTTCCAACATTTTGGTTACTTGATTCTGGTAGTCTGTTCTATTTATTACAACAACAGAATTTCCTTTGTCAGCTTTTGTTACTATAATAGTCTCATCAGACTTCAGATCTTTTAATGCTTTCTTTTCTCCACGGGTTAAATTCCGTTTGGCAGGTGGTCGTGCGTGTTTCAAGACAGAGTATATATTTATTCTTACCTCATTTTTCATTTCCTTAGACAAATTTTCAATGCCTTGTTCAACCGAAGCTAGTATTTCTTTTCTCGGGATTACTTTTGGGGTGCTAACATAATTCAATCCTTTTCTTAACAGACTGATTTCGTCATCATTCAATTTTCTTCCAGAAATATTTATAACCCATTTCTTTTGAATGTCATTTGAGTTGTGATTTTGTATTAGTTGATGGAATTTCTTTTGATGTCGTTCTTCGACCACACTCTGTAGATGGGAGCATCGACTCGATATTGCCTGATGTAAACTAGATAAACAAGTATCTGTAACAATATCTTGTAGCGCCTCAACCAGAGTCGCAGATTCCTTACGTATGGTTTTAAGCTTGTGATGGCAATTGCTTATAAGGAGGCGAAGGTATGCCCACCCGCTCTTTCTGGCGATGTTCCATGCCTTTGGATGATCTATTGGTGGTTTTGATAGAAGAAAACGTGGTAGTCGCTCTTGTTCTTTACACAAATGAAGATAGCGTAGATGTTGTTTTTGCCGTACTTGCGATAATGAAATTTGTTCTAGTCGTCTCGCCTGACGTAATGCATCCGTATTGTAGTTGACTTTAATATGTCTATATATACCGTTAAGGCGACCAGTGAGAGACATGTTCTTTAGAGTTGTATCTGGTCTGGTTAAAATCTTAAAAGTTCAAGATTAAAAAGTTCTAGACGCCGAAATTGCAGAGATAGTAATGCAGGAAATAGAAATCATAGCTATAAACACTTCTCCTGTACCAATCCGTTGGTGGCGACGTTATGTTGATGACTCTAATTCATGCTTACAAAAACAGGACATTGACAAATTCCACTCCCATTTGAATTCTATCAACCACAATATTCAATTCACGATCGAAATGCCTTCGTCTACCGAATGTGGACAACAAATCCTCTTTTTAGATACCATGCTAACAATTGACAACAACCGTAACGTGAAAATCGATGTATATCGAAAGAGCACCCATACCAACAAATATTTGTCATTTAGCTCCCACAACCCTAACCAGAGCAAACGAGCTGTTGTTAAAAGCTTACTTGATCGTGCTAAAAACATCCCTTCAACAATTTCTGGCCAGAGGAATGAACAAGAGCGTGTCGTGAAAGATCTAGCACTCAACGGTTACTCAAGCAAATTTATTCAACAGACCGTCCAAACTACTGAAACACCTAATAAATCAGACAACAATGCCTTAGGTTTTACGTGCATCCCATACGTGAGAGGCGTGTCCGAACAAGTAAAACGGGTATTGTGCAATGCAGGTGTACGAACAGCATATAAACCTATGCAAAGTTTGGGTGACATATTTGGAAAGCCAAAAGACAAACAAGCAGATTCTGAAATAAAGGGTATTGTTTACAAGTTTGAATGTCCAGACTGTCCATTCACTTATATTGGTGAGAGCAAAAGATCGTGGAAGTCACGGTGGGCTGAGCACAAGCCAGGCGTACGACCTGAAATAAGGTCTGCAATTAAAGATCATGCAGAAACTACAGGACACGAGACTTGTATGAATAATGCGAAGATCATAGAGAAGAGAGTGCAAAATACACACAAGAGACTCTTCCTTGAATCCCTGCACTCGGTGTTGGACAAAAGATCAACAAATGAACATAAATTATTTCCACCAATCTACATGCCATTAGTGCATTCGTGCAACGATAATGACACTATATAATATTCTGTCAGATCCGCCTCAGTATTAAACTCTGAAGAAGGCTGCAGTTATCAACCGAAAATTCAGTACATATTTTTAATCTAGAACTTTTTAATCTTGAACTTTTAAGATTTTAACCAGACCAGATACAACTCTAAAGAACATATATATATGTATATATGTATATATATATATATATATATATATATATATATATATATATATATATATATATATATATATATATATATATATATATATATATATATATATATATATATATATATATATATATATATATATATATATATATATATATATATATATATATATATATATATATATATATATATATAACCATATAATACGCAAGTGTTGTTTTTCGACAAAAAAGAGAGTGCTCGATACACAGCCGTAGAGCGGTTATATAGATATTTTGTTTTCAAAATTTAACAACTAAATCGTTACACTGTGTTTCATGCTAGGCAATCATCAGGTCTGATGATTGCCTAGCATGAAGCACAGTATAACGATTTAGTTGTCAAATTTTAAAAACAAAATATCTATATAACCATATAATATATATAAACATACATAAATTGATAATGACGGTAAAAAGACTTACGTCTGCAACGTGCTGTCGAAGAGCATGACTATCTGTTGGACTGAACTAAACAAAACAGAAATAATCTTCGGTAACCTTAATCAATGACATACTAAAATTATACAACTTTTGTGACTGATGCATGAACGCTCTTTCATGTAACATTTCACATTATTATGAGAAAGCTCTATTGGGTTATAATTTGCATATTACAAATACTAAATTGTCAATAATATTAATATTTGACTTTTTTACAATTGGACTGTACCAAAACAGACATTTTTTGCCAAGATGAAAATGGAAAATTCCAACACAATTCAACTCAATCCTCAGCTGCTCTTGTCCATCTATACTTCCGCACAAAGTTTCTGCATTTGTTATTGATTTATTATGTGTATACAACCATACTTTTCAGTTTTATCCCGAATTCAGTACAGCAATTGCTCAAGATGGCCTGATAATACCGCTTTTGGATAATCCTGTTACAGAACATAGGTTTTAAACGTTTTTCGATGATAAAACGTACGAACACAATTCGATGAACGGCTCTTAAACCTTAGCTTTGTATCCGTACCCATATTTTAGCACCATCGGGTAACTTCTTGTTAATTGCTTCTAATTCTTTTACGACAGAACTGTAAGGTTTCCTCTTGATACAATATGACGTCCCAGAACAACTTTCTATTTTCAGATGTTCTTGAACTGCTTGCGAAGAAATTTTAGCTTCATCCACAAAAAATCTATAAACAATTCAATGGAAGCAAAACAAAACGATCGATAACGGCCGGAGTCCTTGAAGTCATTTAGTACAGTTTCCTACTACTAAAATTGAACATCTACTATATGGATCTTTAGTGGAAGTAGAATAGATTTTATTCTTCATATTAATTTTATATTCCTATATATGCTATTGAAAATGTTTGCCAAATTCTTTCTCAACTCAGTCCAGCGTGTTATACACAGAAAACACTTAGCTTTCTAGTCAGAGACATGAAGACAAATGAGATATACACATTACGATACGTACAAAACTTCGTCTTTCTTTACGATTACATAGGAAAAAAACACAGGGTTGTAGGAAATTTCATCACCTCTCAGGTTTAACAACCCTGGAAAAAACAGAGCAAATACTGAATTTTTGTTCATGATATGTGTGTCAAATAATCTTTCCAGATACTAGTAATGCCCTCGATTTTACACTAAAAATCTTGAGTTACTCTATAAACCAAGAATCAGTCAGCCGTGTTACTTACAAGCAATGGAATCTAAACTCTGTACAACATGTGCTGATGTGTCCTTCTTCTTCATTTTCTCTTGAACATCTCTAACTTTGTCATACCAATATTTTCCTGTCAAACAAAAACGCAATAGTATATAGCTACTATTTTTTCTACCTCTTAAAAGTATCGCAATGCGTAAAATAAAAACTAAGTGTGTCTCAAGCACTTTAAACGGAAAGTGGTAAAGTCTAATACGATCTTTATTTAAAGAAGACTCATTTTGTATTGTTTTGTTTTGATTTCTTTGCATGCAAGGTGGTTGATGATAGGGCGTGGGTACAACGTCATATATGTTAAAATTCGTTACCTAATTAATCAAACGTTTCTTATCGATAAGCCAAAATGTAAAAATACATTGCTAAATGATAAGATCTAAATACAAGCCTATACCCGTGTATTTATAAGGCTGAACAACGATTTTCTTCATGATTTCTTTTGGTCGATTCGTCCATATTGCATCTACCAGATTTCGTTCAACACCTCTCAGGGTTATATTTTTTTCTTTTAAAGCCTAATAATTCACATGAACGTAGTGATGTATGTTCATGTGTTTACTGTGTCTTTGAGAAATTAATTAGGGGATTTGAAAATACATAAAGGACGTTAGAGCTGTTTGGGCGAAAAAAGAAGGTATACGTATTGGCATATATTGATTACGAGTAGGAAAAAATAGAAACTCTCATGCAAGATATTATTTTTAGAGCATCTCATTTTAACAGACATTTTTCATTTTAAATTATTTCATGTCTACTAATGGCATAGTTGATTCCTGGTTTCTTTCGTTTTTAACAGGTCGACTACTAACTAATCGCCCGCTGTAGCTTGCACGCTCGGTTATGGATTGTCATACATGCAAGTAACTACATTCGACACAACAACAAAACACCTTTATTCACGCTTATTAACAACATTCAAACTATGCTATTACAAACTAATAGCATGGCTTTTCAGGAGATTAGTGATTAAGTGGCCCCTTACCCTCGGGAGGATTGTGGAATTCCCACGGCTTCGCCCTCGGGAATTCCACAAACCTCCTTGGGTTACGGGGCCATTTAATCACTAATCTCCCTCAAGCCATGCTATTACTTATAATTCTCGCGCGTATTGCTTCGTACCTTAACTGTGCTATCCCATGATTCTGTAATCAAAATAGCAAATTTCAGCAATCACATTAACACATAAGAATCGTAACAAAAACATTAACAAATTTCTTTTAAATCCATATTGGCACAAATTATGCATTATTAATCGGTGATTAGGAATCAAAATCCCGTTCACTGGACGGCAAGCGGTGGACTGCAGGGTGTCTCATAAAATGCCAAGCGTTGGAAAACATTCGCTGAACCAACGAGCTTAGGCAAGCTAAGTTTAGTTGAGTACAGTTTTCTCTGTATACATTTGAAGTTTTAATATGACTCAGAAAACTTTACATCCCATATAGAAACCATATCATTCTGGTGTGGAGACGAAAGACGCGGAATCTGATATTTGATCGTGCTGCATATGGTGACTGCTATCAAGGAATTTTTTCCCCGATGGCATTCAAGGTACCTCTTGATAAAATTTGTTTAGATTTGGGTTTTTTCTTGGTATGATAAATTTGCGAATAAAAAACTACTCTAAATTCGATCGCAATGATCTGCAATGAAACCCTCCATCACTCTGTGGTAACGCACGCTCATTAGGCGATCATAAACGTATTATTACTAGACTAGTGTCCAAAGTTCGCGAATATAGATAAGTCTGTAAAATATCTTACTTATGCTTCTTAACAAAGGATCAATCCCGACAACATCACCAGTTTGAAGGACCTATACACGTGAAAGGACTTTCTCAAACAGGATAAAAAGTCTAACTAAAGGAATCATCGGCGGCATATTATTGTAATCGTAAGTTGACACTGTAAATTGTGAGGGGAAGAAACTACAATCCTGGAAATTAATTCGTAAACTTAACTAATTTCAATGGTATTTCCCCCTCCTCCCCTTTACAATGTTGGAATTAAGGACACACAGCTTACAAATTGACGCTCGCTTCTCCAACATTGTTCGGGGGAAGGGGGTAGAATCACAACTCATTTTTTTTTTGCGAAAGGCCGATTAGTATGTTGAAACATATAAAAGATGGTTTAACTTTTGAAAAGTCTGCGAATATTTTTTCCTGCATTGTAATTCTCAATTTCACGCGCGCCAGAAACAGGAGGAATAAGGACTGATTTTCCGTTTTTTGAAACACAAGTTGAACCA
The DNA here is from genome assembly GCA_963855995.1 of Muricea muricata. Lineage (NCBI taxonomy): Eukaryota > Metazoa > Cnidaria > Anthozoa > Malacalcyonacea > Plexauridae > Muricea > Muricea muricata. The sequence continues at coordinate 5,102,135 of OY979728.1, read as the reverse complement.
AATCATCATTTTTTGTGTGGATAAAACTGCACGTCAAGTTAGGTAAAGATGAACGTCACGAAAACGGTCCCAATAGACCGTTGAAGTGCTTACGTCATTCCAATGTCGACCGCAATGAATTGCATTGCAATCTGGGAAACATATGTGACAAAATCAACTTTGGTTTGTGTATTAGAAAACTGTGTATAGTCAGCATACATCTAAAGTCGATTGTCTAAACTCTATCTTCAAGTTTTACATCTTACATTTGCCCAAGCAATAAAAACTAATGATTATACTATTACCATTTTGAGCCACTCAGATTGTGAAGGAACTCCTTTTCTACCTACGTCAAAAGGAAAAGTTGCGATAAATCAAACTTGGCCTACTGCAAAGAGCATGCAATCTCCAAGGTAGCAGGTTACTTTTGACTAGTTTTTTTTTTCTCGTCAGTTTCGTTGACGAGACGTTGAAGAGACAGATGTATTATATAAAACAAATATACCAGATTTTTGTAAGATCCAATTGCAGTCAAGCTGCATTTCAGCTTGCAAGAAATATCTACCATCGGTCCACAATGCACTGCCATTATTCATCGTGACAATAGCAGTACCTAGGAGATAATTATGGTTGCATCATTCAAACATTATTGAAATGCATAATAATCAAAAATCAATAAATTTAATCATTTATTAAGCGAACCATCCTGTGGCCATGATCGATCGTATGTATGCAATATTCTAGGAAGGATATTTTTACATTTAACGGATCAAATTGTGGAGGATTGCACCACATGCAATATCACTTATACTTCAAAATTCACATTCTTAATTTTTAAACTTAATCTTTATCTATTTAAACTTCCATTTTCTTTGCGTATATACAAGCTGCGAGACTCTATGTGCGTCCGTGAACAAAAAGAACTGACTCTAATCGTTTACTTACCAGCAGACCCACTAAAACCCGTAATAAATTCTCGTCTCTTGTCACGCTCTTTCACATATTCACTCTGTGGTTGCAATAATGAAACCTTCATGATACATGTAATTAACTTACGAGCCTTTGTTATAGCAATTTAAAAACTAAATAACTATGGCAAGTTTCGAAGACTTCTACAAAAAAGTCTGGAATTTCGTAAAACTAAATCATTGTATTAATCTGAATATCTGATTTTTTGTAGCAATTGAACATCTATATTAAGCGCTTGAGAACAAATCAGAACAAAAAATTTTATTGCTTACGAAAATCTCGAAATAAATGCCGAGTATATCGTCCGAATTTAAACTGTTGACTATTTTCTAGAAAGTGTTGAATTCAGTGACCCTTGTTATTTCTTAAATTTACAATATATTAGGATAAAGACAAATATATTGCACGCGTCAGTAAAATGGCCAGACGTAGCAGGTCTGAACTTTTGCATTATGCGCTGGATCAGGCAACAGTTTGATTATGAATACTCAATTATTTTTCATCAAAAGGGGCTTTTCAATCATCATACTTGGAATCATTTCATGCAATATGAATAGAGTATAGCTCAAGGGTTATAAATATAAGAATGATGACGCCATCTGAATGATAACGCCATCTTGTAAACTCAAAATAGGAAATTCTGCTTGTGAACTTTTTTATATTGCCTCACTAACAGATAATTTGAAATTATGCACCAATTCATATCATCACATAATTGAAGGCTAACACCCTTTCTCCGACTAATTCATTCAACCGGTCATTTAAAAGATACAGCAAGCAATCTTTTTTTATCTATAGATACTTAAATCTTACTTTTACGTACCCCATGAGAGTCAGTTGAAGGAACAATGTATGCCGCCACACCTTCCTTCTTCATTTCCTCCCGAAGCTTTACCAAACGATCAGTTGTTTCCACCACGGTTCTGGGATAGTACTAAATGAATATGCCGGAATCACAGGCATTTTGTATTTTGCAACCCTTAGCTTTTTCATCGGAACGTTTTGAATACCTGTTTAACCCTCCCGGAGCAAGGTGACATTCTATTTGACTTGGCATTGTTTATGTTTACTAGTTATCAAATCTACATTCATATCTACTAGACTACTATAGTTATTAAGTGCAATTGCTAGTAACACAAGCTTGCTCCTTCTCTCAAATTCAGCTCTACTCCTTGTTCACAGTTTGCTCCTGGTAATACTCACTGGTGGAGATTGAAGACAAGACCGTATATCAGCACCATTTCCTGCACATTTGCCAGTTTTTAGTAAAACTAGAAATAATTGAAAGTCTACTCAATCCAGGATATCATCTGATTATTCAATCGCTTTATTTGCGATAGTTGCGCAGACAGGGCGTAACCTCAAATCCAAATCCATGGTTAGTGACATGCTAATTGCCTTTCCCTAAAAAGCATCTTCGACTACCTTTTCTTGCACAAATTCATAACTCATATCTAAAACACCTTTGGTGTGTGGGTTGTTATAACTCTTGCACTTACTTAACCTTATAGTTGTATGAATTATTTTAACTTTCAAAGTTTCCTGTCTAAATAATCCGTAGATATCCTTCGCGGTTTGGAATTGCAAAATGGCTGATTGAACCTGTCTACATTAGTAGGTTATTAAGTGAGTGTGTTAATTAGCTGTGCATACAATAAAATAAAGGAACAATCCTTTTCAGAAATAGATTTAGTCCAATTAAAAGCAAATTTGTCCAATCTCCTAATTATAGCCACAAATTCGTAACAATAGCATGCAAAATCCGACCGACTGAAAGAGAATAAAATTAAAGGCGATATGTTTACAGCTTATCGTTTTCACATACTAAGTTACCCATTTTAAATATTCCTCAGAGCAGTTAGAGTACTGAGTTTCGCTCCGTCTACACAATTTATGTTTTACAGCTAAACTGCTTGAAAAATAGCTCGGTATACGCCCCTGTATCTTTCATTTTCAACTGATTATTATAAGTGTATATCTAAGTGCTGAAATGAATGTTTTCAACAATCTATGATTGTCTCTTAATTTGATTAGTATACTAATCACACTGTGTGGAACAATGAGAAAAGTGTACGAATATTATTTAATTTCATTGGGTAACTTTGGAAAGAGCCACAATTCGACAACTCAATGATTTTATCGATACTTTCAGTCACAATTATAAACGAATTACCGTAATTATTCATTGCCCTGAGCAACTACTCTTGTTACAGCGGAGACTGCGTGAAGCAGACAATCGCAACGATTTTGAGAGTGAGGTTTATTAGTAATTGTTCAATACCCAAATCATAAAACTCCGTTCCTTCCATTCCTTAAGACGGGGTGTGTAAATAGCCAGTTAATTCAACAAACATCACTGACCACACGAGTTGAAATAGATTCATGGTTTTCATATGTCGCCAGTGTCGTCAAACATTGTTAGTGATTATTCAAGGAGAAAAAAACAAATAGGATTTTTTTCATGCGAATCACCGGCGATGGTCTTCGACGATGCCGCGGCAACACAGAAGATCTAGGTTTACAATCTGGACGTCCTCATTCATCGTAAATCTAGTTCTCAGTCGCGTAGGCGATATGATCACCTTTTGTTCGCGTTGTTGGAAGAAAATATATGGACAATTAATGCCATGATTCTCCTCATAGGTTACGATAGCCAACGAATTTCAAACAAGGCTAAAGTATCCTATTGAAATATATTATAGCACGCGAGATTTATATTAGTAAAATGTTCCTGTGAGATTGTATTGTAAGTCCAGTCACATGCTAAAAGTTGCCAATACAAAACTGTTGCATTTATCATTTTTAAAATCTCGTTAGAACCAAGCCAACTATACAACAAAAGGACCTACCTGCAAAAATGAATACACCCACCAGAACGTTTAGCATGCTTCCTTTCATAAATTATAAACAAAAAGAAGACTGCCTTGCTCATGGGAAACTGAACTAATCCAGGCAGCTCAGGTTTTTCGGTTTAAGTACGTGTGAAATGACATGATTGACCTTATTGTATATTGAACTGCACTCATTGGTTTTGATAATACGATTATAAATACCTGCTAGTTAATACTATTTTTGTTTTATCTTATACCCAGAATTCCTTGCAAAACTGTGATGCAAAGGAGAAACAATTAACGTAGTTGTTATAATTATTTTTTATTCTTGACGTAGACTGACAAAATTAATACTAATGTTTACAGGGCTGGTCTACATTGACAAATTTTTTAACCCGCTATATATGATAACAACACGTGTAAAAATATCCAGCAGGATAATCAGCTCCATATTTGGGGGCGGTCACATTCCCAATTCTTGTATTTGAGTTCTCAGATTAAAATAGATTTCAAAAGAAATTAATTGTTGACCACCGCCCTCCCCCCCCCCCCCCCCTAAGTAGAAGTTATGTAATTAGAAGTTGGAAACAAGGGGAAATTGTCTTTAAAGGGGTGTTAATATACATGGAAAAAAGCCAGTCAGGTTGAAGATTCTTCGCCTTTGCATGCATGTAATCTACAGGTATTAAGATATTTGGTGTGGTTTATGCATGAAACTTTGGTGGCGTTGCGCCAGAAGACGACTTACGCAAGAAGATGATTATTTATTGTATAGATTACATGGCAAAAATTTAATTAGATAAATTTTACTATACCATTTACGCGTTATTATTTATTATTAATATTATTAATTAAACCATAAGGAATAACTTCCGAAATGGTTTTTCGTAATCTATATACAGGTGTGTGTACCACAGAATACCACACAATTTTCTATTATTCATATTTTATGTCACAAGTATATATCATGGACTATTATTGGTTTTTTGGAAAGGTTTTCCCTGTAGTTTTTCTTCCTGTGGGGTGTTGTGGTTAGATTTAGCATATTCTAGTATTTTTGAAGCCTGACATTGTTTGGATAAAATCCTAATGTACTACAGAATACCAGTGTGGCAATAAATAAGTAACGGTTTATCAAATTGAACCAGGATTTGGTCTTTGATGCTGTATGGTAATACTGTATAGATATTGCTATCTAATTTAGTGGAAGATTAATACTAAAGTCACTACATAATATATATTGGTATATATTACAATATATCAGGTTTATCAATAATGTTGAAACATCGTGTTCTTTCATAGCAAATTTGATTGCTCCCTGTTATTCTTGAAAGGCAGGAATGTTTTATTGCTTAGTACAAATGTCTATGAACATAATTTATGTTGGTTTGCAAACTTATTTTCAAACGTCCTGATTTTACGAGCATTTAGCAAAAAAGAGGTATCAAAAACAACGGATTATATTTAAACTTTATCCTCGTGACTTTTAAGAATTTTTATTAAAATATTCATTTTTCTTATTTATGTGTCAATTAACACCAAAATTAATATATATTTACGAGAATAAAGTATTTTGCACGTTTCTTCCAAATTTTATACTGAAAATAAATACTGGTATTCTGTGGTACCGAGGTATTTTGTGGTACATATACCTGTAAAGGAATGTTAGAAATCAAATCAAATCGAAGGGTCTTCGATTTTCACTTTATCATTTCACTCTTAGTGAAAGAACTGGTATACCATTAAAATTTAATCATTTAAATTTGAGTCTTGTTTATTAATCCATATCTTGAGTTTTCAAGATGTTTTCTTTTTGCGGGCTATGTTTTTTACTTTATGAACTTGCATACATTTTACGCAATTATATTAAAATAAGATCTTAACATTTAAATATATTAACGAAAATCACGGCCCTAGCTGTTAACATTGACGAGAGTCCAGTAATTGTTACATTTTGACCCGCTCAGGATACTGATGCAGCATCCTCATTTTACACCTAGTGCTTTCCTTACGCGTGCGCACAAGGGGCTTGCCACCAACCTGTCCTAACAAGCTTTGTGAGTGGTTGATTACAACGTTGAAAGACAATAAATAATAGAAATTGGTTTTCTAAAGACGAATCACAACAAAGATGACTTTTGTTTCCAAAGGTCAATCACAAAGCCTGCATGCAGGATCAGTTAGGTTGGTATTTACCCACGCATATATGTATTCCATCTTGTTTGATTGTCAGATGTTGATCATCCTCGTCTCACTGTTCGCATTTCCTGTCTCATGAGAGAAACTACTTTTTAGCATACAATACGTCAAGCGTATCATATGCCAATCCATATGCAACTAGTCAAACCAACGCGCAGTCTGCGACAGCATTCCAAGCAGCATACAAGATGGAAGGATACAGAGTAATTTGTTTAGTCGTTTTTTATGCAGTCTTCATCCATTGGTAAATAAACTTGTTTTATCAGTGTGACGATATAAATCAGATGTACAGGAAACCTACTCACTTGCGTTAATGTATTTCCCAGCACCATGGGTTATGCTACACTATGGGCACGAATGATGACCTTAAAGTGCTAATGACACGAACTTTTCGATTTCGAGATTTTTACTCGTTTTGATAGAGATTATTGCGCTGATTTCAAATCTGAAGACCGTTTTTAAAAACACCTCGTAGTTTTTTTTCTACAGATTTTCAAAGTCACGAAATTTGACACTTTGCATGCGAAAATTGAAGTCGAGCTGTGACGTCATAACCATGACACAGTTCTTTGTCCCATGTGTTTTGTTATGACAATATGGCAACACTTCGCGGATAAAAAATGTAGATCTTGTGTTGCTGGCGGCCCAGGTCGTGTGAGAATCGTGAATAGACATTATACACGAGGTATATCTTTGCACGGTTTCCCTTCGGATGAAAAAGACCGCAAACGAAGGCGGCAGAGGAACAGATTCGTGATTAAAGCACTGACCGAATTTCGTATTATCTGCGCCTTTGTATTGACATGTTCTACGCACTTTGAAGAGACGAAGAATCTTGGAATCTCTGCTGCTGTAGGTTTGACAAGAAAGCTTGTAGCTGATGTTATTCCGTCAATCGATGTAACGCTAGGCTGCTAGCGCACAGCTGAATTTATATCCTCGCGCGATCGAAGACAGGTAAACAACTACTGCTGCTCATTATTTATCATTATCATATTTATTCATGTATGTTTCATACCCTCTAAACGTATTTGCATGAAACGCGTGAAACCACCTATGTTGTGAATATCTTGGCAATAGGCAATGTTTTTTTTTCTAATGCGCGTTATTAATGTCTTACACTTTACAGATTCTAGAGCCAAAATGAATGTTTTATGCGAGCAATATTTTGGCTCTATTTAAGCAATTTGCTTGGCTTGAGTAGTCATTTACCAGTTTTATTTAAGTTGAGATTTGGTTGGAATAGTACACAAGAAAACTAAAGAAATATTACTAGCTATATTGGTTAATTGTACAATTTATTATTCAATTAAAACTCGAAATATTATTCTATTTAGGACAAGAGCAAGTACAGCAACAACAGGCTCGCTTAGTTTCTACACAAGCTTCTGCATCACAGCAACCAGAAGGCAGCCAAAATGCACAAAATTTCCCTCCCGTTGTAAGATGTCTACACCTCAGTGACCGACTATATAGAGTTTTCTTATAATCTTATGACATATCTTTTGTCCAGTAACAATGCTATAACAATTAAATAAAAAATTATCTATTGATGGTCAGTTGGTCTGCATGTTATCTATAGTAACTTAACGCAGATTATTTTACCATTATGTCTGGTAAATTACTTAGAATCCTTAGAATTAATCCTATGCTAGCCCTAATCTTGTCTTGTAGTACCTACCACCTATTTATGTTGTGCAGAATATGATATGATTTGTTGAAGATAATGTGGAGGTTGAGTCTGATGCTAAACAAATAAATGATGTACAAATTTTGCACATAGCTCTTTGTTAATATGTTAAAATATATTAGCCCTGATATGTGACAGTTTGTATTCTCATGAGCTTGTATTGACATTTGTTTCTCATAGTATGGTAGATACAAGCTGTTAATGGTCCTGTATTGCCCCATGCTATTATTCCGCACACCACATGATGAGCCATCTAAATGCAATTGTTCTCAGTTATCTAATGATAAAAGATATCACACTAAAATGATGTTTAGCTCACTTTTATATTTTTAAAAAATTGGCTTGCCCAATTGGCTTGCTTAACCATTGCTAAAAAAACTCTATGCTTTGTGAGGCAATTTGATTTTGCACCATCACAATACATCAAAGTGACAGCAGGTAACATTTTCTTGCAATTGACATTTGCACCTGAATTCAACAAGACATATTTCCATGATTGTATTTGACAAGTACGGCCAGGTATATATCAAACAAAATACCAGTAAATTGTTTCAGGTGCTGTATGTTATCAAATACAAATTATACAAATGCATAATTAAATGATCAGTACTAGATGTCTTCGTTCGCACACCAAAACATCCAATAAGATACCTGGTATATGTATTATTACAATACAGTTACAGGTGCTATATTTTTGATACAGCAATATGAACTAATATTCCGATATCACTTTCTCTTTTGCGTACTATTAAATGGTAACACATCTTACAGGTCATTTAGCGGATTTCTAACTTCACTTCGTATCTCTAAAGTCAAAGGAGAAGCCCACCAACCATCGTCGTTTTGTTCTACTTCGACATCGCGAGGTCGAGCAGGAGGTTCGCTCTCACAGCGCCGTAATCCGAGTCTTTATCGTTTCCTTCGCTTCCTGGACTATTTGCGTTTAAACTATCAGAAGATGTTTTTCTATAATCAGCCATTTCTCGTGTTTAAGAATCAAAAATCAGCTTAATGTAAGCCTGAGCACTCGTGTACACATAGTGTAAACAAAGCACAGCCTGGCTTGTGTCATGGTTATGACGTCACAAGACAATTTACATTTTTCGCATCTACTACCCATCTTCAAACGTAAAATTAATCAACTTCTACTTTGAATTAGAAGATAAATATGGTATCAAAATGATCAGAAAAGATTGAATTTTCATATTTTGAAAAAATATCAACATCGAAAATTTCGTGTCATTACCACTTTAAGGCCTGTTTTATACGTCGCATTTAAGTCGCGTTCAATGCTATTCAAACAAGGCGCTTGCTTAGCGCGTTTACTACAGGGTGTATCATTAAAAACGGAGCCCATCTTTTGTGTCTAATTATTTCTAAATTAGTGAAGCTTATAGCACAATTTTGGACTTGTTTTAAACCACGTTCTTTTCTCTTTCGAACAAGCCGTAATTCGTATTTTTAATCGTAGTAACGTATGTGCTATGACAAATTTAGTAAAAGCTATCGATTTGAGATGCCCTCCAATTATGCAAATTCACTATGTCTTTCATGGTTGCCAGTTAAATTTTTAATTTTTTCGCTTATTACATAAATGGTATTTCTGTTAAACTTAATAAAGCTTGTCATAAAGCTTTACAGAAGATAACGGACCGTTTACTTAACAAAAACCTTAGATTTATGCCAAAATAATGATCGAAATTAGCGTTTTGTTTATCCGCGCGTGCACAATTTTGTCGAAATTGCATAATGTCAATATTCATGTCGATACAAGCTTGAACTATCCGTTCGTAGTGCACTTTAACGGTCCGTTATCTTCTGTAAAGCTTTATAACAAGTTTTAAGTTTAACAGAAATACCATTTATGTGATAAGCGAAAAAGTTAAAAATTTAAGTGGCAACCATGAAAGACATGGTGAATTTGCATAATTGGAGGGCATCTCAAATTGATAGCTTTTACTAAATTTGCCATAGCACATACGTTACTGGAAGTAAAAATACGAATTACGGCTTGTTCGAACGAGAAAAGAACGTGGTTTAAAACAAGTCCAAAATTGTGCTATAAGCTTCAGCAATTTAGAAATAATTAGACGCAAAAGATGGGCTCCGTTTTTTTTTATACACCCTGAAGAGCTAAAGCACTCAACCGCGCTCTACTTGCGATGCGGCATGTTTACATATATCAAAAATTAACTAATAAGGAACAATCTTTACACGAAGTATGAGTACACAAATACATCCATTGAGCCAACATTGGGCTAGCTAGGCTGGCTAGTGCGCAACTAGTAGCGCCAATATATTCATATATAAATCCGCCGGCGTTAATTTTTTACAGAGTCTGACTTGGGTCTCAATCACGCTGTCGATATTTAGAAATACGTTTGCCAGCAATGCAAAACATATTGCATATCTAGTCTAGGACCTGTATATGAGTTTGTAGGCACTTCATTTAGGAGAGATAATCTCAACTTTAAAAATAGTTGGGATTATCTGACCTAAATGAAGTGCGTACAAACTCATATACAAGTCCTAGACTAATCGTATTGAGCTCATTCACATCAACATTTCGACCCTGAGGCCATTTTCAGTACATAATTAAGGGATGTGTGAATTTATATTACGGTCGCATTATTATATATTAGCACTGATGAAGATCCGAGCTTACAGATCGAAAGCTCTGCGATAGTAAACTTACGTGATGTTTCCACAAAATTACATTTTAATTTATTAGAACTTATTGTTAGAAACTCAGTGCATTAAATGTGGCTGGATACATTAAGTCATTTTAACACAGAAAATAAAAGATGGCAAATGGATTTCTTACACATCATATAGTTGTAGCCATGATTTAACTGACGGTCTTGAAATATTCGCTCATTTGCAAAGTATGATTCTTACAGGATGTATAAAAAAGACTAAACAAATAATATCTACAAGGATATATGAATATATGTCTTTTACAACGGATTGAAAATGGCTTGTGCATCAAATTTGAGTGTTTATGAACTACTGTAGGTAATTTTGGTTTGGGTCCAAATTCAAGGTTTACTTGAGTTAGTCAGCTCTTAAAGCCAGTGTTAGACGTTTGTGTCTTGTTCATTAGGAATTTTGGTCGCTAGAGTTAGCTGTTGCCGGAAGAACGTAATTCATGTCTCGCTTCGACTTGCTAGAGTTTGTTTTAGCTAATAAGTACATGTCTTCGTGAATATCGATGTTGTGCCCTTACCACTGCCATGAACTTTAGTAAACCGCTGACCAAAATTGAAAAAAACGAGACATGGCCTTATAACTTTGGTTATAGTAAAAAAACCGATGAACAAATGTACAGAAATTACATTCTGCATCATACAAATTCCACTCTTCAACTCCCCCGGGTTTTGAAAATGTAAATTTAGAATTGTTTCATTTATTCTACATTGTAAGAACCGAAATGATCTACAGCTTATTCGAAGTTGTCCTGGGCCTGAACTGTAAACCATAAACGCGCAAGGGATGACGGATTTTTCACGTCTATTATAACTGGGAATTATTTCTTTAAAACAGCATCGAGGACACAAAGGGAACTTACAACGGCACATTTACCTGCTACAAAGCAATTCTATAGTATCTGCAGGGTCTAATCAATCATCCCTTGCGCACTCATAGTTTTCACAGTTTACGCTTTTGAAAAGACAACTTTGTCTTTTAGCCGCTTTGCGACGTTTAAGAGCAATACCAAATTTGTTGGTTATGATTTTATGCACCCTGTATGGCTGATACAATCGTTAACTGGAGCCGTTGAATACACATGCTTATATCGCAATCATACCATCATTAATAATCATTGCTATGTTCAAAGATTAATAATTACGAATTGCAAGTGGGAACAAATTAGTTTAAACAATATGCATGTATGTTATGGCAAGTTTTCATCAAGTTTTCTGGCAAAGCAAACTTGCTTTCCGCCCGCTGTCTCCTTATCATATTGTACAATACCAGACGTTATGATAAGATTATCTAAAACCAGATAATCGTCATACGTTTCATGCCACCAAGCACCGACAGTTGTGGTTCCGCTGCCACGGTAAGCCCCCTTTGTATTTTCTTCGCACCAATGCTCCTCATTGCCATTAATGCAAATACATCTGAAGTACAAAATATTATTATCATCAATTTTTAGGTAAAAATTTTTAATTGCTACAATTATTTTTCAAGCCCTCCGCTAATTTTTTGTAGTGAACATGACATTATAATTAACATCAACAGAAATATTGAACTTTTAAAAACATTCAAGTTTTTATACCGGTATTAGTTTAGGAACTAACACATCAGGTTCGTTCATATATTCGGCTACCAAGATGCCTTAATATATTTAGGATCAATAATATTGAGAAATTAAATTAAAAATGTTTTATTCTTTCAATAGAGATCATTTGGAAATTTGTTAGAGAGATTATTTATTTATTTAGCTCATTAGAATTATTATTATGCTCTGTATACCAATATTAATAAAAGAATGTAATATATCATAGTCTAATACGTCAAATTGAAATCCTTTTCCAGCAGACAACTTTCAGAAATAAAAGAAAAAAACATACCCCGAATAATAATGGCAACTTGTGAACTCATATCTTGAGTTTTTGAATAAAACAAGACACAAAATTATAATGGTTAAGTTTACAAGATGTCATTATTATTCGGAGTATGCTTTTTTGGTACGTCGAATTAAGCCATTCATATATACGGCCGATTAGTATAGCTATGTTGTATACAATAAGCCACATTATTTATAATGACCACATAATTTAAAATCATAGAACAAAGATGACGTGGCTGAGATCTGTTGTTTTCATCATTTGCTCATAAGAGCACATCAACGGAACTTTCTTCCAAGACTTCCTTCTTATTATTTAAATATTTAGAAATTTTTACAGTAGAGAAATCAAATCGTTATTATATATGACTTAATAGTGCTTTGACTCAATTATTCAACCAACAGGGACCGCGGAGCGGTTTTTTATTGGTGGGGCTAATCGAGCACCGAAGGTGCGAGATATCTAGAGAGGAAATTTTTTAAATCAAGATCCCTGAGATGCCTGGAAAGAGTTCTAATTTCAACAATCATCATGAAGTGGCATATAGTTTTTGCCTCGATTCTTATATTTTTAATGCAAACATATGTATGGAACAAAAATTATTGGTGGGGCTTTGGCCCAGCTAGCCACCCCTCTCCGCGGTCTCTGACCAAAAATGTGCAAGTATCGTGAATGTGATAATGTTGTAGCCAATTTAATAACTGGTCTCGTGTTTTTAACCATTAGTACCAAGTTCTTGCCATCCCCTTACGTCAATTAGCGCGACATACTCCACAATCTGTCTGCAGAGGTAAGAGGTGTCGAAAGTCTATCACAGAAAGAAAATGCTATAATAATGCATGTATACGTTGTGAAATTATTATAGGTAATCAAACATAATTGAGTGCAATTGATGCTTCACATTACCACTGATTTTTGAAAAATGTTTGAAAATGATTCGTCCAAACTTATCAGTAATCACGCGCCGTGCACCCAATTTCTGGCCGATATGATTCAGCGAATTCTACACCATTGCATAAGCAATCTAATCTCTGTCCTATTCCTTAATTATAGTTGCATATTTGCATCTACATACGTCAGAAGGAGAAAATATTCGATACTTATAGGACAAGAGTGAACCAGGCTTAAACGTATGGCTTAAACCGCGTCTTTAACAGACAAAAACGAAGCGATATGAATGGACTGCTTGTTTTGACAGTATTTATATAGTGATCATCACCGCCAGAATAAAAAACAAGTAACAGCACTGCTAACAACCGATCGTAAAAATAAAACTCGCATCCTCATGAATTGTCAACATCATCCTGTACGTCACGCAAAGCACTAATTATAGTCGTAAAAATACTACGCTCCACAAATACCTCTTCTCGTTTCCTGGTAGGTCCTTTTCTGATGTCCATGTGATATGATACCACGTGTCTGCCTCTATTTTTCCATGTTTCATATCGTTGCTGTAATACCCATGAATAACTTTCTAAGAATAAGAAAAGAAAGTATGTAAAACTAAATATATTTTTCTCATCACTAAATACGGCAATGCTCTTTAACCATGAGGCATTATCTGCACTTTCAGTAATTTTGAAGAGTTTTGTAACGCTAAAGCCCATGCAGTAGCGCCAAGTAGGGATCTTCATACGTTTTTGCTTTGGAACAAAATCAAGGATTCATTGCCAACCAGTTCAGAGAAAAACATCGAGTACTACAATAAAAGCATCTTGCGAAGTCTGGATTAACACCGTTTGGTACGCATTTTAATTAAATGTTAGCAAGAATCTGCATAGAAATTTATATATAAATGTAGAGGTTCCTGTGGTTTATAATCGCACCTTTACCATAAGGTAGATCGAATTACGGATGAGCTGATATATGAATCCATAAGGTCTGAGGTATTTTCTACATTTAAATTGTATTTGCTAAATTTTTAGCTGCTTTTATCGTTTTAATAAGGTTTTTACAGCACAAATCAACTACTTGCGATGTTTAGATATAAGGCCAAATCTAAATATCCCAATCAAAGGAATCGAACCCAAGATATTTCGCTTAGCGGACAAGCGCTCTGAGCCAACTGATATAATGAGATACGTGCTATCTCAGCAATGTATGTACGCATACAACGCGCAATATGTAATCTAACTTATAAATAATAACGTATTGCCCAAGTCAGTAATCATGATAGTATGTATGTATACAGAAGCTTGTTGTCCTCGATCGTGTAGAATATAATTGCTTCGTTCAAAAGAAGTCAAATTTTGCGACAATTTTGTACTTTTTGTGCCGCTGTCTTATCTTTTACCCTCATTGGAACTGATAGACGCCGTTGCAGAAGGCATGTACAGCAGATTTGAAAAGTTTCCACGTAAGATGTGCGAGTTGCTTCTCTCTCGCGTTTTGGGACTGAATCATGTACTGTCGGTGTTGATAACTTGTAGAAGACGGGTGCTAACAAAAACGGTTCTTCTTTAACAGATTTAAAATATTTTTACCTTGTCCTTAACAACAATACCCAAATGAAGCCCTTGGTGTCCTGACGTGGTTCCATGGCCCAAAACCCTGACAAACTTCTCGCCAATATTTTTATATTTCAGTAAAGCCATAACTGACCAGTTGCTGTTTCTCCAAAAATCATCTGAGATGCCTGATATATTCAAACGGGCTGACCCGTTAAAAAACGCGGCTTGTCGCATCACGGCATCTTGGTATGACAGTGTTGAATTAACAGGCGAAATATCTAAATATTTTCACAGTAAAGTATACTTTTTAAAAACCTTTTGGAGATATACTGAGCGATCACAAAAACTTTATTACCTGCTGTAACATTGACACTCGCTGGAGAAACCACGCTTGGAGCAAATTTTTTGTTAAAGTCGAACATTACGCCAAAGTCTGCATTACGAAACATTTGGTAGTTTGTCTCAGGAACATTTAATTTGTTGCAGCCAGTCGGCGCCTCGAAGGAAAGATATCGCCAACCACGAGGTGTGCATAGTTGCACTTTAGTAGAGAAATATCGCAGTATGCCAAAATTCGAGCTATTACATCTGTTTGTTGTGGAGAAATAGAAACTTAGTTAATTTCGTGCATGAAGACTAAATTAATTTTAAATCGCTTTTCAACTTTTAGAAGTGCTTCAAGGCACAGTGCTTCTTTTAAGATAGGTTGTTCCATTGTACTTATTTCCTTCTACTAAAATCTAAATTATGGAACCCCAGGGAGTGAAAATAATTTAAAGACCCCCCGGATAAAAATTTAAACCTTTCGAGCTTTTATTATATTAATGAAGCCTTTCACAGTTTTTTATATCTTGCTTGATTATTCAGCAGGGCCACAACTACAGGCAGAGCTGGGGCTAATTTCATGTTTTCGAGTGTCCGACGGATTTCTTTTGAAATCAATCCTAATAAAAACTCATTTCAAACGAAATTCGTCGGAAGAATAAGAAGACGTGAATATTCACCCTTCCCTAATTCACGCTGTAGTTTCGGCCTTATTCTTAAGTTATTTTTGCTCAAACACATGGGGCTGTCCCCAATCTTGGATTGGATTATCACTCCACCTGCCGTAGGGCGAAGCGGAGTTTTAAATTCGCCCCGTTTCTGTTTTTTTTTCTTTTTATTATTTTCTTAATTTTTTTCGGTGTTGCAAGTTGGCGCAGCGCTCATGGGTGATACCGCTGGGCACAAACCGCGTGAGCCGACCTAAACACGGCGTTTAAACTCAACTTCTAGCGGAATATGTCAACAAAACACGCATTTTAACATGTACGCCAGAACATATAAACCGCAAGAAGGTTTTACGTGCAAAGATTCTCATGTAAAATGTTTTAAAACGACAAATTCCACCGCGAAACTTTACCGAGGAGCGATGTATCGCGGTGAAATTTTGAGAGCGTGTTTCCGTCATTTTCTCTTGTGTTTCCACTTTTAAGAAATTTGGAAATTTCTACACAAGAATCAAACGCAAATTCTACTAAAATATCTATACACAAAAAAACAATTTTTAACATGTAATAGTGAACAAAAAGGGACAGGAAGGTTCTTTATCAAAACATTGCTCAGAAATGTTTTAAAAAGGCAAATTTTGATAGACTCCATCATTCCATGATCATGCAAGGAGTGAGTCTAGGAAATGTGTTCCTAATTCTCATCACGAAGTATTCGTTGTGATTTTTTTCCTTGGTTTTCTATTTCTACCTATGTTGAGATGCTGATATTTCGTGCAAAAGGATTTATTTGCTTGTGGGATCTCATACAATTATAAAAGGTAAGAGACATTTTACATTCCAATTCCAGAAATACATATGTTAGTCTAAAGTTGTCAATAAATTATATCGTGGAGACTTCAGGCAGTGTGCTACAGAATTGATTTAAATGATGCTATCAGGTTAATATATTTATGTATTGTATACACTTTTAGTAAAATTTTCTATACTTGCAACTACTCAAGAATAAAACAGCCATATGTTGGTGGTATTATGACAAAAGAATCTTGTTTAATATATGTACTATGAAAGTCTTTAATTTAAATTAAATTCTATAAAATGCAATCTTACTAGGACTTTAGCCAGAGTGCCTGGCAAGTCACTCAAACATTGATTTTTGGTTATCTTAGTGATTACAAAAGATATGCTAGCAATGTCTTAAAATGCCTTGGAAGGTACCCAAAAAATAACTGATTTAAAAAGGAATTCGTTGGACAGAACTGAAATAAGTGAATATACCACCACCAATGAACGCTCTAGTTACAGCCCTGCCTGGCCTTGTGCCCATTTTCGTTTTGGCAGGCGGAGTGAACGCCTTAGCAGGCG
This sequence comes from Muricea muricata, assembly GCA_963855995.1. Classification (NCBI taxonomy): domain Eukaryota; kingdom Metazoa; phylum Cnidaria; class Anthozoa; order Malacalcyonacea; family Plexauridae; genus Muricea; species Muricea muricata. The sequence continues at coordinate 5,085,089 of OY979728.1, read as the reverse complement.
TCTTGTTAATTAACGATGCGCATATGTTACGTTAGAAGTAGATTCACGATCTACTGGTATGCTCGATGTTTTACAACTTTCGCTTGACGCTCGCCTATGTTTCAATAATTTACGCTAGGTTAAGATTTTCCAGCACACTGTATAGTTTAGACTTGTTAGAAATCTCTACTTACTGTAGCGACTCGTTCCCCCTGAAATACGCTGTATATCCCGCATCCCCTTTATTTCCTTTTACTCCAGGAATACCCTGCGCCCCATTTTCACCTTTTTCTCCAACAGTTCCATTTCCCCCTGGCATCCCAGGAAGTCCTAAAGGTCCAGGATCACCCTGTAGCCCTCGTGGACCAGGATCACCCGAGTTACCCTTTGGACCAGGAACACCATCAGCTCCATTTTGTCCAGGTGGTCCTGGTTCTCCTTTCACTCCACGTGTTCCGATGGTTCCATTAGTTCCAGGACGACCTTGGTCCCCCTGTTCTCCTTTCTGTAAAACATAGTAGACTAACGATAACTGCTTCTGCTGGCCTGTTATCAAATTCTTACCAATCTGGGCCAGGTTGTACGAAATGTGAATATGCTAAAATTTGGCATTTTCGAGTTAATTTTTATCTATTGCTGGTGTTGTTGCTTTTTTTCTTTTTGCGACAGTTGTAAGGATTACTTTCCAGTAGATAGCGCTGAATACCTCTTCTTCAGAAATTTGGGACATTTTACGCCTACGTTTTTGACCAGTGGTTGCCCCGACCGAAAATATTATATTCCCAACAGATAGTAATGATTGGGTTAACTGATTAGCACGACTTTCGCTTGCGACATGGTTATTTCGCATGCGAGAACTAAGTTGAGGCTGTAATACTCTGAAAAAATAAACATTCTTGTATAATTAATTATTTATTTATTTATTAATTAGTAATTCTCTTTGTCTTTGTTTATATTGACCTTTTGTTTTCTTGGCAATACTAATGAGCGTTTGGTTTGATATTTATTTACGAGTACAACTCTCATTTGACTATGGCGACATCGGTGCCACGAACTTTGAGAGGTTGTTGAAACCGACTCTCCGAGAACATATGTAGGCTTTAATGAATTGGAAAGCTTGCACCTCACAGAAAACGTTGTGTTAATCGCATCATGTTACGCATGTCGCACCAAGTCGAATTATTTTTGGAACGGATTCTGGTATGAAGATAAGTTAAGTACACGCGAGAAAATAATGATCGCGGGCCGGAGCCATATACAACGACTGGTAAGCGTTAAGTTTTATGGCTTAAATGTAGCTTTGCATATAAAATGCACAAATCGATCTGCTATGGAGAAAAAATTGTCAATTATACCTGAAAATTTCTTGTCATCTTCTGCATTGTTCACAAGTACATTAGCTATTATAGGAAATTATGCCGCCAATATTGAGACAACTCACACACGCAGCATAGATATTAGAAAGGGGGATGGATTGGCAACGCTATTCAATACTATACACGATCTTTGGTTCAGTTATTATTTTGAATAAATCGGAAACAAACATTGCACAACTCGCTATGGTGATTATGTGCATGAACGAAATTGAGTTCATGAGCATAATTACCATACAAGTTGGGCAATGTTTGCTTCCGGTGTGCTCAACTGGGGATAAAATATAGATAACAAAAGAGTTGCCAATCCATTCCTTTTTCTAATATCTATGCACACAGCAAGCGAATAAATGACAATTTATTACAACAATAAACTATGGCGCAAGTCTTTCTGAATATCTCTTAGAATATCTCTGAGTATTCCTCTGTATGCGCATATGGGTAAGAAACGAGAGAGTATCATGTCAGGTCGAAAATCACTGGTTTAGAATGACCCAGCTTTAATCAGCATCCTGACAAAATCTTACATGCTCGGACCATACGAGGTAGACTGTGTGTTGTGCTAAATAGGTAGACTGTGTGTTGTGCTAAATAGGCAGACTGTTAAATGAATAGCGTTTAGAATTGTACTTACATCGCCCTTTAGCCCAGGTTCTCCTCTATCCCCAATGCGTCCTTTTGCTCCAGAAGTTCCGTTAGTACCAGGGGATCCTCTGTTGCCTTTCTCGCCTTTAGGACCAGTAGAATTAATGAAATTCTGTTAGAGAAACAAAAAATAATAAAACGAATAAATTTCGTAAGAAGTATATGCTGAGTTGCTTCGGCAAAAAACTCTTTTAGTCAAAATCCGGAATTTCAGTGATTATGGCATGAACCAGCCATGACCTTTATAAATGATGGAAAAATTCATTTAAATAATAGAATTCTTTTTGTTCTCAGCAGTCTGTTATACGCTGCACTGAACACTAGGCGTGTTGACATTTGTTTTCTCGAATTAGTATAATAATTTACTTTCGCCCTATTTATAATTACCAGTTCTTGTCCAGCGACAATCACTTTCCCTTTTGGACTTGGATGTTCAAAAACAATGCTACCATTGTCTCCAGAACGAATGTGAACACTGCCATCTTTAGTGAAGATTTTTGGATCATTTTTCCCTCCTGAAAAAAAGAAAGTGTTTATATGCCTTGCAGCTGCTCCATCCTTTTGATCAAATTATCATCGCACAGCTTAAATTCTAGTTAATATTCAGTAGACATCGTTTACTGAGGAAATTATTGAAAGGGATGAGGCAATATATTTTTTTGCTTTGTCTGATAAGAACCTTAGTTCGAAGTAATTGTAATATTTGATCTGTTGTTAAATATAACAAAACTTTTATAGTTTTTCAACAGTCTGGCAACTTTATCTCTTTAAAGCTCATAAAAGCTGTCAGTCGTACTGCTCTACTGATGTTTTGAGTATTGACATTTTGACCGCATTCAGGTCATGAAGTGAATGTTGACATCAGTCAACCGATCAAGTAAAAACTTTATTTATGCGTTGCAAAATTACTCTCCGAAACGTCACATCTTGACGCTGGTTCATCTTCATACATTTTGGTCTTTAATATCATTAAAAGGCACTAATTGCCCTAATCAATGCAAAATTGTGTCTCTAGTATTTAGCTAATACAGGATGTACGTCCATTTTTAGTGATGAGTGAAAATTGCTGTAAACGTACATTAAATTGTGCATGTTCTAGTTCACGCTGCTTCGCGCCTTTGCAGTTGCTACACATGAGTACCATCCATTGAACTGTTGTAATACAATGTGACTCGGTACAAAAGCTCAGTTAATAGGTGAAGCCAAGTTAGTTTTTCTTAGTGTTGAGACGAAATACTGAACGCCAAAGATCGGACCGCATATCAAATTGAAGCTATTAAAAAGCTAGATTTAATATAAAAAATTCAGAACTTTATACAAAAAAGAAATGCCTAAAACATACGAAAAACCCCTGCAATTTTGAAAACTACGGCAAAGTTTAAGTTGCTCTTCTTTTGCTTGAAGTCTCAAAATTTTTACATCAAATACAACTTTTTGATAGCTTTAATATTTGTTTTCAACTGGAAACACAGAAAAACGGCGGAATCAAACTGGCGTCAATTTTTGCCCCTGACTAATCGTTCCAGTTTACTCATAGTTCAATGGTATTATCAAACCCGAATAAGCGGGGAATTTTGATTAGTGACCAGTCTAATGCCCTGAACCTACTGAGCCTAGAGGTAGCAGGTCTGATATGGTCGTACTCTGTGTAGAAATGCACGTTAACTTGATTGAAAAAATTCATGGAATTCCTATTTGCCTGCTATGTTGCAGGAAAAACCTGATAATCTCCAAATGCAATTTAGGGCGATTTAACGAAAACGTCCGGCAACGAAACCACCGAGACGATGGAATGAAAATAACTTGTTATGTCTATTTATATGTGTTTGCCTCGCTCCTCTAAAAACCGAATCAAAGTATATACGTTGATAGTTATATACTTTGATAGATTTTTTATAGTTTGATAGAGCCTTAGAGGTTTTCTAAAAGAACGAGGCAAGTTCATGTCCGTGTATCCGTGTTTATTATATAGACTGCCATCGAATATTAAGTATTCTGTAATCTGATTGGCTCGCTACTAATAGGATATTAGCTCTTATTATATAGACTGCTATCGGATATTAAGTATTCTGTTATCTGATTGGCTCGCTACTAGTAGGATATTAGCTCATATCCTACTAGTAGAGAAAACAAAATAACGGCCGAAAGTTTTTCTATCGCAAAAAATCTTGTTTTGAGCATTTTCGAAGCCTTTCCTAGCATACGTAGAACACATAAACTTAGAAAAGTTTTTGAAGGTTAGTACTTGATTTAAATGTTGCCTAAACAAGTATAAAATACAGTTTTTTACGAATTAATACTGAATAAGTCTCCCGAAAGCTGGAAAGATACGATTATAATTGTTTTGAATTGCTATAATAACAGGGAAATAGATCAAACTAACTATCACCTCCGAAATACTGCTACAGACCTAACACTACCTAAGCCAAAGCAAGAATTTTTGAAAAAGTCTTTCAAATATAGTGGCGCAGTGCTCTGGAATCAACTCTCTATAGAAGGGAAATTAGCAGAATCACTGCATTCATTTAAATCAATTGTTGAACGATGACATGTCCAGTTTATTTGTTTGTTCTATATATATATAATTTGTTGTCCTATATATTTAATCTGTGTGTTTTTGTAATTAGTTCATGTTCTCTTTTTAATGATTCTTACATCCAACACGCCCCAATTAGGAAACCAGCTTTAAGTTGATGGGTCTAGCGTGTTATTTTGACTTTAAATAAAGTATTACCTACCCACCTAACAAAAACTGTGCTCAATTTTGAGGTCAACAAGCGTTTGTTTCGCCCAAAACATTTATATCTTTTAAAATTTGTTTGAAACATAATTTTAAATAACGATGTATCAGCGGAAGTTCCTTACATTGCTAAACTGACTAATAAGTATATATCTTATTAAAATATAACTACACTGGGAAGCTTTTTGGTAGCAGTTGTTGTCTACATAATAAAACAGCTATTGTACTGACTCTCGTCGTATATGAGCGATAGCCAACTCCGTGCTACGCACTTCGTCGGCTATCAGCTCATATTCGACTCGAGTTCGTAGAATAATTGTTAAATATCCTACTAGTAGAGAAAACAATATGGCGGTCGAAAGTTTTTCGATCACAAAAAAATCTTGTTTTGAGCATTTTGGCAGCCTTTCTTGGCCATACGTAGTTGTTTGTACGTTCGTTCGTCAAGTTTTTGCTGTCGTTTGAGTTCGACACGGAGCTATATAGGTGAGACCGGCAGAGCTCTCGAAACGAGGAAAAACGAACATGGAAGAAATGTCGAACAATTTAAATCCGGTTCAAACCTAGCAAAACATGCTTGGACTCAGGACTACAAAATCAACTTCGAAGGCAACCTATCGACACAGAAAAACACTGGAGTCTTGGCATGCAGTAACCGCATTAAATTCTGATAACAATGCGCAGCATTTACCTCCTCCGCAGAGGCTTTTGTTATGGGAGAGAGATTTACCAGAACAATATAGATTTTTATTAAATAAGAAATGATGATAGTTTTATATTTCATAAGAACACTAATTTTGCTCGAGATTACGTAGGCGGAACTATTTATTGCATGTCATTGTAATTGTAAACCACTGTCTTACAATAGTTTTATATGTATATTTAGTATCACTTTACCTGTCGAAGACTGCAGACTGGCAGTCGAAAGCTCGTGTTAAAATAAATTTTACGAACAGAGAACGTTTTCTGAAACTTATCATGAATCCTGGTCGCGCATCTAGGGCTCTAGCATTTTCAAAATATATATAAAATCATTACACAAAGCACTATTGCAAATCGTGAGAGGAAACATGCGCCATTTACGTACATTTTTTTTAATTTTGCATGTTTCCGAATTACTCAAACAAGAAAAACTCACTTTTTAAGCGGTCAAGCTTCAAACTTCTCAAAAAGATAGAGTGTGCAACCACATCTTTGACACTCCCGTCCCATGCCTCGTTAATTCTATTTGACCCTAGCCATGACCTCTTGATAGATCTCGTTTTAATGTTATTGATATAAGGTTGGGGTATTTGCTAAAGGAATCCAAAACGAAATTGAAATAATATATATAAAAATGTTGAGTTAGGCTTATAACCATCATTGAAACGACGCACACATCACTACTGCCCCAACTTTGATAAAATGCGACACTCTTACCGAACTTTTGTCGAAGCTTACCGGCTACCGCTCCAAATTCAGTGGTAGTTAATTGTTCGTGACTCATAGCTCATAATTCTTTAATTATGTTCGACCATAGGCTCGACATATGAGAAGTACGCCACATGAAATCGGTTCTACACACGTTACTTCCATCTGTCCTGAAAGCTGCTTTCCACTTCAACTGAATTACAGTTAGTAATTGTACAAGTAGCATTTCATTGTACCCTGCACGCTAATGAAAGTACCAATAGACATTGACAGAAAACATTACGCTACCTTTCGCTAAGATACGTTTTAAGTAAAAAGAGACTCTTATGTTAAATTAAATATATAAGCTGTCTTGAAATTGCCGCGGTAATTCGTGCAAATCACGGCAAGGTAACTGTCTCTTTGATTTCTGTGTTAGGAACTTTACTTGAATATATCTGACAAGCGCAAAAATGAGAAATCAGTACTTAGCCATCCCTTTCGTAGTTTCCTTATGTTCATAGTTTCATTTGTTAGTTTACTATTTCCGGACTCCCGCTTAGTACTGAGCAACAACTGGTTTCTGTTTCGCCAACACATTCATCAAGCTACATATTAACACGCCTACCTCTGGGTTGTTTAAATTCGTACGTTATACGTTCTTCGTATTAATTACTTTCTAACACAAAACACAAAATCCTCGTTCAATCTGTCCAGATGAGCGCACCATTCAAAATAATACTGGTGAGCACTCATAGCAATCGTCACACCACAAAAGACACATTCATCGCCATATGCATCATATTAAAAACTAAAAATACGCTACTTACCAACACCATTTCCTGTTGAAAGAATCACTGAAAACACAAAAAATGTACAATAGCCTACGCCACAATCCATGTCGTTAAGAGATAGTTAAATATTTTATTTTTGTTGGTCTCAACTCTACCAAGTCAACTTGCTCGCACAGTCGACGGTTGTTTAATTAATGCTGCGTGATGTTTCTGTATGGCAAATACTGACCTATACAATTTACCTGGACTAATTTAGCGCTGAGTTTAAAGTAATTCTGTCATACACTCAAAGCACAGAAAGCGCCGGTTATACACTCATGTCTCGTTTACTGTGAATTTTGAACATGAGATCAGTCTTTTCCAGTTCATTTTTCAGGTTCGCTTACCATTTTCGAATTCATCATACATTTTATAGGCGAAAAGAATATTCAATTTTGAATGAGTTTTCAAATGTTAAAAAAATCCCAATATATCGAGCAACCACCTTCAGATTGAGCTACCCCTTTTATTATTTGTGTTGCAATTGTTTGAACCAAGGGGAATGGCCAAGCCCATCCAACGCCATCTGGTAAAAAGAATTAGCAGATCTTTTCACCCTGTCCCTTCTATACACTTTTTTCAATTTCTGATTTTATCCAAGTTTCAACTCATTCCGTCTCCGATCCCGCACTCCGTGCTCAGTACCCCGCTCAGACAGTACTCTTTTAATTGCACGTCAATACTCTTTTAATATCCATACACAACCCAACCTTGTACCCTTATTCAGTCTGCGGCCATCCCTGACTGTATGTATTATTCAATACACAAGAAGGAGCGTTTTGTCATATTTAAAATCTTAAACGCTTGCACATACTCAGAATATTGCGATGGTGCGGTATCCCACCAGGTAGCAGTTAACTTGTTCAAAATATACACCGCCCTGATCCGTCTAATTCTAGAATATAGTTGCGAAGTGTGGAGAAATAATCCAAACCCAATCATATAAATGGAAAGAGGGCAAAAACGAGCATTGCGTAACACTTCCCCGATGAAGCACAAGAGATTGTTAGTCGTGAAAGACTTGATACTAGAGGTTAAAATAGTTTACGCAAAATTATCAAACAAGGATCTCTTAAGGAACGTGTGCTAAAAACTAAAGAAACCGTTCAGCGCTAGTTTGCGCATTGAACGTGTCAATTTCGAAATGAAATGATCGAGTATTACTTACTTGTTGTATACTGTAGTGCGGGTACTAAATATTTTCCCATATCATAGTTTCAGCGACTATAAACTTGCTTTACTTGTGTTTTTATGCGAAAGCAGCTATTTTGTATTTTCGATTTTGAAAACGCGAACACAATTAAACTTGTTAGCAAATTGAGAACATGCATGCAGACTGATAACAACTTGTGCGTTTTGCGCAGGTACTTTAGTGTACACAACCTTGTTCCCAGGACCTTTTGGTCACAATAACTTTATTACACAGTTACATTGCTAGAAGAAAATATTATTGGTACAAAAGCTAAATAATCATTTTGTTGAGCTAAATTAGTAAGTAAGTAATCTTTGTAGCAATTTATAAGCTTCCTCGTAAATTTTAGTTAACTACCACAATTTAAACAAGTTTGAATATTGGTACACCAAATAATTGGCTATCTTAAGGTGGTCTTACACCCAATTTTCAATTTTTCTTAATAAACACCAGGTCAAAGAAAAGTTTATATTATAGTAGGATACATAAATATGATTAAAAAAACCCATTACTGTACATCTGTGTTTCCATGGTTACCACGATAATTACCCCCTATTGAGAAAATAAGCACCCATTTTCAGACTTGATTAAGCTCCAGTGGATGGTCAGAAAACTTTAACTTTTGTTTCACATTGTGACTATAAACGATCTTTAGGAGCCAAACCTAAAAAAATCTTAAGTAATGGCAAGCATCACTGTTTTTTGAAGTTTTTCCTGGAAAATAGCAATTTCTGAAGAAGTAATGTGGTATCAAAGAAGAAATATGGGAATATTTCTGAAACATTTTTCAGGTTTTTTTTTGGTTAATACACCAATCGTCAGGAAAATATAGAGACAATTAAGAAACCACTATGACACACACACAATGTTGTGGGAGAAGGGTTGATGGGGAGAAATGCTTCAATTCTTATATAATTATAAACTGTGGTCAAATTGCCCCCCACAGACTCACAATTATGATTATGCATTATGATTATGATATAGCTGTGTCCTCAGGGGGTAATGGCTCCCCCGTGTTGGACTTTGCCCAAGGGGTAGTAGCTCCCCAAGATGGGCACTCTCAATGTCCAAGGGGTAGTAGATCCCCGTGATGGTCATCGATAACTTAAATGTCCAAGGGGTAGTAGATCCCCGTGATGGGCATTGTTTACTTTAATGTCCAAGGGGTAGTAGATCCCCGTGATGGGCATTGTTTACTTTGAACATGCAAGGGGAAGTGAATCCCCATAATTAATTACAATAAATATATATATTACATTGTTTTATGTGAGTCTATGGGGTTGAGGGTGACCTTTGGGAGCACTCCATCCCCACAAATGCGCAGCATGCGCATTCCCCATAGACGAAAAACCTTCCCCCGCAATGTTGGACCAGATTTTTTGGTGTTTTGTTAAAATTGCAATAGCTGTAATGAAATAGAAACTGCTTTGCCAGGTGATGGAAAAACTAGCCGTCTGAGCATTACCATTGCTTTTATTACAGCTGGATTGTCAGGGAGGTCAGGAAAAACCTGCAATACAGGAAACCTGAATGGGGCCGAGACAGCTACCAGCAGCTTCCCCACAAAGCTTCTATATTACAACTTGATGATTAAGCCATTGATAATACAGCAAACAGAGCTGACCATCCCTGCATTTCTTATTTCTACAATTAACCTCTTGCCTAACGTAACATGTTGTTGTAACAACGTAAATGTAACACACTGTCATAATTATTTTAAAAATAATTGCTAAATAATTGAAATGTGATAAAGTTTGATGATAATTACATGTTTTATTTCTGATGTGTTTTCATAAATGGTAATGACAGCATGAATGTACGGTTAACGAAGGAAGTTCCAACAACGGTCGCGCTTTGTCGGATAAAACAATTAATAATCATGTGCATATGGATAATCTTATCATAACGGTATCGTCCAAAATGAAAAGGAGACAATGGGCGACTAGCAACTTTGTTTTGCCACACTAGCAGCATTCTTTATTCTTCTGATTGTTTAGGTCTCCCGCTAAAATGCTCCAGTACTAGACAGATTAATGATTCGTAACTGTGGTATATTAAAGATAGATAAGATTAGTTGTGTAACTAGTATGGGTTGAAGCAGCGCAGACCGGGAGGACTAAATGTAGGGCTTGCTCAGACTATTTAACAGTATAAACTAGTGTACAGGGTGTATAAAAACATAAATTTGAAATCACAGGCGTGACTAGAGCGGTAATTCGAGCTCGTTCTTCATTCACGATCATGTTCGTATACGGATTTCTCAGTCAAATCGAATCAATTTAGAATTGTGACAATTGAAATACCAGGCGGAAAACGTAATCTGAATATAAATATTAATGCCCAGCAAGTAATCTTAAATGCATACATGTCAAACAATTCAAGTTTATATTAAATTTAATTTGCTGACGTTTCGTCGCTACATCGCAACATCATCAAAGCTATAGCGATTAATTAATAATCGATCACTGGTGATCGATGACTTTTCGAAACCTTATCTCGATTAAGACAATTTCATCATTAATCTATTCAACAAAATTTTAAACAAAATTCTTAACGTAGCTGTCACCTGTACAGTCATCAACATCGATGCTGTTAGAAAGGTAGCCGAAACAAACGTTGAGGTTATCTTGTATTTCCTCTTGCAAAGAAATAATGGATATGCATTGCGTTGACTTGTCCTCACTTTTCGCTGAGCGTCGCTTTTGAAATCCGCCATATTGGATTTGCTTCTCGTGCAGCGAACTCTTAACCGCACGAAATTCCTTGCGACAGGAGATTTTGACGAGCCAAAATCCCCTTCGAAATTCGCCATATTGTGTAGAAAAAATTCTGACTTGGAAATCTGAGCTTCCATCTCTAACTTTCTATCACTTCTATAATCAAAGCCCGGTATCCTATAGCATAGTCCACGTTGCTTCAAACACGGACACCATAAATAAAGTCTAACTTTGCGGGAGGTTTACTAAAAAATTATAGGTTAATGAAGCTCCTCGCTCGGTCAGTGGTGGCGCCAGAAATTTTCCGACGGAGGGGCTATTTTCCCAGACGGGGGGCTATATTTTTTTCATAGTTTGGCACGGTAGGCCAAATTTTTTTCAGTTTTCCCCGACAAATGTATAAATTTTCCCCAACGGGGGGGGGGGCTAGCACTCCCCGACAAGGGGGCTGTAGCCCCCCAGCCCCCCTTTGGCGCCACCACTGCGCTCAGTAGGTAAGCTGATTTTCCGAACAGGCTAAAATTGCCCACATGATAAGGAATCCAATCCGGGTACTATGGTTTTAACGGGGTTTTTTCAGCCAAAAAAAGGCAAAATCTCATTTACTGTTCAGCTGAAACATCAAACGATACAACTCAACGTCAATAATAAAGTTTCTGGGAACGTACAAAATATGTTACCGCGACATTTAAAACCTCTTTGATAGGTCGAATGGTTTAAAATGTTCCACGGTTGATGTTTTTTGTATTACAAAGGAATTAATCACCTTAAAACATGTATGTAAAATGGGAGATAAAGTTTCAAACAGCTTTATCAATATTTAAATTTCTCTGGAAAGATGAATAAAGCTATTTCATGATTAAAGACACCATAATTTCCAACGTGGGTAAATGTAGAAAAAGTGCGGGTTCTCCTTTAATAGCTTTAAACGGCGCATATCACATTTATAGGTAACTTTCATACATTTACACAATGTGTAAATGTGAGAAAAGATGTGCATCCTGTGTGGCATCAGGAATAAACACACAATAATCAAATGTACATGTTGGGATGTCTTTCGTACGTTTATAAAAAATACAACTTTCGCACTATAAATTCCTAGTGAATCATTCTGCAATGAACATCTCTACGCTAGCTAGCATCACTGTTATTGCTCGTGCAAAGTTTAATATGCCGGACCGGCAGGCGGTAATGGATCACATTGACACAACGCTCCACCTTTTCCCTCCCTGCACAATTCCCAGCAATCAGGCATCGGTCGTTTATCTTGTTCTTGGGGTGGTTCAGGGCCGTCGCTTTCATGACCAAGGTAAAATTCACTGAAATGATCATCTTGAAAACCGATCTTCTTTGCAAAGAGAGCTGTCGGAATGGCCACTGCCACTATCAGTAACAAGCACATGATCTTGTCATCTTCAAGATATTCTATCGCTTTTTTGTAGACAACCGATGTATTTTTAGAAATGCGTCTATGGACGATTTTGTGTCTGTTTTTGCCAACACTGGATGCGACTAGAACGGAAATTTGCTTCAATATCCTGTTTTCCGTCAGGCGGCAAATTGAAACACAAGTCAGTCTGACGTAAATTGCATCTATATTTGCAACCAGGCCAATTGCAACCTACAAGAAGCTTGTCAATTAAGAAAGTGCGACGGTACACGGTACTGTTACATTGTCATGTTGCTACAAGAATGTCAGTGACAACTTGCTCAGAGCTTGTCGAACTAGAACTATATATATAACAAATTAGTTGTAGCTATAGTCTATTGAATAATCGAGCTTGTAAGCGTAGCAATTTGTCATAAAGCCTGAAAAGTAGTAACAAGCATATACTGCATGAGTCCGTATAAATTCAATTCAATAAAGTCTGTTGCAGTTGGCTTGTTATAGCTTATATGTCTTGTACGTGTGAAATTAGTATTACATGGTTTTGGGAACTTTCATACAGGAATTATTATTAACTCTATTTTCATGGCGTGTCTATGGTGCGTCAATCAATGGTGAACTCCAATACTCATTAGTAGAATCATACCAGCATACTAATGCAAATGCTGTAATTTGATTGGCTACTCTACTTGCTATCTATTGCTCGATAGATAGCAAGCAGCAAAACAATATTTTTTCTGGTGCATATTTTTCAATTCAAAGACAACTTGTAAATCGTTTTAGCAAATAATGACTTTAAAATCACTTATTTTTCTCAGATTCTACTGAAACAATTAGATTGCTCGCTCTTAATTTCTATGCGTTGATAGTTTATTCCGGCTTCGCCCTCATCAACTATCACCGCATAGAAATCTCGAGCCCGTAATCTGTTCAAATTCTAATTGGTTGAATTAACTCAGTTTTTGATATCACATTGTTAGCTACTCAACTTCCCGGCTTTTGCCCTTCTTTCCCTGCCTCGCCAACAAAACTATTTCAAACTAGAAAGACTCTGCAGATACAGTGTTATTCACGTGAAGTGTAATTATGTAGTTGCGGAACATTTCTATCAATATTCAAGTGCTGATCACTGGTGTGTTTAATAAATACTTCACGTTCGAGTCACCACATGCAGACGTCGCCAAATGACATAATGTGTACAATTGTATTCATTATTAGAGTATTGTTGTCCTGTTTGGCATGATGCGCTGCTATTTTATTTGGTTGAACAGTTAGAACGAGTCCAGAAACGTGCATTTAGAATTATTCTGCCAGAATACACCTATAATGACGCTTTAACCTTCTTGCAATGCCCCCGATTAGTTGAGAGACGAGAAAAGCTCTGCCTCAAAACGTTAGAAAACATTCCGGAAAGAAAACCCCTATTTAACCAAATCCCGGCACCTAGAGTTAATTGTTATGATTACAATTTAAGAAAATCTAATGCATAAACCACGATCAAATGCAGAACGGAAAGGTACCGCCGCAGTTTCTTCCCGAGTCCTGTGACTTTATTTAATAATAGCAGCATCACGACTTGAATTTTAATTCCATATCAACTGTTTCATTCTTGTAATTGTTGTAACTTTTTATTAGAGATATTTTATAAATGTTATAGTAATTATTGTAGCGTATAGTTGTAAATTCACCGTAATTCAATTATTTGCGATGGTGGATATTTTTAAACATGAATAATGATAATAATAATAATAGTAATAAAAATAATAATAATAATAATAATAATAATAATAATAATAATAATAATAATAATAACAATAATAATGATAATAATAATAATAATAATAATAATAATAATAATAATAATAATAATAATAATAATAATAATAATGAAAACTTTATTTAAGTGAATATTTATATTGATATATACAATCGTAAATCTCACTACAATTAGGTAATTTACAATTGGCTACATGAATTACACAAAACAATATATAGTCTATATGAAAAAAAAATTTACAATAATTTTATATCTATCAATTATCAAACACTTAGGAATTTTGGATTTGCCCATTCTTTATTTCTACAGCAGGAAATATAATATGTCGATCTTATGGCAATGGACATCATTTTTTTCGTACAATATTGTTACAATGTTGTACAATATTATACAATATTGTACAATATTACACATTACAATATTGTACAATATTGTAATATTGCAATATTGTAATATTGTACAATATTGTACAATATTGTAATAATAATAATAATAATAATAATAATAATAATAATAATAATAATAATAATAATAATAATAATAATAATAATAATAATAATAATAATAACAATAATAATATTGATAGAGCTTGCAAGAGCTATGATGTGAACCTAATTAATATTTGGAGCCTGCAAATAGGGCTTTCTTTTACCTCTTCGTATACTTTTAGAAAATATAATGATATTAGTGAGTACAATAGATAGAATAGTACAATTAATGATTTTAAAACAAACAAAATGGCGGCAAGGTTATATTACAACGAACTGAACTGTTCCAGATGAATTAAGCAAAATTAATGGATGAAATGCGAAGAAAAGCTCACAAATTATGGTCAAAAGATAGAATATAATGTCGATATTGAAAATTGTCTTCCACAAAAGCTGGTAAAGTGTTCAAATGCTTTTCAAACGTTGAACATCTAAAATATGTAATTTTGTCATGGCGCGATGTCCCGTGATGGCGGCTCGTCCAAATTTTCAAAATTTCCAAACATCAACTGATCCAACTGTTACTTACAAATTGTACTGGACATCGCTTGATCACCTATACCTATACTGAATAGGATTTAGAAAGGGCATTTAGGACCCTCTGTATGCTTCAATATAGCCATAACGGTACTTAATTAGAAAAATTTCGCTATTATTAACCGTCCATGAAAAAGTTTGATGATAATCGAAAAGAGACTTCCACAAATATGTCTATACCTTCCCGGGATAATACGCGAAGATGGTACTTGATAAAGCCCAACCAACATAACCCAAGTCAGCGTCAGAATCGTGCAAGAATCTCAACTCAAGTGGAATTTTTCCTTCTTCTCCTAAATCAATACTTTGCTTCAATTCGCGCATCGTCCAGTCCCAAACATGCAGGCTTTGTCCGTACTTGCCTAGAATGAAAAATAAGCAAACTTTATTCATTTACTTTGTCAGTTGTAGACACTTGTCATTGGAGCTCCAAAAGAACATTTCCTTGTCGGCGCTGTTTTGCTATATTTATACCATACTCCCGTGCTTAAATTTTCACATACGCACGTACTAAAAATATTGCGTGAAATAGTATGCTACCGAATTTCGGAGAGAACTTACAGACATACCATCTTCTACATGCTGTGGATCAAAACCGGAACAGAAGGATTTAGGTTCACCCCACTCTGAACTGATCATCACATTATGTCGAGGCTGGTACCAGAAGTCATAACCAAACTTTGTCGTCTGTTCTTGCCACTTTCCTTTCACTGAAAAATCTTTACCGTTGGCCAAAACAAAACCACCTTGAGGTAAGCAGTGCCAAGTTATTATCAATGTCAAAGATGTAGCAATATTATAGTACTAGGATGATGGTACAACTGGCCACCATAAAAGTTCACCTTTGGCCTCTCCTTGAGGATCCCCGATAGAACTGATCATGATATCACTATTCGCCAGGCAATGTGTTGTGTGGAGGTAAGCCAAGCCTGTCTTCTCAAACACTTCTTCTGGTTCAATTACCTGTGCAGAGGACTAATTAATTTTTATCAAGTTGTCTGATCTTTATTTCGATCCTTTTATTTCTTTTATGTTTTTCCTCTCCCCATAAGATGTTACTACTGTTTTTATTTTGCACGGTGTTCGCGTATACCTTGCGAATCCTGGGTGCTTTTGGGTCAGTTGCAACGTCAAAAATATAGATACGAGCATAGAGATACGACTAAACACCAGCGAGGGCATCACCAAGGAATCACGTGTCCTGCTTGAATCACCATGGCAACTATGAAAAAAGTAAACTTCATTTTAAAATGATTGGTATAAGTAAAAGATGCAGTATATAAATCTAATTATCCAATCAAAATAGATGTAAAGCAATATAACTTGCATGCATGGTAATTTTTGTACATTCACTTCTTCTAATTATGGTTTTATCACTGACCTACTACACGCATTCCAACCACTGTGATGTAGCTCATCCTCCAGGTGAAGTGTTGGAAGACGGTGTATTACCTGTGTGATAATTGAGAAGAATTACCGACTACCTAGATAATCACTGAGAAGAATTGCCAATTACGTACATAATCACTAAGAAGAAGTACCGTTTACCTAGATAATCATTGAGAAGATTACTGATTACCAAGATAATCACTGAGAAAAATTACCGATTACCTAGATAATCACTGAGGAGAATTACTGATTACGTAAATAATCACTGAGAAGAAGTACCGATTACCTTGATAATCATTGAGAAGAATTACCGATAACCTAGATAATCACTGAGGAGAATTACTGATTACGTAGATAATCACTGAGAAGAAGTACCGATTACCTTGATAATCATTGAGAAAAATTACCGATTACCTAGATAATCACTGAGGAGAATTACTGATTACGTAGATAATCACTGAGAAGAAGTACCGATTACCTTGATAATCATTGAGAAGAATTACCGATTACCTAAATAATCACTGAGAAGAGTTACCGATTACCTAGATAATTACTGAGAAGAATTACCAATTACCTAGATAATCACTGAGAAGAATTACCGATTACTTAGATAATCATCGATAAGATTACCTGGGTAATCATTGAGAAGAATTACCGATATTACACCTCACACTGAGGTTAATAATTTCACTTATGTTAAAGGAAAGTATTAGAAAAAATACGTAGAAATAATTATTAAAAACAAAGTAGAAATAAGTACTTAAAAAAATCGTACTTCGTCACAAGTACGTAGTTCATAAAAAATTATATAGACTATATAACTTCAAACTTTTTTACTTCCCCGAAGTAATAACAAAAAAAACGAACTAAAAAAAGTAAATACTAAATATTACTTCGTTTCCTGATGTTTCGCAATTTCTCTGAGTGTAATGAAAATTATGGCCTACCTATTGACTATCATTAGTATCTGGCGTATTGTACCTCTCACCAGTGTGAAACCAAGTCAGCTGTACATATGCTATTGCGTGTGAGTCGAGTTCTCGTATTTGACCTCTCCTGTGTTTCGAGGGGTTTCTCCGGGTACTCCGGTTTTCCACCCTCTCCAAAATTAACGCATTTTGGACAACCGAGGGCCACAAGTTTAACATTATCAATAATACTGTCACGTGTTTCCTATAAAGTTGCTACCTACAATCTCCCCCCCAAAGCATTCCCTTGCCCCCCCCCCCATTCAGTTTAGTCTGCGCCGCCACTGCCAATTTCATATAGAAATGTACTGAGTTTGATTATCATCAGAAAGTCGTCAGGTCATTTCAAGCTTTTAGTATTAATATGTTAAAATCTTTTAATCCTTTTTAACAATTACAAAAGAACAGTTCCAATACATAAACCGGCATAAAAACGTCAGACGTCAAAATTTGACATCACATTACCAGAATTAGATGACATAATACAGTTACCACCGCTTGTAAACTAATTTAATTGTTTTTATACACGAGTGTCTATTTTTCCTGATATATAGGAGCAAATGTTTCCCTGGTAGTAGCAGCAAACAGGAAGCTCAGTCATTATTTGTTGATTTCTAGCTAGATCAATAAAGCAGTCATTTTCAAGCATTTTGTTGGCATATTTGTCATACGGATTATCTTGCATTACGCATATTCATTCTGCAGGCCCTGACCGGTTAATTGCCAGTCATCCAATAATTGTTTGCTATGATTATTTTTTATTATCGTAAATTTATAATTTTTGTGTTGTTTTCAGGTAATAATTCCGCGTTGTCAGTACGCGAAATTAAATTTGACCCAAGCTCTAAATCTAATCAAATCTTTAAATCTTCAATCCATCAACGTTAAAACATTACAAATAAAACTTGGGTTAGGGTTTGGGTTTGGGTTAGGGCTTGGATTAAGATTTATATTCACCATACTGAGAACACGGAATTGTTACCTGTTTTCATGGGTCTTCAGATTAAAAGAACTTATATTGCTCTTATATGAAGTATGCTTTACAAAACCAAAATGGCGGCCTCGATTAACTGTTTTAAACGTCTTCGAGCCTTTAAATCTTTAAAATATTTTGTTAACGGAAGAATTACAACGCGGCGTTACTCGTCAATCGTTTCCAACAACGAGAATGAGGATATTAATGTTCTTGGAAAGTCGTATCGCACTGATGAGATGACCAACATTACACCAAATATTATTTCGAAGCTTGACAAAAGACTCCACAACGTGGCGGATCATCCATTACAGATACTTAAAGATAAAATACATACATATTTGTACGCAGCACATCGTACGCGATGGGGATCTCCCGTCTTTACCATGATTGATGATGTTAGTCCAGTAGTAACCGTAGATCAGAATTTTGACAGTCTGTTAGTACCAGCAGACCACATTGCAAGAGTAAAGAATGATAACTATTACATCAATAAAGATACATTACTTCGGGCTCATGCAACAGCACATGACAGAGATCTGATCAGGATGGGACTAGATGCCTGGGTACTGACTGGCGACGTGTATCGCCGTGACGAGATTGATAGGACACACTATCCAGTGTTTCATCAGATGGATGGTGTCAGGTTGTTTGTAAACCACCAACTGTTTCAAAATAGCAAGGTCGGTTAAATTAACTGAACGATTATACCACTAATATTAAATATAACCCCCCCTTCTGGGCTCTGGTCAGGGCATAGCATGCATTAATGGATAATTTTCTATGATTTACCCTCAAAGTTCTTATTAAATTTTTGTTTAAAATGTTGTACTTACTTTTAAAATGGCAGGGCATTTGACCACCATTAAATTAGAATACAGTATATTTGACCCATGTGAAAGCCAAACATAAGTGCAGGATCTCAAGAGGATAAATCTTTAGAGGGTCAAAACATGGATACACATGTATGTTCAAGACTGACAGTCTGGCCTTGTTGTTAATTAATTTTTCTGAACTAACTGTGCCTTGTAAATTGTGTTAATTGGTCTCATAAACCAGTACCTTGCTTTAAAATAGACCTCTTAAGTCATCACTTTGTTGTGAGCCCTTCTTTTCAGAGGTCTGAGGTGTGCCAGAAAAGGAAGGGATCATATGTCTTCAGTTGATCAGTGTTCTCTGGCACTGTTACTAAAGATCCTTTTTACACTTAACCTACATAACTCCTAAATTTTCTATCAGTCCTTCCACTGTTGAAAAATTTTGAATCACAATTTTCATATTCATGCTGTGAATAACCCATTGAGATGCATACACTACCTGTAGCTTTCCTATTAACAAACAGAATCATCTGGTGTTGGACAAGTGTTAAATGTGTCATAAAAAAGTATTAAATGAGTTACATGTAACTAACGTGATTGTTATATTAATATTGGTTTAGTATGTTAAACCCAGGAAGCAGCCACAGGAACCTTGGCTAAGACTGTATCCAGCCTTTGCTTGTGTCTGTAAGGCTGGATACAGGTTATTAACCACGGCTTCCTGTAAAGCGATCAAAAAGATAAAGTGATGTCATTTAAGTTGATGCAAATGAGTTTTCGTGCTTCAAAAATGACATCAATGACATCAGACAACTAAAAAACTTGAAGATGAAGTTTTTGTCTAAAATAATTTATTGCATTCTGAAAATGTACTAAATTTTACAACTATATCAATTCCAAAATGATAGCATTCCCTGCCAAAAATAGTTAAGAAACTTAAACGTCTACAGCTCTGACAGTTAATTGATCATACTCAGGCAAAATTAAAATTAATCAACAGCCTTCATTATTAAACAAAATATGAAGTTCAATTATTATTGACATTTTAACTTGCCATGATGTAAAAATGAGATCACACAAAATTACCCTTCAAGATTTTAAGTGATGTCCTGTTGTCAATTATACAATGACGTGGAATTGCTCTTTTAATTTCAAACAATACCTCCTGTCTCAACTACCTATAGGAGGCAACCACTTTAAACCCATTGAAGTTTGCCTAAACTCAATCTTCTCAGCAAAAAATGGACCCAAGAAAAATACCCAACATTATTTGTCTGTGTATAAAAGCCAACACCAGACAACAATAGATAAAAAACAATAAAGTAAAAAACATAATGCAATTTTAAAAATTGCAAAAATTATAAAACATAAATATGTATATAAACACATTGTGTTTTTTTACTTTATTGTCTTTTGTCTGATTGGTCGACTCTTTTAAGAGTTTTCTTTGATGAAATTTGCTTCCGGTTCGGGAAGCCGTGAAGGAGCGGGCAAAGTTCTTAAAATGATTAGTCGACAATTGAAACAGCGTTTACGAATAGTATTTGCTTCTGATCTTTCTGAAATCAACGTTAATTGATGCAGCAAGTGTTTTATCTTAGGCAGCCGTTAAACTTGGGAATTTTGATGCAGTATTTCAAAGTTTTAATGCCGTTTGTTCTGGAGCAGTGAAAATATACATGCACGTACGTAATGATACAATATTCATAACAGGCTTCACGTTTTATTATTTTTATGCTCAATCAAAGGAGGTTAGAACGGCTAACTCGGCAAGTAATATTAATGATACATGGTCAGTTAAGTGACTATAAAGTAAAGTTATGAAAACTAGTACTATAGGAAAAACAAAGCCTTGTTTATATGTGTAATATTCTAGCCAAAAACAAGCAAAGAAGATACATAGCCTTCAACCATGGTAATTTCAAGGCTTGATATACAACTGATCATCTCAAAACTTTGTATGCTCAGACTTCAAAGATATATTATCTCAGAAGTGAGTTTTCACATTATGACAATATTTCTTTGGAAAGTTATTACCTTTTGTTTTGAACATTAAATTTAAACGAGAAGGCTGTTTCGTTTTTCAGTTGCTCGCACAAAAATGCCTGGACTAATGTAACGAGCTCGTGTGACGGGAATTCCCTTTAAACACACTAAAATTATACACTCCTTTTTCAGTAATTACAGTTATTTTTTTCAATGCAAGCTGTTCCACATGTAGTTTTAATAGTTTCAATCGTGCGGACTGTCGTTCAGGTTTAATGAAAGGACAAGATTACAAGCAGTGTTTGACTGCTTAGTAATTACATGTATTTGTATGTTTTAGATACAGAATATTTGCAGATAAGTTTGTTTTTACCTAAACTTTTATGATCCCAAGCTCTTGAAAATGGTAAAGCATACGTTCATACGCTTTTTACTGTTTTCTTAAAATTTTTTTCTAGACAAAAATTGGAGAGGAAATGAGTAGGTTGAAACTTATGAGTTTTTTGCCGCTTGTAAACAAACGAAAGCGTGTGACGGGAAAAGGCTAACAGGCTGAGTTGTTTATGTGAAACTACTGTTTAAAACGACTTTTATTTTTTTGTCGACCCTGCACTGCATTCGTGGTGGGTAAAAAACTGGCCAAATAGACTCCATTACGAAAAAGCTAAAATTACTATCACGATAAATGTTGAAAACAAAAGCCGATAACTTTCAGACAAAATACTGTTATTACACGAAAATTGATAATCAAAGTAACTTACCTTATTAGTTTAAGCAAGTAAAATTTTGAGTTAATCAGATGCATATAAAACTGTCAATTGAGCACAATAGAAGGTAGCTATATGTCGAGGTATACATGTTCTTTGCCAGCTCATGTCAAGGAAACCGAACACGATAAACAGGTCTTCTTTTCTTATTATATTCGCTTTCGTAACTTAATTCTTTCATCACTCCACAACTCGTATAGTCTTTGAATGCTATACCTTGAATTAGCGCTGTTTTAATATTATCCCTTTGAAGGTAGAAACATCAAACGTCAAATCATGTATTAACGTAGTTGTATTCGTGTGGAAGTGTTTTTTAAGACTGACACACTGATCGGGATTAAAACGTTTAAAATCTGTATCCAAAGTCTCAAAAGTGAGTATGTCGAAGATAAATACCCGTATATTTACCAGCGTTAAATTCAGAAGCAACAAAGATAATTTCGAACTGTGATTGCTCATTTAGTTAGGCTAGTTGACCTTGTTGTTTTTTAAAATCTTCGTCTGCTTTTTCGAGCCTTCCCGAACCGGAAGTGAAATTGATCAGTGAAAGCCTTAGGAAAAATTGACCAATCAGACAAAAGTCTCCTTTGTTATTTACAGGTCCTTACAGTTATAATTATTTTTCAGGATCCCATGAGCATATTCTCTGAAGATACAGAACAAACATCGGAAAAGCAGTCAATGCACAGTTTGGAGGCTGTCAAGCTTGTAGAATATGATCTGAAAGAAACACTAAGTAACCTTGTCTACCATTTATGTGATAAGAATGTCGAGATTCGCTGGGTGGATGCATATTTTCCCTTTACGCATCCTTCGTGGGAAATGGAAATTAAGGTTGAAGATGGCTGGATGGAATTGTTAGGCAGTGGCATATTACGTCATGACATATTAAAGAATGGTGAGTAGCATAGATGTTTAACATAGTGGAGTAGAGCATGCTGACTTGTCAGCGTTACTTTACTTTAGTTAAAAATCAATATATTTACTTGTGACGAAGTAGTCTTTTTATGAACAGCTTTTTACTTATAACCAAGTACGATTTTACTTCGTTACTTATGTTATACTTTGTCTAAGTTAAAGTTTAAGTTTTTCTCAAGGCAAAGTCAGCGGTGGGCAGGCTAGTACAATAATGTGCTTGGCTCAGCCAGGATGAGCTCACGGCTGTTTATTAGCGCCCAGACAAACGTTCTATTAAACTCTACTCCAATAGCATGTACTTTCAATTTAGCTTGTTACTTAAGTAAAATTTTCAGATGTCAAATTTTTAGTTAGTACTTTGACTTCTAGCTAAATAAAATTTGATGATGTGTTTTTACTTTAAGTTAAGTAAAAAATTCGAATACTTTGCTAATCATGGTGCATAGCTACTTGGGCACCGCTTACATGAGATTGGGACGAAATCAGCTTGGCCAAAATCGAAATATGGACTATGAATGTTTAAATCAAGTCTGTGCAAACACATAAACTCTAATAGACTTCAAATATTCAAAGAATCAAAGATAAACTCTACTTTCTTGTCGTTTTAATTGCAGTATTTGTGCACATGCAGCAGATAGCTGCTAAGGACAGCTACTGTAGTCATGGGTTGCAAAACACAGATTTTTGGACTTGCGCGGTGTGGTCGTCACAGGTCATAATTTCTGCTGCCGACATGTTATGTCAGTCTTGTTTTGATCTTAATTTTTACAAGCAAAGCCTCTACATGTGAAGGATCCGCTTTCGTTTTTGATCCGTTAAATTTTGGAGAAATCACAGCCTCTTTTAGGAATCATCTGCGCTGAGTAAATTGCAAGTAGTAATGTTTAGGGTTTCCTTCAGGTTTTCTCTTGGATTCGTTTTTACGGAGAAGATTGAGTTTGGTGAACTGCAGGTGACTCTACAGTAGCCACGGTTGGAATGAAAAGAGCGACTCCTGGTCATTGTTTACGACTGTCACTATAATACGTAGTTTCTCTTGAGTTGTAAAATAATTTCCAGACAATATTTTTTCTAAATCTTTGCGTTTCCAGCTGGAAAATAATTCTATCCGTAACAAATTTAACTCGAACAACTTCATTTTGACTGCACTTAATGTTTTGGTAAGAAAACCACTTAAAGATTTAGTTTTGGGAGTCATTTTACGATCTTAAAAATTACCTGAATACACTTTTTGTAAATGCTCCATGTAATCTATAATGCTTGTTCATATGGTGACATATTGTACAAAAAGCCCACACTACAGCTACATTACGGCTCTACCTAACTAGATTTACTTATATAATGTACATTTTGTACATAAATATTGTCTGCAAATTTTCGCCAATCAATAAATGTTCTAAAGAATGTTTGTCTCAAAATTTGTCTCACGTTTCGCTTTAGCTGGTGCAGGAAACAAGATTGCCTGGGCATTTGGAATTGGTTTGGAACGACTCGCTATGAAATTATTTGATATTCCAGACATCCGGTTATTTTGGAGCAAAGATGAAAGGTTCCTTTCTCAATTTCGAGACAGCAAGATAGTCAAGTTCAAACCATTCAGTAAATATCCACCGACGTATAAAGACGTGTCGTTCTGGATTTCGGAGAAATACACAGCGAATAATTTCTATGAAATTGTACGATCAACTGCCGGCGATATTGTGGAAAAAGTGAGTTTGTTTAAAACATTAAAAGTGTACATTATTGTGACCGGATAAAAGTACGTTCCTCTCACCACCGAGCCTCGCATTAAAATAGCTCAATAGCTCGCCTTCATAAATTAAAATTTTTATGGTGAATTTTTTAGCTTTATTTTAGGTTATTCTCTGAATTTAAGAAAGAGTTTCTTCAAAGTTTGCCTGAACATTGAAACATGACAACAATATCTCTGGACATACGAACGGTAGGAGAATCAAACCAAAATTTCCAATTACTGTATGAAGACAACCAGTAGAGCTATGAATGACCTAAGCTAAGCTTTACGCTATAAACGTTTAAAGATTCATATAGAATCTTTTAAAGATTCTATATGAATCTTTTAAATCTTTTATAGTGCAAGTGTAAAGCTTAGTTTTAATAGGCCATTGCGTAGCTCTACTGGCTGTCTTCATAATTGGAAAGGTTTTACTCTCCTACCACAAGTCTTTGTTAAGGTTTTACTCTCCATACACAAGTCTTAGTTAAGCAGTGCTGGAAATCCGTTTTAAAAACAAGTATTTTATATACTTTTCAAATTGTTTGTTGTGAAATTGAAACTCATTAAGGTGGCTCGATAGTCTAACTCATAGCACATAATACTTCTTTCGCCATAGAATCTTTTACAGTGCGCGTGTAAAGCTTAGTTTAGTTCATTGCATAGCTCTGCTGGTTGTCTTCATAATTGGAAAAGTTTTATACTCCTACCGTTCGTATGTCCAGAGACATTGTTGTCATAGGTAAGGTGTGGAGTTTATGCAAATGAACTTATAATTAGAAACGAGTTCCAACAAGAAACGTGATTTCTATGTTCAGGCAAACTTTTAAGAAATTCTTTTTTAAATACAGCAAACAGTGCTATAGAGCTGTGCAATGAACTAAAATTCCAATTATACAAGGGCTGTAAGCCTGATGGTATAATTGGGGTTATATGAGTGAACGAAGGGAGAAATATATGAGAATACAAATGGTATGACTTCGTCTTTACCGTGCTTCGGATCACACTTCAACACTAGGGTACCCCCCTAAGTCAAAAAATAACTTCCGGCGCTATCGCCGTTGCCATAGTTTCATGTCCCGTGATGCTTTTCGACTCTTTTAACACCAATAAATCAACGATGGGTGGGTAATCCCGAAAAATGTAATCGGTGGGACTCATATATTTCTCTCTTCGTTCACTCATATAACCCCAATTATACCATCAGGCTTACAGCCCTTGTATAATTGGAATTATATTTCATGAACTCCGGTCGAAATATATGAGAATACAAATGGTAGATTTTAACACAAGGCAACAAAGATTAAAATGAGTATAATTTTATGTCAGGCTGCGTAACAGAACTATGTTCAACATAACAATATCTTATGACTAATATGAATTAGTAATATGACTATTTTTGAGCATGCGTGAGCACCGCATGAGCAAAGTTTGTATCTATAACGGGTTTATAATAAAACTTTTGGAACGTTGATGTTGCAGGCCAATCGGCCATTTTGAGAATTTCATCGAGAGGAACTGAAGCGTTTGCTGCGGCTGTGGTGGATGCGCCACGAACTGAGTGTGCTTTGAATATAGAGACATCTATTCCTGCCTCCGCGAGAAGTTCACGTATCCATCGAGCTATAGTTGATGGAGAGACTGGGCGATGCGGTTTAATGTAGAATAAAAATAAGTTTCGAGGGTCATTGTCTGTCGTGGCTCTGAGCTTGGATGTTGATTTAATGTACTGTTTGAAACAGGCGACTGGACATAATCTAGTATCTTGCGGAAAGGCCGATATGATGGCGGATGCTGGTTCGTCGGGTCGAGTGGTTTTAGTCTGCTTCAATGTGAAGATGATTCCTTCAGGAGTAGAGCGATAATGGTTCAAATCCAGGTGAGCAAAGGAAGACACTCTCTTCGGGCAAGTGATAGCGAAGATTGTAGCTAATTTCCAAGAGAGGTGTTTCAAGGATAATTCTGAATTGTCACCCATTCTTACCAGATGTGAAACCACCGTAGACACGTCCCAAGTTTGAGAATACCTGGGTTTCGGAGGGCGTTTATTAAGAATTCCTTTCAGTAGACTCTTCACATAAGGGTGTTGACCCACTAAGTGTACGTCGATTTTCGGGTGGGTACCCGAAAGTGTCGATCTAATAACGTTTATAGAGCGGTATTGAAGACCACTGTCGAAACATTCCGTCAGAAAGGTAAGGAGATCCTTCAAAGATGCCGAAATAGGGTTAATTTTTCGCGCACAACACCAGCTGCGCCAGCGTTTCCAGCTGGATTCATAGGTTTTATGTGTGGAGGGTCTAATGGCTGCGATAAGTAATTCGGCAACGTTTGTTGGAAGGCCCTCTGCTTGGTAACGTTGTAGGAGATACGGAATACGCCCAAGTGTAGGCGAGGGAACATTGGGTGGATCGCTTGAGGTTCTGCTGGGTCTGTTAACAAGTGTGGTGACACTGGTAAGAGGATTGGTGGCTGTATCAGTAGATGGAGTAGTAGAGGCCACCACGGTTGGGCTTGCCAAACGGGCGCTACTAACAAAACTTCTGCTTGATCTGATATTATTTTGTCCAGGACCTTTGGAATCAAGTTGAACGGGGGAAACGCGTAGCCCTTGAGTCCCCGCCAATTGAGACTGAATGCATCTGAGTGGAAGGCGCGGGGATCCGGTCTCCAGCTGACATAATACGGAAGCTGGTGTGTAAGCCTCGAGGCAAAGAGGTCCGTTTTGCAGTCGCTCAATAAGGGCCTGATGAGGTTGGGATTTAACATCCAGTCGCTGTTGTCCACAAATACTCGAGACTCCCGGTCTGCGAGGCTGTTCGATTTGCCTGGGACGTGATGTGCGACTAGAACTATGTCCCTCTGGACGCACCAATTCCACAACTGCAGGGCAAGTTGAAGTAGTTTGGGTGAATGTGTCCCGCCCTGGTGATTGACGTAGGCCACCGCAGTTGTGTTGTCCATGTTGAGGGACACCGTTATTTAACGTTTGTCTCTTGTCAGTGCTTGAATTAATAGAAAAGCACTTTTCAATTCCAAAAAATTGATGTGCAGGAGTTTCTCGAAAGCAGACCATTTCCCGTTGGCTTGTTGATTCAAGCAAATTCCTCCCCACCCGCGTTTCGAAGCGTCCGTGTAGATGGTAAGATCGGGAGGAGGAGTCACAACAGGGCTGCCATTGCATGATTCGATCTCCAGAACCCACCAGTGGAGCTCCTGTCTGTATTGTGGTGATAGAATCACGACTTTCGTATAGTTGTTTTGATTTTGTTGCAATCCCTGTGTCAGTTGTACTTGTAACATGCGGTAATGGAGAGGGGCTTTCCATATCGCTGGACGAGCCGCTTCGAGTGTACCCAAAATTTGAGCTATGGCTCGGAGAGTAACACTTGATAGAGTCAGCAGTTGGCGACACTGTGATTGGATAGCGGTTACTTTGTCGTGAGGCAAATTTAGAGTCATATTGACTGAGTTGATGGTGAAGCCCAGAAAGGTTGAGTAACCTGAGAAACCTGAGTTGGTTTGAGGATCGACTTTTCCTTGTTGATTATGAATCCCAGAGATTCGAGTAGGCTCATGGCCATTTCGGTGAACCGTCGTGTTTCCTCTATTTTGGATCCGATTATAAGAATATCGTCTAGGTAGATCACTATGCGAGCACCTCTTTTCCTCAGAAAGGCTGCCACAGGCTTTAGCAATCTTGTGAACACTCGCGGTGCTATGTTCAGACCGAAGGGGAGAGCCCTGAATTGAAAGGCCTGATTTTTCCAAACGAAGCGAAGATACTTTTGGCAATCTGGATGAACTGCCACTGACAGATATGCGTCCTTTAGATCGAGTTTGGTCATGAAATGACCGGGTTTTAGTAGAGTTTTTATGCTTGAGAGATGTTCCATTTGGAAATGGGGGTTTTCTATGAAATGATTTAAGGCACTGAGATCTATGACCGGTCGCATGCTTCTCCCCTTTTTATGGACTAGAAATAAACGACTGTAAAAGGCGTCCGCTGTAAATGGCACTCGACAGAGGGCTCCTTTTTCTAAAAGCTTTTGGATCTCGTTGTCTAGAGTTGAGGCTGATCCTTGTTGAACGTGTGTAATCTGAGGATGTTTTTGATAAGGCATGCAATGGAATGGAGTTTTTAAGCCTGACACAATGTTTAAAATTTCGGGGTCGGAAGTCAGTTCTTGCCACTGCTTGAGGCGTGTTGGGAGTTGGGCGGCGGTCTGTAGGGGCCCCTGGGGGGACGAAAAAATTTTTACCTCTGACGGTATAATTGAGGATTCTGATACTTGGACTGATAATTTCCAGAAGAACTAGGGTTAGAAAATCTGGTAGTTTGGGGTCTTGGCTTGTTCGGGGCCGGAGCTAAATTTTTGGCTAGTCCTCGGGAAGCTCAGCCTCTTTACAGGCAATGGCAGGGAAATCATCCCCGAATAACCACTTCTTTGCATTGGGCAATGAATGATTTGCAAGGTCAATTTTCCCCTTGTTGATAGCTGCCAGGACTTTTTTCCGGCGAAGAATAGATAACTGTGTATTAGCTGATCCCAATAAACAAAGCGCTTGTTCAACAATCGTTTTTAGACTTGCGTGGTCTACTATAGAGCCACTTTCCAAACGATCGTAAAGTGTACACAGAGGTCCTGTAGTGTTTACTAAGGCACGTTGGACCGTTTGTAGCTCCTTGTCTCGCTCCTGTACAAATTTCTTGTTGTGAAACGCTATATGCTGCACCACATTCTGGTCTAAAGTTGGAGTTACAAGAGCCTCTACAGCAGGAACAGATTGTTGTTCTAAAATTTCACCTATCTGGTCATATGATAATTTTCGACGGAAATTTTTTTCCAAAAAGGAGGTGAATACTTCTGAAGGTGCCCATGACAGGTTGGTGTTATCAGGGTCATATAGAGAAAGAGAATTGAGTTCATTACCTGCTTGGGTGGATTGAGAGTCTTCCTCATGAACGTCAAACTCTGTAGAGGGACTGTTGTTGGTGGCCCAATGGCCGTGTGTGGTGACTGAATAGTCATTTCTGGTGGCTTAATAGCCAAATCTGGTGGCTTAGTAGCCATATTTTCTTGGTGAGCTGGGACATATTGGTCGAGATCATTTCCCGCCGAAACTGACAAGATGTCTTCGTCGTGTTCATTGCTAGGAAAAACGGACGCGTCAGAGGGGGCTTCTAGAGCAGAAATCCTGGAATTACAAACTGACAAATCCGCTTTCAACTCAGTCACGGATTGCAAGATTTGTTGGAGGACGTCCTCGTTATGTTTGGTCGTTTCGGTGGCTACATTTTTAGCTCGTTTGGGCGACTTGTGCGTCGACGAGTGGTGAGATTTTTCGTGTGAATGAGAGCGTTTACGGTGCCGATGGCTAGACATCTTAAGGATACAACGTCGAAGGAGCTAGAATATCTAAAAATTTTACATAAAAAACTACAAACGGAGCGATAAATATGCAAAGTTTTACCACGAAAACACTTACCTGCGGTGTCCGAAGCACAAGGTAAAAATGTCGAAAAGCATCACGGGACATGAAACTATGGCAACGGCGATAGCGCCAGAATTTATTTTTTGACTTAGGGGGGTACCCTAGTGTTGAAGTTTGATCCGAAGCACGGTAAAGACGAAGTCATACCATTTGTATTCTCATATATTTCGACCGGAGTTCATGAAATATAATGAAGCTCAAGCATTCACGACAACACATTTAATCGTAGAGACATAAAATTTCTAATGAATTCTGACTATCGAGCCACCTTAATAATATATGAAGAAAACACTTAAGAAATCATGAGCGTGAAGGAGTCTATGTATGTGATATCTGATTCTGTTGAATTCTGTTTAGTTAACTTTGATTTTCAGGTCTTACATAAGATGTATTCTTTTTGGAGAGTTATATTCCAACTGGAGAGTTTCACAAGCCATTTACAACATTCGTGTCCTTTTTGTATGAGATATACTAACTTTCAGCTTCGCCTCGAGTATATACCTCGAGAATATATATGCAGATACAACACGGCCGCTCAGGTTGTAAGTACTATATAGAAATCATCAATATTTTCAAGTACACACTTTCAAATAAGGACACATTTACGTTAACAAGGACACAAAGTTTCTACAAGGCAACACTTATTTTGATGCATGCTTTGCATATTATTTACAAATTCTTTATTATTTTAAGTGCAATATATAATTATATGGTAATAGTTCTGCGGTTTTGTACACAAGGGTTTGGCAACGACTGCAACAACGAATCAAATACACTGCGTTCCAGAATTATATGCAAATCAAAATTTTTGTGATAACTTTGGCAATATTTAACAAAATTTGATGAAATTTCAGTATTGATTGTTTATTATTCTTGCCCACATATTGTGCGAGACTCGCTCAATTCTGTACATTACCACCGCTATGGCAGCTATTTTCCTGATTTTTTGTTGGTCTTACTGTTCCACAATTATATGCAAAGCACATAAGAAATGTCAAAATAGGAAAATTTGACGGGGAAAATTAGGCTTGACGGTTTATTACGTTACTGTTAGGTTTAGTTTGTTCAAAACAGTGCCAAAGTAAACATTAACAACTTAACCAGCATGCACAACTCAGTTAATATTTTATACAACCATTATGTTCGGAAGTTGTACAAAACAATCTTCAATCCATTCATATCGTCAGACTCTTGACTGGGTTACATGCAATAATAGCGTTTCTAAGATCATCTTTGGATTTGTACTGTCTTTGGTTGGCGTGGATCGCCGTCTTAAGAATGATCCAGATGTTTCTCAGTTGGACCTACGCCTGAAGATTAGGCTGGATGTTCCAATTTTTTCCATATTTTACTAAAACGAATTTCAGGTATATAGTGGAAGTCGTGTTACATGGCATGGCGCAATATCATGCATAAAAACAAAGTTTTGGTGCATACTAAGCTGTTGTGCTTGTACCATTGGATAAGCTTCTTCTTCAGGTAGTGCGTGAGATACAAAAAGTAATTTCGACTCTATGACCAAACCAGAAACATCTCACTATCGAAAATTCCTGCCGAAAATATCACTCTAACACCTATTCGCTGATGTCTGAGAAGATGAGTGCGTTGATCTGGCCTAGATTACCTTCTGTGCCTGCTATCACCAGGCCCACCAAAGGTAGTGTATATCTGCGAAAAACTTGTTTTTATGCATGATCATGCAGGACGCCATGCACCATAAGACTTTGCGCCATATATACCTGAACTTCGTTCCAGCAAAATATGGGGAAAAAAGAAGTATCCAGCCTGATCTCCACGCAGGCCATGCCCAGGCGTAAATCCACCTGAGAAACATCTGGATCATCCTTAAGGCGGTGATCACGCCAACGGCAGACAGTACGAATCCAAAGATGATCTTTGAAACGCCATCGTGGCTCCATCCAAAAATATTCTATCCATGTGATCCAGTCAAGACTTTGACGATATGAATAGATTGAATGTTATTTTTCTCCATCTGAGCTGTGCGTGCTGGTTAAGTAGTTAATGTTTACATTGACGCTGTTTTGAACGAACTATACCTAACAGTAACGTAATAAACCGTCAAGCCTAATATTTCCTTCAAATTTATCCTATTTTGACATTGTTTATGTCTTTGCATATAATTCTGGAACAGTAAGACCAACAAAAAATCAGTAAAATGAGTCACAAAGCGGTGGCAATGAACAGAATTGAGCGAGTCTCGTACATTATGTGGACAAGAATAGTAAAGAATCAATACTTTAATTTCACCAAATTTTGTTAAATATTGCCGAAGTTATCGCAAAAATTTGGATTTGCATATAATTCTGGGACGCAGTGTATACAATTTTTATAATCTGACTGTTATTAAATTTGTGCATAATTGAAATTGTTCGTCACTGTAAAGAACTGTGACCTAGGTGTGAGTGTCCTAGGCAACATTTACATCATATATATATCTGGGTGGCTAATTTTTATCATTACATATTTTCAATGCTAGAAAAATTGGAGACAGAATAAAATAATTATCACTTTACAATATGCATTTCAGCATAGTTAAGGAAGCAACCAGGGGTCGGTTGTACAAAAGGTGGATTCGCACGTGGGAATTGTGGCCACGAGCCTGCAATCATTGATAAACTATGCGGGTTGAAAGTACTTCACTCCTCGCAGCTGTTACGGATCCTGACCACAACTTATGTACCCATCATTAATATGCTAGGTTCATTTATAGGACACGTGTATGTCTAATTATTATACTGTAGTGAATTGATCCTTTCCAGTTCGTGGATCCAGTTTACCCATTGGAATGCACCGCATACTTCAATAACGATTTTTCTTTTTGCTCTTTTTTATTGATATTCTCGTTTTATTTACCTTTTTATGGTACATACTATATAGTGTGTCTCAAAAAATGTCACTTAAATAGAATCATTCTTTATAAAGATATTTTCAAACTCGAATATTATTATGGTATTTCGCTGTGTTGAGTAGCATTGCTGTTAATTTGAAGAACATTCGTTAACGCATCACAAAAATATTGCCATTTAATTTAAACCATGATTTTTCTCAATTTCGTAAAATTGCAGAAATGCAGTAGCCAACATGTGATTGCGCAATATTGCAGTGGCGGATCTAGCGTAAGTCAAAATAAATTACTACAGCTCATTCTAGGATATATTTACATTTTAAAATACCTTCAAAGCAACTTCATTGGTTAGATTTTATTCTTTTGAAATTCATAGCCTATGACATTGTTATAAAGTTATTTTGAATTTAAAATTGAGCTGCTATAATTTATTTTGACTTACCCTGGATCCGCCACTGCAATATTGTACCCATACGCCCATGCTTATATATGTGCTTGATATTTTAAACCTTCGCTATCCCTCTTTGCTGTGTAATTGTAGACCGTGATATTGTACAATTGTAAGCACTGGTATAGTTTTTGCACCTTTAAAGCCACCACACCATTCCTTATTTTGTAGGTATGCTAGTTGATATTTTAAAGCTTTTAAACAGTGTCCCCCTATATATACTGTGTAACTGTAAACCGATAATGTTAACCCAATTGTCAAGCATATCATTTTTGCACTATAAAACCTCCGCAGTATTCCCTAACTTTCGGTTATCCAAGTTGATTTATTAAACCTTGTAAGTGACGTCCCCTTATATACATACTGTGCAAAGTGAAAAAGCTAAAAGTTAAGTCAGATGATTTACAGCAGATTACTGAATGTTTTTTGTCCGCCAGGTTGAGATGATAGATGAGTTCGTTCACCCAGAGACAGAACGAGTGAGCCACTGTTATCGTATAACGTATCGCTCTATGGAGAAAACATTCCGAGATGAAGAAGTGAATGAAATTCAAGATTTGCTGCGAGATCAACTACGTGTAAAGTTGCAAGTGGAATTGCGCGGTTGAATACCTACAACATAACTATACTTTTATAGTTCCACGAACGGTAGTGCAGTTTTAAACTGAAACTCATAGTGTAGCCAGAGATTTGCCAGGCCAAAGGTTTACGGCTAACGGCTAAGATCAGATACTCGTTTGCAATAAATATAAAATCATTAACTCTGAAAATACTACTTATCGAAGTGGTCGAAAATGCCACGACGCATGCAGAAACATACTGTTTGACTACAGAAACCTGTATGTTGATGTCAAATGATTTTCTGTGCACGCTAATGCGAGTACAACATTTATACTCCTTTTAATAATTTTCTCATTTTCTTTATTCATAAATAATGTTTACAATTCTCTAATTATTATATTTGTAGTGTGCACATGTACATAGTTATAAAATAATAAATCGGCTACCGTGTTTAAAGAAATTTTATTAAAGATTTGTATATCGAGTAAAATGAAGGTTGTTGCATGTTTTCAATGTTTTACAAGTTTGTAAAACTTTGAAAACACAAGAAAAATTAAGCCTTAAATTAATGAGGATTACTTTTTGTCAATTGTAATATACAGAATGGAATTTATTTGAACAATGTTTGCGGCAAGTATGAGCTTCCTTCGATTGTGAACTTTATTTTTCGATTTAATAACAGGCATGAAACTGAATGTCAAATAAACAATTTAAAGTATATTTATTTCGCCTGCTGTAGGCGCGGCCGAGTTATAAATGTCGTTCGTTACGCTCTGAGACCATTGGGAGCTTTAAGTTTGACTACGGCCAGGGACGTAGCCAGAACTTTTAAAGGGGGAGGGGGAGCCCTGCAGATACTAATAACTATTAGTAGAATCATACTAGTATACTATTGCAAATGCTGTAATTTGATTGGTTACTCTACTCGCTATCTATTCCTCGATAGATAGCGAGTAGCGAAACAATCATCTTCCTACAGGGGTTTCTTTTAAAAAAATTGCTTAAAAATCAAATTTTTTGTTGAATATTCCATGTTTGACCTGTGATTCTACTAAAATAATCAGATTACTCGCTCTCGATTTCTATGCGGTGATAGTTGATTCGGGCTTCACCCTCATCAACTATCACCGCATAGAAATCTCGAGCTCGTAATCTAATTGTTAATGATACGTTTGACGCGCCTATCGCGTTAAATACTAGGGAGGTTTAGCAAAGAGACGTGACGTCATGCGACGTAAAATACCGTGATTGCCCATCTCCAGATTTGCTCACGGCATTTCCACATCGTTTTTACCTCGCTTTGGCGTTGTCAAAGGCGTTGTGTCGTCTTTGCTAAACCTCTCTATTAACGAAAGGGGGGGGGGGGAGCGCGGCTCCCTCGGCTCCTTCCCCCTGGCTGCGTCCCTGACTACGGTTGCGATTGCAAGATTGATGACCTGCTCAGAAGTCGCGTGGGCGTTCTCGTTTCTGTTTTAATGTTTCTTCTTCTCTATAAATTTAATTTAATTTAGCCCCCTCAGAAAATTAGTTCCTTTTGCGAAGAACTGTCTACATACTAATACCTAAGTGCAAATAAGTGATGAATAAATAGTAACAAAAACAAAGTTGATAATATTTATATAATTTGGTTGCAACTTCAATTGTATTTCAAAGTTTCAGGACTTACGTTGACACTTTATTAAAAGGCTGATTTCAAAACTTACATTTTTAAACTGTCGAGGGTGTATTCTTCAGAACATAATAAATCACAAAGCCAAAGTACAAAAATTGGCGCTTGAATTCCGCAATGTAGTTCGCTCATGTTTGTTGACATATCAGCAACAACGTGCAGTTCAAAATGTCCCGTCATAATCGCCGCTTGAAAAAGTCTCCGGATAAAGCACGAAAGTGTGATCTGAGGCAAACACATTGTTCAAACTCATTTTCTAACAACATATCTCAACAAAACCCGCATTTTAACATGTATACTTTATAGTAAATTGTTAGTTTGTACATGCACTCCTAGGAGTGGTGTTTTCCCCTGCGATCATGTAACGGAGTAATCTTATTGCTGTTAACTTTATAGTTTGTTCCTTTTAAGTTTATGGTTTGTTCCTTTTAAGTTTATGGTTTATTCCTTTTAAAGTTATAGCTTTTAGGGGCTAGTGAACAGCTTTTTACGACTCCGAAAAAGAACAAAACGAGATGCGTTACGTGCCCATTTTCTTCACAGCAGGCGTAGTAAACGCCTTAGTAGACATCTTATACTCGTTATAATAGACGTTACAGGTCCTTACGTCACGCCAGAGTTAAAGAATGAATTGCAATGCAATCTGGGAAACATGTGGGAAAATTTACCTTGTATTTATGTGCATTGAAAACCGCGTGACGTAAGCACTTTTAAGGTCTATTCATGTTGTTCTGAAACGACCTTTTTTGGTGTATAAATTGGTGTCCCATTAGAGACACTGATAATTTTATAGCCTCTTGAAAAAAATATCATATATCTTTGTTTTTTTATCATTAAATATAATTTTTGGTTCCAACATAATTCAAAATGATTTGTACTGATTTAAAACGAAATTTCACATGTCCCATTGAAGACAGTGCAAAAAATGACAGATTGAAATGAAATTTCACATGTCCCATCGGAGACAGTGCACAGAAATGATGGCACAGAAAAGGCAGAAACTAACGCTGAAAAAAAAAGTAGGAAACAAAAGCAAAAAAGACTTTTGCCACCGAAGTTAACTATTCAAAGAGAATCTGCACAAGTCAAAGGCAGTTTTCAAAAATAATCCCGAATGTGATCTCTAAAGCGAGTGGACGTTTTAGAAGACGATTTACACAAGGAAGCTTCCATTGACGTGATCCGTGGGGCTTGGGTATCTGGTTTCAATGTATCCAGTACGACTTGCAAAAGCTTGGAGTTAGAAAGAGGCCCTTCCATCGAATCCTTGGATGAAATCAAAACCCTGAATATTACGCTATATGTGAGATTTATTTTTAAACTGATTCTGACAATGATGGTCAAGTGCTCGAATACCCTTTCCCAGTTACTATAGAAACCAAGAAAACCGACACTCGCTCGAAGAAGTCCACAAACGGCAAATAAAGCCATGTAAAGTCCAAATAAATCCGAAGTCCATATTAGTCCAAATAAAGCCAAAAAATAAACATTCGAATTTCTATTAAAACACACAAAATTTATTGGTAACCTGTATCATCGTTGCTTTGTTCTAATAAGACGTTCCAATCCTGACATGACGTTGCTGTAACTGATAGAGATTTGACTACAGGCTCGCTGCTGGCTTAGATAGTAAACTATTATTCTAATTTATTCTCGTTGAGCGAACTTGTAGGAGCTGTTGCCTTTTGTGGACTGCTTCGAGCGAGTGTTGGTTTTCTTGTGTTGGTCTTCTTAGCACATGAGGCAGGGTATTCGAGCACTTAGTGATCATCATTGTCAGAATCAGACACAGTTTGAAAATAGATATCACATATACAGTACCTCGGCCAGTTTCCAGACAGTTCGAGTTGGTTCTTATTTTTCTCTCTGGAAACAGAACTAGAATAGAACCGAGACTATCCGATGATAACAACGCTGAGCAATAAAGTGTTTATTACAAAATAAAGCTCTTATTTTACCACGAAATTATTGAATTTCGTATCTCTAGCGGCATTCTGCTCTGAGATATTGGCGATATAATGTTTACGGTCCGGAAACAGGCCAAGGTACTGTGGTTTACCATTCAGGTTTTTAATTTCATCCAAGGATTCGATGGATGGGCCTCTTTCTAACTCCAAGCTTTTGCAAGTCGTACTGGATACATTGGAACCAGATACCCAAGCCCCACGGATCACGTCAATGGAAGCTTCCTTGTGTAAATCGTCTTCTAAAACGTCCACTCGCTTTAGAGATCACATTCGGGATTATTTTTGAAAGCTGCTTTTGACTTGTGCAGATTATCTTTGAATGGTTAACTTCGGTGGAAAAAGTCTTTCTTTGCCTTTGCTTCCTATTTTTTTCAGCGTTTCTTTGCCTTTTCTGTGCCTTCGTTGTTTTGTATTTTTTAAACATATGCGCCATCTTTTTAGTACCAAACCCCTATTGGGGGATGATGTCATTTTTTGCACTGTCTCCAATGGACATGTGAAATTTTATTTCAATCTGTCTTTTTAACACTGCCTTCAATGGGACATGTGAACATTCCTTTCAATCAGCCATTTTTTGCACTGTCTCCAATGGGACATATGAAATTGCATTTCAATCTGTCATTTTTTACAATGTGAAATTTTATTTCAATTTGTCTTTTTTGCACTGTCTTCAATGGGACATGTGAAATTTCATTTCAAATCAGTACCAATCATTTTGAATTACATTATGTTAAAACCAAAAATTAAATTTAACGATAAAAAATAGAGATGTATGACTTTTTTTCAAGAAGCTATAAAATTATCAGGTCTCTAATGGGACACCATACTCATGTTTTAAGCTCTTCAGCTAAGTTTAACGATCTTTTATGACGTGGCCTCTTTGCAAGTAGGAAAGACGGAGAGTCAAAGTTTCTTTCTTGATCGAGCTTTATATGCCATTGCGATCAGTGTCCTTGATATGGGAGTCATGTATTTATGGCCTTGGGTTTAATTCCCAAACACTGAATGACAGTATTTAGCTCTTTTAACCATTGAGATAGCATTTCAACAAGATGGCACTGCGTTATAACTTGCTTTGTTACTATGGCACACTGTGCACAAAACATACTATATCCTATGCCCTAAAATTCAAAACACTGCCAATTCAGTTTCTATTATTTTGATCGTAAATTATCAATGGTTTTTCTTGGTTGCTTATAACCATTGCCGACACAGGAACGTTGTAGCTCGGAATTGTAAGACAGCGGCGGCGATGCAGTTTTCTTGCAAAGCTTTCTCGTTGATAGGGAACTATTGATCCTACCATACACTTATATCAAGATTCACAATTTGTACATGACGCATTTTGTACGTTATATCACAAGAAAACTGCAGAGTAAACTACATGCTCGTCGTCGTAAAACCAATATGTTACTGCTCAGGAAAATAATAGTTCCCTATCAACGAGAAAGTTTGGCTCTCGTAGCTTATGCATAACTACGCATTTTTCTGGTTATATGGCCAGGTTATAGCACAAGAAAACTGCTTGGCAGCGTTCTTTCTGGATGGAGCTTTATATGCCATTGCGATCAGTGTCCTTGGTATTGGAGTCATATATTTATGGCATTGGGTTTAATTCAAACACTGAATGAAAGTATTTAGCTCCTTCAAGTCATGAGATGGCATTTCAAACAATATGGCACTGCGTCAGTACTTTGCCAAGTAACTTAGTATATTCTATGAGCCTTAATTCACTCTGCAGGTTTCTTGTGATATAACCTACACAATGTGTCATGTACAAATTGTGAATCTTGACATAAGTAGTCGAGCCGATTGGTGTAAAGTGATAAAGCAATTGTGCATTTTATGATAGAAGCACACAACTTGCCATGATTGTAGAGCATATTTAAGAAAAGCATTTTTGCTATAGGGCCATAACAGGTTTTATCGTGGACGCAACAAAATCGAGTTTTCTTACTAATGATATATATTCAATACTATTCCTTCGAAAAAACGAAATTTCAGTTGCATTATGAGCGAAAACCACTTATATCTATAGAAAGTTTGGCAAAAACCAAATATAAGACATTTAAGAGGAAAGTACGGATTGTGAACCTGTTTTCGAGTTACAGGAGGTTGAAGTCGTTAAAAAACAGCCCTTTGGAGTATTTTGCGGCATTTTTCACCTGTTTGAGCGCAAATATCTCATTGCAGACAAACAAAATAGCAAAAATGGCTTAAATGTCTTAAACTTCTATTCATGTTAGTAGCTTTTACTAAAATTGAACTAGAAATTCCACTTTTTCATAACGTATAGTAAATTAATAGATAAAGGTGACAAAAACTTGAATTTTTGACAAGCAGATGTAAACCTGCAATGGCCCTATAACTAAATCACTCACTCACGACTTGTCATAACTGTATGCCAAGTTTTATGCTTGTATCATCAAGTGCACATTGTTTTCACTTATCTGCAAGACTAAAGTGTATGGTAGGATCAATAGTTCCCTATCAACGACAAAGCTTTGCACAAGAAAATTGCATCGCCGCCGCTGTCTTACAATTCCGAGCTACAACGTTCCAGTGTCGGCAATGTTTATAAGCACCAAGAAAAACCATTGATAATTTACGATCAAAATAATGGAAACTGAATTGGCAGTGTATTGAATTTTAGGGCTTATAGAATATAGTATTTTTTTGGTACAGTGTGCCATATAGTAACAAAGCAAAGTTATAACGTAGTGCCATGTTGTTGAAATGCTATCTCAATGGTTAAAAGAGCTAAATGCTGTCATTCAGTGTTTGGGAATCAAACCCAAGGCCATAAAAATACATGACACCCATATCAAGAACACTTATATCAAGATACACAATTTGTACATGACGCATTTTGTAGGTTATATCAAAAGAAAACTGCAGAGTAAACTACATGCTCGTCGCTGTCGTAAAACCAAGCTGTTACTGCTCATAAAAATAATAATTCCCTATCAACGCGAAAGTTTAGCGCTCGTAGCTTATTATAACTACGCATTTTTCTGGTTATATAGTCAGGTTATAGCTCAAGAAAACTGCTTGGCAGCGTTCTCAATTTAGGCTCATAGAACATAGTAAGTTACTGGGCAAAGCAATGACGAAGTGCCATCTTGTTGAAATGCCACCTCATAACTTGAAGGAGCTAAAAACTGTCATTCAGTGTTTGAGAATTAAACCCAAGGCCATAAAATATGACTCCTATATCAAGGACACTGATCGCAATGGCATATAAAGCTCCATCAAGAAGGAAACGACCGACATGCAGAAGGTCAATAATAATTATTCAAACTTTGACTGTCCTTCTCGCAAGGACCACGGCATAAAAGATCGTTGAACAACTTAAAAAATGAGCACACGGATTTGATTTAGTAAGCGTTGTCGTCTTTGACTCTTTCCTGAAACAAAACACTTGCCTTAAAGGCTTTAATGTGTTTAAGCGTCTTTGTGCACCCATGCTTCGTGCCTTCTTGCAAAGACGTCGCAATTAAAGATCGTTAAACATAGCTGAACAACTTAAAACATGACTACACGGCTTTGATATAGTAAACTTTGTTGTCTTTGACTCTTTCCTAAAACAAAACGCTTGTTTTAAAGGCTTTAAAGTGTTTGCGCATCTTGTGCATCCATGCTTCATGCACCGTAACCTTTGGGAAGAAGTCCGTCATACATATTTGGCACAGTGTAGTGGTTTAGTCAGCTAAACCACTACACTGTAGTTTTACAGTGTAGTGGTTTAGTGGTGCGTTGAAGTCTTCTCGTTGTTATTTCTCAACGAAGACAACTTGTCTTCTTGAAAGGGAAATAACGGCGAGAAGTCTTCAATGCACCAACTCTATAGACCTGTCCCCAACAGTCAAGACAAGGAAATTTGGTAAATATTGCTTAAAAACACCAGGCCAATAACATTTGCCCCCTTGGCCTCGCGGTACTGCCTAGTGTTTTCCTGAACTCGACGCCCAACTTTGACTTGAGTTTTGGGTGGATCGTCGACCGGTCTGTCCAACTAAGCGAGAGAAGAATTAAATTCTCACTAACTGAGTTGGACTTGACCTGTCGACGATCCATCCAAAATCAAATTCAAACGATGTGCGAAGTCCGGAAGACAGTTATTTTTACCTCTCGGCCACGGAGGGAAACTTGATTGCCAGTGAGAACTCGAACGGGTCATTCCTTGCTCATCAGCACGCAAATAAAAAAAATATAAAAACGCCCGTTACATGCGCTTCTTTTGCGAAATAAACAAGCAAAGTACAAACACAGAAATTGGAGAATACTATGAGTGAAAAATAATAGCAAAAACACTTAATTCTCGCAATAAAATCGTACTTTAAGCTTCGTACGAAGATCATTAAACATTATACATACGGGTATATTTTGGTGGACAATCGTCATCTGACGTCATTTACTGCTTGGTCGTCGAAGAAGAAGGTTTGTCCAAAATGTCTGCTCGGGACCGAAAATTTACAAGCCACAATTAGGTCTTCTAAGTCAAGCCACAAGTCTTCAAATCTTTAAGTAGTTCCATAGAAACGGTGGAAAAACAACTGGGGAGACAATTGGAGGAGATTCAAGCCAAAATAACAAAGAAATGGGGGCAAAATAGCGAAACAAAATGCGGTGTTGTCGGGAGAACTCAAAACCAAAATGGCGTCGCCTTCTTGTCCAATCTCAAGATGCAAGGAAAATCGCTCTTGCGTAGCTGGACATCAACAATATCGGTTTTTTATTACACATGTAGGTATTCTCTTATTATCCTGAGCATGTTTTAGTTATTAAATGTTTACTTATCTTTTTTGACAAAAATTTGGTCTGCTTACCTGGTCAAAATATCGTTTATTAAATTTTTAAACTCAAATAAATGTAGTGATACGTATAATTTAGGTTCTATTTTTCTCTCTCAAGCTTGAAATGAAAACCGTTCGAAATGAAACACAGGTGACACGATTAAAACAGAACATTTTACAGGTAAAATAATTTTT
The DNA here is from genome assembly GCA_963855995.1 of Muricea muricata. NCBI lineage: Eukaryota > Metazoa > Cnidaria > Anthozoa > Malacalcyonacea > Plexauridae > Muricea > Muricea muricata. The sequence goes on along the minus strand of OY979728.1, from coordinate 5,042,483 downwards.
CTCTAAGGGATGGACCATTAGATTTTTGAGGGGGGCGGGGGCAATTTTTTTGTGCATGCAATTTTTTTTTCTCAGTCAACCTGCAGGATATTTATTTTTCCTCGAAATTGGCATTGGCATTTTAAAACTCCTCCTGACCTGCGATCAGGCGGAGTAACATTAATTAATGTTATCCTACATATTCGTGCGTGTGACATGAAACCATGGCCATGGGCGAACGATCAGAATTTTAAAAGCCGCCTTTGGCTGAAGGAGTTAAATTAACGTATTTGCTAGTTACCGTATAACCAGTGGACTCTAAGAGGCCGAATTTTCCACTCATCAGAACTCTCCCTAGTCTTTTTTAATATTTATTTTGCGCCATGAGCTTAATTTAGCCTTTCTTACGCTATGCGACCAGGCCTTAAAATCCGCCATTTTAAAATCGTTGTTTTTGACGATTATTTTTTATCAAAAGAAAAGAGATGATATTTTTTGCTTGTAAACAATTATGTTAAAAATTTAGATGGCATTGCAAAATTTCCTATGCAAATACTCGCCAGAAATATGTATTTTGTCATCGCGTATTTTCTTGACCAGATTTTAAAATTTGGTGCTGAAACTTCACACAGAGTTAGCAACAGACACTGGTTTATTGAAAAACGATAAATTTGGTTCCAATTTTGTTTTGATAAAACAAAATTTGCCTAATGCAACTATTTTGCCACCAAAAAATGGCAGATTTAAGGCCTGGTCGCTTAGCGTGAGAAAAGCTAATTGGCTTCAGCCAATCATAGGCCTGATCAGTAGAGTTAGCCTTCCATGTGACTTAGAGTTCACTGGTTATAACAAGTCTGATCTGATGTAGAAGCTACTTGAAAGCATGAAGCCAGGTGGTGTTTGTACTGTACCTATACTAATATAATAAAAAGCAGACGAGCTTTGTGTTGCTTCATATTAAAAAGGTGTTTTTACAGTCGATTTCAGATAACATTTTACCCAAATAACTTTTTATATCCAATGTCATACATAAAAATTGTGCAATCTTCATAAAAACTTAGGAAACAAGAAGTATGGTTCTAAAACCATGGCGGTGTTTTTGCGCTTTGCACGATTCTTTTTTCATGCACTTTTCTTGTGCAAGATATTTTTTTCCTTGGCTCAAGTTCTGCTCGAATTATTTTTTGGTATTTGCCCAACCCCCCCCTCAAAAATCTAATGGTCCATCCCTAAAGTTTGTCATTAAGCTCTACAACCGATCCAGGCTAGCGTGAAGAGAATAATTTTGTTTTAGAAATTAAAAAATTTGCCGCCTATCTAAAGTTTCTATATTTTGATATCTATCATTTTGCATTTTACATTTTGAATATTCCAGCGATACTGCTAGACAACCACGCGACAAATGTGATACGAGAACCCACAGCCAAAAAGGATATTCAAGTGGATTTAGCCGGTAAGAAACCAAATAATACAATATACTATTGTGCTGTTGTAAGATATCTTTTCTCCATGCAAATTTCAGTAATGTTGTCGGAAAAAGTGTCTGTATGCCCTCTGTCTTATACGCATTACGTCTTTTCACGATGGAAATTACTTTTGGCAATTCAAGTAATAAGCCTTGCTCTTATTTTGAATAAAAACCCTTCCCAAGTAAGACCAAACCCACCCTATAGGGATTAGACTACTGTAGTTTCTTTATCATCATTCTTTATAGACTTTATTATAACTTACTTTCATTTTCTTTATTATTTCCTATTCTTCTATTCCCTGATACACTGCACTCTATACAAGAAACAGGAAATTCAGATTTCCAGAGTTCAAACTCAAAGGAATAGACCTTAGAAGTGCTTACGTCACGCGGTTTTCAATGCATATAAATACAAGGTAAATTTTCCTCACATGTTTCCCACATTGCATTACAATTCATTGTTTAACACTGGCGTGACTTAAAGACTTCTAATGTCTATTCAGACGGAGGCCGGGTCAAGTGAGAACTCATTATGTCAGACTATCCTCAACCCATCGTTAGCCAACTAACAACATCAGCTAATTGCCCGGGTTCCGTTGATTACTGATATTTTACAATTCCAACAATCCTGTCAACATTCCCAACCGGAGTCCTGAGCCGAAAAGCATTGGTACTTTTTTACTTTCTTATTTTTTTATACGTCTGAAAGTGTGAACCAAATTTGACCAAAAATGGAACTAAAAATTACGCCAAACAATTCCATTTTCTCCAGCGCGTTTTACGTTTTTATTATTATTATTATTTATTGTTATTATTATAATTATTATTATTATTATCTACAAATACATATTAAGTAGCAAATCTCAATATTACTAAATTATAATGCGAATTACAATGAAAATAGTTTTACGATCTATACACTACTCTTTTCGCTCGGTGCATCACGTATACGATTTTCACCTGGTGCATTTCTTGCAACGGAATTATTGTCATGCCGAGATTTTGTCAACGGAATTTAGTCATCCCGGATTTGTATCCGTTGACTATATCTTTTATATATCCCACGCCCAATTATTTAATCTTCTCTGGTACTAATTAACGCAGTTTTCTTTGTAAACAAATTCGTAATTCCTTTTTCTAAAGGATGCAAAGTGAAGACGTGAATACATCGAACAAGCACAGAACAAGATGGGAAAGAACTTATATTGATCCAAGAAATAAATTACTTCCCGTGCCCATCAGAAGATGTCAAGATGCAAATACTATCGCAAGGTACAGTTTGTCAAAGTCATTCGCAATCAAATTTGCGTTTAATTCCACCATCCTGAAATTAGAGCTGCTCCCATTGGCAAATTTTCGTAATCGATTAATCGTTGTCAACAGTCGATTAATATCGATTAATCGTATTAATAATTAATTTAAATATTACTTATGACGTGCCCATAGTGGTTTCTAATTAAAGTTCTTCCTAAATTTTTGGGTGTTGCATCAATCAGTATAAACGTTTTTAAATCTGTGTTTAAAATGAACGTTATCACAATTATAGATTGCGCTCTTGCTCGCTCTCTTACACTTCATACAAACAAAACGACAATGTAAACGGTCTAAACTTATTTCCGCATGACGCGGTGTGGTGTTTACAGATGATCCGATTACCCGATTACTGTTAAGCATAATCGATTGTAGAAACATAATCGATTAATCGGGAGCAGCTCTACCTGAAATATTGGATTAATTGCTACTGTAATTTTCTCGTTATTTTTTTATGGTTGACGGAATACAATTACGGTTATTACTTACGGGACCGACGAGCTGTTCTATCAAGAGAGAATGCCAACCAGATGAAACCATAAACAGCACCATAAAACTAGATCAATCGAAGCCACGACGATCCAAAGTTATAATAAATGTAAGTTTGTTTGTTCCATTTTGTAGTTGCAATTGCTTCATGATTATATGCTGAATATTTTGAAATACTGTAGCCAAAGGAAATAGAAATAATATCTCAAACTAATGTTGTCAGTATCGTCAGATGGCGGATGGCTAACGTAAACTAGGTAACAACAATTCATGCTACGAATTTCAGACTAGGATAAAAAAAAGCAGAACATTCGTCGTGTAACATGAAAGAGTAACCAACAATGTTCTAAACACGTATATAATTGACTGTAGAGAACAGTTGATAATGGCATACATATTAATGTAAAGTAGTCTAATATAGTTTTCCACATAATCCCGAATAAAACATTTTAGTCATATCCATTGTCATATCCCTTTAGCTATCGTTGTGCAAGCGAAGCTAACGTCTATCATAACCTAGTTCCCTCAAAAACATTCATCCTACAATTGTTGATATTGTTGCTATTATTTAGCTAAAATATTTCTTGTTTTTCCAAAGGACGTAAAAGGTGGTACGAAGAACCAACTAGAGATTGCAACATCAAACAACGTGTCAAGGCCTACATGCAAGTTTTAGAAATGTAAGTTGACAGCAAAAATATTTGTGTCCAAAAGTTAATGACTATTCTAAGCGAGTAAATTATACACCGAAGCGTCACTTTGGGGGGGGGGGGGGTTGACAAAATTGACATGCAAGTGTCAGTCCCTTTCTATTGTTTTTGTTGGTGCGATCGATATCATTTTGCCAGGAATGTATCGAGATTTAATATTCAACTTTGATTAAAAAAAGTATGTTGTTTATGGACTTATACATGTGGAATAGCTTGGGTAACAGATGGTATTAAAACTGTTTACGTTCGTTGGAGCTTGTTGTTTACTCAGACAGACACGGACCTTTACCTAGAGTTATCGTTCCACTAGGTCACATACAGCTAATAGCGGTTTGATAAAGCTAAGAGGTGAAAGCCACGAGCGAAAAGTGCAATGGGTTATGGTCAACAGGGGAATCATGGTTACTATTACCATTAAAATCGCATGTATTAACATCATTAGCCGCTCTAGTCACGGTTTTCGACGACATGGTAATACGAGATGACTATTTGGTTATTAAACCCTTCGTACTTTTCGCTCGTGGCTTTAACCTTTAGCCTTATCAAACTGCTGAATTAGCCGTATATGACCTAGTAGAACAATAACTCCAGGAAAAAGCTCATTGTTTGGGTGAACAACAAAAGCAGTTTTAATAACACCTTTCCAAGCTATTTTTCTTTTTTTAAAAAATACTGTATTGAAAAGCATAAGTTCTTAAACAACAGCATACTTTTTTAATAAAGTAGAACATTACATCTCGGTAAATTCCTTAATGCAATTAGCTGTATATGAACACAATCTGTTTTATTTCTGTTTGGATTTTCGAACCGGGGATTTTGTCTTAATAAATAATTAGGACGTATCTTAACGGAATTTACCGTGAAATTTTGTCTCATTGCATCACATTTTCAAATTACTTTAAATGCAACAAAACGTTTCCTTTTTTGAAAATGTTTTGGGGAATTTGTATATTTAGTAGTTTATAAATTATTATCATCCCTATCTAATTATTCCTTTCTTTCTTTTCAAAAGGTGATAAGATGCGAAGAAACGCAGGAAGAAAAGACCAGAATGAACGATCCTGGATGGCATGGATCAACAAATGAGAATAATGGACGCGCAAAAGAACAAATCCACAATAATGAGAAAGAAAGCTCGACATTATTGATATTACAGTGGAATTTATACAAATGTTAGTAGAAAACAAGATACTTACTATTTAGAGAGCAAAGAGGATTTAATTAAATTCCATTGTTTCTTTTTGGGCAAAATTGTTGTTTCTCGTTCTGAACAAAGAAAAAGCAACAAACTGAGTGAAAAAATTAAGATTGAATCTACACTTAAATCAATAATTTTCAAAGAAAAAAATCTAAGAGTGTGAAAATTCTGCAAAAATGAAAATTTTGTTGGTTCCAATTAACGGAGGTTCAATACCTTAAAAACAATACCTTAACGCAAGGAAATCCCCTACATAATGTCCCTTAATATGTTGGATTAAATGTTTAACAAAATCAGTTTCAAGTAATAATACTAAGTTGTGGTGATATTTTACACATCGGTTAAATTTACCATCCATTACAATGCATTAACACAACGAGGAAATAAAACTTAACCATTTTATTCTAATTCCCATGGGAATACAGCTTGTTTTGATTTCATTGTAATTTATATGTCAATTTTTGGTGGAGACATGACTTTAAAATGACAATCCTTTTTTATTGTGAATATGATAAGTATCTGGTGCCTTCGGGTTTGTTTTGGTATGCAGGAACACTAGAGCTAATAGACCTTTAAAAACTAACCTAAACTTAGTAAAACTGCAAAGATTGGTTGTAAAGTGTTGTAAACTGTAGAAAATATAGCCTTGCGAAGTTAGCAAATCTTCTGTAGTTTGGTATTATCCGTGAGAAATGAATACCCAAGGGTATCAGCTGGGTATTATTTTCCACCCGTAATACAAATGTATACAAAATTTGCCATATATTATCTATATTTTACAACATTTCACAACCAAACTTTGCAGTTTTACTAAGTTTAGGATGCTCTTTTAAGATGTCGTAATATTTTTTCTTGTTTCGAATTTTTTCAAAATTCCGTCTAAAAGGTTAAAGGTCCATTACGGACGTGGTTCAAGAGCAGCTGTGAGGTACCATGCAATAAGTATGATAGTCACGGTAACGTTTCGAAATATTTCGATCCTTTTGAGCTATATAGAGTAACTGTACTAGATATTGGGACATTACTAGAGCTAGGAAATTACTTGGTAACAACGGTTAGGATTTAAATTCCTATAGATAACTCATGAATGAAAAAAACGTGAGTTGGGTTCCACATTTTTAAACGATTTATACTCTTTTCATTCTCATGCTTTTTTGACACAGCCTTAAACTTAAATTCACAGAGAACATATTAACATCAAAGTGTTTTTGTGCAGTATTCGCGCATGTACAATAAGGAATTAATTACTTAATTTGTGGTTATTTTCACACAATTGTAAATATAATTCTTCACATAATGGACCATTCCCCAATTCGACAAACTTTTAAATTCGAAAACAATTTCAGCACAGTTGGAAAGAGCTTCCTAAATTTAGTTAAATTGTGAAGTTTGGTTGTAAAATATTGTAAAATGTCGAAAATATAGTAATACAAAGTTTGCGAATTTTGTATACTTTTGTATTGCGCGGGAAAAACCGTTACCACAATGGTAACGCTTTTTCGTGCGTAATGCAAAAGTATACAAAATTTGCAAACTTTACAGGAATATATTTTCCACATTTTACATTATTTTGAGACCAAACTTCACAATTGTGTGAAATTTAGGATGCTCTTTCCAGCTGTGCTTATTAATTTTCCGAACTCAAAAGTTTGTCTAATAGGGGAATGGTCCATTTCGAAATAGAAATTACCATGAAATTTTGCCGCGCATTAACAGAAACAGTAATTTCGTCTGCTGTCGAAAATCATTTACATTTTTAAACTACTTTAAATACCACAAAACGTTTTTTTTCTTTGTATATATATCTTTTCTATTTATATAAGTAGTTTATAAATTATTGGTAGTCGTTATCTAATTAATCCACCCCTCTCATTTCAAAAGGTGATGAGGTGGCATGAAACGCAAGAAGAAAAGTCCAGAATGAACGATCCTCAATGCCAAAAATAAGAATAAGAATCCAAATAAGAAGTCCAATCCACAAGAATGAGAAAGCAAGCTAGACATTCCAATTATGACAGTAGTGGAAATTATACAAATGTAAGTTAGAAAACAAGATACTTATTATTTAGACATCAAAGAGGATTTTAGGTAAACTCTATTGTTCCTACTTAAGTAAATTTTATTGTTTTAAGTAAAATTATTGTTTCTCGTTGTGAAAAAACAAATTGTATGAAAAAATTAAGATTAAATTGATACTTTTCATGAAATAAAACCACATGGAATATTCTAAGAGTTTGGCAGTCTTGCAAAAATGGCACTTTTTTGTCGTATTTCGATTATCGAGCTAAAAAATCAATCGAAAATATGATCAGTTTGAAGTAATAAGTTGTAGTAACAGCATTTTAAACATTGGTTTAGTCTAAGTTTATTAAAGCATAAGTTTAAAATAACGAGAAAATAAGAATTTTCTAATTCCCAAGGGAATATACTATTTCTTTGTTTCTTTGTTAATTTATTCATATATGTATGAGGTCAGTAAGACTGGTTAAATTTTTTCGCATTTTAAATTCCCATGGGATTACGGCTTATTTATTTTCATGGTAATATGTCAATTCATGGTGGTGACTTGGTGTGTAGTAAAAATCCTCTTTGATTATAAATATCTTAAGTATCTTCGTTCTTTCGGGTTTGTTTTGGTAAGCAGGAACAATGGAACAATTAGGTCATTGTTTGTTTGCCGATTACAGAAGTGGTTTGAGAGCAGCTGCGAGGTATCATGCAAATGAAGGTGTTTCGGTTGAATAAACTCAAGAATTGCAAAATAAAGTTTTAAAATATTTTGATCCTTTTGAGATATGAAGAATAACTGTACTAGCCAGAAGGACCTTAACTTGCATGGCAACAGGATTTAAAGTCTTAAATGAAGAAAACTTGAGTTGTGCTTCACATTTTCAAATTATTTATACTCTTTGCATTCTCAAGTTTATTTGACCCAGCCTTAGACTTTGGCAAGTATTAGGTTTTTATTTACTTCGGAACAGTTAACAGAATGAAATGCCCATGCCCATTCAGCTAAGGTTTTACGTTTGAAAACTCAATCAAATACTCAGTTTAAGTGGGCTTAAGTAGCTAGAGATAACGTAATTTATCCTTTTATTTCTTTTTTTGTTTATAACGTAATTTATTAGCTAAATGTTTGGAATGCGAGGGTGTGAGCCGTGTGTAAGTTGCATGGGGTTAGGCTTAAATAAAGGAATTAAAATTTTTGAAAGTATGTTTTATGCAAAAAAAGCAACACCTAAATTCTGAGCAATTATTATTATTAAAATCTTTTGTGAAAATAATTTTGACAAGAATGATAGCGATATGAATTTTATTTTATTACAAGCATCGAAACGTCGTTGTAATAAAATAAAATTCATATCGCTATCATTCTTATTAATTATTATTATTCCAACTAAATTTTTATTATTATTAGTATGTGTCATGATAAGAATTTTTAACAAAATTGCCGTTTAAGTTTTATGAATTTTTGGACTTTGTAAATTTCCTGTATAAAGATAAGTAGGAAGCTTACCTGTTTGTATATAGAACCTTCGACCTTTTCTGTTTACGTTTGGCCTAAAATATCCGAATAAATAACATTCAAAATGCATACTTTATCGAAATTTCAATTCTTTTAATTTCCGAATTTGGGTTGGTAGTCGGGGTGGTGGTGGTGCATGCGGGTTTATCAGCTGTGAGTGACTGTGCGATGGCGAGGAAAGTGAGGGAAACGAATGGAATGCAGGAGTTTAGGACCGAGGAAGACAGCTTAGAACTGAGGCAGGTAGGCAGTTGGTAGGATCAGTGGGGGGCACTTGTTATTTTCAAAGGGATTCAAATTTGCATGCTAAGTACTTAAGTCACTAATGTTTGTTGTTTTAATTTGTTAGGTACGCGCAGCTGCTCTCTGGAGAAGATCAACTTAGCAATTGCATTAGCATTTGCAAGGTTGGTTTTCTCTACCCCGGCCAGCTCTCCGAGTGCTACTTCCACTGTATTAAGTAGAAGTACTTATGCTATATGTACAAGTACTTCTACTTAGGTGGAAGTAGCACTTGGGGAGCTGGCCGGGGTAAGGGGATTTTTTTTATTCAATTTTTCAATTCCCATGGGAATTGAATTTTTAATTAAAAGGGGTCACATGTAAGTTTTGTAAACAATTTATTGAAAAGAATTTGTAATGGTTACAATTTAAATAACAATAAAAAAGAGATTAATTAACTATCACACATTGTACATATTCAATAACAATACAAGAAAACAAACCATGGCAAAAATAGAACAATTGACACCGCACTTAACATAAGTGAATTACCAAACGTTAAAAAACATGGTTTTTTCAAGATAAATCTTATACGTCAAGATACAAATAATTATGAAACAACTGGAGTGAGCAATTTCTCCAATTTGACAGAGAATCACTTAACATAAAAATACCAAGTTGTTTTACAATTACGAAGAAAATATGTGGCTCATACATGCAATTTATTTCACAGAAGAGATGTTTTTAGTAAGAGTTTTTTGTTGAGGAAAAGTTTCCAACAGGTTCAGTTAGGAAAGTTTTTTAGGCTAAGTAACATCTTTATGATCTTAGCTACCTTGCCAATATTCTTTGTGAGAAGAAACCGGAGTACCCAGTTAGAACTGGCGACTTTCAGTAGCATGCACTGTTAGCGATATACGAGGCTCTTTTGCCAATAAAGATATGATTTTATTGAGCTTGTTTTGCTATCGTTCAGACAAAAATGCACAAGAGACTGATTAATTTCGATGATTTGTTGGATGTAACGAAGCACACGAAGCCTCTAGAAAATATTTTTGTTCCTCGAAAAGAGCTCTTCCAAACGTCAAAACATCATAGGAAATACCAAATTGGAATGGGTTTAAAATTAAACTTTCAGAGCCATATATTTTCTGATTTTGTACTTTCTGTTGTTAACCTGACAATATCAAATTGATTAAAAATTGACAAATTTATCTTTTAAACAAAAAATCCAAACAAGAAAAGTTGATACAACAGTTTCAGGATATTGTGAAAAGCAATTTATAAAATTTAAATTTCTGGGAATAAAAATAGATCCTTGTATCACAGTTTATAGAATCTTTTTAGCTAAAATACTAACAAGCTCACAGACATTTCCAATTTTGTGAGATTTGTTGATAAAACCAAAGTATCCAAATGTTCAGTCACAAAATTTATTGAAAATGGTCAAGTCTTTATGTAAACAACCCACTGAAGTCATGGCCTCGGTGCACCACTGAACATCTTGTTTCTTCATGTGTGCACAAGAACAAACTGTGCAAATTACAATAATTTGGTTGAAGTAGGTGTGAAAATCGTCTCTGATATTTATAACTTTGTTTGCCTTTTTATAGTCTAAATGCTACAAGTTTATAGCGAAAAATGTCTCTCATTATTAACAATTACGAAGAGCAACGCTTTGGCTACCTTGCTGCTACTGAAGTAACTGAACAGTGGACCATTTTTCATGGTTTGTCGCAAGTCTGATGAAGCAATATTTACGATTCAAAATCATTATCACTTTCAACGGAACAAAACATTTCGTTTTCTCTTATCAAATTGTAGTTTTTAACATTGACAGACACTAAACAAAAAGTTGAAACATATATGATTGGTCTTAGATTGAAAAAAAGAAATCTATTCAAAATAAAAATTCTTAATGATTGAAATTAGTCAATTTCAAAGGTATTATTGTCAGGTTAAAAACATGTATCTTTGAAGTATAAATTTATCTTTACTTACTTGTGGAAAAGATCATGTTTTAGAGCCATGTAAACTTGTTTTCTTACATTATTATTACTACCTTACAACTACAAAGTGGAACTATTTGAAAAATAACCTTGAACTGATGCAAAAGGAATGTATATAACGATATACAGCATAAAAACACAAATTTACCACAACCGCACCATATGAAAAGTTCAAGGTGAAAGAAAATATCTTGCAATCATAAAATAAAACTGCTATCAAATCAAAGTCTGGAACTATTTATAGTTATATACTATCTTTCTCCACCTGCACAATGCAAGACCATTTTATTTGTTAATACGAAAAATGTTCAAGAAACTATATTTCTCATGCCAAAGAATCAATAAAATCTAAATTTGCCCAATACCATCCAAATACTTAACTTAATCTATAATTGTTTCAAAGCTTTGTCATATGAAGAACTCTGGTACAGATGAGATCTTACTTATCTGATTACCAATGCAAATTGTTTGAAAAATCATTAGACTTCAATATTATACTTCTATGATTCTTGATTATCTGTGTAAATCTGGGATCACTTTTAATTTGAAATTCTTATATGTGTTGGAGCTCCCATGTTATAATCTTTCAAATATTTTTAACATCTTTTCTTTGGTACAATGCAAAACAAAACCTAAAAAACTATTTGCCTAGTTCAGGTTTTCCTTTTTCGTGCAACAAGTAATTTTCTTTCACTTTACCAATCTGCACTAAAAATCAAGTATGTTCCACTGCTTCTGTTCAGCTCAATTCCAAAAAGGTTCCACTTTGCAATGAGGTAAACACAACTAACTTATTTTGACCTGAACCAGTTCATTTTAAAGGAGGAGAGTTCTGTTATAAAATCACATGGCTTGTTTTAAAGATAAATTGGTATGAAACATTACAAAATCTTTTTTAATTTCAACTTTCAAGTGTTGTGTACTTCAATGGATTCTGAAATTGCATCAAATAATATTCAAATTATGCTGTGATAACATCTGGAACTAATGTGATTTTCAAATGAACTTTCCAAGCTTTCAAATGAACACTCAAAGTCAACTTATATACAAGAAGATTGAAATGGCAAACCTAGAAACAAAATGAAAGTTCTTAAAATATTTTCAATGGATTAACGAAAAAATTTTACTGTTTTTAAAGATCAAGTAGAAATATATTTTCTGTGGATAGACAACTGAGCAATAAACAATTGAAATTTTGGTATAACAAATGTTTTTGTTTCTGATATGCCACTTCAATCTCCTTTCTAAACATATAAAACAGTAGCATACTACAAAGTCAAATAATGACAAACTCAATTGTTTTATAAATGAAACAAATTTTGAAGTAGTTTTTGTAAATTCTCACGTGAAAATAAGGCCAGAATTAAGGTAAACATGCATTTAGATCTATTACAAGTTTTCTCTGGGACAATTTTTAGAAAAAGATTATTGCTGCACAGAAATACGGTTACTGGTCACTATTATAACCTGTAACAAGCAATTTTATTCACAACTTTCAATTTAATTCTTAATTTGTATTTTATTTGATGTTCAAAGATGGCAGAAAATAGAATTGGATTTGTGGGGCATGTTTAATTGGATTGGATTTTAGTGATAAAAATTGCGATGGCAGATCGGCACAACCTTTCCAATTTGTAAGCAAACCAGTGAAAACAAGAGACTACACTCGACTCTTCAGCATTCAAATAGACTCCAAATACACTATCTTTCAAGGTCTTATACATGTGTTTTCATAATAAGTCTTAGAAATATGTCTTGCCAAATAGACATATGATCACATAGATTAATTCAAATTACTAAAAGCAAGATTTCAACTTTTGTAAAAAACAGTCCATCATTATTTGACTTTTTATGAAATCAAAATGCTTCGAGCCACAAGACTTTCCACAATAAGTAGGCACATAAAACAATGACCAAATTGCATGAGAGCGAAACTGATTCCACAATTATACTGTCCAACTTGTTGCACAAAAATGAAATAACGTTGAAATGACATGCTTTTTTTGGATAATGGATAAAACTGTTTTGGTGATAAAAAAATTGCCATTTATTTTGAAAAATCATGCATGTACAATACTCGAAGCACTTCAATTTAAAATAAAAACAAAAATATTGAGACCTTCTGTACAATTTCCATCAACAGTGTTCATGTTCATGTGATGGACCAGATGGACAAGCATTTCTGGAACTATCAATGCACTGCAGGTCTAACAAAAAGGCAAAATAAAAGATTAGTGAATTAAAATTTGACTTGACATGTCTGAATACCAGTAAGTGTTTTCCCATATTACCTACCCCAACCTGTCAATTTTCCCTGTAGGCAGGAGCATAACAAGGGTATAAGCTTTAGGGGGGGGGGGGGTGAAAATTATGATGGAAAGGGTAAAAAATTTATGGTGTGTGATTCAGATTTCTACAAAACCAATGAATGACATCTTACTTGCCGATGAGGCGCCACTATAGTTAGTCAAACCCTTATTTTTAGGTTTTCCTGTACTATTCACCCATTTAGAAACTTTGGGGTGTCGCATACCCTACACCCTTCAGGAATTATGCCCCTGCCTGTAGGAGGAAACCAAAGTACCCAGGGAAGACCCACAACTTTTGGCAGAGCACTTTATGAAGACAGCGTTTGAATCACATCACGGCCCTGAAAGGCAAGTGGTTTAACCCTTGCCACCAGAAACCAATACACATATACCACCCTGTATATCAAAGGGAGGGAGAGGGGGAATGAAACCATTTTATTCAGGCACACCACACTGCAACCCAATATTTAACAGGATACCTTTGGTAACTTGGGTGGGAAAAGTTCTTATCTAGTACTTATTATCCACTATTAAAGTTAAATTACTCATTGTTTTGTGAAGTTGATTGTAAACTTAAATTGACGGGAACAGAAAACAACTTTGCCAACTTTTCAAGATGTCAAATACAATCCAACTCAATCCTCGATTAGTCATGACCATCCGTACTCCTGTACAAACTTTTCGCATTTGTTATCGTTTTTTTTTGTGTTTGCAGTCATTATTTTTTAGTTTTACGCAGAATTTGGAGGTGTAAGAATTACTCAAAATGGCCTGATACTGCTCCTTTAATTTGCAACATATTAGTGATATTACAGATCAAACATTCACAATTTTTTTCTAGAATTTATATGCTCAGACGTTACTTATAGTTTCCTTACCAACAAAGATGATAACTAACAGTATATTTCGTCTGAACGGCGGTTTCTTCTTCGGCAATCGATTTTCAATCGACCATAAGTATTGAAGACCGAGGTTTTCTCACGTGCAAAAAACTTTCTATGCGCAAATATTTCGCTAAATTTCACATGATTGTCCGCAAAATTCATCTATATCACAGATCTAGATACTCTTCTACAACTGCTGTTAGATAATAAAGCATATTACCTTGAAATAAAGGCAGGATACGATCACTTCTACACGACATTACTCTCTCCCGCGCAGAAAAACTTATTTATTTAACTTGGGAATTTCTGGCTGCCGACGAGGAAACCCGATGCTGTACCTAAGCAAGTCGATCACTACCCGATGATTCCGTAGGGACAGAATTTTGAAAAAAGTTGAAATGGGAAAATTCATTACCACAGCAATACAGCATTGAAGAGCATCCTAAAATTGGTAAAATTGCAAAGTTTGGTTGCAAAATGTTGTAAAATGAGGAAAATATAGCCCTGGAAATTTTGCGAATTTTGTACACTTTTGTATTACGTACGGAAAATTGATACCGTACGTTTCTCGATGTTGGTATCAATTTTTCGTGCGTAATACAAAAATATACAAATTTGCAATCTTCACAGGCATACATTTTCCACATTTTACAACGTTTCACAACCAAACTTAGCAATTTTACCAATTTTAGGATGCTTTTCAACGCTGTGGTAATAAATTTTTCCAATCCAACTTTTTTCAAAATTTTGTCCATAATGCAATCGGTCGATTGGTTACGATTGGTTAGAATTTGTTGGGGAAAGTAGCTCGAAGGCAGCACAGACGCACCCCAAGCCATGCCGACTAGGGGCTTTGCGTGCTTCTCCGAACGAAGAGCCAGGCTGTTAACCGCTTAGGTTTTTTGATTTAAAGGCTATAACTCCTTTGATTTTAAATTAAAATTTCCTCGAAATAATGAATAACAGCCTATAAGTTTTTTGGGAAAAAATTGCTGGAAAAGTGAAGGCTAACTTTAGGTCTTTGGTCAAAAATGTAAATGCAAACTATTTGCAATTTTTGACTAAATATTTAATTATTTTTTAAAAAGAATTTCTTAGATTGTCTACATGAAGATACTAATTCGTTGGTGTGTGGAAATGTTAGGTTCACATATAATGAAATATTTCTCCCATAAGGAAAGATTACATGTGTTTGAGGCGCTATTATGTGGTTTAGCTAGCTTAAGTACTTTCCACTTGATGTCAAATCTAACTTTCTTGTTTTTAAAACCCATATGTGCTTACTGAGTTCAGTCGCATTTCGTTTGGTTCGGTTGGTAAAGGAAACTTTATGGTTATTGTATCTTGTTTTGAAGGTTGTTTCGGTAAGACCAACGTACGTTTGCTTTGGCTCACCGTCATTCGTTGTAGCTAACCTGATGCACTATCGAGTCAGTTAAGCATTTAGTCTGCATCGGGCATTCATCTGTTCTTCTGCAGTTGCATAAGCCTTTCTCAGTCATAACATTGTTGGTCGATAGTTTGTTTTTGTTGTCTCCGTCAATTATCTGTTTAACATTCGTCATGCAACTGTACGAGATTTTAAAGATGCTTTGGTTATGTATTTGGTTAAATATTGTGTGTAAAGTGTGGCCTATAAAGGGAGTTCTTCGTCGACAATTTTTACCAATGTTTGTTGCTAACTTTCTACTATGGGGAGGATTAAACCAGATACTGTTTGTGTTTACTCGTGTTTCTGGCTGCTGTGTTTAGGGGGGTGTTTAAACTTGAGTTGATGTTTATATCCGCTCTTGTCAAGAATGCCCGATTCAGAATAAATGCTTAACTGACTCGATAGTGAATCAGGCTACAGTTACCTCCAAAATAATTAAACAAGATACAATAACCATAAAGTTTCCTTTACCAACCCAACCAAACGAAATGCGACTGAGCTCAGTAAGTAAATATGGGATTTGAAAAACAAGAAAGTTAGATTTGACATCAAGTGGAAAGTAGTTATTAAGCGAGCTAAATCAAAAGGCTAGTAGCGCCTCAAACAGATGTAGTCCTTGCTTATGGGAAAAATATTTCATTATATGTAAACCTAACATTTCTGCACTTAATAAACGCAACGAATTAGCATCTTCTTGTAGACCCTCTAAGAATTCATTTTTAAAAAAAGTTAAACTATTTAGTTGCTCCTTTGTAGCTTAAAAATGCCGCCAGTATATAATTTTAATGCTTCCGCGTCATCTCAAAACCATCTGTCAATGATCGCGGGTGGAAGCGGAATATTTTCCTTTCAATATTCAGTATTCCTAAATCCTATTAGCAATATTCAATATTCCTACCTTCAATATTCCTATTCCCACGTTCTCTAATTTAAATACTTTTTCCATTTTCCCCGTTTTCTAGTAGTTTTATGCTGTGATAATCGTTTTCCTTGATAGCTTCGATGATAGCTGAAAAATAACGAGTTTGATGTTGTTGTATTATCTTTTGGAAATCGAATGAAAATCACACACAAAATATACAAAATACTAATAATTAAAACTAATCGAACATTGAAAAACTAACATCTGAGATTTAAAATGAAAGTTGCAAGTTTATCAGTTGTTGAATACTGTCAAGTGCTCGTCTTCATACATAAATTTAGTTTTAGTTATGTTAGTTAAGTGTGTTTTTGTTAATTAAATCCCGCAAGGTCCATAAAACCAGCAGAAATTTAAATATGGTGGTGCATCATTATATCCAAACTCTGTACTGTCGCGCCGAACGCGTTAGAAACAATTCGTAATGGAGATATCAGTTCAGTATGTATCGCACGATGTTTGAAACAGGCTTTAAGTTGTGTTTAAACAGCGATTCGTCGGGCCAATTTTGCTAGTTGGGTGTAATGAATAATTGATTTTGTGGGGAGTGCTCATGTCAGCGGTAGGAAAATTTTAGCGGGCAAAAAGCTGACTATTTTTTTATAAATAAAAGGCAGGACTGTTTGTGTTTAACGCTCAACTTGCATATTTAATCGCTTTTGCTAAGAGTACAACTAATAATTTTTCTAAAATCGGTCCGAGAATATTCGGCCTATTTTGAATTAGAATATTAGTTTGCTTGATTTTGCTTCAACGTATTCCAACAATAAATATTCATATTCCAATCGTAAATATCCATATTCCTGATAGTGTGAAATTCGATATTCAATATTCAATATTCCGCTTCCACCCCCGACTTTGAGTAGCAATTATCTTGCTTGAAATGTAAATAAGATTAGTCTATGCTTGCATATAATATAAGTTAAGTCCTTGCTGTAAACCGTTAATAGGCAATTTTATCTGATGAGTGCCACATCTCGTGACTCGTGGTGTGAAAACTAGTGACAAACTTGCTGCGTTCTATTTCAGAACCATCCTTCAGAAACATATTTTTTTTTGTTGAGTTGTTTTATATATACTACATATATACAGTATATAAGAAAAGGTCACTAACGTAATTAACTGAAACCCGAAGATGCGAGTTCAAATCCCGCTGGTATCCAGCTGAAAGGACACAATATTGAGCGTCATATCTAAATATGATCTTTGTCATGGAAGAATATGCATTCAGAATCGTCTAGGGGTGAAGGGGTGAAACGGCTACGAAAGGTTATCTCAAACTGGAAATTCTTTTACACATGAGGCAACAAACTTTCTTTAGAATACACTAATGAACTAATGCTTGACGATGCTGAGAAAGGTTAAAGAGCGATTTCACAAACGGTCAACATTGGAATACGAAAGCTTTAAAATATAGGGTGAACCTGAAAAGTTATCGAACAAAGAATTACTTATCTTTCCTCAACTGGCTTCAACTCTTAGTAAGATGAAAAGCTCATAGATGTATTTTAATACTCAAAATTTTAAATCGCATGGCTCCAGCTTATTTTCACAATCATTTTTCTAAAACCTTAATATATACATAATGTCAATATAAGACATAAAGCTTTCTTTAAGATATTGCTCCATGAAGGTGCTGATATTACGCAGAGGGAGATAAAGGATAAAGTAAGACGTGAATAGCTGGAGAGTGAAGCTGGTGGCAAGGTCAATGCTGTATGGTGGGAATTTGATTAAGGCAATTAATGTGTGGGCTGTTGTTGGTGTGGGTCAGTGGTGAGATGCAGTGCAGGCATTTTGGAGTGATCGAGAGTTGAAGGCAATGGAAGTGAAGACAAGAAATAGACTGACGATGTTTGGAACATTCCATAAATCAAGTGTTGTATATGAAGCGAAAAGGTAGCGGGAGGAGATTGATTGATCGAGGAATTTTTTTGCAATGCAGCTCATTCAGCTCAAAGCTGGTATCCAGAAGGGTCAAAGTTATTTCACATAAGGCAGATATCCATTAGATCCAACCTGGCTATTTTAAATCGTATTACAATGTTCTCATCTTGTCTCTTAGCCTGAATGATGCAGTGAAGTGGCCAATAATTCATCACATTTCTGAACAGCAGCTGTACTCGATAGTGAAGTATTTTTTCGACAAGTAGTAATGGTTACAACTGACTACATTCTATACAGTAGCTGCAGTGAGTTCATCACCTGAAATTTGAGTCAGGATGACAGCGCGCTTTTAGAAACAACATCTAACCAATGTAAACAATATCCAATTTTGGTGTAATTGCAAATTTTGCTCCCGATCGCAGTTCGATTCGTACATCGAAAATACAAAGGTACATTTTAGACCAAAAATGCGGTTATTCAAAATATTAATTGGAAATATTAATACTATTATCGGATAACTGCTGGTCAAGAACGTATACGTAAATGTCTCCAATTGTTTGCATGTGGTGTACAATTGTCGTCAGGAGAACAAAAATCGTTAGCTTGAATGCAAATCTTGTTGATAAATTGAGATCGACCTAGTGGTTTTACTATTATGGCAAGGTCTCAGCATGATCTAATGGGTGTCTACCAAGTATGAGTACTTTTTGTGATTAGTTGAAACAAGATAGTCAGTGTTTACCATGGCTGCAAACAAAAACCATTTCAATAAGTTTTAATAGCATTTATTTGAATATCATTGTCTTAACATCATAATTTCCGAGCGTAAGTAATAAATCGTTCAACAATAGAGCATTTCATTCCACTAATAGGTCAGTGTTCAACCAATACGGCAGCAGATCAAAGAAAGTCGTGCATATTTGCCATATCCATGCTTGCAAGCTGCCTTGCATGTCCTGAGGTTAGGACGGCTCACCTTGCCACAGGAGCTTGTGCAGTCTAAACCGACTTCATTGGCGTTACATGCGATTACTGATGCAGGTGATCGGATTATTCTGCAGTTTGAAAGTCCTGGTGGTCCTGGAGGTCCAGTTGGTCCTAAAACGAGATTAATAACATGGTTTACAACACGAACTGCTTGCTGATTTTGTCAGTAAAACATTATGGCCCTAGCATAGATTTTTGACCTGCTGTATGCTGTTTTTCAATTGTGTATCTATTTACCTGTTGGTCCGGGTGGGCCAGTTGGTCCTCGTGGTCCTCGTGCGCCTACAGGTCCGCTTGGTCCAGTTGGTCCTGGAGGTCCATGTGGTCCGGCGGGTCCGACTGGTCCTGGTGGTCCGGGAGGTCCTGCTGGTCCTGGGTCGCCATTCGAACCTGGTGTACCATCTTTGCCTGGTGGTCCTGGTGGGCCTGGAGGTCCGGTGTCTCCTGCAAAGTGAAATAAGTATTTAGCATTCTGGTCTCAAGGTTACTATATGTTGCATTCACAAATTAGCGTATCCTATTTCTTCATGTTTTATTTTTTCTTAAGAATGGCTGAGGAGGTAAAATCGGTTACGTTTCAGATCGAACGCAAATGAACTGCAAAGACGTTTGTCTTTTCGTGTCCAACAACAGGTCTATTTCCAAATCAAGTCTTCATGTCTGAATTTTGTAAACTAAACGAAATATGAAATAACATGTCATAAACTCATCGTACCTGTGTCTCCCTTCAGTCCTGGTGCTCCGGGGATTCCGGCGGCTCCGGGGATTCCTGGATCTCCTGCATCTCCCTTCGCTCCCTCTGGGCCAATTGGACCGATCGCTCCAGGGATTCCATCTCTACCAGGGATTCCAGGCACACCATCGTTTCCTGCCTCACCCTTTTGACCTTGAGGTCCGGTTGGACCAACTGGTCCTACGTCTCCTTTTTCTCCCTTTGCTCCCATTTCGCCTTTGGGGCCTACTGGGCCTAGATACGGGAATAGGAAGGATAATTTGTTGGTCAAATGTTCTGATGAAAAGTTGAAATCAAATGTTGTAATGATATACCCGAATCAATAGACTGCTTGAATAAAATTTGTTTATCACAGGTATGTCCAATATTTTCCGTTAGTAATGAGTGTTATGTGTCAAGTAAACACAGTTGAATTCGATGTTTTCTTGGTCAGAAAAAACACTTAGTTCAGACTCCATACACGTGAAACCTAACAACTTCAAAAACCGCTCGGTACAAAATATATTTGTTGATGATCGTCTTTTGTTTTCTTACCTACGGGTCCAGTTGGGCCTTTAGGTCCGGGGACACCTCGTTCACCTCTGGCTCCTCTGGGACCTGGTGGTCCTGTTGGACCAGTTGGGCCTGTGGGTCCTGTTGGTCCAACTACACCAGGCTCTCCTTTTTGACCGCGGGGACCTGGAGGTCCTGGGTAACCTGTTTTGCCATAGGGTTTGCGTCCGTAGCTACCACGTTTTCCGTGTACTTTGTAATCTGTAAGAAAAACGAAGATGAATATTGGTTAAAGGTCTATTTAACTTTGTCTTTTCAAGACTGGTGTTTTTCTTTTAATTTGGCAATTTAATAATTAGATTTGCGACAATAAATGTTGCTTGATATCTTACCTTCTTGTGGTTCGTCTTTTACTTCATCTGCAATTAAACAGAATATAATTAAAAAATATTAAAAACAACATATCGTACATACATGCATTAAACACAGCGACAAAGATTGAAATTAAAGTTGATATGAATGACATACCTTCCTGTACAGGAATAGAATCTGTAAACGAGGAAATAAAGAAATAATCAGAAATATCACAGTGGGAGTTTTTTTGTAATTATTACTGGTAGTAGAGAGCTTAGCTGAACTGCGAAGAACTAAGCTAACCTGAATTCATTCAAAGGACTTTTATGGGCCAGCCATCTCATGTGACTTATAATATAGAAATATTATTATAGTATTGCTACCCCAGGACGTAGCATTCCTATAGCGCTAACACTATAAAACAGATATAATACTCGGTTTTACTTACAAGTCAGGGCGACCAGGATAGATAACGCGAAGAAGATAGTAGCCTTCATTGTGACTGTTGGTAACACTGTGTGAACACTGTGCGAACTGCTGAAACTCAGCTTTCTCGCGCCTTATATACGCTTTCGACCGGGCGAAAACGTAGGAAATTTTATCGGTGCAAATGTGTTACTTGGTAACTGCAGTACTTGAAAAACAGTTTGTGAAAGAAAAGAGGGAAATGCTACAATATGTGATATTCATTTGGGAGATAAAGTGTGGGTGGAGAGATCTAAATGCTTTAAATTTAAAGTGGACTTTTTTCCACCAGAGGGCCTGTATTGTATTCTGCATTTTTTCCAAATATTTCTAAATACAGTTTTTTTAAACTTTCCTGACATGCCTTCTTTCGCTTTGCCAAATTAATGACTGCATTGTAAATGAAAGTTCTTTATCTCGACTCATTTGGATGCGCTCCAAGTCTTCATTTAACTTACGCTTATATTTTTTGTCTTAGTGCACGTTTTTACATATTTTCAATTCTTCAAGTTTTTGTTTTGCAAGGATTTGTTGTAAATGTTTTGTCGCTTTAATGCAACAATTTATTATTATGTTATTATATTATGTATTAATCTTAAAAAAACTTGCCGTTATGCAAATCACTGTAAATTCTTTTACACTGCTTTTGGATGTCTTTCTCTTTGTCATTTCGGGAATTTTATTCAGTGTCAAAATCTTCACAGGAAACATTTTCGTCATGACAGCACACTTCAGGCATGCGATAGGTTTCTTTTATCTTCCTTTTACCTTTCTTTGTACATAACGTCCTCTTTTTATTTTTCCCTATACGTGCATTTTTAACGTCATAATAATATGCGATAGACAATATTATATTTTCACCATAATGTTGAAATAGAACTCTCGTAAATGAGTCTCTGTGATAACTTATTTTATCCTTAAAACTTTTCACACAATTAGTCATCTTTTGAACCTTTTCTTGCCTCAAACATTTAACGTTCGACTAATTTCGCAGTAAAGCTAGGACAACCTCACTAATAGATCTTACTTCCTTCAGTCAAGGCAATATTCCCACAATTGGTCGTTTTATCGAGCCAATGATTTTGTTAGACCAGGAACTACAAGTTTCCACGCCTGTTTGCGATTAATAAATACCATGACTTCCGCAAATAATGCTTTATTCTCGCATGATAGGAGCAAAGCAACTTAATTGTGAAATACAGAGTAAATAATTTCTAATTTACTAGATATTGCTTTGTCAAATGCGTTTTCTAAAGGTAAAATAAAAGTATTTCACTCATATATTTTTCGCAACAACCAGCTTTTAATATCATCTAACGGTATAGCATACGTATGGAGAGCAGCCATACAAACGATTCATGGCGAGATTGCTTGAAAGCAACCTAAAAACTGTCGAGAAAAGCCGAAGCGTTTTCACTCTAAGCGAAGCGTTCTTAGTCTAAGGTGAAGAGGCTGCCATTTTTGAAACCTTGAAAATGTTTGACCTTATACTATGATTTTAACTTTAAGTAAAAATACATTAGCCTGCGTTAAGCTCGGCTGTGTTCATTAGAATACGAACGCCCATGTTGTAAAAATTACATGAAAGTAGAATTAACCCTAACTATTTTTCTAAAAAGTTGTAGCATCTCCAGCTTTGAATATTCTCGTTTCCAAATGGACTAACAAAACAGACATCAACTGTAAGCAAGTAGCTGCTTTCAATACAATTCATGAGCCATCAGCTTTCAAGGGTATATTAGACCAATCACTTTTGTGATATCCTATATACACGTGCCTTTCAAGCTTGCATGCATACACAGATTAAAATTGCAGATTAAAGTATAACACAATTGTGACATTCTTTGAAGGCTGCTCGATCTAAAATGATGATTTAGGTGCTTATATAATGTACATCAAATATTCAATACAATATACATGAATGTTTCAACTGTTAATGTATTGTTTGATCGAATGATTACAATATTTTTCCTAAACTTGAAATATCATTAATTATCCTTTGAGCAGGTTAAAAGCGGAATTGCACTTAACGGTACTTGGGATCAATAAATTTAACGGTTTAATAATGCACATATGACAATAGTTTTTGTTATTATAATACGTGTGTGACAAAAGCTAACTTAAATTTGGCAATATTGTTGGCATTTCCAGTGCAATACTCTGTTTTTGCGAAAGTTTGGAGTTTTAAATATGTGTCAAAATGTGCCCAACCTCATTTTATCATTCGAGATTCACTCGCATGCTTTTCTTGTGTCCGTCTCCAGGCATCAAAACGAAGAACTTATAACATTACGATTATCCACGCGCAAGTCAAAGAGAAGCATTCAAAAGCAAGGAAATCGTTCAAGACAAACGGAATGAATGACTTGTGATACGAGAAGTATTCCACTTACTTCAAAGTCATTCTCAACAGCAATTAAACTACGCATTATGACGTTCTTTGGCTCAGCGTGCAAGTTTGCTGTCATGCATTAAGGGTCTTTTAGCGCTCGCCGCATTGTGAACGTCGTAGCAATTGAACGCAGCTGTTTGTAAGTTACTAAATAAATGTAGGTGGCTTGAATTCAATGAAATATTTGTGTTTTGGCTTATCGATGCGAAGTAACTAGCTATAGTAAAATTTTTGATGAATTTTTAAAATTTTTGTTAAATTTTTGATGACATGTTTAATTTCAGAAATATTGAAAAAAGCACAAAGCCATGCAACAGTTATCCGCCTTTTTAGGTAATAAAAAACATCAGAAGTGATAACAGCGCAAAATTCTTTTGCTGAATAAGCAATTAGGGAACATAAATTTCATTGTTACATTTAACTGTTCTGACGTCATTAAAAAATACCTGATTATAAAACAAGATGGCGGAAAACTGATGTCATTTGCCATCAAAGAAACAACATATTATATATATATATATATATTTATTTCATTTCTTAATAATACTTTTAATTAAATCGCTACTCTGAGTAGCGATTTAATTAAAAGTATTATTAAGAAATGAAATAAATAAATATATTCGCTCTGCTATATTGGTATCATCGAGCACTCTTCATATTTACAACAAAATTGTATCTTCATTCATTTATGTATATATATATATATATATATATATATATATATATATATATATATATATATATATATATATATATATATATATATATATATATATATATATATATATATATATATATGTACCGTGTTTTGAATAGACAATATATAGCTTGAATCAAGTAACCTAAATGAACTCAATTATTGCAGATCATTAGGTTTAGGCTGGGCCAGCGTTATTTAAATTCATAGGAAGCGGTAGCTTTGGGTAAATAATGAAGACTATAAAAAAAGCATGAATAAAATTTTTTGACATTTTTAATGCAACTTTAGCTTCAGTTTTCTGTTTATCCTTACAAACTAAATTGTTTTAACTTCTTTTTTGAAAGACAAAAATTCACTGTTTTTTTATGGAAATTCAAAGAACATATTACAGTTACTCCTTACGTATACCAATTCTTTAAAAACACTAAAACACAATGAAACAGCATTCATGTTGGTGTTAAATTAAATAGAGAACAGTGAGATTCTGTTGTCTTGTTTCCACCAATACGGTTGACATGGAATAAGTTTTACCAGTCTTGTTTTTCCCTGGACTGAAAAAAATTGGTATCCAAAAACACATCAAATAATTGTTCATTTAATGTTAATTGGTGTGTATGTGACGAGACGGACGTCATGTTGGATAAATTTTAGCTACCGAACGAACTTGCGGATATGCAATTCAAATTTCGACAAATGTTTTTTTAAGTCTGTTTTGATTGGTCACTTAATGTCTCTATATCACATTCCAAACAGGATAGGAAAAAAATTGCCTTTTCTTGCACTCAGAAAAAAAAAGCAATCCACTTATCCAAAACAATTTTAATTACGTTGAACTACTTCAAATTTTCAAGTTTCGTTTTCTTTTTAAAAGATTTTCTGTCTGTTACTCGTCTTGTACTTAGCAACGTTGAAACGAGAATCAAAGATAATGCCACGATGGATTTAGTGAGCTGCTGAACACCGGTGTGTAGTCATTTGAACACCGGTAAGTATTATCACGAGGTAGTCTTACTAGTACAGAGTAATTACCAATCAAAACAAAATGATTGAAACTGGTACGTTTCTTATAGCACGTTCTGTTTCGCGATCGTGAAAATAGAGAACTAATAGCTACGCTCAAGGAACGCGAGTAAAAATGTGGTTTCACAACAATCAAAAATCATATAATTGTTACACAGACATGATATACATAGCTATTATTGTCATTGAGTATTTGATAGGATCTAGTTTTAGTAGCGCTTTTGAGAAAGAATTCAGAAAATATAAATTTTCGCTTTTCGCTGCACCGACTCATTGACTCATAAAACAGGCATGCCTTCAAGATATCATCTCAGTAAATGTAATATAGTGATTACCCGTTCCGACTCAGGCTAGACTCAACCTACACTTTATGAATTGTACCGGATGGATAAATAACAGTCAGTCACCGAAAGCGAGGTGATTACACCGGTGTAATCACCGAGTCTGAGGCGACTAATTGTCTTAGTGTAAATTTTCGGGTGTTTACAAATAAGAATCAACAAAACTCTATAAAAATTCACTTAAAATTTATTACTGTATAAAAAAAGCATAAAGCGAAAAGCTATAGTCACTAGCCAGTGACTATCACATCAGTGGCAATGAATCGTGACCAATCAGAATGCAGGAAAATCAACGACTTTAAGGCCCTGTCACATGGTGAAATTTTTCTTGCAACTTGTAATGCAATTCTACCCTTGGGAGATGTAAAATTGGCAAATACAATTTTCAATCACAGTTTGCTAATATGTTTTAACATACCAAACATTTGTCACCAATTTACATCTCTTAAAAGTAGAATTGCGTCGCAAGTTGCAAGAAAAATTGCACCTTGTGACAGGGCCTTTATTCTTTAGACGAGAGGACAAAACTAAATTGGACAAACGCAAGAATTCTGCTCAATGAAAAATTTTCAATAACACGCTAGAAATTAAACTGTTGACGGCATACATAGTCGCATTATATTTACAATTTTATGACTACCCACTCTTTAGATGAAAAATTCAACGGTTAACTCTGACTTGTCAGACAGCAGAAACATTTGACAGCATTCATAATCGCACTATATTTACTATTTTATGGCTACCCACTCTTTCGATGAAAAATTTAACAGGCAACTCTGACTTGCCAAAAAGCAGAAATATTTCATTGATGTATAAAACTACTTCTATAAAACTACATTGATATATAATACTTCTATAGAGTTAGACCTGGTTCGCAAATTGAAATAAATACGTTGCTATGGTAACAATGAAATGTCATTGTGGCCGAAATATTGGCCTTGTCGTATACTTGGAGATAAAAAAGGCTCGTTGCTCTTAGTTTTTTTTTTTTATTATACAGCGTCTTAGAGTATAGTTGCACGAGTATCAAGTTTAAAAAACTCTATAGAGACAGTTAAAATGTAAAGAACATTTTGTATGGAAGATTCTTTGGACTAATCCGCTTAAATACTCGTCCGCACAAGAAAGAATACTATGTATAAAATATTTTTCAGTTGAGCAACGTGCATTACAAAAATAAAGACCATATATATTTACATATGTCACTGTTACCATGAAAACGATGCATGGTTACGTAACTTTGGAGGAAAAAATCCAACTCTTATGGCAGCAAAATGTGGCAAAGTGAGACGGGGAGCTTAAAACAACCTGTTTCTCTGCTTGTTAGTAAAAGACGTTCAGGTGTATACAGCAAAAGATGAGCAACCTGTTCCGGGCGGATGAAAACAGCATTGTTCAATGTTGTGCTGCCCACATTGTTCAATATTGTCAACAATACTGAACAAGTTGTTGAGCCTGAATTAGATTGAATTGAGCAATATTGTTGACAACATTGAACAATGTGGGCAGCACAACATTGTTCAATCCTGTTTTCAACAGTTTATTTTTGGTTGTTCATTTTTTGCCGTGTAAGTAATAAAACATGAGAATTTTCATGAAAGATTCAATGTTAACCTCGAATGAATGGAGAGAAATTTGAAAGGAACAAAAATTTGTGACAATGCAAACAATATAATGTTCTTAGTCAATTGTAACAGTGGTAATACTTAGTGTAGCAACATGTCGACAGTTTTTGTTACAATTTTTTTACATTTTTCTTAATTATTTTGTTGCGCATACCATATTTGCTAAAATGGTACAAATCACACATTTTAAAGTTTTCAAATGACAAGCAATTTGACAAGATGCTGTTTGTATACTTCAAATCGAAACATTTTTATATTTAAATCAATCGGAAAGAAAAAAAGTTGAATGATATTTCAATGGTTTTAAATTAGACAGACAACTTTACGCCAATCAGACAACTTTACGCCAAACTATATACTCTTATACAACATGGACTATACAATACCAATGGTTTGACAATGTCTTTGGAATAAAGACGAAATATCACCGACTCCATCGTTTTCTTGTTCTTTCTTGAATATCAGGAATACAAGATGCCTATTTTCGGAATTTGTTTTATTTCGTATTTCCTTAAGTTGTCTGCTTGTCGTGGTTTCTATACAATATGGTCTGCCATTCTCATCACGAAATATTAATAGCACCAACGATTGAGTGGCTTCGATACTGTTTAGACATCACTGGGCAGTCACTTTGAAAGGTTTTGACGGCATATAGGGTACTTCTGCGTAGATCTAATACAAAAGTTTGAATCGAACATATTGCAGTACATGTTTTAAAACTCGTGAACTTTGTACTTTAAATGGTTCTTTCGTTTTGAATATTTTTATTGCTGCACAAATGCATGCAGGATTATTGTAAAAAATGTAACCAGACAGTTTATATCTGATAAAGACTTTATAGATACAGATTTAATTGTTTTGCGAATGCCTGAAATAATAGCCAATTCACACGATTGGCTGGGATGAAACACTAAGATTAAACACTATTAAATTCAAACTTTTTTTCGGAGTTACCGTTGTATTGTATGTTGTAAAAATACTCAGTGGTTCCCACAATTTATGCATACTTCGAATAAGTTTTACGGCTAGCGTTACGACTATACTGTATGTATACGTTATTATTGTGTTGTGTACTCAGGAAATACAAAGTAAAAAGACAAGCAAACGTGAACAAGCGAAGGGTACAAGCAGGAACAGCACTAAACTCGGAATATAATAATGTGTACAATGTCTATTTACAATATAATTCTAATTGTTTTGCCCAACTGAGGCAAGATATTTGAAGATGTTAAATACTGCATGAACACAGTAATAGTGAATTTCGTTTAGATGAAGCTCCCATGCATCCAAAAACATTCACAGCAACAGCTTCCGAGATAAGTGATGTAATACGTTTCTATGATGAAATGTTTTCAACATTGGACGTTACAGTTGAAAGGTCAATGAATTAAACACAATACTTTTTGAATCATTTTGAAATAAAAATTTTTTGATAAAGTAATTTTTTGTTTAGCAATTTAAGCATTCCTCCCCAATTATTATTATATTCAAAGCAATTAAGACCTCATTGATCATCACCCCAGTCTTTGTCTATGTTGGCATTTTTCTAGTTTGTTTTTTTTTTGAGCTGCATAGCTAAGCAACAGTTCATTTAGAGAGAAAATCTTAATATTTCTGAATGAAAGATACTCTTATTCCTTTCACGGTCAAGTGAAGCGTTGTCAGGAACGTTCTCGCATGTCAAGCAGCATTTTGATCCGTTGATTCACATATGACCACTCCTGAGTTGGTAAGCATTAGGCCGCACATACATTTTTCTAATGTCACCTTAAATTGATCTGTTGCACACAAAGGCGAAGCTAGTCACACAATTCAAAAAAAATGAAATAAAAACTAGAGTAAGAAGTTGTCAAAAAAACACTAACAAAAAATTATGAATATATAAGGCATATTTATATAATTTGTTTACTTTATTAAGAATATTTATATGTTTATTATCTTATAAAGCATCATCACAAGGGATGGATCACTACAACAGTATGTGCCATACAGTCCTGCAGTTCTACTTTTATAGCCAATCAAAAATAATCTTTAATAACGTTTATATTATATAAGGATAACAAGATTATACATGAAGGTAGTACACATACATTTTCTAATAAGCACACTTAGATCTGAATCATATATACAGAGGGTACATACATATACATGCATGATAATATACACATGATGAATGTATTCCTGTCCAGTGATCTGCATGATGTAGATTATACAGACATATTATGAAGAATTTATGAAGTCACCCAGTTTCACAGAAACTAACAAAATATTGTTATCTAAAGTTCAATGACCTATTAAGATACAATTTATATCAAAATATGAAGCTTATTCTACAGTTAACAAACATACCGTACACATATAGTCTCAATTAACAATGGCAACATTGTTAGACCAGTTGCCTAGCATTATCAGACCAGTTGCTTATTATTTCGTCGATTCAACTAAACCTAGGAAAAATTCTACGGAAAAAATCTGGTCTAAAAATGGTAGAAATCTTGTCTAAAGAAATGTATGCTTGGACTATCGGATGCATAATGGACTTTGCTAGACCAATTATATATTATGAACAATAAAGCTTACTACTTGTAATATAACCGCCAATTGATCGAAAATAGTGCTGAAAATATATAGGTTGACAAAAACTGCAACAAATATAGATACATAAAGCATAGCAACTTATGATAATTACATTTATGCGACCATTTTGTAGTCAATCTCACTTAATGCATTATCAATATATTCATTCATCTGTCTTCACTATAACTCCAACAGACAATAATAAACTTGATTCCTAAATGAAATATTTCAAGTTTATGTATACAAGCGTCACCTAGAGGGACGAATTTCGTTGCAAAAATTTTCGATTGTTCTGAATGTGATCATGGTATAAAAAGCAGACGCGGATTGTAGTTGGCATACAGTTCACAAAGTTCCTCTCGGAAAAGACACTGAAGAAAGAAATTTCAAACTCAAAATGAATCAACTCGCCTCACTCATCTGCGTAGTGCTGTCTTTAGCAGTTGCCTTAAGTTGTAAGTAATGTATAATTAAAAGCTTTTCTCGATGATTTAGTCTGGTCTATTTTTACTTTGCTTTCTCCTGGGTTTTTGTGAACATATTATATACTTATTTTTTTCAGATGGTGCGCCAGCATCCCTAGAATCTGGTAAGATGTAGTGATGAATAAATCCTCATTATACCAAAATTAAACCATTAGGCAATTTAGGCTGTTTAGCATAGTATTGATCTTTAGGAAAGCAGTTTTTAACCACATTTTTGCGTTTAACCTATGTTTTCTGACCCTAATTATTTTTACAGAAAAATGCAAAACTCGATCAAAAATGCCCAATTCAGCTATTTCATTAGGATTGGTTTGTACAGAAAACAGTATTTTAAAAGAAATACTCTTAAAAGAGTTTCGAGTGAAAATAAGTGAGAACGTAGCTACATTTTTTAAAATCAAACTACAATTTTACTGTTATTTTACTTCTTGTGGCCATGGAACTGTATGCACACGCATTAAGAGCAAAAACGTTCTCAAATATACAATTTTATTTGTTCTAAATATTACAGTACACCGTTACTAGAATTATAGCTTGAATCATCGCCATGATCTGATCCTTAGAACAGCGCTTGATCAGCTGAATGCAAATTTAGCCATACATAAGAAATTAATTTGCCATTTTTATCTCTTTTTAAGATTCGGAGTTGGAACGTCGAAGCTATTACTGTAAGTTATTTTGATTTTTTGTGATTATTCAGACTGACTAAAAATTCTGTCCAAGTTCATTCAGATGATGTTTCCTCTTTTGGGCAATGTGGACAACTGGTTATATTGCAGACTTCGCACACTGTAAATCTTAGTTACTCAGAAACAGTTTTTGATAACAAAATAACTCATTTGGAGCTGAATAACTCGTTCAAATTTACAATACACTGTCATCAATCATCGAGAACTTTTACCGACAATCCACTGTTCGTACCCACTTTTTTCGTATCAACATAAGAACGCGTCTTATCAATTTTTCCTCATTATTTCAAAATTGAACTCTAGACCCCGCAACACGACAAGGACCTCCAGGTCCACCAGGAAGAAATGGAACAGATGGAGCTCCTGGTATCCAAGGGCCACCTGGACCACCCGGTGAAGATGGTGCTGAAGGACGTAGAGGTGAAAAGGGCGACAAAGGTGAAGCTGGCGAACAAGGTCCAGAGGGTAAAGATGGCCCTGAGGGACCTCAAGGACCTCAAGGTATTGAGGGACCACCAGGCAAACAGGGTGATAAGGGTATGCAGGGGATTAAAGGAGAACCAGGTGTTCGTGGTAAAAATGGATCCAACGGGATACCAGGTGTTGATGGTTTACCTGGAGCCAAGGGAGACAAAGGCGATGAAGGTAAAATACATGTTCATATATGTGGATAGATACACTTATATGGCATATATGCTAATATTATTCGGTATACCCAGAAATTGACCTCTTCCTTGTGTTTCCCTCAGGTAAACCAGGATCCCCAGGTAAAGATGGTGAAGATGGTCAGGACGGTGAGCCAGGAAGTCCAGGAGAGGATGGTGAACCAGGACGTAATGGGGAGAATGGACGACCAGGGAAAGACGGAATGAAGGGCGCAACAGGTGCAAAAGGACCTGCTGGACCTCCGGGGATGAAAGGGGATAAAGGAGATAATGGAATGGATGGCAATCCTGGAGAACAAGGTGATGATTATTTTCATACCGTTAGCTGATACTAAAAATCGTTAAAAATCGTGCTTAGCAAATGCATCATTTCCCTCAGGTGAGACGGGCTCTCCCGGTGAAAAAGGTATGCAAGGAGCTCCAGGTGTTGCGGGCAAGAATGGCAGTCGAGGACCAACCGGATATAAGGGAGAGCCTGGCGAGCCTGGAAAAGATGGCTCACCCGGTGCAAAGGGAGATAAAGGAGATGATGGAGCACCAGGGGATGTCGGAGCTAAAGGTGATACTGGAGAACCTGGACTAGAAGGTCCCGCAGGAAAAGATGGAGACGATGGAGCTCAAGGAGAGAAAGGAGAGAAAGGTAAGCGAAGCGAATCGTAAAGGTTATGTTTACTAATTCTTGTCTCTACAGCCGTTACCGACTGAAACGTACCGAAGTCAGTCTTTTGAAACTAGATTCATGTTAATCTGAATCTAGTCAGATTAACATGAGTCAAGATTTTCATCAATCTCTTAAGTCAATCTCCTAAGGCACGTAGATATAGTGAATCTTACTTGGGATATTTGTGAATAAGCATTATTGTTTCACAAATGTAGCCGATACCGCAGCGCTTTCGTTGCATTAAAAGCGCATTAGCAGTAAAAATTCAGTTTGAATTATTTAAGAATGCTTTCAAGATAAAAATAGAGCATATTTCATATTTTGACTCAATCAAATAACAGTCCCCCATCTTGGATTATCAAAGATATGGGTGTTGTGTTGGTCACGCGACATTTTATTATTGATATGTAGTGATCAGAATGAACCAGAAACCTATTTCTGGTTGCTATATTATCTAATTGCGCACTGGATTAAAGCGTTTTGGCGATTTCATTATCGCTACTCATTTTATTCGAGTAATTTTAAATTAGCCTTGTCGCACGTATGACGTTATCTAGACAATGAATTAGTAACGAGCTCCCCAAGTAATCGTTCCAGTCTAATATAGAGAGATGTGAAAAAGATTTCAAGGTCTACAGACTGCCCTTTCAAAAGAATCATATCAAATACTGATTTCTTTTAAACATTTTGCCTTCTAAACATCCGCAAATGATTCGCATACATTTTATGCAGCTCTTTAGGTGGATCAAAATTATTTCAATAAGCAATCCTGGGACTGAACAAAATTAATTCAAGCCAAGGGCTCCACAAAATTAATTATACATCTTATGAAACACATTTCATATCCGAAAATAAGGAAAAGACGGGATCACAAATACTTGATCATTGAAATTGGAACAAACAGCCCAGTCTTGAAACTTGTCATGATATTGGTCTCCGTCCGTTCAATTCCGGATATCCGCGTGAAGCAAATCCAAGAATTATTTATCACTCTTCTTATGACACAGAATTTGACAAGTAATAGAAACAGAAGAAAATGAATGTTTCAATAAAATGGTGTTTCGATAAATCAGTTCGTGCATTTGTAATTTCACGCGAAGCCACCGCGAATTAATGATTGCGAATTAATTTAGTGCAAAGAGAGTGATAGAATTATCAAGTTTAGTTTCTATTCCATTTTCAATAAAACAACATTGCCAACTGCAGTTAACACAGCTAAGCAGGAAGAGGAGGCGAAAGGTTAGCGCCTGATGGTGCCTCTGACCGCTGAACCTAAACCTAGTGTGGTTTTTCATGTTAGTTGAGTCCCCGTGGTTGATCTGAGCTTCCTTCTCGGCCCATAGTAATCGGCACATGCTGTTTGGTGACCTTGTCCTTGTGGCAAAGCTTGATAAAACGAACAATAAAATAACACATACTTTCAAAGGAACAAGCTTTTTATACTTACTTATTTATGACGATTATTATAATTTCGTTCCAGGTTCCAAAGGAGATCCAGGTCCTGCTCGTCCTTCCTTCGTATGTGTTCGCATCAAGGCAAATGGTTCAGTGGCCAACTGCCCACTGGGATACAGTGCTACGTCATGTGTCGGTTTGAACGGATGTCGCCATGGCAAGCCAGATATAACGGTTAAATCCTGTCACAGCGTGTGTCCCAAGATCTCTTATTATCCTGAACCTATGGCCACATTAGCAATATGCTGTAAATAGGGCATTGGATATGACTGATTATGAAATGTTACGTTCTTAAAAGAAATAAAGCATTCTATCAAATTCAACATCTCCTGCGCCTGATTTGTATAATATATACATATACATACAGATAGATAGATACATAATCCGTTTATTAAAACCATCTGGCAGCCATAAGGCTGAATTACATGATTTATATACAGTATAATATTGTAAAACAGTATAAGTACTAAACTAAATATGATAATATCACCAATGGTTTGGTCTTAGGATACTATTTACAAACTATTTATGATATTTACAAATTAAAAAGACTTGATATTATAAATGTGTCTCTAAACCTATTGGTACGATATTTTGGCATGTTAAAAAGTTCATTATTCCTAAAATTATATGTATTGGATGTCACTTTAGGCGGCAATAGTTTATGAAGTTTGTGTTCCCCATCTCTTAAGACTGACTCGAAGAGTTTATTACAAAGCCGGATCACGTCTCCGTGAATATAAAAATTGCAATCCCAGCGCGTATTAAGCGTCCTGATATGATAATTGAGGGTAGATAATGTGTACTTTGAGTTCTTTCAATTACGTCCGACAAATACTCTGGTAGACCATAATGGAAAACTTGACATGAATACTCTAATATCGATCTTATTGACGCAACATAAAAGCACTTCAGGTCACCAGCGTTAAGTCCAAACCTTTTAAGCTGTTTCAACAAGTAAATTCTTTTGGACGCCTTATTAACTATTTTATCCACATGATCATTCTATTTCAAATCCCTTGTAATTGATAAACCGAGGATGGACAGTCCGACATATACATATGTAATGCGGGGCAAAACGAGACACTTAAGGATTTCACTTGCTATAAAAAAGCATGAAAGCAAAATCAAGTACTTTTTTCATAATGAATATGTTAAATAGACTCATGACTAGCAATACAGAGAAGAAAAACTCTTTTGGAGACTCAAAAACTCGTGTTATGAGAACAAAAACAACAAGTCGTTATTGTCTCATTTTGCCCCAGCATGTGGGGCAAAATGAGACAGGCAAATAAAATGCCACAAAAATGTTCAAAAATAAAAAAATTTTTTAATCAAATGATTTAACTAAATGTAACAATACATTAACTATCAGTTTCTTAATATATAAACAAATCACAGGTTGCATTTCAGATGACTACCATGGATTGACAGTTACCATAATGTTCAAACAAG
Organism: Muricea muricata; assembly: GCA_963855995.1. Classification (NCBI taxonomy): domain Eukaryota; kingdom Metazoa; phylum Cnidaria; class Anthozoa; order Malacalcyonacea; family Plexauridae; genus Muricea; species Muricea muricata. Next base: position 5,007,044 of record OY979728.1, on the reverse strand, counting down.
GAGCATTTTATCTCACTCCTTGCCTGCAGCAGACTTGGACCAGAACACATCACACACATGACATTTGGTATATCTTGCACATGCTCAGTGTCAGATCTTAGGAACATTTTGCAGGCTAGGGTTGGATGACAAAATGTTGATGAAACATCAGAAACCAGTCATAGTCTATTCACTCATTGGAGAACAGAGGCCAGCAGGGTCTGAAGCATGGTCGATCAAAGCAGACTTGTTTTTTCTTTCAAGTTCATCACTGGTGGGACAAACTTAACACCACTGACACATGTCACTGAATACAAATAGAATAAATAATATTATGGTAGTTCGACTATGTCTACCACTGGTCGCTAACTAAGACATGCTGCTTTATAACATCTTCGAGACTACAACTATCACTGACATGATATGTACACTTATTAAACTATTTTCCCAACATTTGAGTATTTATAAGCTACTCACACACAGCTTATTTAACACAGTTGCCCCAGTATTATAATACAGTGGACAGGCATTTTATTCACACTATATACATCAGTCACAAGTGGTTTTCAAAATGACAGATCAGGGTTGTCCTTTGGGTTGATCGGCAAAAAATCATGACCAATGAGTTTGCAACCAAATTTAAAATTGTTGTTAATATTGCTTATTTTGCTGTAAAGTCATATACTAATGACAATTGGTGCAACATTTCTAGGCAAAATTTCACACAACTTGAATTGGATGATGTGTAACTGGTATCACACCAGAATTTGGTGACCTATTTACATGTTACATTGGCAATAAATCCATAAAGAATTGGTGACTTTGCTTTATTGAGACAACATTAATATTGTGCTGTTGTGCAGAATCATTTAGTAAACACAACAACAGATAACGACAAACAAAAAGGTTCACATAAGTATACAAACTTAAAAGGCTGTAGGCTTGTCTCATTTTTCCCCAACTGCCTGAGTGAATTAAAAGTCGTCCAATGCGAAAAATTACAGTCAACATTAACAAAATATACATCTGACATGAAAGGGCACATGCTAATGCCTCTTAAATAAATAAGGTTTTATTCGATCGTTACGACCTGCGAGAGAAAAGAAATACTATTTAAAATATAAAATAATAATGTACCTTAATTTAACCAGACAGGATCCAATGTCACTCACAAAATTCAGGATAATTCTCGTCAGAAATTAGCCTTTGATTTGTAATAACTTTCAAAACAAGCCAAGAAGCTAGGGATGGGCACGATCCCGATACCAAGTATCGATACTGTCGATACTTGCGAGTTGGGGGCAAGTATCGATACTTACACCAAGTATCGATTGTTTCGATACTGCGCCCGCGCTGTTAATGTTCAGCGTGCATGCGCAAAAACATGTGTTGTCAAATCGCAAATGTTTGTTTAAGGTGGCTCGATATAGTAATGCTCACAAATAAAAACGGTATGCACCAAATTTAATGTTATTCACACAAATCTTCTTATATATCTCTTTACAACAAATAGATACGTAAAACGTCGAATATTGCATGTCATGAGAGATGCTGACGCCATTTCGCGCGTAAAAAAATGCAAACTGAATGCGGATTTACTAATTGCTGACGTCATTAGAAAATGCAATTTTTAAAAAACAATCCACAGTATCTCGTTATTTTGTACGGTGACCTATCTTGAAATTTTGCATGCAGCTTTGCGCCACAAATATCATTCTTTATAGAAAAAATAAAAAAATTCTGTAAAGCCAAAAAAAAAATATTTAGAAAAATAGCATTTTTGCATTTTGACAAAGATTGGCCTTACAGAATTTTTTTAAACTTCGCTTATCTTTAGCTTATTTTGTAAGAAAAATAGTGCGCAAAAAATAATTGGGGGTCACCGTGCTTATTTTTCACTTATGCAGCAAAATACACCGTTTTCAAGCAAATTTCATACACAAGTGTTGCCATAGCAACGGAGCATTGGTCATCAAAACTGCCATAGTTCGAAAGAAAATATGTTAAAATACATGAAAAATTCAATGCGGCCTTATTTAAATTTAACAGTGCAAAAATTAAAAGTGTTAAGTAAACTATAGCTTAATTGTTTGAAAACTGTATCGAGCCACCTTAAATGCGTTGATGCAGTGCTTAACTATACGTCATTGCATTACTTTGTTTGAAGTGAAATTTTATTCAATGCCCGTTATGGCGTAGCATCATAGCAAAGAACGTTGAAAAATGTGACTCCGCAAGTATGTGAGATGGAATTGGATTAGAGTAAAATGATCAGTTATGTTCTGGAAAAAATTCTCCACAGTTATCCAAAACCATTAACGATAATATGTCACAATAAAACTTTGCCAGCCGTTCAATCGGTATCGAAATTTGGCATCGATACCACTAAAAATCCTTGGTATCGTATCGGTATCGTATCGATTTGAAAAAGCTGGTATCGCCCATCCCTACAAGAAGCATCACGAATGAGCCCGCAATTCCTTATTAGGCAAATAGCGGTAGATCACTCGCTATATTCATTTAAGCCAAAGTGTCTCATTTAGCCCCACTGTCTCGTTTTGCCCCGCATTACGCATATACATATACATATACATATACATATACATATACATATACATATACATATACATATACATATACATATACATATACATATACATATACATATACATATACATATACATATACATATACATATACATATACATATACATATACATATACATATACATATACATATACATATACATATAAACCTCATTAATAATTCATGAGAAAAACACAAAGGAAATCATAGCCGTGACTAGAGTTTATACAGGGTGTCCCAAAAAAACCCAAAAACTATTGAAATCACCTATTGTTAACATTTGAATGCCCTAGCATTTGTCAAAAATTAAAATATCTTTGTAAAGTACGTTTGTTTTGCTCGTGGGAATATTGATAAAAACCAAATTGAATAGGCTAAAATAACCCATGCATAAAATTTGATTGCTTTTTAATATGCACTCGTAGGTTTAGTTTTTTTGTCTGGCATAACAATGGTTACGTCAATAGTTTATCCACTCGTGGGTTCAATTTAGTGCTAGGCATTGAAACTCTAACAATAGATCATTTTCAATAGCTTTTGGGGTTTTTTGGGACACCCTGTATATGAGATAAAACACATGTCGATTTTCACAAATCTTTTACTTCGATTTTCTCGGCTTATACAACATCTATATTGAAAATTCTTTTATATACAAGCAGACAAGATGGGTATAAAATGAATCGATTTAGAAGTCATTTAAAACACTCGCAATTCGCGCTTTATTAAATATTACATATACATATACATAATACAATCGAAATAATTGAACTTTTTATGACTGACTGCGCCAAACAGACAATAATATCAATTCAGCCTTCAGTTACGTTTGCCTCATGTTGAACGATTATGCTAGTAAATATCTCAGGAAGTGGTTAATCTAGCTATGAACATAAAGAATCTTCTTCCATAATGGATAATGGAAATGACCGCCCGCGTGTAGTTTGACTGATATGGAGGCTGAACGAGGAAACTAAAGTAAAATTTGGAATGGCTAAAATTTCAGAAAACGTCACACAATGCACGCTCCGTACATGGAAATCATTTTAATCACAGTCCATGTTCAAACCAACTAGCAGCCATCATTACTGATAATGATTAAAATGATTTCCTAGCCTAATGAAAGCCCATTCGATTGTATTTTTTGCATTTCTGTATCTCCGAATACTGGGATAATTTAGCGGCGTAGGAATAGACAGAACGGCTTTCTTTTGTAATAGGCAAAATTTTACTTTCTACGCCGAAGAGCAAAGCTCTGAAGACAATGGAAGACTTTCTGAATCCACTCCTTTTCAGAGAAAAATATCCTGTTTAGAAATCCTCCATTAGTCATGTCGAAAGTGTCGTAGCTTTTGGGGGTCCTACCACACATGCATAATATAGGTGATGATGTCTGTATAATTATTTTAAAATAAGGGCGACATCTTGTCAAACTTGTTTAATTGAAATCTTGACTGTAAGATAGCATTATGCAACGGAATATGGATAGCGTAGGATAGCTGTTACTTTTTGGATGAAACAAAATTATCAAAAGTATATGTGTCATTCCTTGAGAATCCCTATACATAATGACTTTTACTATAATATAGATAATGAAATATTCAAATCATGCTATTCATGCAATAAAGCATTGTTTATCTGCAATATAAAAATTCTATAGTTTGATTAAATTTTATTTCAAAAAGCCAGTATATTGACACTGTTTTTGAATGCAGAACTTTCACGCATAGTATACAAATGTAATAAATGAAAATGCAAATGAACCAAAAGACGATTAACACTGCCCAACTTCTGAAAGTTTTAATATTTTTTGTAAACATTTGATCTGGAGTCACCGTCATCCTTTGTCAATTGTCAATTTAGCAACTAAAATTTTCGCTAGCGAAAGATCAGTTCCTTAACAGACGATTAGAAGACACCGTATACATAGCAGCTGGCAGCCGGCTTTTGTACAAATTACAAGCAAATCAAAAATACATTACTTTTATAACTTTCAAATTGAAACCAGTTTTTTTGAATTTTTAATCAAAGCTGGCAAGCCGACAAAAGATGAGTGGAAATTTTTTACAGTTGACAATTAAAAACGTTGTTGGAGCCCATAGTAGTTCATATTTCATCTCGAAGGTAAAAATATTAAATGGAAATAAAATCGCGAAGATAACTATCAAGTGTAAGGAACACGAACCAAGTGATTTTATCTAAGTTTTTTTTTTAAAATAGCTTTATTGGGTATTTGGCAGGAAAATAAAACAAAAACGTGTTTGAATAGACCAAATTTTGAAAGCATATCTTGATCATGATACCAATTGTTTTGATGAGTTCAACACATCATATCAGACGAGTCATCTTTCCTTAATAACACTTTATAGGACTTGTGTCGCCCATTTGCGTACGTGGAAAATATTTAACAAACACAGGCGACATATATTAACATTCAAATTGTTCGCATTAAAAATAAATGAAAAGCATTGGCAACTTCATGAATACAGAAATGGCGAAGAAGTGTCATGTGCAGCTGCTTTGAAACGCCATTGTTATTGATAGCATTACATGATATCCTTGATATTTTGGATATAAATCCACAGGTGAAACGCTTGTGCAGGAGTTCACATGCACCGTTGGGTAGGCAAGCGTGCATGCTGCTTGTCTTCAGGAAAAGAGAAGTTCATAACAAGTCTATTTCTTTGCTGTTGTAATTATCGTGACAAATATTCGAGTAAGTAAATCATTTAGTAGGAAAGAGAAGAAAACTCAAGTAAGAAAAAAAAAACGCAAGCTTTTTATACTTAACTTACTACAAAATAGAAGCAAGTTGTTATTTGTTCTTTTCGCTCAAAATTATCGCATAATAACGAATTAACGATATGTTAAACATGTCAATGAATATAACTTTAACTCCTCATGAAAACATCACTTCGAACTCGAAAAACGCAAGCTCCCAGACGCCATATGATATTCTAACGACGATTATTGGTGTAATGGCGCTCACATTAAATGGTCTTCTTCTCATCGCTATGGTGCGTAATACAGGCAAGATATTCACCACAAACGGAGCATATCTGGTCGCCAATGTCACTGTTGCTGACCTATTAACTGGGCTCAACTCCTCACTTTGGGGCATCAAGGAATCCTTTTTACTTTCTGAACCGATCAGGACTGCTACACACACGATATTTTGGATAACTGTAGAAGCATCTTTTCTTACGATTTTCGTCATGAGCTTAGAGAGATATATTGCTATATTGCATCCGTTTAAGGCTGGCCGTTGGCTCAGCAAATCCCGGACCATCCAGAGCTGCATCTTAACATGGATCGTTTCTGGACTCTGCGGGTTATGCATGATCTTCTATGCAGAAAAGACGCGATTGTTCTTGGCATGTGTATTCGAAATAACAATTCTAGTCACTTGCTTTCTGTATTACAAAATCTTCATCAAGCTGGCGGAGCGTCGTGCTTGTCTGCCTTCGCAATTGAACGGAAACCATGGAAACAGCGACTTGCAACGAGAGTATCAACTAACTACAGTGGTAGCAGTGCTAACGTTGATTCTGATAGTGACTGTTCTTCCGTACACTATAGCAGGACAAATCAGTATACTCACAAGTGATAACCCGAGATTAACGACATTTCTTCTCTACTATCTCCCAATTGAATTGTCTAACTTTGTACTAAATCCTATTGTCTACGCCCTGCGTCTGCCCAAGTATCGCCATGCTATTCTCAAAACATTGCGAGGATGTCAGACCATGGAATAATAAAACTAACGTGAAATACTAAACACTACACTAGATAAAATCAAGTGAACTCCACATTAGACTGGAACGATAACTCGGCCGCCATGTTTGAAGACAAATTGCCTCAACATGGCTTCAAGTTCAGCCGCGTTCCTTTTTACTTGGATTTTAAACCTTCTATATGGAGGAAACAGCTCGAAAATGGTACTGAACCCAAACATGAAAGCTCTACCTGAGTTTTCGTTCCAATATTTACATAGAGTTTACTGGTAAAAACCCATATTCTTGTACTTTAAGATAGTTGTAAAATAAAATTATATGTTCCTGTATATACATATACTGTTTCGAGGTATAAAGTAAGAAGTACCACAAAATATTGGGTTAAATAATAGCAATTATAGTTTAAAGGGAAATGATAGGTTTCCTAAAGAAAGTTGAGATTAGCGACTAAACAATTTTCCAGATTGTCTTAAAGATGCTGTAAAGCCCGTACTGTAAACAAGCACTTTGCTCACATTTTGAATTTCCACAACTAAAAAATACGATATAGTAAGGTAAAACATATGAGGAGGAAAAAAACACTCGTAATTCGTGTTTTATGCAAGATAAAACACGATTAAATGTGTTCTAAATACTATACTTAATTGATTACTTTTATATGCAACAAATTATCAAAGTGCTGTTTCAATTTTAAAATACCCTTTTTTCAACCAACTGATGAATAAAATTTTTAGTTAGCTGGTAGTAAAATCCAAGAAATGAAAGACGAGGTGGTGAAATAATTGACAATCCTTGATGCCTACTGTTCAGAAAATCGTGTTTTGTATTTACTGCGCGGTTTAGAATCCCATAAGGCATTGAAAATTGATGTCTCAGCTCGCATCTCCCCCCCCCCCCAGTGATATCACGCCCTTCCATGTTCACAACGTCATTGGCAAATAATGTGGTTATGTCTCCAAGCTAATTTTTTAAAATTCTCTACTCACATTTTAAAAGTTTCAGCAACATGATTTCTATTACTGTGCTCCATAGGGTGGGTTGTCTTGCATTGGAAAGCTTTGCCAGGGTCCGGGTCGTAATATTTTTGTATTTAAGCCATTGAACTGTAATACAACTGTAACGCTAAATCAATACAAAAGTTCAGTTAGGGGGTGAAGCCAAGTTAGTTTTTCTGAGTTTTGAAACGAAATACTTAACGCCAAAGATTGGGTCGTATGTTACGAAGCAGTACATTAATAGCATAAAAATAGCCAAATTATTTGCCCAGGCAAGGTAAACACTGCATGCGTCAGCGGGAAAGATGATGGGCATGGTTGATTTTGCAGGTACATAAAGGAAATCATAAATTGGTGTCTTGCACAAACATGTCAGTTATCTCTTCCGTTGGCGTCACAATATAATTTATGATACTTAAACTGTCGATGTTTGAGAAGTTAATTTGGTACCTTGCGCAAACATGTCAGTAATCTTTTTCAGTTTAGCGTCACTGCAGTATAACTAAAACTTTGTACTTACACCCGCAAGTTACAACCGTTAGTATAAAATGACCGCCACAGTTGAATAAGGGTAGCGGCACTGCGGCAGTAGCTGCAGAGTAACGGCAGTAGTTGCTGAGAGGCAGCAAAGTAGTTGCTGAGTAGCGAAAGGAAGCGAAAACACTACTCGAGAAGACAAGACTACACAGGACAAGAGAAACGAAGAAGAACAAGAACTTGAGTTATAGAGACTGTAGAATAAAATTGTAAAGATCTCCTACCTCACGCAGAAAGAAATAAGACGTTTAAACATAACAGTGGTGGAGGAACGGCCTACGTCAAGTAAAAAAAAACAAAAACAAAACTTTATTACAAAAGTGCAAGGATGCGGGCAGAATACAGATGCTGAATGCTGAAATAAGTAAAACGACAGGAAATTGTTCCCATTGATGAAAATATAAATGATGCATCCGATAAAAACTATTACACGAAAGAAAAAGTCGAAATCGTGTCAAGAGAGAGATAGAAAAAGAATGTCCATGCTCATTAAAAGAAAGAAGAGACAAAAACTAGAAGACAAGAACAGTGCAAGTAATAAAATAAATGTCCCCAAATGTATAAATGTTGAAGAAAGTAAAACGAAGAAATACGAAGAACTTATTATTATGCAGTACCAGAGAATCGACGAGTTAGAGCTAGAACTGTTTAAAAAGTCGAAATATTTAAGATATGTTATGAACCACTATGAAGCAGAGTGTTGTTCAATGTCAATAAAAATCAAGAAAGAAAAGCGGCTAAAAATTGAACTTATGAATAAGATGTGTGTTGTTATTAAAGATTTGCTCGAGGAAAGAATGAATTTCTGCAAACCAAGCGGTCAGTCAAGTAAATTCAAGAACGAAAATTATTTAAAAGGAGATATAATATAAAGATAATATAAAGGAATGATATGAAACATGTATTTATTTCTGTTTTATTATTCATTGTGTCACTCAAATTCATGTGAATGTTAAATGTTTGTACAGCTAACGGAACAGGCGTCCAAATGTCTTATTGTTAGATTAATTAATGTACATTCAACCTAAATATATCCACCTGTATTAGTGCCTAGTGATCAGTCTTGGATAGGAATTGTATAGAACTCCTACTTTCCCGTACCAACTCATTGTATTGTTAATTATTTGGAATAAAGACTTAAAATTAAATTGTATTCACTCATTTGAGCATTCACTGATTAGAAGATCTCGCTTGGTTCGAGGCCCTCGCGCAAAAGCCGAGTTGATCCCCAGAAGGCCTCGTAACACGTATATCAACTTAAGGCTATTACCCAGGAATCATAAAGTCTATTTAAATATCTTGACTATCTTTGAACGTGTTAAGCAGATTCTAACTTTTCATGAGTGTAGTGATTACGTTAGCATACACCAATGTTTACATCATATGTACTTTGCTACGGATACAGTTTCCTGGAACACTAGAATAGAATTCTAAGCGCTGAATACCCTTACCAAAAGTCATAATACAACTGACACTGTAAAGGTTTAGTAATCTTCTAAGCATATAATTTTGTTTTGAAAATGTCGATGTTTGTAAGGGCAGCGAACCAATTTTCACCTTTGCTCCAAGAAAAAAACTACCTGTTTGTGTCAAACAAATGGAAGGACTGCAAGTAAATCACCAAAGGAATATGCAAGCACTCTTTGAGTTTGAATATAACGATGAAATTAGTTGAAATAAAGCAAGGTTTCAGCATTATCGAACGAAAATTATTAATATATATTGACTTTGAACTATATGAGTATATAAAATAAACAGAAAATAACATGGCGGCTTGAAGATATGAATTTTATCTTCTCGTGGTGGAAACAATATTTTGCCCAGTCGCTGCGCTCATTCCTAAAATATTTGTTTTCACTACTCAAGGATAAAATTCATATCTTCGCACCGCCGTGAAATATCCTATATATTATATGTTCTAGTACCTTTCTTCAAAAAAAAAACAACCACATGTTTGTGTGCGAAAAATGGAAATGGTACATAGAAAACACTAAAGTGATCTACAGGTACTGCTTGTTTTGTTCAAACGAGGCCAACATGTTTGTCCAACACCATTCAACATATTCCAGCATTATTCAACATCATCCAGCACCATTCAACGACATCCAACACAGTGTTTAAGCGAGCCTAATATGTTGCATCCAGCAATGTTGGACGATGTTGGACCAACATGTTGGCATCATTTGAACAAGAATCTATTGATAGGCAATGTGGCCTGCGTGAACGCTCTAAAGAAGGAAACACGTAAGATTTGCACGTTACACGTTTCGTTATTAGGATCTGCACGCAGGCTAGTATAAACAATGTTAACTGATAAGAGCTTGTATCAGCACTAATTACAGAGCGTACAAAAAATGACGCCTTTGAAATTCAAATTTGCCGTACAGGAACTGAAATGTAGGGGACAAGATCGCAGAACTGATGCTGCTCCAACTACCCCTTTAGTCAATCACAACATTATTATATTCTCTCACTAGGAAACGTTTTGTTAAATCATGAACCGGGGTCATCTAAACATCCCGTTTTTTGTATTATGCTCAGTACCCATGGACAGTAAAGGAAACCCTCTCAAATTACCAAGGTGATAAGAAAACATAGAAAAGTGCTGGCACACGTGGTCAAATTGGAGCTATTTTTTGATCAAGATTACTGCACTTCTTATGAAATATAATTTTTTTGTTCAAATTTCTAGTGGATTTATAATATTATTTAGTTATTTACTATAGTCTAGGTCCTGTATAGGGTTTTGTATGCGTTTTATTTACCAGAGATAATCTCAACTGTTCTAGGGTAAAATGACCACGGTAGTAACATGGCATGTGCCAAAACCTGAATCCGGGACGAAAGTCCTCAAAATGACCCCGCCCTAAAACGGCAGTGTCGACAGCTCTAACTTCAGACCAATGCAATACAATACAATACAATACAATACAATACAATACAATACAATACAATACAATACAATACAATACAATACAATACAATACAATACAATACAATACAATACAATACAATACAATACAATACAATACAATACAATACAATACAATACAATACAATACAATACAATACAATACAATACAATACAATACAATACAATATTCATTTTTATTACAACTTCAAATTTACAGGTGATGGGTCTTGTTTAACATCCTACTAATATAACTATAAGTGCCATTAATGGTCATAACATGAACACGTTCTAATACTAAGAATCTACGAATTGTTCCAAATGTGGTTAATGTTCAATGATGTTATCATTATTATACATAAGTTTATTATAACTATAATCGTTAATCAAATCATTCAGAGCTATCATCTGCATCTTGGGAAACGTCAGTTATCCCAAGATGTTCCCGGTAAATGTTTGTAGATCCCTGAATTGCGTCGGTACAACACAATTTTCTGAATAAAGAACGATAACGTTTGGACATCCCGAGTTCGCGAAGAACGTTTTCATTGGCAGGATGCCAAGAACCAAGGGCGCCGATGACAAAACCAAAGACTTTACATTGTTTTCCTTGACCAACAAAGAATTGCTTCAACCCTTCATATTTGTCGAGTTTCCGTTGTTCAGCATCCCGGAGGGCTTCAGCATTGTTATCGAAGGGGCAGCAAACATCAATGATCAACACTTTCTTGTCTTCTTCTACTATTATATCAGGGCGGAGACGAGAATTGGCAGCACGAACTTGTTGATCTGTTGTAATAGATCCTCGTTGAACGGCGTTAACGATGCGGTCTACTATGCTATTGTGTCTTCTTAGGATACTAGGCATGTTAGGACGACAATGGCATAACACATGGGGGAGGGTCTCGTCTGAGTCACATCGGCGACATTTTGGAGAGGAATTAGACCAACGACTCTTGACACTGTTCACTGAGAGGCAATTAAGTCGAGCTCGATGAATGAACCGCCAATCTCTGAAGCGAATATTTAAGTCGTTGTATTGCCAGGTAGAACCGTTGGCGAAGGTGTCGGTAGTTAGAGCTCGGCCAACTTTTCCTTGATCAGGAAGTGCAAGTAAAGTGGAAGCAAAACGATCTTGAACGTGAAAGTGAAGGAAACGGCTGGCTTCTTTAGCAAGAACAGAACCAGTGGTCTCAGTGGATAGGATAGGGAGACCTTTGTCATTGAATTTAATTTCAATGCCAAGGTTACGTGCCGACTTACGAACGCGAGTCCATAACGATTGAATGTTATAACGTAAGTTGGTTAAACGGTCATCCGGAAGGCTAGACAGGTATTTCGATTTCAAAGCAGGTGTTGGATTCGATCGAGCAGCGAGTCGAACAGTTTGGTTAACCTCGGCATTCGCAATGTTTCTTACAGTTGGGTCGGGACAGGAGAGCATCTTAACTGCATGAATTATGGCTTGAACATCAGCTTCAAGGGTTGGGTCCAGGAGTCCAAGACCACCAACACGTTTATGAGCGAAGATGTAGGAAGTAGAAGCGCGGGTTGGAAGTACACATATTCTGCGAACTGCGGCCACGAGATGTGAACGATAAACCAGAAGATTATCGTTTCTGGGAAAACCAGCACGAAGAGCAAATGTTAAGGAAGGTTGAAGGAAGGTACGGATCATGTCAAGTTTTTGCCAAGGAGCTAACAGGGATTTCTCAATGCTTTCCAAATCACGAATAAGGTCTTGCACCAAATCAGAGACGTTATCTGGGTCATGAATTAAACCAATAGGAACACCAAGGTACTTGTATGGGTTTTCACGGTCAAGTGGAGGGATAGGTTTGTTCTGAACTATGAATTCATTAAGTTCGAAAGAAGACTCAGAGGAATTTGAGCAAGTAAGGCTGATAGATGCACACTTGTCAGGTCTGAAGGATAAGCCAAGATCTGTAGCTGTAGATGAAGCAGCGTTTAAAAGCTTCTGGAGGCGGTCTTTCTCTCTGGATATGACGACGAGATCGTCGGCGTAAGCAAGTACGGAAAAGGGAATGTCGTGAACTTTTGCAGGGCCAATATGCGAAGCAGATCGTTTAATCGCTCGAAGAATTAGGTCGATGGTGAGGTTAAAGATAATTGGGCTCAACGGACATCCTTGCTTGACACCAGAGAGGACCGGTATATCAGCAGTAAGGCCATTCGGGGTACGTATCTGAGTAGTGGCTCCAGAATAAGAGTTAGAGATCATTTCTATCAGCGGTAATGGGACTCCAATGTGCGTAAGGGTGGTGGTGATCGCCGAATGTGGAATACTTCCAAAAGCATTGCGAAGATCCAGCCAAGCAACAAAGACGTTTTAATACAATACAATACAATACAATACAATACAATACAATACAATACAATACAATACAATACAATACAATACAATACAATACAATACAATACAATACAATACAATACAATACAATACAATACAATACAATACAATACAATACAATACAATACAATACAATACAATACAATACAATACAATACAATACAATACAATACAATACAATACAATACAATACAATACAATACAATACAATACAATAAACTTTATTTGAATTCGAATTTTTGATAGCTATATATAAGCTACTATCTTCGTGCCTATAGTGTTTAGAAGGGTTGCTTATAGGGGTGGTTGTTAGAAGCAAAATATTGCCTAACTATATTATTTTCCAAGAAAATCACCTCTCAACACGCCAGGTCAGCAGCTAATTATGCATAAAACCACTAAGATCACTAAATCAAATTTTCATTTTTTCTAAAAAAATTAGTATAACACGAAAAACTATGTTCAATTGAATCCAATTATTGCAGATTTCAAAAGGATTGATATTATTTTGGTGATATACAAAGCATTGTAGTTCACTTACACCCCGCAAAAACACGATTTCAGCCATATTTTCCGTCTTGTCTGCTTTTTTATCGCCGAGTAGCTGGAGTATCATACAATTTTTGTACTTTTTTTCTGAAGGTGATTTTGTAAACTTCGATCAAACTTCAACATAAAAATCCACTCACACAAAATCAAGTGTCAGAGTTGAAAATTTAAGCTTCAAAATAATTTGAAAGTCTAATAATGGAAAAGCTAAAAGTAGGAAAAAGCACGTGCTGGTTTTCACGGAAAAATTAAATAATCATTTTCTTACCATTTTTAGCGTTCTCTAAACTCTTTATACTAAAGACCTCTCTTTCAATAATAGAATTTTCCGAAAAATAGCTCGGTTACTTCGACTATCGAATTTCGAAAAGATGAAAAAATATTTTTACATCTTTCAAAAGTACATTTTGCCTTTCGATTCGGTTTTTATCATACCAAAGTATACAATAACTAAGCGTCTAAGCCACTAAAAGCCACAAGGGTTTTGAAATTGAAACGCACGTATCTGCATTGAAATATCCCTTTAAATAAAAATAGGGGAAATGCATAAGTCTGCCAGATTTTCTTGTAAGTTAAAGCTTAAAAACAAAACAATACGCAAATATACACGAAAATTGAGTAATACGAAATTTTTACTTGGGTGCTGTGGAAACAAGCACACGTATTCGTGACAATATTTACCCCCCCCCCCGGTATGGTCGCCCACGACGAATTTTAGTGACGATTGCACGTGACTTTCAAATTATTTTGTAGCTTGTACTTTCAACTCTGAGACTCAATTTTGTGTTGGTGGATTTTTATATTGATTTTTTAAATTAATTTTACATGGAAGTTTACAAAATCACCTTCAGAAATTCACTAGTATAAAGTACTATTGGATTTCATAATATAAATACACATAATATAAGTGCATATGAAAACGAAGAAGCCACATTTATTGGGCAAAAAAGCGGCAAGACGTCGTACTGGCGGCAATTTCGGCCCATTGTCGAGGATACAAAATCGGAGATAAAGTGGACGGCACAGTACGTCTCAGAACAAGTCGAAACTTGGCTCTAGTCATCTTTGATTATGGAAAAGTACAATAATTGTATGATACTCCGGCTACTATGGGGCGCCAAGTGTAAATTTATTATTTAGCGAATATTTGTTCGTATTTTTCATTATTTATAAATAAAGAGTGTATAGCAAGATATTTATTTATAAATAATGGACGTTTACATCTTCATTATATCTATATAATGGGTTGCACAAGCATCATTATTTATAAATAATACACATGTTTGCCTCATTATTTATAAATAATAACCGTTTTTAAATTCATTATTTACATATAATGAAGTGCATTGTGCTGCGTTTTTATATATAAGTGTTTTACATATAAGCGCTGCAACGCATTATTTACATATAATTAAATAAGGACTTGCCACCAATCCATTATTTACATATGATAAATTTACAAACGGCGGACGCGTCAAGGTAAGGGTAAAACGCGGATACGGACGAATGTCCGGACGGATGCTCGGACGGATGTCTGGACGGACGGACGGATGGACGAGAGGGTAAAACACGGATATTAGAGTAAAACGCGGATGAGAGGGTAAAACGCGGATGAGAGGGTAAAACGCGGATATGAGGGTAAAACGTGGTTGTTTTGATGCAGGTACTTTAAACCAGACGCTACGTCAAATGCTGCGTGGGTAAGTACTGCAACATTGATCCCATCGCAACTAGACTGTTTGCAAACCGCTAGAAATTCAGCAAGGCTGTGAGTCTGAATATCGCATCCAAATGGACTGAAATCAAAATATGCATATTCCAGCAGTAAAGAAAGCTGGTCCGTGCATATCCCCTTAAACCCTACGACATTAGCATGGCGAAGGTTTTGGAGCAATCGCGCTTCTTTAATAAGAGATTTCTTAGTTTCTTTGTCAGCGCTTATCCAGTTTTTAACAATGACTTTACTTTCGTCAGGAAGCTTCGCCGGGAAAACAACCGCAAATGCGCCGACTCTAATTTCCTCTTTATCGACCAAATTTTTGTACGAAAAAATAGGCAGTTCTCTAAAATCTAAATCGGATTTAGTCTGTCCGCACCAAGTTTCCGAAGAGCGACATTTTACTTCAATGAACACGCAGAATTATTTAGCTTTTTATTCCAACTTAATTTTACGGGGAGATTTTGCTACATCTCGGGAATTTCACTTGCACGTGACATTTATTACAGAACGACATGTACATTACAGAAATATTTGGCTGTATATTCCATCCAACTAATTTTACAGGGAGATTTTGCTACATTTCGGGAATTTCCCTTGCGATCGACAGCCGACAAGTCCATGTGCTTGCATAGCCAGCCGCTAACTTCCAATAATTGGGATTAGATATTATAATTTTGAAAACGGGTGTAATGTGCTCAATTCTGTAGATATGTTCCATTGTGACAAGAAAACCAATCATTCCCACCCTAGATTTCTGTTCTACATGTCATGCCGTCTTAATTACGGTTGAGGTCTTTAAGGGGCTAAGTGAGTTGACTCGCCTTGCAGAGTTGACTTGCAAATTGCGATTACATGTGCCGGGATGGCTCAAAAACGCATTAAGATTAAAAATGCACAACACTCGAAAAATCGTTACAAAATTTTTATTAATATATAATGGTTTGTATATTGCATGTTATGACTTCCTTACGTATAGCAGAAAGTTTTAGCCGCGATAATTTTGTTTAGTAGCTATTGGCCCCGATCGGTTTTTCGCTTTTCAATTTTACCATTTCGGTTTTCGTAAGGTGTTTTAATTTTGCAGTCCAAAATGTTATTGAAGCGTGCATTGAAACATAAAACATCATTCACTTGCTATTTTGAATTTCATGACTTATATTTGTTTACATTTTCAAGATTAAAATCACTCCCGTGCCCGAATTCAACTCACTTTGCATGACAACTCGCCCATGTAATCGGTGCCTTAAAATGTTATAATGATGATTACCAATGTTATGATTACCAATGTTATCCACGTTTTACCCTCATATCCACGTTTTACCCTCTCATCCGCGTTTTACTGTCATATCCGTGTTTACCCTCTCGTGCGTCCGGACATCCGTCCGAGCATCCGTCCGGACATCCGTCCGTATCCGCGTTTTACCCTTACCTTGACGCGTCCGCCGTTTGTAAATTTATTATATGTAAATAATGGATTGGTGGCAAGTCCTTATTTAATTATATGTAAATAATGCGTTGCAGCGCTTATATGTAAAACACTTATATATAAAAACGCAGCACAATGCACTTCATTATATGTAAATAATAAATTTAAAAACGGTTATTATTTATAAATAATGAGGCAAACATGTGTATTATTTATAAATAATGATGCTTGTGCAACAATTATATAGATATAATGAAGATATAAACGTCCATTATTTATAAATAAATATCTTGCTCTACACTCTTTATTTATAAATAATGAAAAATACGAACAAATATTCGCTAAATAATAAATTTACACTTGGCGCCCCATAGGCTACTCGGCGATAAAAAAGCAAACAAGACGGAAAATATGGCTGCGGGTAGGGTAAGTCAAATAAAATGCTTTATATATCACCAAAATAATGTCAACGCTTTTGAAATCTGCAATAATTGGATTCAATTGAACATGGTTTTTCATGTTATAATAATTTTTTAGGAAAGCCAGCGATTTTAGTGATTTTATGCATAATTAGCTGCTGACCTGGCAATTGAGTGGTGATTTTCTTGGCAAATATTATAGTTAGGCAATGTTTTGCTTCTAACAACCACCGTGTATAAGCAACCCTTCTAAACACTATAGGCACTTCAAAAAGGCTGTTGCTTGCATTGGTCTGAAGTTAGAGCTATGTCGATCGACACTGCCGTTTCAGGGCGGGGTCATTTTGAGGACTTTCGTCCCGGATTCAGGTTTTGGCACATATGCCATGTTGATTGCTGTGGTCATTTTACCCTAGAATAATTGAGATTATCTTTGGTAAATGAAACACATACAAAACCCTATACATGACCTAGACTACTAAATATGTCATGATTACTAAGAATCAAAACGTTTCATTACGAAAAATGCTTTAATCTGGCTGAAATTAGTCCCAGTGCATCAAGTCCTATTTCAATTGAATAATTTGTTTTGTTTTCAAGATCTATATCCTGTATAAATATTTGTACGAGAAGTAGGTTATTCAAATATACATATACAGTTTCATATTTTATAGCTTTTCAATTTATCTTAAACGTTCAGATACACACTATATCAACAGTACATCTCTAGAATAGATTTGTTAACTATTTAGCGAATACATTTTCGACATTGGACTGTCAGATTTGAGAGATCGTTTCCAATAGAGTAGCTAGAGTATATCTACTACATTGCTATGAACGGCATACGAGGGGCCTCGCCACCTGGATTTTTCAGGATTTTGATGGCCTGTTTTCTTAGTACTGTACTCCTCCAAAAAAAGATCATAGAATTGACGCTAGGGTATAAATTAACTAACGCCACACACCACCAGACATAGACATTTAAATTCATTTTCTCAAAGTGAGAAAAAAATAGAGAAAGTGTGAAGGGAACTAAGAGAATGACAAAGAAAATGACGACAATGAAGCAAGACATCGCATGTTTCAGTTCACGGAGTCGTCTTTTCTTGGTGTCTTTGCCTTCATATTCTTGAGGTCTGATCTCTGAGCGTGATAGCCTTTGCATGACAAGATATATTTGAATGTACGCAAAACTGCTAAAAATAAAAAATACCGTTAACAATGCCCTTGCAGCGTACTTCATAATGAAATATTGACTGAAGTATGAGGTAGCAATAAGCAACAATAATATCAAACCCATGCCGAGCACAAAAATCGCAATTCTGCGCCTCGTTACCAGTATCTTGTAGGAATACGGGTGAACTACACCAATGTATCTTTCGACAGTCAATGCTGATAATGTAGTAATTGATAAACCAATTGGCAACATTGAGATTGACTTGACTGCAACGGTAACTGTACAAATATCTATGTTTGTTGTAAACGGAGCAAGTAAGGCGACGATTAATATTGGTAGGGAAACACAGCCAACACTCAAGTCAACTAATGATTGAAGAAGAATGACAAAGTAGCAAGGTTTTTTTCGTAACTGTGCTGTTTTCCAAATGGTTATCACTGAAACTGCATTTAGTAACACTGTAGGAATTATGAGAACGCCAAGAAAGACAATATTTGATATTCGATTGACTTCATATTTACGAGATACAAAACCATTTACAACATCAATCTTCATATTTAGGAAGTTGCAGACTCTAAGGAAATTTTCAATACTTTCATTCATCGCGACGTCTGGATAATTTGCACCCGTTGTTCAAACTTCCTCACTTCGCTAGTTAACTATGCTATCTGGGCTTTTAAACTTCATATGTAAGCCTAATCGAAACAATCAATTTTAAAAATTTGCAACTTTCATTATATCCATGACTAATTACTCTTGTCCGATTGGCTTAGAGAAGTGGTATTATCTTAAAATCTCACTAATCGAAGCACATTAAATGGATCAAACGATTAAGTCGTCTAATTATATAAGGCTAACACTTTATGTAATGTATGAGCACTAGGATTGAACTTCTGCCACTTTGTTTCATGCGCTTGAATTTTTGAAAGTTTAGAAAGACGATATTGCTTGAAACTTAGCAAAAAAATGATCAAATCTGTCATCGTATATGAAACAACTTCGTTTCGACCCTGAACCACCTATCACATTCATGTCCCTATATAAGGCTAACACTAAATGTAATGTATGAAAAAATATATGCTCATATATGCACTTAGTACTTACCCTGGCGGCTCGTGCAATTTTAGCATATTTTCAGCAATGAATCACTGACAATTTACAAGTTAAACCTGGCACATAGGACAGTCACTGGTGGCGTAAGCAATATGCCTCGAGGTGCGACGAGGCTTTTGAAAGATTTTTGGCAAGCATGTGAGGAAAAACTGTCAAAATGTTGTCGCATATGTTGCCGAATGTTAACACAGCAGGTGGCTTTTGTGTGCCGCGGTGAGCAGTTGTCTCTTTAATACAAATAGTTCTATCTTGTGAGTATATATCAGTTTAAAAAACATAAAATTTTGGACTATAAGTTTCAGCTAAATTGCATGGATCACAAACACTTGAGAATTTCTTGTCAGAAAGTGCAATTTGCTGCCCCGCGCCGCCCCTTTACTCGAGAGGTTTTTCCCAAGCGAAACTTTAGGGCAGCTGTTTCTTTGTTCGTGCCCCCATTAGATTCGGCCTTTCTTGACCGGCTCGCTTTTGGCAAGAGACTACAGCAGAAGAAACAGAACAGAAATTATGATAACGTAGGTGGAAGAAAAGCTATTTAATTCTTTTTTATTTCAATTTAGATTTCTATTTTAATAGGAAATGTTTTCAAAAGGTCTACATTAATTTGTGCAACGTTCGGACAGTTCAATTCCACTTATTTAGGTTTTGAGAAGCAACCTCGTGCCCACGGTCTTTTGCCTTGTTCAGCGCTCTTACCGGCGCTTTTGATAATATTTTCTATTCAAGTGCAACAAACACCTTAATTCTTTTAGAAAATGAATTCCTACCATTTTGGGATCGAAAAAAAATTGAAAAAAATCGAAAAAAAAATTGATTTTGGTCGAATGTACGACTGCCAATTGAAAGAAAGTCAATTAAAAAGTCAATTTCATTGGAAAAATTTCTTACATACTACGGTAGATTATGCGTTTCCAAACTATCGCTACTTATTTTAAATTTACATACTATGTCAATGTATATTTAATGTCTGAATGTGATCTGCAGCCAATTACAGATAAAGACATAAAGTACACACTAGTTACCCACTATAGAAGAAAAAATTTATTCCAGCGCTCATATTTTTGAAAATGTCACGTGAAATATTTTTTTTAAATTAAAATCTATTTAATCTTATGCAAGCCTTTATATTTTCCCAATGAACGCTAATGTAGAACTATGCATGTATGTTTTGCACGAAACGAGCTTTGTGAAAATGTATTTTTACCCCTAACACTCCTGCGGACATTTTTGCAATCCGTTAAATAACAATGTTGTTTTCATTTACAGCAAATGTTTAAATGTGATAGAAATTGAAATTGATCATGAAGGACGTGGTCGACAGAATGTCGAGACAACAATGACTTTACTCTTACAACGTGCTGTTTTGAGGTGACCTTCCCGTTCTATCAATCAGTATGTTTAATGAATAACTGCATCAGATTTAGTTCATTGAGTTGTACTGACATGCAGATACATTAATTAAATTGCTTATAGAGACACTAAACTAAATGTGTCAATGCTTTGAGAGGAATACGTTCTTCAATAGTCTCGATGATTAAGTATACTATGAAAAAATGAAAATTCATGGCGTGTGGAAATGTCTTCAAACCCAATTTGGTGGTATATGTTATATGTATTTATAAACCATGGTGTTACCACAAAATTGTACTTTGATTGATATTCACCCAGCAAACATACAATGAACTTATATGTATGTTTTGCCATCTTGGCTTCTAAATTCATGACCGGGCCTTCGATTGCTATGGATATCAATCGATTCATGCAATGATCATATTTTTTATCTCATATGCGAGATTATTTATGACAATTTCACGTGTGAAAATTGTCGCTTCTCAAACAATCATTAATCACAGCTTCTGGATATTTTATGTTGGTAGACAAAACTGTAGTTTATATACCGAGAAATACATGGGCGTATGGAAATACCAGATTTATTTCTCGTGTTGAAAATGATGTCATGTTCAGTTCTCGAAATAAATCTGGTATTTCCGCGCACCCACGTATTACTCTCTATTTAATGTTTATTCTTAACGTTCGTTCATTTCATTTTTTATTTTGTAATTTTGCACTTTCAACGTGCAAATTTGTCAAGCAAGTAATCTAAATCATGAATAGCGAAACAGCCAATATCTTAATATTAATGAATTCAGCATCGTATAACCAAGTTTAACTTTGTAACAAATTATAGAAGGTTTTTATGAATTCCCACAAAGTTCCGGGCAATCTGCTCTAATTAGAAACGAAATTATACGCAACCAATCACTGTATAAAATCATATGTGCATATTTTTCGCCCGTAAGGTGCCTGAAAGTGGTTTATCATGGGAAAAGTATACGTAAACATGAATTTTCTGAAAATAATTTTTTAAAAATAATTTTGCCAAAAAATACCAATAGAGCCCAAACTATACGTAATCCTAAGCCGACTAATGGTGCGGAATTTTCAGTTTAGCGGACAATTTAGGGGTGCGAAACATACGAGGTTAATCAACTAAATAGTATATTACATTTATTTATTGCAAATATGCTTCACTCAACGCAGCATACAGCCTGCCAGTCTGTATCTCGATTCCAAAGTTTGCATGCTAAACCACAGGCTTGCATTTAATTGCGAAACTAGTATATTTATAGTGGCATATGTATTTTACCTTATTTGGTCAGGATGACTGAAAAATTTTCTCAACAGAACATATGTTTTCAATTCCGACTAATTTATTTCAGACTAGAACAAGTCGTGAATAAAATTGTGAAAAGCTTGACCTAATGGGCTAATGCAACCTTTCATTGCATAAATACTATCAATTGATTCAGTAATTTGTTAAATTTTAGATGTTTACGCCCCCTATATCTATCCATATACTTCAACAAAATATATCGTGTTTATTCCACGCACTATTCTTAACTGTTGAAATCCAATATCAAAAAGCGATTACGCGTAAAATAGCGTAAATACGGTAAAAACTTTTTATATTAAGAAAGATGTTCTGGTCATTGAGTGAAACGATTTTTGTACAATAAGGAGGCGAAATAAGCGAAAACGATTTCAATGAAAATCCGTGATAAAGATTGCATTTTTTCACTTTTGGGACTGATTAGTGCTTTGCGAATCAAAAGAAGGGGGAGCAGGATCACAAACGTGTCAATACTGCATTGTGTTGATAATTATAAACATTTCGAAATCGGATTACACTTTTCCGCGCATAATACAAAAGTATACAAAATTTGCAAACTGCACAGGACTATATTTCACAAAGCACGAATGTTACTCTGGTGTTTTCAAAAACATAACCGAAATAATTTTCCTTTAAATGCCTTGCTTTAATTTGCTCCACCTCGTTTACGCCTCGAGTTTAAATAAGGTGTGTTTGCCTAACCTCAAAGAGACTTAATTACTTACACTCGATTATCAGAGATGTCACCATGATTTTTCATTCAACTCGTATTGTTCATTTCTTGTCCCTATCCGGCCTATCGTACAAAAATTGTGTCATTCAATAGCTAAAAGGCTGATCTTCCTCGATGTAACAATTTATTGTCTTAATGCAAAGATTCGTATCTATCTCACTCGTTCACATCTTCCAGGAAGAGGAAATCAAGACGAAATCACCCCCAAGCACAGTATAGCGAATGGACAGTAGGGCCACTTAGCAATGCAAAGTGACGTCCAGCATATGTTCGCCGTTCCAATCGCGCCAGAAAATGCAATTGACTGCTTGGGTTAATAATTATGATCGAGTATCTCCATTCTGCTGTGTATTGTAGTAGTATATAGTAGACTATAAATAGTCAAGGAGCAGATCGGGCTTTCGTTTACACAGTAAAGGTTTCAAAACGATTCCTGATAGAGAAAGACCTGCTGATCAACGCTAGGTAGTTCGTAAAGTCGAATTGTGGTATACGCTTCGAGTTAAAGGGCCGTTTTTAACAAGTTTTCCAACAACATTGATTTTTTGAAATTAAATGTTTTTGACATGTTAGTGTCATCGATAATAAAAAATTTAAAATAAAATATAAAATAAAATAAAAAATCAATGCTTGGGTCCTCTGTGGTTTAAAGACCTGTTAAAAACGGCCCTTTAATTCGAAACCACCACATTCCACCACAACATACCACAATTCGACTTTAGGAACTACCTAGCGTTGATCAGCAGGTCTTTTTGTATTAGAAACCGTTTTCGAACCTTTACTGTGGTGACGGTTAAACAAAACCTTATTTTTCGGCTATCTGCTCTCTGACTAAACTTGTTTCATTTGTGTTTTTTATACGAAAGCAACTGTTTTGTATTTTTGACTTTAAAACTTCCCGTTAAATCCACGCAACTCGTATGGAAATGTCTCGTGTTTCCACAGAGTTATGGAACCACGTTTTGTTCGAGTTTCCCACCAATCAACGCCCATGTTTTCAAAAGGCTAATGTATAAAAGTAATTGTACTGAACGTTTTGGTAAGCATGAGTTTCAAAATTCAATTTAAGATTGAGTTTTGAAGGGTCTTAATAACGGTCGAAAAAATTTAACTGAAAAAACCCAAATGGCATTATAAAATATAACAAATGCTATAGTTATTTCAAAGCCGCATTGCACACGCGTTGCTTTCCTATTTAATAACTGTGTTCTATATCTTCTATCTGATATACTACTTGCCAGTTTTAAGCCACAAAACGAAGTATGCGGCAGAACAAGATATGGTCAGGCCAGCCATATCAGATTGCGCCCATAACACCATTGAGCCTGAATTATGCGCAGGAAGTATAGGGGATACGTTAGAGAAAGAGCCAAAAGGAAAATCTATTTCGCCATTCCGTATGCATCTACTATACATAGATAAGGGTGAAGTATGGTGGAGGGGGGGGGGGAGGTTCGAAAGATATAGGGTTTTTCAATACCTGAAATGATAAAACAGAATACGCAAGGACTTGAACTAGGTCAAATTCTGTTTTATAGTTTCAGCTAATAAAAGAAACTGTATCTTTCGGGTACTTTTGACTGCACTATCCACTTTGAGAAAGTTAGTTTGACATCTTAGCAGTTTATTCTACATGGATCGCAACACCAGTAAACAAATAAGGAACTTATATTGCACGAGAGATGCATTCGAGTTCTACCCGACTGATTTCGATCTTTTGAAATCAACATAAATAACAACTGATTTCAAAAGATTTTCATCGGGCAGAACAAAACGATATGAACATTAACTTTGAACTGAAAATTCCATCAAAATACTTTAAAGCAATTTATTAGGAAAAAATGCTAAGAATTGACTAGACAGCTACGTACACAAGTAACACAACCGTATAGAAGTCCGCTAAGCAGATTATATCCATATGAAGATATACTGTATAAATCATAGAAATCTCTAAGAGTCATTCGTCCGAGAAAATATATAGAATTCTAAAAAATCTTTTGAAAATCTCCAAAAAGTAAATAAATCGTGAAATAATCTCAGAATAATTAAATCAAATAACAGCTAGGTATTTTTGTAGAACTGCGTGAAACGAGTTTTACCGCGACGTGACAGGAGGTCTGCGAAAAACACCTTATCTCAATTTCGGGTCTAGTTTTCATTATGTTCACACTAATCACCTCAAAAGATGCAGCATTATCTTGCCGTGTCTATCAAGTCCCTTTCCATTAATTTCAGCTTATCTTGTTTTTATATCGATTATTTCTTCGCACACAAAGTAGGTACAGGTCAAATGGACATCCCTTCGTTCAGACATGATATTATCATGCCCAAATCAAAACTCCTCAGGTAGGATTTTTGATAAAATGTCAGTGCGCACGCTCTTGAAAGAAAGGAAAACCTTGTGTACATAAAACGGGTATAATTTTAAATGAAAATGAAATAACTTTTAAATACCTTTAATTGCGACGTTTTGTTAACTGCACCTATAAAAATATACATGTTTTTAATCTTGAGCAATTTGCGCTCAACCAGATGTTGGCCTAAAATGTCTAACTCCTATAGTAATAGTGCACAAGGTTCAAAATTGTATACATAAATAATAACATCTACATATACAGATCTACATAAACCAGTTAGTTCTGGTTTGCAAAATACAAGAGTGCTCAATGACCTATATATAGACTGAGCGAAACATATAATCATAAAATACATCTTGCCTCGCTTCCATGCACTACAGTTTTTTTTTCATCAATAGGAATCTTCAGGTGGTAAAGATGAAATCAACTGAATATTTCTCTTTGATGAAACGGAGCGTATATAGTGCTAAGTTTTGAGGTATATATTCTGTGATTATATAGTTCTATATATTCATCTCCCGATGCATATACACAGCTAATTCGACAAAGCAAAGGTTGTCCTTTCAAAAGCGTAAACTGTAAACTATGTTGGCGCAAGCGATGTAGGATTATAGCTTATTTTCATGCACCTTCTCGATCGAAATTATTTATTTGAAATAGCATCGAGGGTACCCGATAGGAGACGTACGACATGTGGTCGATTTATTTTTGCCACTTTTCTTAATAGTGACCCAAAATGGCTAATTCTTTACGTGCATATCTTAAAATATCACAAGAATATAGCAGCTTGCGAGCTAGTATCTAGAGATCAAACATTAAAATTAATAAAATGTGTCGCCTTTTAATTAAGGACATATTTAACTTATATCACTGACTGTAAAATATGTATGACTCATTTCTCTGCACTGGCGTGTACATGTAACTATATTTCATAACGTTTAGTGGAGTGTTTTTGATTAAAAACCAATTTAAGGACATTTTTAAATTCCGGATGGCGTGGGTAGTTTAGACAAACAAAGGCACGAGCTTGGCAACATTATATTCTGCGATCGTGATTTATATTTCTTTTTCACAACCTTAACATATTGAGTCCGAGCAACAAGGCTTACTTATGAAGATCGCTAAAAACGATGCAAGCAACGCAAAGTGCCAAAAACAGCAAGAGAAAAACATAATTAAACTCGTAATCTATTAAAGCTGTGAGCCAGATGGCCTCGAATTAATTTGTGTGCTAAGATATACAAGACTATAGAAATAATAATGTCAATATTTAAACTGAGAATCTTATTTCAGAAACGATTAACTATAAGTTTTCTGATGATTTTCTAAAACAATATAAATCTATTTATTACGATTGCGTTTAAAACAGATCTGCAAATATACTATATGTCTGATACATTAACCTTTTCACCCAGTCTATATTCAGTTGAAGTAATCTGACCACTTGGCTAACGTGCTTGATGGGCTATATCCTTGAAAAGCTAACAATGTCAAATCTTTTTCAAAACGCAATTTGTCGAGGAAGAATCTGTCATGTCCTCGCACGTGCGCAAATAATCTACATTTTGTAATTAATCTTCTTCTCTTCCAAAACAGGCCGCTTTCAACAAGGTTGAAAGACATTTTGAAATCAAATTATTGTAAAATCTTAGCCGATGAGCACAATGAATGAGTGCATTGATTTAGCACTTTGTCTAACCGACAGGGGGGGGGGGCGAAATTAAACCACCTTGGCCTTGCAAACTGAAGAGTTGTAGGTAAATATTATAGGTTTCTATGCAAGATATACATGATTTATCCTGCGCGAGGTAAACGCTCGAAAGAAACCTTTTCAGACAAAGCAGCTTGCTGCTAACAGCTAGCGTGCGTCTTTTACAGACCTACAGAACAAGACAAATAGGTCATTCCACGCCGTTCACGGCGTTTACTTGAAGTATTGAAATAATGAACGAATTATTATTCATGGTTTTATAATCAAAGAGTCTAGACTGCCTTGTTGATGTAGATTACAGTCCAATTTTACTATTGTAGACAAAAGGTTTTTGGCAACAAAAAATTATCATTGTCATTGAAGGATTTCTCGTTTACATTGATATAATCATTTTTTTTCAATAACATGGCTGTATACACTCTAATATGAACTAATCGTGTTTGACCGTTATATCTTCTCTCACAATTATTCAATTCATTTAAACAGTTCTTGAAATTTCGCTTTTTCAACACGATTAAGTTATGCGTTTAATTGAACCCCTCACTACTTTTTAACACTACTACTCCACGCTTCAGTACTTCTTGCGTGTCTTCAGTATGCCCCAGTGGCCCTGTATATGCAAGTGCTCATTTGACTCTTGTATAGTAAGTACATGTTCAGTCGACTCTTGTATATGCTGTTAACTTAAATATTTGTTTCCAAACGTTGGAGTTAGATTGCCATGGGTATACCGATCATTTTGTATGCCTGGTGCAAATCTTCTACTAAATTACTTGAATCATCCTTATTTCTTAATCTTTAGGATCGTAAAGCCCGGTTTTCTGTGCGTTCACTTATCTCTACGACCGGTTAAAGCAACTGCCCGTATGCAGTGGTGTTTTTTATTTTTGCGAGCAGATATGCAATATTTTGTTATCACTTGCCCTTTTTCCATCTTAGGTTTTTATCAAATAATTAATATGTGCAACCAACATGGCTGCCACAAATATCTGGAACGGTGGGTGTTGTTCAAAATTGTAACACCAATGTTTGCGAGCTTTTTTGCTCACAGGCAACTGGAATTAGGGCGAAGGTTTTCTAACGAAAGTAATATTTTATTAAGACGGTGTATAAATAAACAAATAGAAGTACATATTAATATTAAATGTAAAGTGAGCTGTGATGATCCACTTAAAATTAAATCTGTTTTGTAACATCATGACCAATTTCGCAATACAAAAATAAACGTCATAAATGGTCCGAAAAATTCTCCAGTTGATGCTAATTCAGTAACCCCCTCCCCTCTTTCCGTAATTAAATTATTCATACAAGTGAAAGCACATCATAGCTTGCCTTATCAAAGCTGTTTATAACACTGTAAAGGTTTCGATCTGTGATCGTATAAAGAAAGGGTTGATTGTACAAAACTCCTAACTCCTTAACTGCTGGTCTGCTTGACTGGTTTATCTTCCCACTAAATATGGTTAAATTGTCTGAATAAATTTGAAGGATTTGCAAGACATTTTTCGTTTCACAAGTTCTGCAAAACTTTCAACTTTTAACGTTTTTATAAAAACTGTAAACCATCCCAAATACAAGAGATAAGAAACTCGACAGAGCATGTCATTCGTTATCCATTGTTACGTTTTATACTTTATTCAGAAATTTGGCTATATTTGCTTTGATTTCACGATAAAGTTTGTTCAAAATCAAAAAGCTATTTGCGGATTTGACAAAAATACAATACGTATACATAAAGGGCCATATGTTTTAGAATACATAAAAGTACTAGTTGACTAACATAGATCAATTATAACATTATTATTCCAATGAGTTTCTATAAGTTGACGTAAGTCGCGACTTTCAACAAAAATGGGGAAAAAGAAAATATTCGTTATAGTTTATAGCTGGTTAACATGCACTGAATTTGCATTGGAAGTTGCAGTAACTTGTTTCCCATGAAGTAATGGCTGGCATAAAATAAACTCAGAGTAACACCAAAATCATCCTACCACTACATGACTTACCACTACAGTCTGTCTCTCTCTATATATATATATACATATCCTGAAGATTCCTTCATATATACATATAGTATACATATACGTGTAGGGACATATACATATACATATACATATACATATACATATACATATACATATACATATACATATACATATACATATACATATACATATACATATACATATACATATACATATACATATACATATACATATACATATACATATACATATACATATACATATACATATACATATACATATACATATACATATACATATACATATACATATACATATACATATACATATACATATACATATACATACAAGATACCACCTGAAGATTTCTTCAGGATGAAACAGACTGTAGTGGTAAGTCAGTCATGTAGTGGTAGGATGTTTTTGGTGTTACTCTGAGTTTATTTTTACCGCGGTCGTCCTGGCATATTTTTCAGCTTGGCCGGTGGGAATATAAAGTCAGAGTAACACAGAAACATCAGATATGAAAATGATTCCAGTATCATCTGCAACCATGAACTAAGCTGCACATAATGTACATGCATGTCATCTCCATATAATTATATAGAGATATAAAGTCATTATTACTTATTAGATTTGTTTCTGGTAGTTGCGACAAGTGGCACTCTTCATTGCCTCTGGGGCTGGTATGTATGTTTATGAGGGCAATAACAGTTTGCGTCCAGCTGTTCTAACTAATTTAATGAGCGTAAAATAATTGACGCGTATCAAGTTCTGGCAACTTAGTACACATGCACAGATTGCATTGTCTTGTTAGGGCAACTTGTAGCAAGTCTGTTACCGCCATTTAATCTTGTAATTTTTGTTCCACACTTTTATTGGTTACGACAACTTGGACAAGCGATCCGAACATTTGATTTCAAGATACGAATCAGACACACAAAGAACAGTACACTGACCATGTATTAAGAGGGAAACCAATGTTCAGCAAATTCCTACCCACGACTGGAACATTGAAAATTAGATAATATACTATCAAAATATGCTGTTCTGCTTAGTCTTATATAAGGTTGAAAATTGTTTACCTATGTTTGGGCATTAAATGAGCTGGCCATGATTTAATACCCCCTAAGGGAGCAAACCTGTGCCCAAATTATCTAACTATTGTACTTTTTCTGCCGACTTACAAACAACTTAGAAATAATTTTCGTGTTGAAAAACATTGAATATAATAAATATGTTATGACTCACAAAATCCTTCCAACCTCGCATGCTGGAAATTTTAGGGCAAAACTAATAAGGGGAGTCATTATCACTAGTCGTTACTTTATTATAGGCGGTGATCGAAGTATAATGTCTTAATGGTTCATGCATATTACTTTAATGTCAGTCATTAGCTTTATGTCTCTATGAATTCACGTATTTATAAATGCATGTGATATTTATTTTAAAATGTAACAGAAGATAACAACATAGGAACATATCATCATAGATGGATCTTGGCAAGGTTTATGAAAAAAACCCTGACATTCCAAAAAAACTGCTATGATTTTGGTCACTTAGACTTTTCCACGTGCGATTATTAATATAGAAACATCATTTGTCTTTCTGCATGTCTTCTCTCTCCAAATAAACACAACTAGGTTCGCTCTGGTTCGCTAGATTGAATTAAATGTTAAAGTTCGCCGAAGATAAGGAAGATTGTTGTAAGACTTCCTACTTAGAATCGCGTAAACTACTTAAAACTAACAAAATCTTTTCAAGCACAATACACTAGCAGGTAAAACAGCGTTAACATATCCTATGTCATTAATATCAGCTAATATCTATATATAGTGTCTACATTTGCTCGTAATTTTTGTACATTAGTCATTAGGCAGCAAATAATACAGCAACGTCTGACAGCCACTGTAAAACATCAATGATTTATTTGAGCTCTAAATACTTTTACCTAGCAACGAAACGATCATAAATCATTAATATTGCTTGACCTCATTGAAGTCATGGCCATGTTATGATGACGCCTCATAATCTATAATACACAGTACTTTCCTAAGTTGGAACTTCAAGCGTGAGAAAGTGGGACCTAATTTAAAGTGGCGCGCTATATTTTACTATTTAGGTAAACTTGTGGGTTTCCTGTGAGCAGATTCTTTCCGCACGGAATGTGCTTGGATGCACTCATGTTGACAGGGTGGGTTGGGATTAGCCCGCAATCCCTAAACGATTCTTCCGTCGTAAACTATGCTTTATACTCACGACTGCTGGTAAAAGGCGCCCTAATCCTTCACACTGTTTACAGGGACAACAACCCGTTCAGTTGCCTCGCTTCAAGAAATATACAATTCAGCTAAATTAAATGCATTTATCTTTACCAGACTATAAGTTCTTATTTGTTCGCTTTCGTGTCAGTATGAAGTGTCTGACTCGGAAATATCTTAGTATTGGCACGAGTTTTATTCTTTCAGAAAATTAGCGAGCCAGCCCACAGACATAACAAAAACTAACACTCCCCTTTCAGAGATGAATAGTTCCATTCTTCAGAAAAAGCCACATTGAAACCACAAACAATTTCACATACTGATAAACCCAAGCGGCCTTTTATTTCGCTCATGCTTAATATTTATTCCTGCCAACTCTCATTATTAAATTTAATATTCCATTCTTGCCATAATAGCGGAAAGATGTAGGCAAAGTTCATTTATTTCAAACTAACAAGAAGAAAGCTTAAATCAACAACCTTTTTCGCACAAACTCATATATACACAAACACCAAAGTGTCAAACGCATTTTAATTATTCTGATCTTGACTCTTGCCAAGAACATGCAAGGTTAACTTTCAAAACCCATTGCCGCAATTACGGGTGTCCTTTATAAGGCTGTCTGATTTTTGTTTAGTTAAGAAGCGTTTAAAAAACATATATTTACACATGAAGAGGCATTTTTTTAAAAAATTAAGTCGAATTAAGAATGCTGAAGCATTTTTTATAGGTCCAGTTCAGGATCTTTAAAATAACGTGTACGATATATACAGTTCTTGTTACATTTGCCAAGAACAGTAAGGTCAAGGTAGATATATGTCGTACAAATTACAAGCGGAATTTGTCAGCAACCAGGCAAACACAGGTGATTAATAGATTTTATGTCCAGCAATGTTGCAACGGCTATATATTACATGTAGACAAAATTGTGCAGGAAATTAGGACAGTCGAGAGATGGGAAAAGCTGTGCTACAGGAAGCACATATTGTTTGCCGACAAACCAATATTTAGGCGACTATATTGTCTATATTAGCTAAGCAATGGAATCGGGCGTTTAAAAACTGTACCGTAATCCGTATCATGATGTTTTACAAGCATCGTCAAAATGACGGCATGCGGTGAATTCTAAAATGTTTCACGTCAAATTAAAGTTCTTGTTCAACGAAAGGTCGGCCTTGATAAAAGTGAAAAGGTCATCCCTAAATGCAAAGACACATTAATAATTATAACCGCAACGCAAATTAAGATACAGTGTGTTCTAGTCGCTGTCGCCTCTCCCCCCTGGACCGAAGAAAGGTCTATTATATTCACAAAGCTCGCGTCGTATGAGCCGCTGTGCCGTTTTATAGCTGATAGATAATTTCATGACAACGAAACTCTTAATGAAGTTCGACTTAAGCGGAGAAACGAATAAAGAGTCATAAAGACACACTGTAGCTCATTAGAATTTCGTCATTTCGGGACGAGTGTCAATTTTTTGTTGAAATGACAATGTGATTATTATATCTGTCATAGCTTGTTCCACCTGCGTCCTGTACTGTGGTCTACGTCTTATCACAACGAATCAGCGTATAAAAGCTGTGATCTAGACACACTCGATCTTATTATACGCATCAGATCAAACACGGAACATCGCGAAGACAAAGAAAGATATCGTGGACGATCGTGTCTTTTGTGTTTATTCCAAAGTAGCTTGAGACTAAATCTTCCTGCTGCAACTTCCGTCCATTTCGATTTAACAGAACAGTGTGAGTGCTCTGTTAACTAAATAAACTTGGTGAGAGGACGACGTCTCACAGTCGTGTCGAGGTCGGAGTGTATATAGTTAAATTAAAGTGAACAGATCGTGTACACAACAGCAAAACGATGATGGGAAACGACAGCACAAATATTACCGGTGAAGGACAACCCGGAATTGGCAAAGTCGTACCTTCGTTAGTCTTGATTGTGGGAGTTGCATCAGTCTTATTCAATGGAGCTTTGCTCATTGCGATGACGTTCAATTCTCGACAAGTTTTTGCGAGCCTTGGCTCCTATTTTATCTACAATCTCGCCATTGCTGATTTTGTTACGGGCGTCAATTCCATTGTATGGGGAATATCGCACTTGGCGCCTGAAGCATTTAGCCAGGAAGCAGAAATGACCTTGCTTACAATATTCTGGATAACTGTTCAAGTGGCATTCTTCACAATATTTGTAATGTCGTCCGAACGTCTGGTGGCCATTGTGTTCCCATTCAAAGCAGCATTACTAATGTCGAGGAAGAAAACCACGATGTACTGTATTACGGTTTGGGTTGTTGCTGTTCTTTTTGGTGGCTTAATCAACTTTGAAACTTTCGAAGTACTATTCTTCCTGACCATCGTCTTTGAGTTGGTGATTGTTTTTATCGTGATCGAGTACGTTCTCGTGTTCCGCCAGTTGCGTGTCCTGTGGCAAAGCAGCAAAACACGGGCTGTTTACAACGGACATAATAACAACGAAGCAGAATCGATGAAAAACAAGAAAACCACAGATTTGCAACGAGAGTACGAAGTTACAATCGTAGTAGTGACATTAGCAGTGATATTGGTTGTCACTGTGTTTCCCTACATGATCGCTTGTCAGATTGTTCTATCTTTCAGTCTGTTCGACACACCTTTACCCCTCGATCATCCAGTTGAAATGTTCTACTTGTATTATTTCCCTATTGAGCTACTAAATTTTGTAGTCGACCCAATCGTGTACGGGTGGAGATTGCCGAAGTATCGAAAGGCGTTCCTAGCTACGTTTGGGTGTGGAAAGGACAGCAATTTAAGCTGCAACAGCAACGGCTCACCAAAAACATTGCGCACGACCTGCCCTATTGGAAACAAGGAGATGGCCTTATTGGAATGAATTTTTTAGCTGATGTCGCAACCTGCCCGTCTTTTAAACATTTGGCTGTAAAACGAAGGCAAGCGCTGAACTAAAATACCTGCCGAACTGCAGACTTTAAAAATTAAAGACTAGAGCGAAATTCATTACTGCAATTAGAATGGTCTGGCTCTTGGGCATATTATATACGATCTCATATAAATTAATTAGCTAGTCAATTGAAATGTTTAGTAAAAGTAAAAAAGTACAAGGAGACGTTCTAAAGAGACATTTAGCATAAACTTAAAATTTGGATAAAAATTAAAAACATTTATATATACTATAATATCATAACTATATGCATACTAAATATATACAGTATATCTGACATAGCAGAACTGATCAATGTTAATTAAATATTTTCTAGCGAAGACGTACGAGACATTAACGGTATTCAATTGCGACATAAAATGTTCTATATGGAACAGGCAAGATAGGTTGTTGATGGCGATGTTTAAATGTCAATTTAAAACTACGCAAATGCTATAATCAAAAACATGCCAGATGATCGAGCCGTTCTGATAATTTACCTAAACGAACTAAATTTTGTCAATATTTTATGCATAGCACTTGAAACTTTGGATATGTTACACTGGTTTTGATAAAATAACGCGAAAATATTATTCCGCAGTCATATACTACTTCTCAAAATCGCTGGCCCAGAATTTCATGCGATAATCATACAACAACATCGTAGTTGTTTTCAACTTGACAATATTTCGTGTTTGGAACCAAACTCCGGTGTTTTATTTCACGTACAAGTCAAGCTAGGAATTGCAATTTTCGCACACAGGAGGGAGTATTGCCCAGTAGGATACTAAAGCTGCATAGCATATCTTACATCTAAATTTCGATGATGCACGCCAGGGTGTTGAGATATGCATACGAATTTAACTACAAATTTTGCCAAAAATAGAAATTCTAGTGCTAGCAGAATGCAGGTTTTTCGACAATGAAGTTGTTAATTGATAAATGTTTTTTATCATACTAAGTGCACTGAAACATCGCAAAGCACTCTCCCTACCTGCTGATTTCCAAATAGGCTTAATAGTTTTAACTCAAACAGCGTTATTTTCATTCAGGCCACATTATTTATTAATTGAAATCCGTATAGTGTACAAATATATTTGTACAGATATATTTGTACAGATCATTTCACGCGCAATTGATTTACTTGTCCAGCGTGTTCAGGCAATTCAAGCCACTTTTTTATAAATTGTACGGTATATCAACATTCGCTATAGTCTTCATGAACGTGAAAAAGTGAAATGGAACATTATTTATTAAATAAAGAAGTACGTAAAGTAAAAATATCATTTTCAGAACATTTAATTAGTGCAAATGGATCGTTGAAAGTTCAGAGAATGCAAATAGATGAGAGAAAATGTGCGTTAATAAAGTTCTGCGTTATGAATAAATTGCTTTTTAATACAGTTTCGTAGAGGCAGCTGCATGCGAACGTGGTCGTAAAAACGGTCGTTGAGTAGGCCTTTTACCAAGATGTGTTCTTAACTTGCTGACGGAACAGTGACATACTACCATTGAGATAAAGGACCTACTCTGCTGATAAATTGCCGGGAATCTTCGCTACAAACGAAACGCATGCTAAGCAATAATAGGAATTATGCCCGTGTCCCCAGCTGATACGAAATGTATCCATTAGTGCGTTGAAATAATTTTCAAAATAAACATGCTAAAATGTTGTTGTTAGCGTTTCTTAGTTGTCAACGCAGCTAAAACGGATTTAGAAAAGATAAACGAAGGGAACATTAGAAGATTAAAAACAGATAATGTGATACAACATTTATATAGGGTGCGAGCGTTGATTGCTCGAGAATCGCGTTCTCCACAAGTGTGCATCATAGCAGGCGTTTTATCTTAATGCGCAAACAAAACAATTTTAACACGCGCGCCGGCGCGGTGTGTTTCAAAAGTTTGAAAATTCAAATTTTCTTAAAGAAATTAATACACGCTTCAACCTTTCTTGCAACTTGCAATGCAATCCTAACTGACACCGAAGTTATGTGAGCAGTATTCAGGAGAAACCATAAGTATCAATGAGCCTCAGCCAAAACATTACAGCATTTTCGTTGTAATTCTGCTCTTGTGTGAACCATATTTGCATGCACTTTCAGCATGCCTTTCATATAACATCAGCTTAAGTCCGAACTGCATTGCAAGATGCCAGATAAGCTGCATCGTGTATAGCAGCGCGTTAGGAGTCCAAACCTTGAACCCAAGCCTAATTGAAAAGGAATTTGAGGTCAGTTTAGCTTAAATTGAAAAAAGCTATACCGCACGAATACACAAATTATATGATATGACCAGTTAATTAGAGCACGTAATGTTAAATGTAAATGTTTTCATGTATAAAATATTATAAAATAATAATAGAAAACATTTTCACCACATTTTCTTGTACAATTTTACTCACGGGGCGCCAATTTGAATACAGCGCTGGCCTTATTGAAGACCATATTCGAAAACGAAACGGCACTGATTCGAATAAGCGGTAAATAATCTTGTTAGTATAAAGTATAAAACACGGAAATTGCATTATATTTTTCAAATAAACAATATGCAATCAATGTCCGATAATTGAACACAGTTAAATGTATTAGGACAAGACCATACAGATGTAGCCATATGCTACCGAGGAAAGGCACGATTGAAATCTCGAACTAACGTTGCGGCAGTGTACTGAAGAGTATTTTAAACTCGAACGGGACTCAACAATGTCAATGTAGACAATAATTAGAACTGCAACCAAATTAATACAAATCATTTCAAAAAGAGCAAATAGTTTCAACGAAAAGCATTTAAATAAACTGTTTTGAGGCTCGTACGCTTGCAGTCGCATGATTGGCCGTTAAGCAGCTGTAAAAAGCAGTGGCGTCTGCGCTCACATTATATACTCAGGGTTCTGAAGTGGAGGGGGTGTTCTACGATTTCCCAGATTAAATTTTGACTAAATCCACTGTCCAAGTGCAAAAGCGCACAGTAATCCTTTAACCCTTTAAGCCCCTTTTTTCTCAACCTATAGGCGCCAAACCCGCCGCGTTCCTTGAGACTGTTTTCAAATAGTTACATTATGTAACAAAGAACATAGCCAAAAGTAACATTTTCAAACAAATTTTGCTGGCTTACGAAAGGTCTACAAATTACGATTGAGAATAATTTTAATTTTCTAGTAGAAATCTACTGACCTGACTGGCCTACACGTGCTAACTTTTTTAATCTAATTTAAAACTTTGTCTTTGTTCCCGAAAACCAACAACCTGTAACAAAAACTCCCCAGAGTTTATAATTCTTTTGTTTTCTCTTATAGACACGGTAAGTCTTATTGTATCAACAGCAGACACCGCCCTACAGTTAAAATCTCCGATGTTTACATAGCACTGTATTCTGAAACGATTATGAATAAATTATCCAAACAAACTTAACTGATTGAAAAAATATTTTGTTTTGCAAATTGAATTTAAAACGGGCTCTGGTTCGAATAGATTAATATACTAACACAACAAGAATATTGGACAATATCCATTTACACAATAATTATCTATTGAGATAAAATTTTAATTTGTGTGAGAAACAGCAGTGTAAATGTAAAATTCTTATTTTAAACGGGTAGGCCTAGCTTATTTTTGTGGTGGTAGCCATTGTTGTCGATAATGAAAAACGTGAATTTTTAAACTCGAAACTTCAATTTTTACCAACCGCGAAATCGACCACAGGCACGGACCCCACACACACACAAATTTCAAACTCTTAATAATAAAAAGGTCTCGATCCATGTAAATAGAAGATAGTGTTATATCATAATCACAGGTAGGAATGGCTGGTGACTAAATGCCTTCGAGATGTTTTAATCTTGTTTTTCAAACGTAAATGAAAACAATCATCGAACGGAGATACTCGACTACTTAATTCTTAATTTGTTATGATTCCAAATTGGATCATGTTTTTCAACATGCTATCTCGAACGAACATCGAGGAAAATTTCGATTCATATTTTAACGAACGTACAAAATGTGGGTTTATAAGCAGTACAAATGACGCAGTCTTAATATAAATACTTCGCAAATCAATTATTCGTGATGTTTTTAACCAGTTTCGAGTGTTTACTTTACTTTGCAAGAGCTATATAAATATTTAACTGCATCAAACCATGATTTTTACCGTGTAAATCGTGTATAACGTATATGCTTGCAGTTTTGTGAATGTTCATTGATTGTCAACGTTTCCTTTGAGCTACTTTATTTAGCGTTTTGTGTAGATTTCGAAATAGAATTTTATGTTTGGATTTGTTGTATGTATGGGTATGATTGTAAGAGTTTCCTCCATTTCCAAATTTTATGTATATGTATAGAGAGAGAGAGAGAGATTACTGCATGGTTGGCGAGTGCGTACGATTTTTATGCACGAGTGCATAATAAAAATCGTACAAACGAGCCAACCATGCAGTAATTTGTTTATGCCAAACATATAGAGATTATTTCAAAACTGGAAACCTGTCAAAGCATAGTCACCCGGAATGCGTACAGTTCTAATATAGCGTTCAGTGGGGCAGCACTATTACATAATGTATATCTTAACACAAAGTTTGGCAAGTAAATACAAATTCGAACACTCGTAAATTCAAACCACAAAAAATCTGCAAAAAGACTTGGATATTCATTTAAAAACATACACATATTGAGAAGACATAACTGAAAAGCATATACGTTGTATTTTTGTGTCAATTCAACATTTTTTATCCGACGAAATTCGCGAAAAGTCATCAAATTTTTAGTTGATTTTCGCTAAAACTATGCGCGATGCCGGCTGCCTGCCTTACGTCACAGGAAAAAGCTCCCTGATTGGCCTGGTGAAAACTCAATTTTTTTTACCGCGAAAGCAAAACCGAGGGGCTACGTAATATACAATGAATATACAATAATGCCTCTTCTTGTGCATCTCTTCACATCTCTAGCACTTCAGTTTAAAATTTTTCGCAGTTGTTTGCAGTTGTTACTGAGTTGCTGTTTTTAAAAAAGCTTTCACTTCAAATTTCCCTCCGAAGCGTTGGCGTAGCTCTTTGAAAATTTTAACATTTCTCCCCCCGGCTTTACTTTCGCGGTAAAGTTTTCACCAGGCCAATCAGGGAGCTTTTTCTTGTGACGTAAGGCAGGCAGCCGGCATCGCGCACAGTTTTAGCGAAAATCAACTAAAAATTTGATGACTTTTCGCGAATTTCATCGGGTAAAAAATGTTGAATTGACACAAAAAAACAACGTATATGCTTTTCAGTTACGTCTTCTCCATATGTGTATGTTTTTAAATGAATATCGAAGTCTTTTTGCAGATTTTTTTGTGGTTTAAATTTGGTACGAGTGTTCAAATTTGTATTTACTTGCCAACCTTTGTGTTAATATATACATTGTGTAATAGATGCTGTTCCACTGAACGCTATATTAGAACTGTACGCATTCCGGGTAACTGTGGTGAAAGGCGAAAAATGTCGAAACAAAATATTGAACTCTCGAAACAGAATCATGCCATTTGTTTCTCCGTTATTGGGCCTAAATAGTGAGTCAAAGCTGTTCTTCTTTCCGTGTCATGTTTTTTATTTTGGGAAACTCTTCTTCTTTTAGACATAAAAGAAATAACCTTTTCGCTCCTTCCCCAACACGGCGGCCATGTTGTCAGCAAAATAACAATACGATTTTTCATTTTTCGATACGATACAAATTTGTCGAAGAGACGGAAAGATGTCAGCTTTTCATCATTTTGTAATGGCGGGAACTTTCGTGGGTCCCGCGAGGAAACACACGCGCTAAATATATTATGCATATGGTAATAATTCCGTGTTCTCAGTATGGCAAATATAAATCTTAATCCAAACCCTAACCCAAACCCTAAACCTAACCAACGTTTTATTTGCCATATCTTAACTTTGATGGATTGAAGATTTAAAGATTTGATAAGATCTGGGGCTTGGATTAAAATTTAATTTCGCGTACTGTATGCGGCGCTAAAAAGGTTTGAAAACCTCTTACAAGCTTTAAATTATTTATATTGTTCTCTATTTTTATTTTTCTACAGCCAACACAAACTTCATGACCAATGATATTTTAATTCAAAACTGTTCAAACGGTAAAATGTCATTGTGTGAATCTAATTAATGTCATTTTGTGAATCTAGATATTCCTAAAAAACTATGAATTGTTGTCCCTCGCATTTGTGTTTTGTTTTCATCACCAACGTTACCTAAAACGCCAAACGCGTATGAAAAAATTCGGGGCGCAGTCATATTCCATATTGTTAGAAACAAAACAAGGCGGGAAAACAAATCGCGACGGTCCCGCGAGGATCGAGTCGTCACATATATTCCGTATTTCACAATGGTGCCAGTGAAATACGGAAAATATGAGTGTTTTAGTTTCCAGAAAAACACAAACGCCCATATAATAAACTATGTTTTTAAAACTTTGTTTTACACAAGCGCTTATATACTGGTTGAGAAGCCTGTTTTGCCAAAACATGCATTGAAATTTCCCATCTCGCGGCTTTGATATCAATAAAACAAGTTTGATAGCGCTTTAAGTAAAAAATGTTTATTTCTCCTTCGCCCAAACTTCCTTAAGAGTTTTTGTAACTAACTTTATAAGCTCACTTTATACATGCGCGCATTTTACGAAGACTGGGATCAATTTTGACGACAGCGCTCACGTCAGCAGTCGACTTAAAAATTCAAAATACGTGTTTTGTTTTCGAATTCTCGTTTGTTGTTTATTTTTGTATTTGCTTTAAGCGAGTTTTGCTGAAGTAAAGTGAAGAGAGGGCTAAAAAACCTGTATTATACTATAAAAGTGTTTAATGGAATCGTTTGATGTTTAATGGTTGTCAGTTGGAAATTGTTTCTCAAGATATTCGTTAAAAGTTTCGTATTTGCATCAAGTCTCAACCTACTACAAGCTATAACATTCGCCGGTAAGAGGACAAAAAATTACAACTAATTAAAACGCTAAAGTGTTATTAATTAAGTGTTGCTTATTATGTTATTAATTCAGGGTTATTTATAGTATTTTTTAGCTTAATCAATTCATCAAAATTACTTGGGGGGTTAAGTTGGCAGTAGACTGTAGTTAATTACATTCATTACCTTCGTTTAAAAACTGATACAATTATCATATTAAATTTTCGCTAAGCAGTTCTTTAATTAACCACAGGACACTTATCTACAGACAGATTGAAAATGATCCACTCAAATAATGTGTATCACAGAATGCATACTGTTGACAAAACAAGTTTAAAAAGTATAAATCAAATATTCCATGCAGTTCTTAACACGAAAAATCTTAGATAAAATATAGGCTTTTTCTTTTCGTCACATTCAATTTTATGGAATCTATCAAAATGTTTGCTTTTCCCTGTGATAACTAGTCTTTGCGTTGGCTTTGCTTTGACTTTTCATGCAGCCAAGTTTCGTATATAGTTATTTCAGCAGTAATAGGCCGATGACGCTGTTGCGGATTCTCCCATATTCACAGTGTGTAAGATCGTTTGTGCATGGTAATTTGTATTATTTAGGCATATGAAGGCGAAGTTATATCAATAAATAAATAAATAAATACGATTCCTCTGGTTTTGCACTGCATACAATGTGTGTAGAAACTACTAGTAGTGAACATTTACAGATACAGATTATGAATCACCAGCTAATTTTGTGGAGTACTACGAAATAACAAAGCTTCACATTCGTGCCTTGGAAAATGTAAATGACGGACCAAATGAAGAAAGAAAACGGGCAGGATTCTGGTTAAGTCTTAATGCGTTTCACAGGTATAAAAAATGCGTTTATTAAGTTCCTTGTATGATTGCATGATGAATATCAAATTAAAATATAATTTTGTGGGAACACCACGTAAGTTTATTATCGCAGAGCTTTCGATCCGTAAAGGCGGATTTTCATTCAGTGCAAAATGTCGCGCGATCGACTTTTAGCGAGCGCTTTCTTTTGAAATGTGTGAAGTCAACACAGCTAATGAGATTTGTTCCGCTTGACTGTTTGTAATTCAAAAGAAAGCGCTCGCTATATAAATATCGATCGCGCGACATTTTGCACTGAATGGAAATACGCCTTAAGCTCGGATCTTCATCAGTGCTAATAATAATACATTATTACTGCATTATTATTAGCACTGATGAAGATCCGAGCTTATGGATCGAAAGCTCTGCGATAATAAACTTACGTGGTGTTTCCAAATTATATTTTAATGCGTTTATTACTGTGATTTTGCTGGGGAAGTCGGGGAGGTATATATCGTTCTGGTCGTACTTGCAGCTGAGAAGAGAAGCAGTCTAACAACCAGAAATTTCAAAATATATGATGTCTGGAATTGTCTTTCTCACATCGAGTTTTTTGTCCTTACAGAAATTTCTCTGCAATACTTTGGCCTGAGGATAAAATATTTCAAACAAACATTCAAATTAAGATTATTTCTAATCGCACAGAAGATGTCAGATCCTTATCGGAAAATCTAATTTACGAGGGAAAACTTGAAGGTAAGTAGTACAGCATCGTGGGCAATATTAGAGAGGTTCACATTTGACTTCCGCTACCTTGTCCCGATTTTTAAGCAATCTGATTGGTCAATTGGGTAGACCAAGCTCATCTGATTGGCTGAAAGATTGATTATGGTAGTGGTAGGGATTATGGAAGTCAAATCTGAATGTCTCTATTATGAAACTGATGAGACGATAAACTGAGATTACGATGGGATAAGAAAAGGTCATATAATATACGGGTGTGTTTGCATAAAACATAGTGACGGAGTAAGGCAGGATAAGATTAAGGTGCCTAAACAGTACGTAAGGGTATGACTAAGGTGGGGCAAGTGGTAAGCAGGGTAAAATTAAGGTAGGTAAAGGGTAGGGGCAGGATAAGATTAGGGTGAGGTACAGCTTAAGATTAAAGCGAGGTAAGAGTAGGACAGGCTCACATAAAGTTTAGGCATAGGGTAGGCAGGGTACGATTAAAGTAGGCTAGGCAGGGTAACATAAAG
Organism: Muricea muricata; assembly: GCA_963855995.1. Lineage (NCBI taxonomy): Eukaryota > Metazoa > Cnidaria > Anthozoa > Malacalcyonacea > Plexauridae > Muricea > Muricea muricata. Next base: position 4,963,866 of record OY979728.1, on the reverse strand, counting down.
GTTAGGTAAAGGACAGGGTAACATTAAGATTACGTAATGGTTAGGGTGAAAGATGACTGTCCTAGAATCAGGGTACGGTTACAATAAAGTAAGTTAAACTATCAGGGGATTGAGTAAGGTTAAGACTCAAGAGGACTTGGATTTTTGGGTTGGGTATGAAACAAACTGCTAGCAAGTTCGGAGTGAAATAACAGGCAAATGCTTGTATGAAATGAAAAGGTAAAAAGGTTAGACCTAAGATTTCCGGCGGTTATATGTTGGCAACCAAAGGGTGGTTTTACTTTGCTCTTTCTTCAAACTTTCTAAACAGTTGTAATACATGTTCGACACAGCAAAAAAAAAAGGTTTCGAGTGCTGAACCGAGAAATTTTACCCAAATATTTTCAGATGAGAAATCGCGTGTGTCCGGTTACTTCATACAAAGTGTATTTAATGGTCAAATATCTGTGCGCGGCGACACGTTCTACATCGAACCAAGCCCAATGAACGAATCCACGGATATGGTCATTATCTACAGAGAGAAAGATATTATCGAGAATAGAACCTCATGCACGACATGCAGTCATACATATCGCGTCTTAAGGAAGCCAATAATGGACCACGTCGCAAAGCGCCGGCGATCCAAGCGGTATTCCCTGCACTACAACAGCTGCCCTGTCTTGCTAGCAGCTGACAGTCTGTTTTACCAACACATTGGCAAGAATAGTGTTTTCGCTACCCTGGCTAAGATGGCGTATTACGTGTCTGAGGCGGATGAAATCTTTCGGAGTACGATATTTTTCGAGGGACAAAATAAAAGTATCGGTGTTGTGATTGCGTCCTTGGTCGTCTACCAAGATCATGAATCTGACGGTATGTATGCATTGTAGAAAATCCATATTAACCACGTGTATGAGCAACACGCCACTGGCCAACTTTTCCAAGTGCTGAACAACAACATTCTGTCTGTAAGCAACATAGGTTGTTTGTTTATAACTTGATCAGTTGCAATATTTAATAACCGACATTTATTCGGTATCTACTACTGACAAAGAGCGTCTGTACTCCAATACTTCCCTCACTAATTGAGGTAGGTATATGTGCGGAGTGGCACCCTCCCTGAAGATTGTTTATCTTTTTATCCCCAAGAAATTCATGCACTTCCCTACGAAAACGATCAAATGGATTTAAAATAAAATTAGGCTCCAAACAAAGAGTTAACTCATTCATTTTCATGTGTTGCATGCTTGGTCTGCACTCCAAAAAATTCTTCTATCGCTATAACTATATTGATAATTCCTGTATATATTAAGGGTAATTCTTTCTATTATATTTGTATTTCTGTAACATGAAATAATGACCTAAGTTTATACCAGTACAGTCGGGCTGTGCAGTCATACAGCTATAAAGGGTGATGCCATGATTTCCCACCTTCTCCAGCATTTACGCGAACACACTTGATCCTAACATGAGCATGTGTAACCACGTGATGTGATGTCGTGCTCACCACTAACTCTTGTCCTAAACATCAGTAAGTACTATCAAGACATTTTGGGATTAGTAGGCCGTGGTAGCTAAATGAACTAACACTTATTCTTTATGATTTTCTAGATATATTTTCTTCTTCAACTAACATTGGCATCGACGAATACCTCAAAAGCTGGAGCAAACTGAACCATGATAAATACTGTCTCAGTTTACTGCTGACCTACCGAGATTTCCCAAAGGGAGTGGTAGGCCTTGCTTGGGTAGCTGAACCGAGCACGTTGGGTGGAATATGTGAGCCCTGGAACTCACACTACAGCATGTCGTTTAACACAGCAGTAGCAACTTTTCTTAATTATGGTAAAAGGATCCGAGACAGAGCGGCGATATTAACTATTGCTCATGAATTTGGTCACAGTTTTGGATCGCAGGTATTATATATCAGAGAGTTTACTGAGGCACACAAAGCTATAAAAGATTGAAATGCGTGCTCTTGGTTAAACGGGGAGTGTCCTGATATGGCCAGTGTCCAATGCGTGCTCCTGATAAAACAGGCCATTTTGAACAATCCTACACTTGCATTTTAACAAAAATTGAAAACGATTGGTTGTAAACACATAAGAAGTCAACAGCAAATACAAAAACTTTGTGCTGAAGTACAGATGGTCGTGATTAACTGAGGTTGACTTCATATGCATATGTATATCTGGAGTAAGAACTGTTTCTTCAACGCTAACTACGATGCAATAATTTCTGTAGCATGATCCCAAAGAATGTCAACCAAGCGGCACTGAAGGCAACTACATTATGTACGAACATTCCAGTGACACAGCACACCCAAATAACGACAAGTTTTCACCATGCAGTATCGCTGACATGAGTAGAGTACTTCAATCAAGACTGGAAGAGTGCTTCATAGGTAAGCATTACATCTAAAAAACTGCTTATGAAACGTTTCAAACAATTTATCGATTGCATTGTAAAGATGGCATAAAATCACAGTGTAACTTCTTTGGTAAAATTTCCTAATTCTATTCCTTCTCGAGATGTTCAACTTTATTCGATATAAAAATAACACAACTTAGGACATCACAGTGTATATTAACTTTTCAAAAATCATTTGAAATTCCGTACAAAAATGCAAACACCAAGCGGTTAATCGGTTTACATACGTACAGCACAGTTTTAGTTGTTTCTCATTATCATAAGCTACAAAACTAGCAATCTCAAAGATACTCATTAGACATAGTGATGTCATAAGTTGTATAAGTGCTTACATCACACTGTTTTTTCATTAATACAAACTACACTTTATTTTGTCTCATATGTTTCCAAGACTGCATTACAATTTATCCGTCCACATTTACTACGAAGATTTAAGTTGCATTGCAATAAATTTAGAAGTTAAAATTGTCGCTTGTGGAAAACGTATTCGAATTCTTTGCAGACGGTAGGTCATATTGTGGTAATGAGATAATTGAGACAGGAGAACAATGCGACTGTGGAGCTAAGACTGACTGTCACATGCGGGATCCTTGCTGTGTCGCCAAGGATGAAGAACTGGGTATTCGCGGATGTAGTCTTAAGTCAACAGCACAATGCAGGTGAGCAAAATACTCATGTTGTCATGTATTGATTTCGAGAGTAAAAGGGCAGTGTCAGACTATTTGTTTCACCTACTGGAAGTTTCCTAATATATATTGTACAATTTTACGTTACAACATACGAGTAATACTAATCTCTTGAAGCTCAAAAAATTCTCCTTCCTTTTAAACTTAGCCCCAAAACAGGAGCATGTTGCACCAGCGAATGTACATTTTACAACGACACAAAGATAAAAGTTTGCCAAGAACAAACAGAATGTTCCTTTACATCTTATTGTAAGTTATCTTATGTTTTCCATTATACCGTGCTTCAGTAAATATGTCGAACAGAAAACGAGGTTGGCAATAACATAAAACGGTGTGCCTTTTCAAGATTTATAATTTACTTCCAATCAAGCAGATTGAAATCTCCCTCGTAAATCTTCTGGGGGAGCCACATATTTCACATTTTTTTACAAAAGGTTCTCATTTTTGGTGATTAACCTTTCCCACAAGCGTTACCGGTAGCATTTTTAAAGCAACTCTTACTATACTCTTATTACACCCTAGGTAATAATGGTACGTGTCCCACAGCTGAACACAAGCCTGACAACAAAATCTGCAACAATGGTTCAAATGTTTGCAAAAATGGCGAATGCAAAGGTTCCATCTGCTCTTTTTATGGTCTCGATCAATGCCCGTGTACTGAAATGGGCTACTTGTGTCAAGTGTGTTGTAACAATACAGTGGTAGGTAGACAAGCAAAAAAATGTTGGTTTACCATCTATTGCTCGCAAGAGTGGTTTTCATTGGCTCTTGCTTCTGTGTTTGACCAATCAGAATGTTCAGTTTTTCAAAACCTCGTCCAATACACCTCCTCAACGTACATATAAATTAACTCGTTTCAGATCACGTGATTGTTGAATGTCCAATAAAAGTGAAACATTTCAAATCACATGATGTAAAATAGGTTAATTTACCTGTAAATTTAGGAGGTCCACTGCGAGAGATCTTCAGATCAGGTGCTACAATACCCAAAATGTTAAATCCTATGGCAAATCTAAACTGTTAAATAGCCCCACAGGCCTACTTATAGCGATTTGCTGGATCTATCTTGTTTTTTAAATCGGTCTTGAATGCCTGTGAAGACCAACATAATATTACCTCGGTCACACACATTTTCTAAGAATATTTTAGATGTTCCAAATAAGCAACTCTAAAACAATGATGTTGCAGGCACTTTAAATAGGCATCAATCACATTGAGTTTGGTGTTTGTTGGAACAAGTCTGGAACAAGCTGTTAACAACTTGTAACAAACTTGATGGCATTAACAGATTTGTTACAAGCTTGTTTTAACACGTCTGATACAGTCATGATATAATAAGAATGCTACAAGGATGACGAAACAAGGTTCTAACAATATTGTTACAACATGGTTGTAACAGACTAACCTAACAAGCCAGCGAACAACCTTGTGATACGTTTGATAATGTCAACCAAATTGCTATACAAATTGTCAACAGCGTGTTCCAAACTTGTTGACAGCTCGCAACAAGCCGTGCGAACACAACTTGTTGACGGCTTGTTTGCAGACTTGCTACAATCTATGAGATGTGTGTAACATGCAAGCTAAATTAACAAAATATGGCAGACAGCTTGCTAATTGGAAAAGGTTCTAAAGCCCGTTTTCCACTAGGCGAATTTGTTCGCGCGATGCGAAGCGAAAACAAGAATTCAGCAACGTGATTGGTTGGCGAACAAGTTCGCTGCTTCGTCAACCAATCACGTTGCCGGATTCTTGTTTTCGCTTCGCGTCGCGCGAACAAATTCGCCTAGTGGAAAACGGGCTTTAGTTATTCGAAAAGTCTTAGCGCGGTCTTTCGTGCTTGATGTTGCGGGTTCGAATCCCTAGTTTGCTTCATTCTTTTATATTTTTCCCTTGTTCTTTATTAGTAAATATTACAAAAAATGCCATGTCCGTTATTTTGGCGCTTGTCAATGTACTTTAAGGATCCTTGCTAATTTGTAATGATCTAAAAATAACGACAAATAAACTCTGCAGGAAAGTGAAGATAGTTTTCCAGCGAATTATGAAAGTTTTTTATAAAAGTTTTATTGCAATACCCCCCCCCCCCCTTGCGCATTTAATGTGCTAATTCATCTCGATCCTCTCTCCAGGGTGAATGTGAACCATCCTCGCAGTTCACAGGTAGAACGGTAGTCCTGCCCGTCAAGACACCATGTGGGAAGAATATGTATTGTAATGATATTGGCCAATGTCTTAAGCATACGCACGAATATAACGAACGAAAGGATGCCGCGAATGTTATCATTGCCTGGTTGAAAAATAAATGGTGAGTTGCTTTTAATTTTATGCCAAAGTAATACATAATAACAGCAACATATAAACAAAGATTCACTAGCATTTCAATATAGTGATTCCGCTACAGTGCGTTGAAGAGGATGAGAGGCTGGCTCAACCTGAGGACAATAATAATAGTTAATACAATAAAAAATTGCGTCGCAAGCTGCAAGAAAAAATTGCACAGTGTGACAAAAAGTTTTAATTATACGTCCTTTAAGATTGTATGCAATGAAGTAAAGCATAAATTAAACAAGCACAAAGCTGATTTTGGACTGTGAAAATGTGGAAGTTTGCGGCTCAAGACTCACGGAAATTTTCTGACATTTTTAAAAGCAATATAGCACCTGACAAATTTCCTACCAACCTAGCTAAAATCACTTTTAAACATTTTTAAAGTTTCTTGTGCAAGCCATATTTGACTCGCTGTGAAAAACAATCAATTTCATAAACAAACATCGTACATCGAGGTACTTCACGTATAGAACAGAGCTATTTTAGATTTGTTCAGTTTTTTTATCCTGTACATGTATGCATGTTAGTTTATCATGAAAGTTCCAGAAATAATAGGAACTGCTTGATCGCCGGGAGATACTGTATGCTCATATATGCTTTGGTATGCTCATATCAAACATTTAACATAAGCATATTCACACTATCATACGTATATATGCAACGTTTATACGGCTATACGATTTTTCTCACTAGTGAAGAAAATCGTATGGTTATTTTGCTCACAACATGGCCGCCGTGTTGGGGAAGGAGCCATAGATGTCTCATATACACTGGATGGTGCATCCCACACTGTGGGCAGGCGAAAATTGAAGCTGGATCGCAGGCGCTGGTCGTTCCCACAGAGTTGACACGGAGCATGATAATTTGTGTATTTTGAATTGCGGAAATGGACAAAGTTGACAATAACTTTAGTTTTTTCCGGCTAAAAGGTATTTAATACACAAGTGCAGAAAAGTATAGTGTTTTCTTTGGCGTATTTTCACGAGTGGGAACGACCAATATGGCCGCCGCCTATTGTTATGAGGGGATACCGCTGAGATTTTTGGCTTCACTTTGGATATGCAGATGCGCTATCTAGTGTATATGAGATATCTATGGAAGGAGCGAAAGGGTTATTTGGCTTTTATGTCCAAAAGAAGAAGAGTTTCCCCAATAAAAAACATGAAACGGAAAGAACAACAGCTTTGACTCACTATTTAGGCCAAATAACGGAGAAACAAATGGTATGATTCTGTTTTGAGAGTTCAATATTTTGTTTCGACATTGTTCGCCTTTGACAGGTTTCCAGTTTTAAAATAATCTCTGTATGTTTGGCATAAACAAATTACTGCATGGTTGGCTCGTTTGTACGATTTTTATTATGCACTTGTTGTGAAAGATTGCTAAACTCACTCGTTGCTGCGCTCACTCGTTCGTTTAGCAATCTTTCACAACTCGTGCACAAAAATCGTACGCACTCGCCAACCATGCAGTAATCTCTATATATACATATTATTATCTAGTTAATAAATATATATTATAGTTATGTAATTAGGACCCATTTGAAAATCATATTTGATTATGAAATATAATAAACATGTAAAAGCGGTAAAATTAAGAGGAAAAGGTCAACAATTCTAAGCTTAATATCTTGTTTCACTCCAGGTATATATTCATGTGTATTGGTATCGCAATAGCGTCGAAGATCATGTTCTTGAGTCACTATGGTTACCGAAAATGGCGCGTACGAAGGTCATCACGACATGACGCGCAACCTGAAGAACTGGCTCTATGAATATTGAATATCCCAGTCGATTACAGCTGGAAACTTATCACCAGACTCATTCAGAACATACGTAAATAATGTAAAAATTGAGTGTAGAAACTGTAATGATGATAATAAATTTCCAGGATCGTATAAAACAGATTGTATACTGTAATGTATATTGCTGACCCGCTTCTAGAACAAGCATTAAAGTTGCTAGTCAAAAAACACGCACAATTAAGCCGATAGGGAGAAACATAACCCAAATATTACTTATCTTCAGTTTTAATTTAAACGTGTACTGTAATGTAATTGCTATTTTAAAAATTTCTTACTGGGTTCAAGGAAAACGCAATTTAAATGTAATTTTTGAATCATTGATCAGGCCAGTGAACATGAATGGTCCCCTGATTTTCAAGTGAAGAAAACGTAAAGCTATATCATCTTACCTTTGCTGTGAAGTTCTTCATGTTGAGTAATGAGAGCAACGCCCGTTGCTATGTACATCATTTTACATTCCAAATATCTCTCGCTGTCCGATGAAGATGAGTCTCTAGTGATAAATACAACCATGTACAGAATAGTAACCCATATAACCAAGATGATGCAAGGGTAACGGTTATTACAAAGGCACATTGTTACCGTAGAAGAAACGCTCAGGATATCTGCACGACATGTCGAGCGGTACAGCCATTATTTTGACTTGTCGTTTCAACCATAGAAAATATGTTTTCCCAGACAATGTCTATAATTTTATTTTGCTGTTAGTAGGATAAAGCCATGTTTTCATAAGATTTCACTTGTTCTCGTGACAGTGAAGGTGACATAGCTGAGAGCGCTTGGATGAAGTGTTTCTGTTCGACATGAGAACAATTCTCGACACCCAGATCTTGTAGCGCATTCAGCGCAGCCTGGAGAAAAGATAACATTAAAGAAATATCAGCGCAGAAAAGTGTAGGTCATCATAAAAGGACCAGGGCAATATAAATTTTATCGCTTGATGAATGATGTTACAAATGTCACTAACAAATATACCGGTATTTTTACTTATTCACGGTATTTGGTTGATTTAAGAAATAGATTACATTTTGCCGTTGTCTGCTCAGTTATAGATACACGGTATGACGTCATAATGTGGTAGGAAATAGCGCCAGCATGTGTCTGTCCTCAAATAGATCAGAGTTCTTGAGCAATGAAAATCCAGAATGAACTCAGATTATTATATTAAATGCTATAATACCTGAACACCGTTATCGCAGTTATGAAAAATTGTCTCACATTACTGTGCCTAAACTTAATTTATTTCGACTTGACGGCATGATTTTAAAACAATAGATCTTGCTATGGCAGCCGAACAGAAATGTAAAACAATTTGTGCATGATTGCCTTGTTGGTCATGATTGAAAAATAAACTTTAGATAAAAACTGAAACAAACTTTGTACTTACCTCGCGACAGAGGTTTTTCAAATCAGCTCCCAAGTAAAGTTCAGTTTGACCTGCAATCTCATCAGCATTTACATCATCTGCAGTGGGCATGTTCTTGCAATATAGCCTGAGTTTATCCAGTCTAGTTTCCCTGTCAGGATGTGGTACATACACAACACGGTCGACACGACCTGGTCTCAAGATGGCTTCATCTAACACTTCAGGACGATTCGTCGCAGCCACAAATAAAATATTCTTCTGTCGAGAGTTGCTACAAAGAAGTATCTAATCAGTACACACACATTGTTGGTTAAGCTAGTGTCACATGAAACGATTTTCAATGATGGATCGCAATCCGCTGTCAATCGTCGTTAAAAAATTTAAATGATATATACAGGGTATACAAAAAAGGTAATTCAACTACGAAGTGCTCTACCATGTTTAATATCTAGTCTTTCACAGTCGGAAAGAATTGCGAGAAAATTAATTGCTTAAAATTTAAATCTAGTTCAAATTATATTTTCACAGTTTCACAAAAAAAATTGAGTCCCATAAAGTTTGTTACTTTATTAAGGAATTGCACTCCACTGCACGCTTCATCGCACCCCTGTCATTTTCTCCTCGTCAGGCCGGAAGACGTGTGACTAGATTCTTAACGACTTTCAACCGCTAATGGCCAGACGCGTACAAATCTCACAACTTGTAAAAATCCGTCAACAAGCCGTCAGCAAGTTTAGAACAAGTTCCTTGTATGTTTGCATGGTGAATATCAAATGAAAATATAATTTTGTGGATACACCACGTGAACTTACGTGGTGTTTCCACAAAATTATATTTGAAATTTGGAGCAAGCTGCTAACAACTTGTAGGAAGCTTGACGGGAATATCAGACTTGTTACAAGGTTGTCCTAACAACTCTGAACAGGCCTGTCGCAACACAAAGTTGGCAACATGTACCCACCTATTGCTGTGCAATGTTTCGTAAACATTACTTGATATTCCAACGCCGTCAATTTCATTCAATAAAGTTGATAATATTCTCGCTTCAACTCCACTACTTCCATCCGTGCTTCTCTTTCTCAAAACTGCGTCGACTTCGTCAAGAAATAAGATGGCAAGGGCTGCAGCTCGAGCTTTGGTAAATACCTGCAAGAAACAAATGATTTTACACACCTTGAGTATTAAACATAAAAATAGTCATAGATTAGGTATTTAAATATTTTCTCAGTAACAATTTCGTCTTCAGAAAAGAGTAGATTTCGAATACATTTTTATCTTGTCCCAATCTCTCAAGGCAAAAAAAATCGCGCGGTCAAGAGCTCGTTGCACGAGGAGCAAATTTAATATGTGGAGTTCAAAGGGCATGCGAGAGTACGCATTTTATATCTATCATTTCTATGTTGTTAACGGACGTGGCGGTCCAACGGTTTTCTTACAGTACATTCTACCATTGATCTTAATATTCCACCTAGCCTACGGGGCTACTGGTCATGGGTAATACCGCTGACATCGATGTGTGCATGGGCCCAGATCAACACATAGTTTAGACCATTGTCCTACAAACTAACCTCTCTGATAAGTCTTCCAGCGTCGCCAACGTAAGGTGAGTACAACTGGGCACAACTGAGGGATAAGAAGGTACAATGGCAGGATGTGGCAGCAGCCCGTACTAGCGTGGTCTTAGAACATCCCGGAGGTCCATACAGCAATATCCCTCGTGGTCGAGATAATCCAAGCCGTGAAAACGACTCCGGGTAGAGAAATGGCCACTCTACAGCCTAAAAACAAAAAGGATACAATTTTGTCTTTTTTTCGGTCAGCCATTTGCAACCAACAGACGTCGAGAGAGTATTGTTACGGATAAGACTAGCATAATTTATATGTTGAATAAAACCTTACTGCGCATGTTTAAAAGAATATTTCAGAGCCATCCTCAGAGATACGAAAAACTAATCAGTGCATCCTCATGCAAAGACAAGTGTTAAGTCGTCACGGAAACATTTAGTGCATTTAAATTTAAAAAACTCGCTACTATCCCCAGTTGTCTCGATTGGTAGAGCGTCGGTCCAGACACTCGAAGATGCGAGATCAAACCCCGCTCGAAACAACAATTTTTTCGTTGTTTTCCGAGTGTCAGATTAATATCAATCTAGTTTTTAAGTGAATGTACTTACAGACAAAAATTGATATTTTTTCGGCACCAAAACATCTGGTGTGACTGTGACAAGATACATTCATTATCATTCAGAGTTTATCAATTATATAAAGTGGATCTTTAACCTTTTAGACGAAATTTTGAAAAAATTCGGAACACGCAAAAATATTACCACATCTTTTGTTTTGCCAAAATATGCAATGAAATTTCCCATCTCGCGGCTTTGATATCAATAAAACAAGTTTGATAGCGCTTTAAGTAAAAAATATTTATTTCTCCTTCGCCCAAACTTCCTTAAGAGTTTTTTATAAGCTCACTTTATACATGCGCGCATATTACGAAGACTGGGATCAATTTTGACGACAGCGCTCACGTCAGCAGTCGACTTAAAAATTTAAAATACGTGTTTTGTTTTCGAATTCTCGTTTGCTGTTTACTTTTGTCAAAGAGTAGAGGTGAAGAAAGGGCTAAAAATGTGTATTATACTATAAAAGTGTTTAATGGAATCGTTTGATGCTTAATGGTTGTCAGTTGGAAGTTGTTTCTCAAGATATTCGTTAAAAGTTTCGTATTTGCATCAAGTCTCAACCTACTACAAGCTATAACATTCGCCGGTAAGAGGACAAAAAATTACAACTAATTAAAACGCTGTTATCCAACTTAAGTGTTATTTATTAAGTGTTGCTTATTATGTTATTAATTCAGGGTTATTCATAGTAATTTCTAGCTTAATCAATTCGTCAAAATTACTTGGGAGGGGGGTCAAGTTGGCAGTAGACTGTATTTAATTACATTCGTTATCTTCGTTCAAAAACTGATACAATTATCATATTAAATTTTCTCTAAGCAATTCTTTCATTAACCATAGGACACTAATCTACAGACAGATTGAAAATGATCCACCCAAATAATGTGTATCACAGAATGCATACTGTTGACAAAACAAGTTTAAAAAGTATAAATCAAATAAAATTCCATGCCGTTCTTAACACGAAAAATCTTAGATAAAATATAGGCTTCTACTTTTTGTCACATTCAATTTTATGGAATCTATTAAAACTTTTGCGTTTCCCTGTGATAACTAGTCTTTGCGTTGGCGTTGCTTTGACTTTTCAGGCAGCCAAGTTTGGTATATAGTTATTTCAATACGATTCCTCTGGTTTTGCACTGCATACAATGTGTGTAAAAACTACTAGTAGTGAACATTTACACATACAGATTATGAATCACCAGCTAATATTGTGGAGTACTACGAAATAACAAAGCTTCACATTCGTGCCTTGGAAAATGTAAATGACGGACCAAATGAAGAAAGAAAACGGGCAGGATTCTGGTTAAGTCTTAATGCGTTTCACAGGTATAAAAAATGCGTTTATTAAGCTCCTTGTATGATTGCATAATGAATATCAAATTAAAATATAATTTTGTGGAAACACCACGTAAGTTTATTATCGCAGAGCTTTCGATACGTAAGCTCGGATCTTCATCAGTGCTAATAATAATACATTATTAATGCATTATTATTAGCACTGATGAAGATCCGAGCTTACGGATCGAAAGCTCTGCGATAATAAACTTACGTGGTGTTTCCACAAAATTATATTTTAATGCGTTTATTACTGTGATTTTGCTGGGGAAGTCGGGGAGGTATATATCGCTCTGCTTGTACTTGCAGCTGAGAAGAGAATCAGTCTAACAACCAGAAATTTCAAAACATATGATGTCTGGAAATGTCTTTCTGACATCGAGTTTTTTGTCCTTACAGAAATTTCTCTGCAATACTTTGGCCTGATGATAAAATATTTCAAACCAACATTCAAATTAAGATTATTTCTAATCGCACAGAAGATGTCAGATCCTTATCGGAAAATCTTATTTACGAGGGAAAACTTGAATGTAAGTAGTACAGCATCGTGGGCAATATTAGAGAGGTTCAGACTTGACTTCCACTACCCATACTTCTACCTTATCCCGATTTTTAAGCATTCTAATTGGTCAGTTCGGTAGACCAAGCTTATCTGATTGGCAGAAAGATTGATTATGGTAGTGGTAGTGGTAGCGGTAGTGAAAGTCAAATCTGAACCTCTCTATTATGAAACTGATGAGACGATAAAGTGAGAATAAGATGGGATAAGAAAAGGTCAGGTAAAATACGGGTGTGTTTGCATAAAACATAGAGAGGGAGTAAGACAGGACAAGATTAAGGTGCGTAAAAAGTAGGTGAGGGTATGATTAAGGTTGGGCAAGTGGTAAGCAGGGTAAAATTGAGGTGGGTAAAGGGTAGGGGCAGGATAAGGTTAAGGTGAGGTAAAAGGTAAGCAGGGTAAGATTAAAGCGAGGCAAGAGTAGGCGGGCTCACATAAAGTTTAGGTAAAGCATAGGCAGGATACGATTAATGTAGGCTGAGGCTAGGCAGGGTAACATTAAGGTTAGGTAAAAGAACATTAAGGTTAGGTAAAGGACAGGGTAACATTAAGGTTAGGTAAAAGATAGGGTAACATTAAGGTTAGGTAAAGGACAGGGTAACATTAAGGTTAGGTAAAAGATAGGGTAGCATTAATGTTAGGTAAAGGACAGGGTAACATTAAGGTTAGGTAAAGGACAGGGTAACATTAAGGTTAGGTAAAAGATAGGGTAGCATTAATGTTAGGTAAAGGACAGGGTAACATTAAGGTTAGGTAAAAGATAGGGTAACATTAAGGTTAGGTAAAGGACAGGGTAACATTAAGGTTAGGTAAAAGATAGGGTAGCATTAATGTTAGGTAAAGGACAGGGTAACATTAAGGTTAGGTAAAGGACAGGGTAACATTAAGGTTAGGTAAAAGATAGGGTAGCATTAATGTTAGGTAAAGGACAGGGTAACATTAAGGTTAGGTAAAAGATAGGGTAACATTAAGGTTAGGTAAAGGACAGGGTAACATTAAGGTTAGGTAAAAGATAGGGTAGCATTAAGGTTAGGTAAAGGACAGGGTAACATTAAGGTTAGGTAAAAGATAGGGTGAGATATGACTGTCCGAGAATTAGCGTACAGTTACAATAAAGTAAGTTAAACTATTGGGGGATTGGCTAAGGTTAAGACTCAAGAGGACTTGGATTTTTGGGTTGGGTATGAAACAAACTGCTGGCAAGTTCGGAGTGAAATGGCAGGCTAATACTTGCACCAAATGAAAAGGTGAAAAAAGGTTAGACCTAAGATTTCCGGCGGTTATATGTTGACAACCACAGGGCGGTTTTACTTCGCCCTTTCCTCAAACTTTCTAAACAGTTTTAATACATGTTCGACACAGCCAAAAAAAAAAAGGTTTCGAGTGCTGAACCGAGAAATTTTACCCAAATATTTTCAGATGAGAAGTCGCGTGTGTCCGGTTACTTCGTACAAAGTGTATTTAATGGTCAAATATCTGTGCGCGGCGACACGTTCTACATCGAACCAAGCCCAATGAACGAATCCACGGATATGGTCATTATATACAGAGAGAAAGATATTATCGAGAATAGAACCTCATGCACGACATGCAGTCATACATATCGCGTCTTAAGAAAGCCAATAATGAACCACGTCGCAAAGCGCCGGCGATCCAAGCGGTATTCCCTGCACTACAACAGCTGCCCTGTCTTGGTAGCAGCTGACAGTCTGTTTTACCAACACATTGGCAAGAATAGTGTTTCCGCTACCCTGGCTAAGATGGCGTATTACGTGTCTGAGACGGATGAAATCTTTCGGAGTACGATATTTTTCGAGGGACAAAATAAAAGTATCGGTGTTGTGATTGCGTCCTTGGTCGTCTACCAAGATCATGAATCTGACGGTATGTATGCATTGTAGAAAATCCATATTAACCACGTGTATGACAGACACGCCACTGGCCAACTCTCCAAATGCTCAACAACAACATTCTGTCTGTAAACAACATAGGTTGTTTGTTTATAACTTGATGAGTTGCAATATTTAATAACCGACATTTAATCGGTATCTACTAACAAAGAGCGTCTCTATTCCAATACTTCCCTCACAAATTGAGGTAGGTATATGTGCGGATTGGAACCCTTCCTGAAGATTGTTTATTTTTTTATCCCCAAGAAATTCATGCACTTCCCTACGAAAACGATCAAATGGATTTAAAATAAAATTAGGCTTCAAAAAAAGAGTTAAATCATTCATTTTCATGTGTTGCATGCTTGGTCTGCACTTCGAAAAATTCTTCTATCAGTATAACTATGTTGATAATTCCTGTATATATTAAGGGTTATTCTTTCTATTATATTTGTATTTCAGTAACATGAAATAATGACCTAAGTTTATACCAGTACAGTCGGGCTGTGCAATCATACAGCTATGGAGAATGATGCCATGATTTCCCACCCTTTCTACGAACACACTTGATCCTAACATTAGCATGTGTAACCACGACACCAGCCTTTGTGATGTCGTGCCCACCACTAACTCTTGTCCTAAACATCAGTAAGTACTATCAAGACATTTTGGGATTAGTAGGCCGTTGAGAAAATTCGCTCACTTGAAAACGAGGTAGCTAAATGAACTTACACTTATTCTTTATGATTCTCTAGCTATATTTTCTTCTTCAACTAACATTAGCAGCGGCGAATACCTCAAAAGCTGGAGCAAACTGAACCATGATAAATACTGTCTCAGTTTACTGCTGACCTACCGAGATTTCCCCAAGGGAGTGGTAGGCGTTGCTTGGCTAGCGGGACCAAGCACGGTTGGTGGGATATGTGAGCCCTGGAACTACCACCACAGCATGTCGTTTAACACCGCAGTAGCAACTTTTCTTAATTATGGTAAAAGGAGAGGAGATAGAGCGGCGATATTAACTATAGCTCATGAATTTGGTCATAATTTTGGATCGCAGGTATTATATATCAGAGTGTTTATTGAGGGCATACAAGGCTATAAACAATGAAATGCGTGCAGTGTCCTGATATGGGCAGTGTCCAATATGTACCCTGTTAAAGCAGGCCATTTTGAACAATCCTACACTTGCATATTAACAAAAAACTGAAAAAGATTGGTTGTAAACACAAAAGAAGTCAACAACAAATACATAAACTTTGTGCAGGAGTACAAGCGGTCGTGATTAACCAAAGTTGATTTCATATGCATATGTATATCTGGAGAAAGAACCGTTTCTTCAACGCTAACTACGATGCAACAATTTCTGTAGCACGATCCCAAAGAATGTCAACCAGGCGGCACTCAAGGCAACTACATTATGTACAAAAGTTCCAGTGGCACAGCACACCCAAATAACCACAAGTTTTCACCATGCAGTATCGCTGACATGAGCAGAGTACTTGAATCAAGACTGGAAGATTGCTTCATACGTAAGCATTACATCTAAAAAACTGCTTATGAAACAAAATTTTGTGCAAGTAATTATCGATTGCATTGTAAAGATGGCTTAACATCACAGTGTAACTTCTTTGGTACATCTTCTCTAGCTCTCTTCCTTCACGAGACATTCAACTTTATTGGATATGTAAATCACACAACTTATGACATCAGTGTATAATAACTTTTCAAAAATCATCAGTAATTTCAACATGATCGATAAATTCCGTACAAAAGTGCAAACACCAAGCGGTTAATCGTAGTTTACACACGTACAGCACAGTTTTGGTTGTTTCTCATTATCTTATGCTACAAAACTAGCAATTTCAAAGATTAGGCACAGTGACGACATAAGTTGTAATTTACATATCGCATTAAGTTACACTACATAAAGTATCAAAAAAGAAGTTACACTGTCCTTTTAAGCGATCTTTGCAAAGCAATACACGAATACTTACAAAATTTCATACACTCAACTCCTAGTCAGTTTCAGGGCATATACTTTAACATTTTAGCTGAGATTGCTGAATTAGAGCATGAATGAAGCATATCGTTAATCCACATTAAAAATACGAATGGGTGGTACTTTTTACTTGAAGTACACAGCCAAAAACGAAAAATCTGTTCTGGCCTGATGAAAACAGCATTGAACAATATTTTGCTGCCAACATTGTTCAATGTTGTCAACAATACTGAACAAGTTGTTGAGCCTGAACTAGCCTGCAATAAGGTGTAACAATGCTGAACAATATTGTTGACAACCTTGAACAATGTTGGCAGTAAAACATTGTTCAATGCTGTTTCATCAAGCCAGAACAGGTTGTTCGTTTTTGGCTGTGTAGGATTAAAAAGATTTCTAGCAATGCAAACTATAAGCACGATCATTTCGAAAATGTTTACAACTGGAAGTAAAGACTTCAGAAGTGCTTACATCACACTGTTTCTTCATTAGTACAAACTAAACTTTATTTTGTCTCATATGTTTCCAAGACTGCATTACAATTTATCCGTCCACATTTACTACGAAGATTTAAGTTGCATTGCAATAAATTTAGAAGTTAAAATTGTCGCTTGTGGAAAACGTATTTGGATTCTTTGCAGACGGTAGGTCATATTGTGGTAATGAGATAATTGAGACAGGAGAACAATGCGACTGTGGAGCTAAGGCTGACTGTCACATGCGGGATCCTTGCTGTGTCGCCAAGGATGAAGAACTGGGTATTCGCGGATGTAGTCTTAAGTCAACAGCACAATGCAGGTGAGCAAAATACTCATGTTGTCATGTATTGATTTCGAGAGTAAAAGGGCAGTGTCAGACTATTTGTTTCACCTACTGAAAGTTTCCAAATATATATTGTAAAATTTTACGTTACAACATACGAGTAATACTAATCTCTTAAGCTTCAGGATGTAATCTTGGACAGAGTTTTGTCACCATTTACTAAAGCGTTCTTTTTTGTTATTGATTTTGATTTCAGTGCAAATTTGCAAAAAAAGCTCTGCAAAGTGCTCAAAGAAAAGCAACAACCGCCTCTCAGCTACCGCGTCACTTGCAAGGGAAGAATACTACAAATGTTTCAAAAAAATTCTCCTTTCTTTTAAACTTAGCCCCAAAGCAGGAGCATGTTGCACGAACGAATGTACATTTAACAACGACACAAAGATAAAAGTTTGCCAAGAAGAAACAGAATGTTCCTTTGCATCTCCTTGTAAGTTATCTTATTTTTTGCATTATAGCGCCTCAGTAAATATGTCTAACCGTATGGTCTAACAGAAAACGAGGTTGCCAATAACATAAAATGGTGTACCTTTTCAAGATTTGTAATTTACTTCCAATCAAGCAGATTGAAATCTCCCTCAGAAATCTTCTGGGGGAGCCACATAGTTCACATTTTTTTACAAAAGGTTCTCATTTTTGGTGATTAACCTTTCCCACAAGCGCTTCCGGTAGCATTTTCAAAGCAACACTTACTATACTCTTATTATACCCTAGGTAATAGTTCGTGTCCCATCGCTGAACACAAGCCTGACAACAAAATCTGCAACAATGGTTCAAATGTGTGCAAAGATGGCGAGTGCAAAGGTTCGATCTGCTCTTTCTATGGTCTCGATCAATGCCCCTGTACTGAAATGGATTATCTGTGTCAAGTGTGTTGTAACAATACAGTGGTAGGTAGACAAGCAAAAACATGATTGGTTTAGCATCTATTGCTCGCAAGAGTGATTTTCATTGGCTCTTGCTTCTGTGTTTGACCAATGAGAATGTTCAGTTTTTCAAAACCTCGCGTCCAATACACCTCCTCAACGCACATGTAAATTAACTCGTTCCAGATAACGTGATTGTTGAATGTCCAATAAAAGTGAAACATTTCAGATCACATGATGTAAAATAGGTTAATTTACATGTAAATTTAGGAGGTCCACTGCGAGGGATCTTCAGATCAGGGGCTACAATACCCTAAACGTTAAATCCCATGGCAAATCTAAACTGTTAAATAGCCCCTCAGGTCTACTTATAATGATTTGCTGGATCTATCTTGTTTTTTAAGTCGATCTTGAATACCTATGAAGACCAACATAATATTACCTCGGTCACACACATTTTCTAAGA
Source organism: Muricea muricata (assembly GCA_963855995.1). Classification (NCBI taxonomy): domain Eukaryota; kingdom Metazoa; phylum Cnidaria; class Anthozoa; order Malacalcyonacea; family Plexauridae; genus Muricea; species Muricea muricata. The sequence continues at coordinate 4,945,151 of OY979728.1, read as the reverse complement.
ATATTTTAAATGTTCCAAATAAGCAGCTCTAAAACAATGATGTTGCAGGCACTTTAAAGGGATATTGCAATAAAAATTTTGTAAATATTAAGTTTCGTGTTTGTTGAGACAAGTCTGGAACAAGCTGTTAACAACTTGTAACAAGCTTGATAGCATTAACAGATTTGTTACAAGCTTGTTTTAACAAGTCTGATACAGTCATGATATAATAAGAATGTTACAAGGATGACGAAACAAGGTTGTAACAATATTGTTACAAAATGGTTGTAACAGACTAACCTAACAAGCCAGCGAACAACCTTGTGACAAGTTTGATAATGTCAACCAAATTGCTATACAAATTGTCAACAGCGTGTTCCAAACTTGTTGACAGCTCGCAACAAGCCGTGCGAACACAACTTTTTGACGGCTTGTATGCAGACTTGCTACAATCTATGAGATGTGTGTAACATGCAAACTAAATTAACAAAATATGGCGGACAGCTTGCTAATTGGAAAAGGTTCTTAGTTATTCGAAAAGTCTTAGCGCGGTCTTTCGTGCTTGATGTTGCGGGTTTGAATCCCTAGCTTGCCTCATTCTTTTATATTCTTCCTTTGTTCTTTATTAGTAAATATTACAAAAAAATGCCATGTCTGTTATTTTGACGCCTGTCAATGTACTGTAGGGATCTAGGGTAATTTGTAATGATCTAAAAATAACGACAAATAAACTCTGCAGGAAAGTGAAAATAGTTTTCCACCAAATTATGAAAGTTTTTTATAAAAGTTTTATTGCAATACCCCCCCCCCCCTTGCGCCTTTAATGTGCTAATCCACCTCGATTCTCTCTCCAGGGTGAATGTGAACCATCCTCGCAGTTGACAGGTAGAACGGTAGTCCTGCCCGTCAAGACACCATGTGGGAAGAATATGTATTGTAATGATATTGGCCAATGTCTCAAGCATACGGACAAATATAACGAACGAAAGGATGTCGCGCATGTTATCATTGGGTGAGTTGCTTTTAATTTTATGCCAAAGTAATACATAATAATAACAACATATAAACAAAGATTCAACAGTGCATTCAAGAGGATTATAATTTCCTGATGAGAAGAGGCTGGCTCAACCTGAGGACAATGATAATAGTTAATACAATAAAAAATTGCGTTGGAAGCTGGAAGAAAAAATTGCACCGTGTGACAAAAAGTTTTAATTACACGTCCTTTAGGATTGTATGCAATGAAGTAAAGCATAAATTAAACAAGCACAAAGCTGATTTTGCACTGTGGAAATGTGGAAGTTTGCGGCTCAAGACTCACGGAAATTTTCTGACAATTTAAAAGCAATATAGCACATGACAAATTTCCTACCAACCTAGCTAAAATCACTTTTAAACATTTTTAAAGTTTCTTGTGCAAGCCATATTTCACTCGTTGTGAAAAACAGTCAATTTAATAAACAAACATCGTACATTGAGGCGCTTCACGTATAGAACAGAGCTATTTTAGATTTGTTCAGTTTTTTTATCCTGTACATGTATGCATGTTAGTTTATCATTAAAGTTCCAGAAATTATAGGAACTGCTTGATCCCCGAGTGATATGCTCATACATGCTTTGGTATGCTCATATCAAACATTTAACATAAGCATATTCACACTATCATACGTATATATGCAACGTTTATACGGCTATACGATTTTTCTCACTAGTGAAGAAAATCGTATGGTTATTTTGCTCACAACATGGCCGCCGTGTTGGGGAAGGAGCCATAGATGTCTCATATACACTGGATGGTGCATCCCACACTGTGGGCAGGCGAAAATTGAAGCCAGATCGCAGGCGCTGGTCGTTCCCACAGTGTTGACACGGAGCATGATAATTTGTGTATTTTGTATCGCGGAAATGGACAAAGTTGACAATAACTCCAGTTTTGTCCGGCTAAAAGGTATTTAATACACAAGTGCAGAAAAGTATAGTGTTTTCTTTGGCATTTTTTTGACGAGTGGGAACGACCAATATGGCCGCCGCCTATTGTTATGAGGGGGTACCGCTGAGATTTTTGGCTTCACTTTTGATATGCAGATGCGCTATCTAGTGTATATGAGATATCTATGGAAGGAGCGAAAGGGTTATTTGGCTTTTATGTCTAAAAGAAGAAGAGTTTCCTCACTAAAAAACATGAAACAGAAAGAAGAACAGCTTTGACTCACTATTTAGGCCAAATAACGGAGAAACAAATGGTATGATTCTGTTTAATTGAGAGTTCAATATTTTGTTTCGACATTGTTCGCCTTTGACAGGTTTCCAGTTTTGAAATAATCTCTATATGTTTGGCATAAACAAATTACTGCATGGTTGGCTCGTTTGTACGATTTTTATTATGCACTTGTTGTGAAAGATTGCTAAACTCACTCGTTCGTTTAGCAATCTTTCACAACTCGTGCATAAAAATCGCACGCACTCGCCAACCATGCAGTAATCTCTATATATACATATTATTATCTAGTTAATAAATATATATTATAGTTATGTAATTAGGACCCATTTGAAAATCATATTTAATTATGAAATATAATAAACATGTAAAAGCGGTAAAATTAAGATGAAATGGTTTGAAACTTTGACATCAACAATTCTAAGCTATCTTGTTTCATTCCAGGTATATATTCATGTGTATTGGTATCGTAACAGCGTCGAACATCATGTTCTTGAGTTACTATGGTTACCGAAAATGGCGCGTACGAAGGTTATCACCACATGACGCGCAACCTGAACAACTGGGCTCCATAAATATTGAATATCTCCGTCGATTACAGCTACAAACTTATCACCAGACTCATTCAGCACATACGTAAATAATGTAAAAATTGGGTGTAGAAACTGTAATGATGATAATAAATTTCTTGGATCGTATAAAACAGATTGTATACTGTAATGTATATTGCTGACCCACTTCTAGAACAAGCATTAAAGTTGCTAGTCAAAAAACACGCACAATCAAGCCGATAGGGAGAAACATATTAGCAATCATTGATCATTGATCAGGCCTGTAAACATTAATGGTCCCCTGATTTTCAAGTGAAGAAAACGTAAGGTTATATCATCTTACCTTTGCTGTGAAGTTCTTCATGTTGAGTAATGAGAGCAACGCCCGTTGCTATGTACATCATTTTACGTTCCAAATATCTCTCACTGTCCGATGAAGATGAGTCTCTAGTGATAAATACAACCATATACACATTAGTAACCCAACCAAGATGATGCAAGGGTAGCGATTATTACAAAGGTACATTTATTCATTGTTAGCGTAGAAGAAACGCTCAGGATATCTGCACGACATGTCCAGCGATCAAGCCATTATTTCGACTTGTCGTTTCAACCAATGGAAAAAATGTTTTCCAGGACAATGTCGATAATTTTGTTTGCTGTTAGCAAGATAAAGCCATGTTTTCATAAGATTTCACTTGTTCTCGTGACAGTGAAGGTGACATAGCAGAGAGGGCTTGGATGAAGTGTTTCTGTTCGACATGAGAACAATTCTCGACACCCAGATCTTGTAGAGCATTCAGCGCCGCCTGGAGAAAAGATAACATTAAAGAAATATCAGCGCAGAAAAGTGTAGGTCATCATAAAAGGACCAGGGAAATATAAATTTTATCGCTTGATAAATGATGTTACAAATGTCACTAACAAATACCGGTATTCTTACTTATTTACGATATTTGGTTGATAATGCTATGTAACGGAAATACCGTTATCGCAGTTATTAAAAATTGTCTCACAGTGCTATACCTAAACTTTTAATTTATTTAAACTTGACGGCATAATCTTAAAACAATAGATCTTGCTATCGCAGCGAAACGGAAATGTAAAAGAATTAGTGCATGATTGCCTTGTTGGTCATGATTGAAAAATAAACTTTAGATAAAAACTGAAACAAACTTTGTACTTACCTCGCGACAGAGGTTTTTCAAATCAGCTCCCGAGTAAAGTTCAGTTTGATCTGCAATCTTATTAGCACTTACATCATCTGCAGTAGGCATGTTCTTGCAATATAGCCTGAGTATATCCAGTCTAGTTTCCCTGTCAGGATGTGGTACATACACAACACGATCGACACGACCTGGTCTCAAGATGGCTTCATCTAACACTTCAGGACGATTCGTCGCAGCCACAAATAAAATATTCTTCTGTTGAGAGTTGCTACGAAGAAACATCTAATCAGTACACGCACATTGTTGGTTAAGCCATAGGCAGCCCAGGAACGCGGTGTTTTGTCTTTATCGATGTGACGTATGCATAATTATAATTATGCATACGTCACATCGGTAAAGACGAAACACCGCGTTCCTGGGCTGCCTATGGTTAAGCTAGTGTCACATGAAACGATTTTCAATGATGGGTCGCAATCCGTTGTCAATCGTCGTTAAAATGTTCCTTCGACGTGTATGATATACACAGGGTATACAAAAAAGATAATTCAACTACGAAGTGCTCTACCATGTTTAATCTGTAGAAACCATTCTTTCACAGTCGGAAAGAAATTAATTGCTTAAAATTTAAATCTAGTTCAAAATATATTTTCACAGTTTCACAAAAATAAAATTGAGTCCCATAAAGTTTGTTATTTTATGAAGGAATTACACTCCACTGCACGCCTCATCGCACTCCTGTCATTTTCTCCTCGTCAGGCCGGAAGACGTGCGACTAGATTCTTAACGACTTTCAACCGCTAATGGCCTGCACACGCGTACAAGTCTCACAACTTGTGGGAAATCTGTCAACATGCCGTTAACAAGTTCAGAACAAGTTCCTTGTATGTTTGCATGGTGAATATCAAATGAAAATATAATTTTGTGGAAACACCACGTAAACTTACGTGGTATTTCAAAAAAAAAATACTTGAAATTTTGAGCAAGCTGCTAACAACTTGTAGGAAGCTTGACGGGAATATCAGACTTGTTACAAGGTTGTCCTAACAACTCTGAACAGGCCTGTTGCAACAAGATTGCCACCAGGGCCGTGGCTAGAGCGTTAATTGGGGGGGGGGGGGGGAGGGTGTATATTCATATATTCGTGTTATGCCCTACTAATTTCTTTTGAAATTAACCCTAATGACAACTGATTTCAAAAGAAATTAGTTGGTCATAACACGAATATATGAATATACACCCCCCCCCCCAATTAACGCTCTAGCCACGGCCCTGATTGCCACAACGTTGGCAACACAAAAATGGCAACACAAAGTGGGCAACACAAGGTAACAACATTGTTATATCACATTGTATACAAGCTTGTGACAAGTCTGATAGCCCCATCAAGCTTGTTACAAGTGCGAACACATCTTGTGAACAGATTTGTTACAACTTGTTTGCAGGTTTGTTACGACTTGTTTCCCGTGTTTACCGAGCACAGTTCACCTTAGATGCATAAAACAATCATCAACATGTCCCCACCTACTGCTGTGCAATGTTTCGTAAACATTACTTGATATTCCAACGCCGTCAATTTCATTCAATAAAGTTGATAATATTCTCGCTTCAACTCCACTACTTCCATCCGTGCTTCTCTTTCTCACAACTGCGTCGACTTCGTCAAGAAATAAGATGGCAGGAGCTGCAGCTCGAGCTTTGGTAAATACCTGCAAGAAACAAATTATTTTATACACCTTGAGTTTTAAACATAAAAATAGTCATAGATTACGTATTTAAATATTTTCTCAGTAACAATTTTGTCTTCAGAAAATGGCAGGTTTCGAATACATTTTTATCTCGTCCCAATCTCTCAAGGCAAAAAAATTCGCGCGGTTAAGAGCTCGTTGCACGAGGGGAAAAGTTAATATGGTGGAGTTCAAAGGGCATGCGAGAGTATGTCCTATCATTTCTATGTTGTTAAAGGACGTGGTCGAACGTTAAAGGTCTAACGGTTTTCTTACAGTACATTACCATTGACCTTAATATTCCACCTACACAGCAAAAAATGCACAACCTGTTCTGGCCTGATGAAAACAGGATTGAACAATGTTTTGCTGCCCACATTGTTCAAGGTTGTCAACAATACTGAACAAGCTGATGAGCCTGAATTAGCCTGCAGTCAGGTGTAACAATGTTGAACAATATTGTTGACAACCTTGAACAATGTGGGCAGCACAACATTGTTCAATGCTGTTTTCATCAGGTCAGAACAGGTTGTGCGTTTTTTGCTGTGTAGGCTACGGGGCTACTGGTCATGGGTAATACCGCTGACATTGATGTGTGCATGGGCTCAGATCAACGCATAGTTTAGACTCATGGTCCTACAAACTAACCTCTCTGATAAGTCTTTCAGCGTCGCCTACGTAAGGTGAGTACAACTGGGCACAACTGAGGGATAAGAAGGTACAATGGCAGGATGTGGCAGCAGCCCGTACTAGCGTGGTCTTAGAACATCCCGGAGGTCCATACAGCAATATCCCTCGTGGTCGAGATAATCCAAGCCGTGAAAACGACTCCGGGTAGAGAAATGGCCACTCTACAGCCTAAAAACAAAAAGGATACAATTTTGTCTTTTTTCCGGTCAGCCATTTGCAACCAACAGACGTCGATAGAGTATTGTTACGGATAAGACTAGCATAATTTATATGTGGAATAAAATCTTACTGTGCAGGTTTAAAAGAATATTTTAGAACCATCCTCAGAGATACGAAAAACTAATCAGTGCATCCTCATGCAAAGACAAGTTTTAAGTCGTCACGGAAACATTTCGTGCATTTAAATTTGAAAAGACCCCTGCTATTCCAAGTTGGCTCGATTGGTAGAGCTGCGGTTTAATAAAACATATTGTAGTAGGGTAACTTGCTTGCTAGGGTAACCCTTCTGCTAGGGTCACCCTCACCCTACTTCCAGGTAAACAGACCCTCAGAGACCCGAAGATGCGAGTTCAAACTTCGCTCGAGACATAAAATTTTTCGTTGTTTTCCGAGTGTCAGATTAACATGAATCTAATTTTTAAGTGAATGTTATTACAGACAAAAAGTGATATTTTTATGGCATCAAAACATCTGGTGTGACTGTGACAAAATACATTCATTATCATTCAAAGTTATGTAAAATTGCACCAAGATGACATTGAAATTACAAGATGTAATCAATTATACAAAATTGCACCAAGATGAAATTGAAATTACAAGGTGTATCAATTACATAAAATTGCACCAAGGTGAAATTACATAGTGAAAATATAGCTCCATGATTATATACCTGTCTGAGAGATTGTTTGACATCGTTATATCCTGCAATATCTTCCCATTTCACTGCGGCAGATTCAACAATGCCGTCCACACCTCGGTAAGTAGATGGAACAATGGTGCTGAACGACTTTTGAAAATCTGACATTGTGATATCAAGTTTTCTTTCTATTTAAATATAAAATTAGCATGCATTTCTGAACAGGAATTTTAAGGCTTAAAAACATGCCCAAACGGTCATATTAATAGACCATACCCCTAATAGACAAACTTTTGAATTGTGAAAATATATTAGCACAGCTGGAAAGAACATCCCAAATTTCATATATTCATAATTATTTCATAATTTCATTGTGAAGCTTAGTTGCGAAGTACTATAAAATGTGGAAAATATAGTCTTATGAAATTTTCGAATTTTCTATGTTTTTTTTTACGTGTGGAAATGTCTAACCACTACGTTGCAATATAATGAGCCTTTTCTGCGCGTAACACAAAATCTGCAAACTCCATTTTCCACATTTTTACTAAATTAAGAATGCTGTTTTCAACTGTGCTATTAAATTTAACGACTTGAAAAGTTTGTCCAAGAGGGGAAAGGTCCATATACCTGTATTACTTCTTTCCATAGTGTTTGACAAGGCATTTAGAGTAGATTGTCGTACGAGAGCTGTTAGGTCAGCAGCAACATATCCAAGGCATTGTTTGGCAAGTAATTCTAAATCAACATCTGATGATAGAGGAAGATTCATAGTCAAACTTTTCAAAATTTCTAATCTTTGCTCATAACTTGGCACACCTATAACAAACTGAAAAAAAATTTAAAGTTTGGAATACTGCATGAGTATAAAAATTATATACTGAATATGATCATTTACCAACTTGTATGAAAAAGCCTTTGAATTTAATTATAGTTTGGAGCGTGGGCATAGGAATGAACAAAAAGTTTGCAGTGGGGGGATATAGAGGGCACAAGGGGGGGGCAATCACTGGGAAATTTCGAAAACGAGAACCTTTGAAATGTCATTTCCGGCGTTTTAGGTACTTAATTTGGAGTTTGCTTTTGTTATAGACAAAACTTGGCCAATTTTACACCTTTTTCCAAAGATTTAAAGTGTTTATAAAAAGAAATTTCGTCCAACATTTTGTTGAGTTATCGCAGAGATGGATATGCAAATAACACAACCACCGACGTCATACAGTGCAGTGAGTGTTTGTTATATTGCTTTTTTTATACAATATATGTAATAATGAAAAAAATAGCTGAAATTGCACATACATGTGTGCAGGCTATATGTTTCCCATCTAGGCCAGGGTACTTTAGTGTTGCTTGAGTACAGTATTTTTCAAATTAATGAAGCTTTTTTTAAAGTAATTACTGATATGTACAAATAAAATAAACTTGAATATCTCAAAAAGTAACAGTTACAAAAATTCTATCAAAGAATTTAAACAGTGATTTTAACTGATCTTTCCAATGCAATGTGAGAGAAAATTTCGTTTCATAAACAATTTAAAAATTTACAAAGAACTTAAAACAACAAGCATCAGTTGTAATTAATTAGATATTGATTATAGTAATGGAATTTTTATTTAAAATACAGAATTTACAGCTTCAATTACACTGTACTTAAAACCAATCTAACATTCTAACACATTGTCCAACACAATATTCACGTGATTAAAACCACGCCGGGCAAACTAAAATTACACCAGGTGATTTTTTTACAGGGGGTAGCTAAGCCTGTTCCTAAAAATTGGGGGGAGATCAATTCCTGCATTCTTTTGTTTAATGAAACTATATTTTTATACAAACCTCCTTGTCAAATCTTCCAGGTCTTCTGACAGCATAATCAAGAGAGTTGGGTCTGTTGGTCGCTGCAATCAATATAACACTGGATTGTTCAACCATCTCATCAATCAGTGTTAATAACTGAGATGTAACTCTGTTTTCAACATCATTTCCTTGTGATCGTTTAGAACATAATGCATCAATTTCATCAATAAACAAGACACTTGTTATGCGCTTTGACGTTTCTCTAAACAGGCAAATTTGGAAATAGATAAAGACTAAAACAATTATCTGACAAATTGTAATAAAAGATTGTAAGTTAAAGTTTAAAAAATGTCTAATCTTTCTCCATACAGTATAGTCCTGGAAGACCTATAGATGACAATGAATATTTTCTTACTGCTAAGTAGTCCTATCATGTGTGCATGATTTGCACTCAAGATTATACTAGTCTATTAGGTAGATTCACCTTTTAGCAATTGATAATTTGAGAATCATTTCGTATCAGTAGAAAGATTTTCGAGGGGGGGGGGGGGGGGAAGGCTAGTCCTGAAGTTGAAGCAATTGCAATAAAATCTATTTCAATCACTATAATTTTGCAGAAGCAAGATGTAAAGAGCTTTCAGTCCATAAGCTCACAAATTGAAAAGCTTTGCAATAATCAAACGTACTCGCCATACAATCAAACATACTTTGAACATTCACAGATATGCAGATATTAAGTAATCAAATGTTAGACAACATAAATTTGTAGTCATTTGTGGTTAACATGCACTGTGGCTCAAATTACTTGAGCTTAAACATTAAAGAGCAGCTCAACACTCTGAAGTTAATAATCACCCATTGATTTCTTAATTCTACTCACTGGTTTATTGTTCAGCTATATAAAGCTATTAGTAGTAATATAGGTACCGATCAACCCTTTTTTTTAGGGCGCCGCAAGGGTACCGCAGGGCGCCGCAAGCCTCCATAGGGCGCCGCAAGGGTACCGCAGGGCGCCGCAAGCCTCCATAGGGCGCCGCAAGGGTACCGCAGGGCGCCGCAAGCCTCCATAGGGCGCCGCAAGGGTACCGCAGGGCGCCGCAAGCCTCCATATAGGGCGCCGCACTAATTAGTTTGCGAGATTATGATTGGTTGAACCGCATACGTACATACCGTGACGTACACACCGTGACGTACACGCCGTGACGTACGCTATACCCGTGCTCTGATTGGTTAAAACAGCGTACGTATCCCCCGTGACGTACACCATAGCCGCGTTCTGATTGGTTAAAACAGCGTACGTTAGCTATGCTCTGATTGGTCAAACAGCGTGACGTACACCCCGTGACGTACGCCCCGTGACGTACGCCATAGCTATGCTCTGATTGGTTAAAACAGCGTACGTATGCCCCGTGACGTACACCCCGTGACGTACGCCATAGCTATGCTCTGATTGGTTAAAACAGCGTACGTATGCCCCGTGACGTACGCTATAGTCGCGCTCTGATTGGCTAATGGTTGGTGGCATAAAACTATATAAATTCGCCGTCGAGTCGAGCATACATTAATGTTAGGATTACACTTGGTTTGATCTCTTTGGTTAACTCGCGGATCTATTCTTGTCCAAGAGGCTACAACAGCTGTTCCTTTTGAGAAGTTTGAAGATATGGCCCAACAACATCAAGAAAATATCTGGTAAGTTGATATGTTGTATTAAATTTTGGATTTAAAGCAGTCTTATGAAGTTAGTTTTATGTTTTAGGAGAGATCAGTTTATGGAAGAGCTGGAGAATGAGGAGTTGAATCGTGAACTGTGTGCGTTGGCGGTGGACGATATGTTTGAGTCATGGTCGCCAGAGATTCAAGAACAAGTTCTAGCGGAATGGAACGACTGGCAAAATGAACCAAAAAAGTCTGGTTATAAGTGCGACCAATGTAATAAAGTGTTCACGCGCTCGCATGATTTGAAACGACATATTCAAAGAGTTCATTCGAGCGACCGTCCATTCACGTGTGGTTTGTGTGATAAAGATTTTGCGTCTAGTAATATGTTGAGACGCCATGAAAAAATCCATGAAGAAAAAAACTTCGAGTGTCAGAGGTGTCATAAGAAATTTAGCCGAAAGGTATGCTCTAGTTGCAGTTTTGTTCTAGAGTCAAAGCTGGTGTAAGGTATTTGTTTGAACTTGAGTTTGCTAACGTGGATTATTTTCTATTTTCAAGGATAAGCTCAATGACCATCTAAAGGTACACGAGCGGCGGGGAGCCGAACGTGAATATACATGTAACATTTGTGGCGAGGTGTTTCGGAATATATTTCCGCTACAAGCTCATCAACGAGATAAACATCAAGTCGGTGGTGGGAAGCGGAAGAGAACAGACCCTACAACAACAACCCGACCAAAACGAGCAAGAGTAAGCGAAGGTAAGTTGTGTCAGCTATAATTAAACAAATGATCGAGACTTGAAATTTGAAACTTTTATCCTGTAGGGGCATCGGACGGTCAAGTTAGTGGTCATAAGCGCAAGGCAACTGGAACTACATCGACCCAAGCGAAACGAGCGAGAGTAAATGATGGTGAGCATAAAAATTGATATTATTCAACTATTTCTCTTCCTAGGAACTTCAACATCGGGTGTAGTTTATATCAATTTTGCGAATCGCAGATGTTTAAAAACAATGTTCTTTTTTTATCTAGGGGCTTCGACGTCCAATCCATTTCCTCAAGATCCCGTCTACCCACCAGCTGATGTACCGTCTACACTTCATCGAGACAACTGGCGCACCATCCGGACAAGACAAAGTCGTGGCAACCGAGTGCAAGATTGGTACAATTACCGCTTAAACTCGTTGAATATGGGGGAACTTGTTGGTGATGTCGAACGTATATTCCAAGACCAGACTACAGTGTTTAAACTTAACCTTTCTTTTGGCTTTGTACTGTTTAATAACGATACGGAACAAATGCAGTATCATCATTCCTCTGCAAATAACAATCGTGTGTTTGAGGCACCCTTTCTGATTCGCAGTCGTGAAGATTTGCAACAAGTACGTTTGGCGTTGGAGAACTTGGATGTGTTTGAATGGGCTCGACAACAACGCCCCAACTCTAAATGGGTTGTGGTGGATATTACAAACGCTACATTCTACGTGACAAAACTTCGCGATCACCCTATTGGCCGTGGTACTCGCTTACCCAAATACGTGTTGGAGAATCCCGCTGTTGTTTCATTAGACTGTAACGAACAGACTGGTTTACCATATGAGGACAAACTGTGTTTTTTCCGTTGTTTGGCTCTACACCGTGGTTGTCACGCACACAATTTGGAACGCGACACGCAGCATTATTTTGAACGCTACGCTGACGATTTTGAGGATTTTGATGGAGTTACACTCGAAGAACTTCCAGACTTGGAGAAATTATTTGAATTGAATATTTATGTATACCGACTTGTGGAATATGAGGATGAGGATAATGACAAGACGGATATTGTAGCTCAACTCATTCAAAGATCTCACCGTAATTATGCTAACAGCATGTATCTCAATCTCTATGGAAGTCACTTCAGTTATATCAAAAACCTTAAAATGTATTCAAAGACGTACTGTTGCTCGAAATGCGACAAGTTATGGAAAACAGCGAGGGCGCTTAACAGGCACGAGAAAACCTGCGAAGCGACTGTACGGCACGTGTTCCCTGGTGGCGCATATAAAGTACCACAAACCATTTTTGACTTACTGGAAGATGAAGGAATCGTGATTCCTGAAGAATTAAAATACTTTCCATATCGCGCGACATTCGACTTTGAGTGTTACTTCAAAAGAGAAGATCAGCACCCGAGAAACACAGCAAAGCTGACATGGGAAGCTGAACATGTCCCCTTGAGTGTCTCTGTGTGCTCCAATGTTCCTGGCTATGATGAACCAAAGTGTTTTGTGTCCTCGGGTAATACAAGAGAAATGCTCAAACAATTTATCGACTATTTGGTGGAAATTAGTCAGGAAAGCTATTCGCTATTGTTGGACCGTTTCTCTGATGTATTCGACCAAATCAGTCAACGGATAGCAAACAGTGAGGTATGTTGTGTGTTTGACCACCTAGGTGTTTTCGAGACTTGTACTTATTATATCTGTGTTTAGGTATGTAATGGAAGTAGCGAGGACAAATGGTTGGAAGAAATGGTGCAATGTCTTCTCACATTGAATCAGGTATAGACCATATTGTTGGTCAACTAGATCTGTGTAGTCTTTATCCTTATTACTCTTTCTTATTTTTGCAGGAGACCCAAGATGAAGCGGACGCTAGTCAAACAAGCGAGGACGAAGTGCATGAGGTAAATAATTTTAGAGGTTTAAAATTCTAGTCATGGTTTACTTATCTTTCCGGGCTTGTGATATATGTGTAGTATTTATTCTAATTATTTTTTCCTCCGTTTTTTTCAGGCGAGTGAGGATGAGGAAAGTGGGGAAGAAAATACAAAGGTTCACCCATTAGAAAAATTGCAAGAAAAACTCGAGCTCTACCTTATGGAACTACCTGTCCTTGGCTTCAATTCCGGAAAGTATGATATCAACGCTGCCAAGAACCCTTTCTTTGCCCACCTCGTGAAACATGAGCAAGTTAAGTTTGTGATAAAGAGAAACAACAATCATATGTGTCTTAAGACAATGCACTTGAAGTTTCTCGATATCACAAACTACTTGGCTCCCGGATTCTCCTACGACCAGTTCCTCAAAGCCTACGAGTGTACGCAGACGAAGGGATACTTTCCATACGAATGGGTCGACTCCCTGGAGAAATTGAACTTTTCCACCTTACCGCCCCCTGAAGCCTTCCATTCAACGCTTTCCAACACCGGCATTTCCGAGGAACAATACGAGTACTGCCAGCGCGTGTGGGACGATAACAATATGGAAACGTTTCGTGACTTTCTGGTTTGGTATAATAATCTTGATGTCGTTCCCTTCCTCGAGGCTATTGACAAGATGAGCGAGTTTTGGAAGGAGCGGGATATAGACATCTTTAAGGACGGTGTGAGTGTGCCGGGTTTGACGATGAAATATCTATTCTCGAACGTTCCAAACGTGCATTTCTCGCTATTTACCGAAAAAGACAAAGACTTATACTATACCATGAAAGACAATAACGTCGGTGGCCCAAGTATAATATTTAACAGATACCACGAAACAGACAAAACTTTTATACGCAACGCAGAAATGACACGAAAGAATCTAGAGCCTAAACCATGCAAGAAAGTGGTCGGTTACGACGCCAATGCGCTATACCTCTGGGCGATCATGCAAGATATGCCAACCGGACAGTATACGCGACGACTGGAAAGCGGCGGTTTTAAAAAGCAATGGAGCGGTAAAATGGCGATCGAGTGGTTGGAATGGCAAGCCCACCAACAACAGGTAAAGATCAGACATGGGTACAACAATACCGAGAAAAGAGTTGGAGCTCGTCGCCTTCCAGTCGATGGATTCTGTTCGGAGACGCAGACTGTGTATCAATTTCACGGTAAGCCCACGTTTTAACATTAATAGCTGTATTGCGTGGGAGTGATTTAATGCGTTTGCGTGGGATACAATACTTGTGGACACCTCAATTAATTATATAAAGATACCATGGGACCGCCAGCAATCTAAATAGATAGTGTAGCACATGTTTGTCGCAAATTGTTAATTTTCAGTTTTCTCTTATTAGGTTGTTATTGGCATGGGCATGATTGCCACCTAAATGCTGGGAAAGAGGTTAATACCACGCGAGATAAACCCATGAAAGAGTTGCTCCAGGAGACGCGGAGAAACAGCTCGTATATCCACAAGCAAGGTTTCAACCTCGTCGAGTGTTGGGAATGCGAATGGCGAGATATGAAAAAAACAAACAAGGACTTGCAACGGTTCATTGCTACTCGACTTCGACGGCCCTTGGATAAAGTAAAAACGATGACACTTCAGACTATTCTCGGCGCTGTGAAAAATGAAACATTATTTGGTTGCATCGAGTGTGACATTCACGTTCCGGAACCTTTACGTGAACATTTTTCTGAGATGTGCCCGATATTTAAAAACACTGAGATATCTCGAGACGATATCGGTGAATTCATGAAAGTGTACGCCGAGGAGAATGACATCATGAAGCGACCAAGACGAAGTCTAATCGGCAGTATGATAGGTGAAAAAATTCTGTTGGCTACTCCTCTCTTAAAGTGGTATTTGGAGCATGGTTTAGAGGTAACGCGTGTCTATCAAGTGATAGAGTATAGCCCTAAACCATGTTTTAAACCATTCGGTGATGCTGTGTCTAATGCCCGCCGCGCTGGGGACGCCGACCCTTCGAAAGCCATTATTGCGGACACAATGAAACTCGTGGGCAATTCATCCTATGGGAAAACCATTACTAACAAAGAACGACATCGACAGGTTAAATTCTGCGACGACGACGAAGTACCTAACCTAATAAACTCCCCATTCTTCCGCGAACTGAACCCCATTGATGATGATACCTACGAAGTCCAAAGCAGCAAGAAAAAAATTAAACTGGACTTGCCTCTTCAAGTTGGCTTCTTTGTGTACCAATACGCCAAATTACGTATGTTGCAATTTTATTATGACTTTTTAGATAAATATGTAGATAGGTCCGATTTTGAGTATTGTGAGATGGATACGGACAGCGCCTATATTGCTATAAGTGGTGAGAGTCTGGAAGATTTAGTTAAACCTGAAATGATGCATGAATTTGAAAACGATAAATGTAATTGGTTTCCTCGAACAGACACGGTAGAGCATGCTAAGTATGATAAGAGAACGCCGGGATTATTTAAAGTAGAGTGGGAAGGGGATGGGATAATTAGTTTATGTAGTAAAACGTATTATTGTTTTGGGGCTGGGAAAGACAAATTTAGTTGCAAAGGGGTTAACAAAAAGAATAATGTTATTAATAAAGATAAGTATTTAGATGTAATTTTGAGTAAACGTAGTGGGTCGGGTGTAAATAGAGGATTTAGAGTTATGAACAATAAGATGTGTACATATGTTCAAGTTAAAAACGCTTTTAGTTACTTTTATCCAAAGCGTAAAGTTTTGGAGGATGGTGTTTCAACCATTCCATTAGATCTGTAAATAGCTATTTTGTGAATATATCTTTTCAACAACTAACATATGTGCGTGTTATTACCATCTGTGTCTTATTTACTTTACCCCTAGGCGATTAAACTTATTGATAATGTTGACCACACG
This sequence comes from Muricea muricata, assembly GCA_963855995.1. Lineage (NCBI taxonomy): Eukaryota > Metazoa > Cnidaria > Anthozoa > Malacalcyonacea > Plexauridae > Muricea > Muricea muricata. The sequence goes on along the minus strand of OY979728.1, from coordinate 4,928,930 downwards.
GGGGATCATATAACACGATATATGTGGTTTTGGACAATAATAGAATCGAGTTCGTGAGCGGGCATCGGTTTGTTTTGCTGAAACGGGACTCGCGGGACTTAATTTGTCCCTCCACGGGACTTTGTGTCCCTCCACGGGACTTTGTGTCCCTCCACGGGACTTTTGCAAAACCTAATATCACTTTGCGGGACTTGCGGGACACAATTTGTCCCTCCACGGGACTTTTACAAAACAGTATTTAGTTTTATGTTTAACAATATTTAGTTATATGTTTAAGTTCAATACTTTTAGTTTGTATCATGCCGCGTTTGCGTGAAGACTGTCCCCTGTGTGGGAAGCAAGGCTTGTTAAAACTTTCTAATCATTTGGCAGATTATCATCACTTGTCGACAAAAGACAGACAATATTATTTAAGGCAAGCGAAAATTCTCCCGTTGGATCGCATTTTAAACGAACTTATGAAAATACATCAAAGCGATAGAATATGAAATGGTATATATAACGTTTTTGCAAACTTACGTTGCTCAGTTTAGTCATGTATTCGTTACAACTAACACATCCCTTTGGCCTCCTTGTCTCAGGCGGTACAAAAACTGGCAAAACAACGTTTGTCAAGAAATTGTTAGGCAACGTTCAAGTGATGATTGGCCCACCACCTGAGAACATTAAATATTTTTATTCCGAGTACCAGGATACATTTGCTGAGATAAAATCATTAGTTCCGAACATTGAGTTTATTGAAGGTGTACCAGATGTAATATTCGACAGTATCAACCCCAAGACGCGAAATCTTTATATATTTGATGATATGATGGGGGAGCAAGATTCGGTGATTGCGAAATTATTTACAAAAAAGTCTCATCACGGGAATCTCAGCGTGATTTACATAGTTCAAAACCTATTTCATCAGAGTAAAGATCACCGCACCATTTCATTAAACGCCAGTTATATTGTGTTAACAAAGAACGTCAGAGATGCAAGTCAGGTTATTCATTTAGCTAAGCAAATTTACCCCAACAACGTCAAATATTTTCAACAAGCATATCAAATGGCGACAGCTGAACCATTTTCATATTTATTTATTGACCTAACACCCACATGTCCGGATGAAACGCGCTTAAGGTCTGGCATATTTCCGAACGACAAACACTACGTTTATGTACCGCGAACATAAAACAATTTGTTTCATCGCAACAAGTTTCATTTAGTCATGTCGACTCGTCTTAGAAGGAACTCTGACTTTTTAAAAGTGTTACGAAAGTGTACTCCGGCTCAACGAAAGGCGATACTTGAAGTCGCACACGACGATCTGCTAGAGGCGTTGACAGAGTGCTGCATGAACGTTTATTTAAAAACGATTAAAGTTAATCCCAGTGTGTTGAAACGATTAACCCCATTAAAAGAAGATTTACGTTTTGTCGCTGACAATCGGAACCCTTTGAACCAGCGAAGAGAAGTGCTTTTACAAAAGGGCGAAGGTTTTTTGTCATTAATCCTTACACCGATAGTTGAACAATTGGCTAGTCTTTTGACTCAATAATGGAACACGTGAAGCGGTTAGTCCTCATGCCAGAGCATATGGTAGAGAATACAACACAAAGTAAGCCATTGGTTCCACCTTTGACCTCTCAAGTGAATCATTTAGATTCGGAAATGGATAGTTTACTTAAGAGACAAGACATCACTCAAGATGAAAAAGCTAGACTATATAGTCAAATTCTTCAACGCTACTTGAATTATTATGATAAGAGAATGAGTCAGCCGGTTCGAGTAAGTGTAGTACCCTCTAAACCGACTACAGAGAAGCCGGAAACACAACCAGAACCTGTTGATCTACCCGACAATATCGAAACTGATATTCTAGAAAGTGTCCCTCCTACGATGAAAACTAGAGCCCGACAACTGGTCAAGAAATTAAAGGAAAATAAAGATTTGATTACATGGGACGACAAAGCCCAGCTGGTATACGAGGGTAAACCTGTACCGGGGAGTAATGTGATAGATCTTGTTAACGATGTGCTACGTCACCGGAAGAATTTTAATCCTCAAGGATGGAGACTTTTCGCAAAAGCCTTGAGTGATGTTAATATCCCAGAAGGAATTGTTAGGAATGAGAACCGCTTAAAAACAATACGAGATTATAAAATCGGGGCACTACACCAACCCGAACTAGAAGAAGCTAGTAGCGTTGCTACAGCACCTTTGCTGGGGATTAAGCCTAAAGCTAGAAAACGGCGGGCTCAACAAGCTGGACGACCATACAAATGGTTTAAATAGTGTATAACGTATGAAATGAATAAATTTATGAAACTGAAATAACTTGTTTGTCTTTTAATACATTTATTGCACAAAAAACCATTTACATATAAAATCCCTTACAAGCGTATCGTTCCATTCCTTATCATTCGTGAACATATTAGTAATAGTTGACATGGGTATATTTCTACACCTATGTAATGCATAAAACAAGCAGTACTGGCCGCACACATTAGACCATGGCGACTGTAAGACATGTTTATTATAAATATAAGTACTGCTATTGTTTTCTAAAAACGTTTTAAAGTGTTCGCTGTAGTAGGTAGGTCTTTGTCCGTAAGAATCCATAAACTCTCCAAATCCATCAGCTGCCAGGTAAATAGCTACCCAGTGCGTGCCGGGGCCATCACTACCATCGACATTTACAACAAATCCCTTGGGCTTTTCTGATATAGTGTCAGGTAGTCGATCCGACGGTAGTACACTCGTAAAAACCGATTTGGTGAATGGATCACTTTGAAGCACGTTTAAAATTTGAAGGGTGTTCATTTTAACTGTTAAAATCACAGAGCACGTTGCGGTTAGCGTCGATCTCAATAAGGTTTTGAAACTCTCCGAGCACCATGATATTTATAGCCAGGTTAAGAGCTGTACCAAACTGAACTTCCAGTGAGACATTACCATTTTTAATAGGTTGCAGATGATCTCTGGCGCAAAGATCAGCTGTCAGATCAAACACGAACAATGTGTAGCCGTTGGCGTACTCGTCACGCGTGATGCCATTTCCTTCGTTCTGAAACAACTTGTTTGAACCGGCAAACAATGTCTGGAATGCCGATACATAGTTGGCACCTCCTGCATCACCAAATTTCATCTGTAGTGGTTTGCTAGGTAAATGTTCCCCATTTACAGTTAATCCAAGATAGGTCATATCGTAGTTTTTAAAATTGAATGGATTCTTCTTAAAAGATCCGTTGAAGGCCGTGGAATCAACCATACCAATGACAATTCTATCAGGTAATTGACCCTGAAAGATATTGGGTTGGTTTCCAGAGTAGTTCCCTCTTGGGGCGGAAAACACTTTGCATTCAACCCTGTTGATGGGGTACTTGGCTGTGGTATGATTGAGGGCTTCTGTATGACCGATCATGACGGTAGAAGAAACATTGACCCTGCGTACACGGAAGATACAATCTTCTATCACAACTTTGTAGGCGGCTGGGTCGGCTGAAGATACCAAAGAAAAGGCAGGACTTGTTCGCACAAGCTTGAGCTTAATAGGAACCCCACCCAAAATGTAACGTTCTTGGGCAAAAAGATCAGAATGAATTTTTCCCTCCATGGAAACCATTTTGCTTTCCTTAGAAAGATTATAGCGCTCCTTTAGTCCGGTATTCACAGCATCGGCATTTGCCACAGGATTTACAGAGTCCATTTTCCCGGCTTTGTCTTTGTAAAACAACGCGGATGTAAGCTGCGACGATTTGGTATCTTTACTAAAATTTAATATGGTTTCTATGTACGCTCTGTACGGATATGCCGTGCTTGAAGGTGTAACAAGTTTATTGTTTAAGAAAACGTCAACTTGAGAAAATAATGCGTGCATCCACAGGTTCACGGGGCCTACTTGCTCGTCGGCATCCAGATCGGCACCATTTGCCTTTGTTATTTTTGCTTTCACGTGAAGGTAGCTGTTTGCCAGGTCTGTGTAGACGTCGGGGTTAGCGGCACAAAGGAATTCAATAGTGTCAGAAGTTTGAACGCTTGCAACAGGATCAACACTTTCCCAAAACCCCTTGTTCATTTCAATTTGTGTAGGTGGTACTGTAAATAATTCGAGTTCTGATTTTCCACATCCACATGAATCTTTATGAAGGACATTTACTGCTTGCGCCATTTTTTAGTAGGTTGACTATCAAAAATATTTTCTTGTGTATCGAGTGGTGATGTTCTCCGTTTACTTGCTCGAGTGGAAGTGACGACTTTCTTTCGAGAATTAGTATTTAAACGTTTTGAGGGTCCGGACTGATTTGTGCTCTTAGAACCTCCCCCAATTTGGCGTTTGATATTATCCACACCCTGTTTTGCTAGATCATTCACAGCTTGCCGTCCTCTGCTTGCGACTGCTTGTTTTACGCTTTTTCCTTCTAGTACGTCTTGACCAACATTCACGGCTGTTTTTATTGCTTTTTTACCGAGCGCGTTTACACCTTTCTTGACCAAAGGTATGGCAACACGAGCAATACTCTTGAAAAAACTACCAAGCCCATACCCCCGCTGTATCCTAGCTCCATGGAAACCACGTAGGCCCCCACCATTTTGACTTCTCAAGTAATACACTTTACATTCGTTTGCGTCGGGTATATACGTATGCCTCATAGTTATATGAATAAAGGAGATCTCCTCTGCCTGAAATGAAGTGTTACGATCACCTTCCCAAACTCAAATGGTACTTTTCCCTGTGTATCATCCTTTATATCTATCTCCACCGTCTCAAACGACTTTACATTCACTGGGACGTATTGAAGATTCGGAAAATTTACGCTTACATTATCCCCAAACTCGCCACTGCACTTGACAACTTTGAGCAAGGAAACTTTACTATCACCCACTAACTGTGGCTCAACAATATCCGTGTACAAATACATGGCATGAAATCCAGCCTCTAAATCTACAGGTAAAGGGGCTTCCGTATTCTTTGCTATCTCCAATTCTTTTTTATCAAATCCAACCATACTTGCAAACCGACCAGTCAAAACCAACCTCGCCTTGTTTCTCACATGTACAGTCATTTTTCGAGTTAATTGATTGTATGTCAGCCAGATATCCCCATTTGCGTCAGTCTTTAACGTTTTATTCACAGCGGAAACAAACTCCTTAACGGTTGGGTAGTACCCATGCGGGACAGTACTTGTCAAGAAATAACCCTGACCACCACTATCGGCGTAAATATGACTGTCGAAACCTTTACGTAAATTGTACCAGCTACGAGGGTACTGGAACTCGGAGAGCGCCACTTCCCATTCTCCTGTCAGTTCTAAAGGTTGAGCTAGTTTGGTTTTAAAATTTGTCAGCGTGTTGGCTGGAAAATATTCCATAGAACTGTTCGATGGAAGAGTAAGGTAAAACTGACTGGCCATGGCTATAAGTGAGCGACAAATGAACACAACACCCGTAATGTCATTGGTTATATACGTTTATTTTGAAATACTTTTTACATTACTCGCAGGTATCCAGGAATTAAAACTATCTGGATAACCTAACCACTTGACAAAATGCTCCTTTTGTTTATTACGCATGCGTGATTTAATTACTCTCTCGACTCTATAATAGTCACTATCTGTCTTAATAACTTTCTGTAATTCAGGTTCATAAAATGTCCCTTCTAATTCGTCTCCGTGATAATCCGCAATTTTATACACAGGGGGTTTTCTTTGTATCCGCTTTGTGATCGTGAATACCTCTTCGGTCCAACTGGGTAGGTAACCCTTTTTAAACGTTCGTCTTGCTTTACTTATTCGAACTTGGTCTCCAATGCTAAATTTGTACTTAAAAAGCTTATTTGCTTCATCACCATACAGTCTTTCCCACACAACACTTTCGTTTTGAAGATTGACATCGCTTGGTCGCATTCCAATGCTACGATGTCTCGAATGATTATAGGAACGTACTAATTTCTGTAAGACATCAATATACTTGAGCGTATTATTCGCCGTGAAATATTTCCACATTTTTCCCTTCAGCGTTCGATTAAACCGTTCAACCACTGACGCTTTGGTCTCGTTATATGTGGTGAAGAAAAAAATCTTCTTTTTCTTTAGAAATGTTTGAAACAGTCTATTTGTAAACTCTGTTCCCTTGTCGGAATGTAACTTTTCAGGTTTCCGTCCTTTTTTCAGGATTTTTTCAAACGCCTTAACCAAATTTTCCCCGGACTTTGTCTTCAAGGGTTCTACCCATGCATACTTAGATAATACATCAATAACAGTTAAAATATACTTGAAACCATTATTTTCTTTGCTTAGTGAATCCATAATAACTAAATCGGCTTCCCATTCTTTATCTATACCCCCGACAATGACTCTATTTCTCTTAAATCTGTAACGGACCGGTCTATGTAAAGTATATGTGTCTTGTTGTCTCAACCATGTCCTTATCTTATTACGAGATAGTTGGAACTTGCCGTCTTCTTTTGCGGCACGGTAAACAGCCTCCACCCCGCCAAAACTCGCCGGACTTTCGGGGTTGTAATACAGGTCGTGGAGGTACTTCTCCGCCATCAATTTCCGACTGTTGAATCACAATCTTTCCTGAGCAACAGGCAAACATGAAACGTATTCTTCTAAATTTTATAGAGGGCAACCCACCCTTTAAACATGACATGCTTACTCAAAGAAAAGTCGACACGAATGAACAACAACAACATAATAACACGATATAAATGTAGATAATGTTTATTTAATTATATATACAGTTACACTTTTGTTATAGTCATTAGCAGATCTGTAAGTCCTGAATCAGTTCATCGACTTCCTTTTGGCGAAGGAACTCGTCATACGCTTTCTTACGATCGGTTTCCTTGCTAGTAAATATCTCCCCGGTCTTTCTCACTGTATATCGGTAAGATGGTGGCATACTAAACAGACAAACACAACCTGGCTCAAGGGGGTCTTCGTCAGGTTTCCACTCAAAGAAGTCACAAGCACTTTCTCTTGGATGAGGACAACAATAGAATAAACGATCCTGATTAGGACCCTCTTTCTTCACTTTCTTGGTGCGACATATCAGACCATGTCGGCAAATGGGCTTGATACCTTCGAACACATCACCCCATTGCCAAAAGGAACAGGGATTATCTCTTTCGGAACACACAAAGAACGGTCTACCATAGTTCTGGTTATTCTTATCTTTAACCATTCGCAGCTTTGCCAGGCGTCCATGTCCATAACACCTTGGATGTACACAACCACTTTCACGATAGGCCGTCACAGCTTTTCCAAACATGTAGCAATCTTGATCGGGGCAAAAGAACTCACAGCTCGGATTTTCACCACAGAACCAAAATGTGCCCTTTTGCGTCACTGTTGAAGATGCTGGTAAACCATGTAAACACTCCATTGTATTCTGACGATTCTCCAATGCTTTTATCAGGCGTTCCACTCCTTCTCTAGCGTCTTGAATAATAATCGGTTTTTGACTGAACCAAAGACACCAAACCAAGTGTAATCCTAACATTGATGAATGCTCGACTCGACGGCGAATTTATATAGTTTATGCCACCAACCATTAACCAATCAGAGCGCGACTATAGCGTACGTCACGGGGGATACGTACGCTGTTTTAACCAATCAGAGCACGGGTATAGCGTACGTCACGGCGTGTACGTCACGGTGTGTACGTCACGGTATGTACGTATGCGGTTCAACCAATCATAATCTCGCAAACTAATTAGTGCGGCGCCCTATATGGAGGCTTGCGGCGCCCTGCGGTACCCTTGCGGCGCCCTATGGAGGCTTGCGGCGCCCTGCGGTACCCTTGCGGCGCCCTATGGAGGCTTGCGGCGCCCTGCGGTACCCTTGCGGCGCCCTATGGAGGCTTGCGGCGCCCTGCGGTACCCTTGCGGCGCCCTATGGAGGCTTGCGGCGCCCTGCGGTACCCTTGCGGCGCCCTATGGAGGCTTGCGGCGCCCTGCGGTACCCTTGCGGCGCCCTATGGAGGCTTGCGGCGCCCTGCGGTACCCTTGCGGCGCCCTAAAAAAAAGGGTTGATCGGTACCTATATTACTACTGCTATTATAATATTTATTTACCTCTACTTAAGCCATTGTTTGCTTTTAAAGTTGATAACATTATGTGCAACTATAATTTATTGCTTTGCTAATCTTAATACAATTTTAACAAAGCATATAGAAGTAAGAAAATTATAATGAAGGATATTAAATAAATCAAGTTGGTCCTCCTGCAGTCAAATATGAAAATTTGTCCATGGTCAGTTTACTTGAAGTATACCCATATCAAAAATATACCCATATCAAAAATATACCCATATCAAAAATATACCCTATCCAATACACTGGCTGTAGTCTACCCCTGTTGTGATGATGTTACAAACCTGGCAGCTTCGAATATTTTCCTCAAATTTTTCTCGCTCTCACCCATTTGAGCTCCAAAGATATCAGCACCATTCAGGACAAACAACTCAGCTTCCCAACAATCTGCAAGATATGAGACCAACGATGACTTGCCAACACCAGGAGGTCCTAACAGGAGCAAACCATTTGGACGTTCAATATGAATTTTCTCTCGCATGTTTACCAAGGATAAAAGATCTTGTATTTCAGTCACAATGTCTCCATATGCTGCTAAACAAATGTTTTTCTTATTTTGGAAATTTGGTTGATATCTTTTGACACTTTTAATCACAATTTTTGTATCTGATGATATTACTGCTCCAATACTTTGAGATTCAGGACCAACCTAAAAGAATACATCAACTTATTTGACTGCGAGAGTCTTATTGTCCAATACCATATGCGCATGACACCAGCCATTTGAATTCAGGTCAGCAACATCAAATGCTATTTGGTCAGTGTAATCTGCAGACTATGGACTGCAGACTCAGACTATGGACTGCAGACTCAGAATAAAATGCAGACTAAATCACTAAAAGATATAAAAAGGAAGACTTGGGATAAAATTTAGACTGGCCAAAAGCAAATAGCAAATTTCAAAATTTACTATTCTGGTCAGATGGTAGAAAAAACATGAATTTCCGACCTCTGTTAAATACAACACTCATTAGAAGAGGTGAATGACAGTAGCATTAGTGAAGAATCTAGAAACTTTAAGCTTTTTATCCAGAACAGACTTTTGTTAAACACATCCTGATATCCACAGTCACGTAAGACTGTTTACTTCAAAAACTTCTAATGAAAACTCACTATTAACATAACACCTCGTCAAATTATCATGACTTTTTTACGATCACATGATATGAAATCTAAATTTCCACTTTCATGATTGTTCAATGGAACCATGCAAATATAACCTCCCAATCGTACGGTGAATTTCATTATTTTTAATCACTCAAAATGTTATTATCGCACACATTCAGCTGGTTTTAAATGGCAAATCAATGAATGTGGCATTACAATGTAAGTTGAATGTAAGCAATGGCATTTGTGTGGATCATCTATCTTGCTGTCACAGAAAACAAACAATGAATGTTCATTTGTGTAGTGTTAAGAATATTTTCACAGTGCCCCGCCGGGCACAGGATTTTTAAAAAATAAAAACATAAACAAATCGGTGAAACATTTTTTAAAAAATGATATTAATAGGAAAAAACACTTGTCCTCAAAGTATTGATGAAAAATCACACTTGTGTTCGGCGAAATATTTATAATACACTCATGCTTTGCACTCGCGGTATTATACACATTTCGCCAAACACGCATGTGATTTTTCATTAATACTTCTCGTACCGTGTAATTTCCTACTAATTAGTGGTTGAACCATTCCCCAATTAGACAAACTTTTAATTTCGAAAACAATTTTAGCATAGTTGGAAAGAGTGTTCCAAATTTGGTGAAATTTTTAAGTTTGGCTGTAAAATATTGTAAAATGTCGAAAATATAGTAATGTATAGTTTGCAAATTTTGTATACTTTTGTATTACGTGGCAAAAAGCATTACCACATTTCCCCATAGTGGTAACGCTTTCCATTTGTAATACAAAAGTATACAAAATTTGCATACTTTACAGGACTATATTTTTGACATTTTACAATATTTGGCACCAAAACTTCACAATTACATTAAATTTAGTATGCTCTTTCCAGTTGTCTAATAGGGGAATGGTCCATTGCCAACTCTATTTACAGTACAGACGCATGCAAAAATGAAATCTAATTGCACACCACTAATGCATGAGTCAAATCAAAGCGTGCCCATCCCCCCCCCCCCCCCCCCCGAGCCAACCCCCGAGCTTTTGACAAATTTTTAAAATACGTGGTTAATCCCCGGGGGCGGGGAAAAAATACATGTGAAAATGCCCCGCAGTGGGGCAAAAAGTTGTCGGCAAATTCCCCTCCCGGGGGGACACCTGAAATCTGAAACCCTAAATCCAAATTGTTTTTGAAATAGGTATGATAATTCTGTTCATTTTATGCTTCGTATAAATCATATATACGACTATTGAATTAATATATATGATTTATACGAAGCATGAAATAAACAGAATTCATTAAAATATAATTTTGTGGAAACACCACGTAAGTTTACTACATGATAATAATAAACTTACGTGGTGTTTCCAGAAAATTATATTTTAATTTGAATATCACTATGCCAACATACAAGGAATTTATTACTAAACAGAATTTATATTATGCATATTTCAAAAACAATATGGATTTACAGTACCGTCCAACGGAAACTATACATCGAGAAGCGAGCGCGTTTCGCGTTCGAGCGAGAATCATTCGAGCGAGTTTCGAGCGAGGTGGCACGCGAAACGCGTTAGCTATCGCGTTTCGTGTATCTCGTTGAAAGGTTCGAGTCGTCTCGATATGCGTTCGAGATCGAATATCGCGATATTATACTGTAGTATCGAGTGTCCGCGACGTGAGCAGTTAAAATCAAAACAATTTCGCGCCTTTAAAACGCTACAAATCTTATCTGATAAAAGAAAATTTAAGATATGAATGACAAACTTACTGTGTATGTAATTAACCATCACAATGCTGACATCAAGTCCTAGTATAGTCTCTTGAAAGACGAAACATTTCAATGCTTAGACAACCGTACAGAAGTTCTTTTCTTTTAACGGGTATATACAATGTACTGTAGATTCCCATCAAAGACGAATGTTAACATTCCAATAAACATCTTTCACAGATTATATATACTTAACACGCGGTGCATTCATCCATGCGCTTTGGCCTCACTTCGGCTACAGCTAATTTACATTTGATTATGGTCAAATGTGTTGGATGAGTGGATATTTAAACTGGATAGTGTGATATTTTTCTGACAATTCTTTTAAACACGACAATACCGCACGACATTTATAGTTTAACTTGATAAACTAACGTACAGTAGGCTTGCGTTATAGCCTAGCAGACGAATTATCCGTCTGGACGCACTAACAGCTTAAGTTCGTCTACTAAGACGAACTAACTGCTAAGTTCGTCTGGATGGTTAATTCGTCTGTTGCCTGCGTTTATACGCAGACGAATTACTAGACAAACCAAAAATTTTCACCTAAGTTCGTCCAGACGTATTATCCGTCTCTCGTATAAACACCACTAGTAAATATGAAATCGCGCTTCGCCTTTAAAATTGAAAAAAGTATAAAAAGGTTTTCCTCAAGAATATTTACATTCGATAGTGAATTTACCCAAGCGCATATTTTGAATGTACATGTTGTTTTTCTTGTTACTAGATGGATAGCGTACGAGCGAGAGTGTATCCAGATTCGAGAAGCGCGATTACGCGAAGGCTTTTCGAGCGAGAGTTTATGGTAATCGAGCGAGAGTCCTCGATACTGCGTTTCGCAACGCGTCGAGACGCGTTTCTCGCTCGAACATTCTCGAAACTCGCTCGAAAAAAATGTATAGTTTCCGCTGGACAGTACTGTAGGGTTTGAATACAGTCTAGCGTGTTATTTTAATTTTCAATACAATATTCAATACAGTCTAATTACTGGTACTACAAACAATAAATAGGGACATTATTTGGAACCTTCTTTTATATCATAACATATTAACATATATTTTGATATTGTTTGAAACTGGTTTGATTATGTTGTTTTGTATTATTATTTGTTCTAAAATAATAGAATCATCATTTCAAATGCTCCACCCCCGGGAAAAGGTTCGCACGCACATGCCCCTCCCCTGGGACGTACTAGACAAGCAAATGCCCTGGGGTGGCTCAGGGGGAAGATGGGCACGCTTGGATTTGACTCATGCATAATTAATAGGATTAATCAAACCAACCTGGTTTCCATCAAATTCAACATCATTCATAAATATCCTATCAATTTCTTGTGTAAATGCTAGACCACAGTTCAGCATTTTCTTCACACAAACCCAGCAATGTTTTGTAAACACCTTATCCTGGAGTATACACTTGACTTGCGCAGCACGTCTTGCTTTATCATACATAAGACGAGGTTCCATTCCTTCAGTTATATCAACCCCCACATAAACTACAGTTTCAACCAATTTCGCCACACAAGTTTCAAGACGAGTAACATCATTTGATAATTTAAAGTAACACCCTTTTAAGTCGCCCACTTGAGGAACATTGTCGGTACTTAAAACAACAGAAGTGTCAACATGTGCGAAATTCTGCGCCCCGAAATTTGGACATAAACTTGGCCAGACGGTGCAGTAAAACTTCCAATCTTTAACGCCGATACAAACTGCGGAACTCGGTTTTAAACCAGCCAGTTTCATTGCCGAGACGTTCATACGGCATCTACCAGTGTTAAAGTCTTTTGAACCCAATGGCAACACAACAATTTTGTCCATTTTTAAACGACTTTTTTCTTGTTTCTCAGCGGCCATTTTGAAATTGCCACAGTTCTTGGGCACGTGACAGAGAATAACCTTGCCAAATCCTAAATCTAATCAATCCCTACCTAATCTTACGTTTTAAATCGAAAACCTAAACTGCGAACAAGTCTTCCTTCGTACCGTAATTTATGCGACAATTGCCGTAATTTATGCGATGAAGAATACCGCTACCTGTCAAAAATAAAACATCGTTTGCCAATTAATATTTACAAAAACAAGAATAGCCAATCGTTTGTCTGCAACTCGCGTCCCTTGGAATTCACAGCGATGCATACGTGTTTTAGCTGAGGAAAGTTTGAGAAAGTTATTTTACAGCACACCTGAGGAGTTCTTTTTCGTTGTAAAAATGCCGATTCCCGAAGGAATGAAGTCGGTGCGAGGTAAGTTCATTCAGAGATTTAAAGAAGCTTTGTTTTATTCTAAGACAGTTTTGACAGCATCCCTCAGCTATGCTTGCGGGTTGGGCTGGGTTATGCAAGCAACAGCAAGTTTATTGTTTTCCAAACAGTCAGGTTTAAATTAATGCCGATAAAAGAAGCTTTTGTTGAAGTTCTTTTAGTTATAAACAAGGAAGTTCATAAGAGATGCAATACAATTGCCAAATAACTCGTTTAAATGTCCAAATATTTGATTAACAAACAATATGGTTACATTAAATTCATATAGATTATTATTTGTTTTGTAAAAAGGAATATAAGGCTAACAGTCCCAACGGTGGGTCTTTGCTCAAAACGCAGACATTCGTAAGAATTTCTGGCAGTCGAATTCTCGGTAAATTCTCGGTCAAACATTGTGTGCAATAAAAAGCAGAATGAATCAAATACTATCTTTGCTGTTTAAAATAAATATTACAATATAAAGTATAGTTGCTATTCTGTGCGTCAAATCGAATGCATAAGTTTATGTCCATGAGCGTATAACTATCCAGCTAGACCAGGAAGATTTAAATCGTAATAGCAAAGCTAACAGAAAATAAACGTTTTCTCTGTTTGCAGAGCGTGTTGTCAAAGAGGCCACACCACCAGCAGAGTCTACAAAAAGTAAGATTTCGCTCTGTCCAATTTTTCTAAATGAAATGTTCTACTTACATTACTGCAGAGTTTGTATCAAAGGCGCTTAGTTCAGACGGTGGATAGATGGAAAATACAAGAAAAGTTTGTACATTTCATGAACAAACCTGCTAAATTTTCTTGACCTGAATTATGTATAAAACAAAAAAACATTTATAGTTAACAAAAATGTTTATAGTTAATGGAAAAGTATTAAGTGCAAAGCGTTCTTAATCTGTCGGGGGGGGGGGGGCTTATGCAAGTCAGCTTTGAGAAATAAAAACTTAGTAATGAGACGCACGAATTTCTGCTGAAAAACACCATATATTCCAATCACCGACGATAACTGGACTACACTGCTGTCATAAGGCCAGCGCTGCAAATAATTTAATCAGTAGCTTGAATTACACCGAACAAGTATATAATCCTCCCCACCAAATATAAACAACTATACATGACAAAACAAGGACGTTAACGGATAACTGTTTTAAGTTATGTGCAACTTGAGAAAGATAATATACAAAAAATTCCCTTTTTGGAGCCGAGCATGTCCAACTATAAAGACCCGCTTAAATCCATTTTCTATGGTTTGCAAATATTGGATTTAAAATTATCTTCCTACTTTCACAGAGAAATTGCAAAATGCAGGCCGTTTTGTGATCGCAAATAAAGTATGGCAGAAATCAACGGTCACGCGGACGAGCGATGTCGTCATTATATTCCCGCCAAAAACCGAAGACTACGTGGTCATGTGGTTATTATCGCGCCTGCGATCACGCATACCGGAAGTGGAAATCCACGTGCGGCAAATGGCGGATAAGCCTGCATACGGGTTCTTTTTGACGTCATCCATCAAAGTGTTCATGGAGAAAGCGGAGGAGATGGGTTTACGGAAGAAATTAAAAGACGGTGGAATGGCCGAGTTCACAGTAGAGAACCAGGACGAGTTTCTGAATATTGAAGATCCCGAACTGTTCTTCACGTCAGGCGATAGGCAGAGTATCGTAACGGAGCTGGTGAACAATATGAGAGCAGTGGAAGGAGATGAGTTGGCTGGGATCAAGTTTGTTCCTGGACAGACTATAGGTATGGTGGAAATTGAATGGTTTCTGTAGGCACTCCACTGATAGGAATGAAAAACAATCATAGGCGAGAATCAGTTTATAAATAAGTTCCTTGTAAGTTTGCATGTTGAATATTTGGTTGAATATGTGCATTAGCACTGATAAAGATCTGAGTTTACGAATCGAAAATTTTGCGATGATAAATTTACATTGGTGTTATAGTGTCAATATTAATAAATAGTTTTCAGATTAAACTAGGGTTAATAACTAAAGCTTGAGAAACAGCCATCACTAGATAAATTTACAAAAATCAAACTCTTTAAATCATTTTTCCCATAGAGCACTAGACATGTCCCAAGCTAAGCAACGTTTGGCTTAACACTTATGTGATTAATTGCATATTATATTTGTTTAGCTACGTTGTATTAGAGGTAGTAACCCCGTTGCACAATTGCATTACGGGGTTACTACCTCTTACAGGGTTACTTAGTCTTTCTAGCAGCCTAAGCAACGGGTTGGCATTTTCGCGAACAACTTTTTAAGATCTTAGGAGGACAACGGGACTCGATGATCAAGAGCAATTCATGATCGTGGTTTTGATAACAGCCGCACATTGCGGCATACAGTGGAACATATTGACTTTTACAGTGATATCGTTGTCGGCTGCAAAATGGTATTTGTAGTTACTGAGTTATACATTTGTTTACTTGACGTTTTTTCATCATAGTTCCCAAACTGCTCGTTGAAGAAGTGATCGAGCAGATATTTCCTTTACATGATCACGATGATTTGGCGAAACTTCGCAAGACTTGGGTCAAGGCGTTCTTTAAAGCACAGCCTCTAGGTAAGAAGAAGGTTATGATGAACACTTTAGAGTCTGAACAATTCAAAATGATCAGCTTTGAAGTGCAGTCTCTTTTGCCCGAGAAGAAGACCGCAGACCAAACATGACATAAATGATACACAGCCAAAAATGAACAACCTGTTCTGGCCTGATGAAAACAGCATTGAACAATGTTTTGCTGCCAACATTGTTCAATGTTGTCAACAATATTGAACAAGTTGTTGAGCCTGAACTAGCCTGCAATCAGATGTAACAATGTTGAACAACATTGCTGACAGCCTCAATGCTGCTTTCATCAGACCAGAACAGATTGCTCATTTTTGGCTTTGTAAAGCGCATATTAAGTTACTATACATCATTGTTCTTGGAATGAAATAGAATTTAGGGAAGCTCGATCCAGTGATCGGTTTCACGATATCAAACAAAGTGAACTCAATTGAGAGACTCAAAATAAGAATAACATTGCAAATAACATCGATTGAGTGGCCAGAAAAAGACCTGCGATATGTTTAATAGACTAAGACTGCGGAAAAGCTTTTCGCACAAAAGGAACGGGATTGAGTAAACGACGTAGACGTCTAGCAGGCTTTCTTTCAGGATTTTCTCTTTGCGCCGTTTTTGCCGAGAAAATTGAGTTTAGGTTATGATGCGTAGCTTTACTTGTGTTGTGAAATGATTTGCAGCCTTTTTCTTAATTTTCGGGTTTCAAGCTGAAAAATAATTTCTATCCGTACCAAATTTAATTCAAACAACTTCATATTAACTGAGCCAAGCGTTGTAGTGAGAAGATTGAGTTTCAAAACGCCATTCAAGATTGAGTTTTTTGGGCCCTTTCACGGTCCTGAAAATTCCCGGAAAAACCCTGACGGCTGGGGAATCAAAAAACATACATTGCACGTTAATCTATAACGAGGACGCTTATTCTATATCGGAGTACCCCTATTTCTAAACTTCTAGTTCCCCTCTCACTGAATTACGTTGCCACATCGTAATTCCTAACCACTGTATTCTGTCGTTTACCCAGATGATATCCGTGATTATTTCGGTGTGAAGATAGCGATGTATTTTGGCTGGCTTGGATTGTACACAAAATGGCTGTTCGCTCCGGCACTATTTGGCATCTTAATGTTTGGTCTGATGAGACGTGGTGAGGTCGTCCGTGATTGGTGCATGTTTATATTCAGCATCTTCAACATCGTCTGGGCTACGCTGTACCTGGAGGCATGGAAACGAAAGTCTGCGGAGCTTGCTTACAGATGGGGAACACTAGATATGCCATCTGAGTCATTGAAGGATCCGAGGGTTCTATTCGAGGTAATTTTGGATAAATATGGACGAGATTGTACTTTTTTCGCCAGTTAATTTCATATTATTGACAACGCAAAGTAAAGGTCACTATCTCGAGCTACAATCAGTGACAAAACTGTTTTGGACAGTTGCTACTCAACCTACAAGTAACCCAATTTTTAGAGGGTTGCTTAGATAAAGCAGCTCCCTCCCTCCCCCACTCTAAACAATGTTGTTGGTTGTATACAACATTTTGTGCCATAATTTTTCACTTTAACATTGAAAGGGGGACGGGGAGTCAAATATATAGCAGTGCAGTGTTATTTGATATTTTGTCCAGAGTGTTTTGGCACTAATTGTAGCGGGATTCGAAACAGTGAGTATTGGGTATGCCAACCTAAAATGATCAGGCCTTGGGATTGGACTTTTGAAACAAAAGTCATCATTGTTTGTGATTCGTTCTTTAGAAAACCACTTTCTATAGTTTATCTTCTTTTATTGTTATAACAAACCACTCACAAAGCCTGTTAGTAGCGACCCTGAGTTTACGAATGAACAAAGTTTCGATTCGATCTTTTGAGATGTTCATTTTCAGATTACCACACCGCACCTAAATGTTCCTTGACATGACGGAACAAACCCCTCTAGTCAGTTCGAGAAGTCGGTACAACAAGTTCATTCGATATTAGAATAATCCTATATCATAAATGTTCATAAAATTAAAATGAATATTCCAGAGTTATCACTCTTTTTTGAAATTGAAATTCAAGGACTTTTACCTTCCAGGAACTTTTCACGAAAATTCAAGGGCCGAAGAAATTAAAGATATGTGAAAATTATCGATGTTAAACACTATTGCCAGCCCAGACAAAAAAATCCTAAAAATTACAAAGTCCTTATAAATTCTCAAGGAGTTTCCTGAATTGAATTTTTTCTAAATTCAATGATTTTTTAGGATTTTCTCAGGACCGTGGGAACACTGATATTCATTTAGCGTCGTATCTTCGATTTTAAAACTTGTGTTTCCCGAAATTACCCAAAAATTACTTGTCTTGTGCAGAATGTAAAAAAATTTCACTTTCCAGTATAGGCAGTGCAAGCTCGTCTAATGAAAATACAATACCGTTTATTTAGGGTGAGTGGAAACCAAGTCACATTACTGGTAAAATGGAACCAACGTACCCTTCGTGGAAGCGAAATGTCTTTAGATATTGCGTCACCCTTCCCGTGATTTTCTTGTCTCTCGTCGTGGTATTTCTGGTCATGATCTTGGTGTTTGAGTTTCAGCGTTGGGTGGATGGCATGGATAACCCTCCCAAGTGGTTAAAGTTTGCACCAAAGATTGCCCTCGCTGTATCTATTGGAAAGATGGATGATATTTATAAAACTATTGCTTACAAATTGAATGATAAAGGTAATATTTTACAGTAATGAAGTCATGCAATCCTTTAAGCAAACCCTCTGAAAAGTCTGGCCAATTGATGTATAATGATGAAGTAATTGTTCTTTTAATGATACAAATATATTGATACAAGGATTATGGCACGAAACTTGCAACAACTTCTAGGCCTATTTCAGTAAATCGTTTCCGCCATAGACCACATGAGATTTTGAATTCTAGTTGCAAACAAGGCGCACAGGTTAGACTTGCGATTAGCGCGTTATGCCTCTCACCACTTAACCAGGAAAGGTGTCGTATTTCATGTGAGTTCAGTCTTCGTATTCGATCTCTACAGTGCTTCGAGGGTTTTTCTTCGAGTACTCCGGTTTTCTATTCGGGTTTCTAAACCGTCTATCGAGCAACCTAGGTTATTTTTCATATCCCCTAGGGTGGTTCTGAAATAAAATTGAAACACTGCGCGTCCTCGAAGACAAGCGATAAGCTGTCGTAAAAATATTTCGTGCACCTAAATTGGATAAGACTCTCTACATATCACTGTTGGCCCGATTCATAGAGCGGCGGTCTAGAAACACGAAGATGCGAGTCTAAATCCCGCTCGAGACAACTAATATTTCATTGTTCTCTTCAGTGTCAGACTAATATGAATCAAGTTTCTCATGTCTTTGAGGGTGATTCTAAAACCTACAGTTAATTTCTTCAAACATTTTCGTTTTCTTATCATGTAGAAAATTATCGTTTGGATGAAACGTACGAAAATCATCTAATTATCAAACTGGTTTCTGTAAGTCTTGGAAAGAATTGATAAAACATAGAACAAACCCTCGCAACAGTTTATAATACAACATATCTTTTTTAGTTCCAATTTTTCAACGCCTATCTCTCCTTATTCTACATCGCTTTCTCCTTGATGAACTTTGACAAACTTTCCAAAGTAAGTTGAAATCAACAAGTCTGTTCATAGTGTTGACATCTTGCTACAAGCAGATAACAGAATGCGTTCAACAATCTACAGATATTATATTTGAAGGAGTCATTTCAATTAAAAAGTGATAACTTTTGTTCCCAAAAGCGAATATCATGTGTTTCATATTTGATGTGAATAAACAGCATTTTATTCTTTTATTACCAATTCGAATTAATGTCAACGCTTTATTTAGCAACTTGGCGCCTTGCTAATTACGAAGCAAGTCATCGGAAATGTTAAGGAGGCTCTAGTCCCATTTGTCAAACAAAAAGTGAAAGAATGGAAAAAGAAAAAGGATGAAGAGAAAAAGAAAAAAGAGGAAGCAAAGAAGGCAGGAATTGAAAACGCCGCGAAACAAGATAAACCTGAAGAACTGGAAACAGCAAAGACAAAACAGCCTGAAATTGAAGCAGCTATGCTTGTCTATGAAGTACGATAGTCTAATTTAATATAAGATTCTAAGTCCCATATTGTAATAACCCCATACCTTGCATTTTACAGGCTGTCCCAATAAAGCGAAAGCATTAACATGTTAACAATAGGGCCATTTATACGAGCGAAAATAAGCCGCGGCTTAAATAGGTCGCGGCTTAAATAAGTCGAGAACGTCTGTATAAACGCACAAATTCTTTGCGACTAAAATAAGCCGCGGCTAATTTTAGCCCAGGGTTCGGGCCTCGTCTTAAATTGGCCGCGGCCAATTTTAGGCGGGAAAACCTCGTAAAAACGCTTCGTTCGCGACCAAGGCAAGTCCAAAGTAATTTCGTGTAGCTTTTTTTTCTAACGCGAGCAATTTTCCTTTTGTTGTCATGGTAATGGGTGTTTAAAACTTCGGTGACCTCGTTATGGTCTATTTATACGAGTTTTTTGGGCTATTTTAATAAATTTAATAAAACTCGCGTATAAAAGGCTGTGTTCTTGACTTATTTAAGCCGCGGCCTATTTAAGCCGCGGCTTATTTTCGCTCGTATAAATGGCCCTAATGTCTTCTAAAGAATTTGTAAATGATACATAATAATTGACTTGTTAATGGTCTCACTTTTTGTGAGACATACTCATACCTTAGAATGTTTTTGACTCTTCGCATATTTCGCAGGATACATTTGAAGATTACTTGGAGATGTTTATTCAGTTTGGTTACGTCGTGCTGTTCTCCAGTGCATTTCCGCTGGCAGGCTTGTGTGCTTTACTGAATAACGTCATTGAGATTCGGAGTGATGCGTTCAAACTTTGCACTAATCTTCAAAGACCATTTGGTGTGCGTGTGGAAAACATTGGAACATGGCAGGTAATGAAATTTACAATATCCTGCGTGGGAAATAGCCGATATATGTGTAGACAGATAATCAATATCGATTTAGACTGAGAACAGACCTGCAAATATTAGTTACCGTAGACACCCCGGGGTGAATCGAATCTATGAATCCGATCGAAGGTCACGCCTTGCTAAGCTACGGAGTAAAGCTGTCGTAAATGTGGAGTTACCACAGTATGTTCACGGCAGCCACGAGTAGCGACTCAATGTTCCGACAGCACCTGTGTGATACCAAACACGCTATTGCGCGGGATGATTCTAGAGTTATTACCACTAAATAAGCCTAGCTTCCATTTAGTCGTGAATTTCGTGAGTATATCGAAGTGACCGATGTTATAGAGTATGTACGCCGATCTACACTTAATATGATTAAGTTGAATACAGCTCATATTAAGGTAAATCTACACCATATCACGTACTAACATCGTCGAGAATAATTTTGCTACGACAGTTACGACCAAATGGAAACTAGGCTTAACAATCGTTTTATTGCCTAAAACATTGACTGAAATTATGGCATATTAACATGGGTCATCATACTATCAATAGAGATGACGGTAGATAGTTGTCCAATGACATTTCCACCTTCTCGCTACAATACCAGATGATCCCTGATGAAGACCGACCGAGTGTCGAAACGTTAGGTCATGATTCGTGAAAACATACGTGAAAGCATAACCAGGGTAATGATTATGTGTGCTTACCAGGTGAAATTCTCGTGTTTAGGATGCAATGGAATTGATGGGTGTGATAGCAGTAATAGTGAACCTCGCTTTACTGGGCATTGGAGGATCATTGACACGAATGTTTCCAAACATGACGCCAGCACAGAGAATCATACTTATCATTGTTATAGAGGTATGCAAGTATATGTGTGTATATAATGTGGTTGTTACCACCTTTTCCCCCGAACGTTTCCGAAAACCTTTAAATACGATTGTACCCATGTTTTACTATATTGTAAGTCATTTCAAGGTTACTATGGCAACACAGATTGTAAGAGTGACTTATTCTGCGTCAGTCAGACACATTCAATCAAATTTGATTCATCATGATTTTCAAAGATATAGACCACCTTAAGTTACCAGAACTAACGTCAGATAGGTTAACGAAAATGCGTTTTGCATTGTTTAATTCAGCCTCAAAAATGACTTGATTGACCTCAACATTTTTTCATTCTATGTTGTTCTTAGCACCTGGTGTTGGCCATTAAGTTTGCAGTATCATATGCCATTCCTGACGTGCCAGAATGGGTTGAAGACGAAATTGCTAAAGTTGAATACAAACGACGAGAGGCAGAGAAAACCGAAAAGGTTTGCTGTTGTTTATCAACTCATACATGACAAACATTTTTCGATTCTTATTCACTGACGGTGGTGAAACCTTACTTATATAACAGTCGAAAAAGATATTTAGATAAAAAAAAAACGATCGCGAGTGGTTTACATCTTTAAAAAGTCTCGCACATCTGAAGATTCCTAAAGAATTCGAAATTTTTTGAGTGGCACAACATGACAAAAAATTGTCAAAAGGCATCTGACTTAAATTTTAACTTCCATCCATTGAAAATTTCTATTGAATCTTGATGTATGAATGCAAGTGTTCAAGTAAATTATTTATTTCGCAAACATGAATTTGGTTTATATAGATCGTGTTCGTTAAGAATTATTTTCTATGCGGTGATAGTCAAGAGCGAGTTTAATCTAATTGTTTCAGTAGAATATGAGATGGAAAATACTACAAATTGTCTTTGAACTGAAAAAATACACCAGAAAAATCATTGTTTTGCAAGTCGCCAAGGTTTAACAATTACTCGTCAAAGGCGAGGTGATTTTGGCCTAAGCCAAACGCGTGAATATAGGCTTGTAAGCACCAAGACTAATTGTTTCAGTATAAGTTCCAACGTGTTTACAAATAATAACCAATACAACTTCATAAATGTCCTTCAAACTTATTAGTGTATGAAAAAAAGCAAAAAGCTATAGTCTCTGGCCAGTGACTATCATTTTATAAACAGCGAATCTTGAGCAATCAGAATACAGAAAAATTAATAGTCACGTGGAAATTTCTAGTGCCAATAAAAAAATTTAAAAAAAAACAATTGGAGCCACCTGAAGCCATCAAATTCGCTTATGGTTTTTTATATTCTATTCGAAAGTATACCACCATGCAATCGGGTTCTTACTATGTTTTTGGATCTTTTTGTCTTTGTACATGTATTGGATTATTGTTTTAACTTGCTCGAACTAAATTTATCTAGCTTGCTCAGAGAAATAACGGAGGAGCAAAATCACCAGTTTCTTGATGGAAAAGGTGACAAGACCGTCTTGGAGAGTTTATTAGCAACAAAATATAAAAAAAAACAGTCTTAATTGCTGTTTAGGGGTGATAGCTAGTTGTAGATAGTACGTTTTATATGCGAAGAGTCGTGTCCATTTTTTAAATCTACATTGCACAAGTTTTATTTAGCTTTTTGTATATTTTGCAATTATGATATATATTTCATTTAACTCTATGTATTTAAGGATATCAAAATTGACAGATCAAAGTATAAGCAAAGAAATTATTACAGCTGTTTCAAACGGTTTACATATTATGTACTTAAATTGTGTAAATATAGTAAACGACTGTATATATATATATATGTAATTTCGTTCACAAAGTCTTTGTTAATACATGTACTGACAGTTGTGTCAATCATATATTATACAGTATGATATATTACGTAATATAATTGGCAGCTTTATAAAGTGTCATTAATTCTATAAAATTGTAAGCTAAAATGAACATAAAAATTATTTCTAACGTTGTTCTTACACATATATTTATAATACAGAATTTGCGCTTGAATGGTCGCTTTCGTATAACTACACTTTATTTTCGCTGACATGAACGGACTCGTCGAATATTGCTATATTTACTGGTTATTTGGGTACTAGTTTAGTATTGGTGTCAAGTTGAAAACGTCAAACAGCTTTTTTTTACTAAAAAGATTTTGGGTATTCGGCCCATGTCAGGGCAGCTTAACTAGAATTTGAAAAATCACCAGTGCGTACAAACAGTTTGCATATGTATCAAAATTAAGATACTTGGAAGATATTTAGCCATGCATGGGACAGCGCCTCTTTTGAATGAGAGAGTGGTTTGAGAGGCATTACCCCTCCAATGCTGGGTATGTATAGCAAGGAGACCGAAAACATATAAGCCTGTTTTATGCGCCAATACTGTTTTTTACCACATTTTGGGAACAAAAAACAGGAGTTGGCTTTGTATTCAAAGAACGGGGGGAACAGGGAGTTGGAAAATAAAGACGTCATTTGTGCATACAACATGTTTATATATTCTCAGTTGCATTGTTGATATATTTAATGGGCAGAACAAAGATGCCTCTCAAAGCCATTTCCTAAAAGAAGACAGGCTGCTATAAAACTGCTAAAATTGTCTGTACTTGCAATTCTGTCGACCTCAGTCAAACGGATCATGCACAGTCATCTTCCTTGGTGTTACCACGTGGGTTAGAAATAGGGTGAAAGAAAACGACACCGATATATAAACCCTAAAAATCCTAAACCAAACCCTAAAAGATTCCCTATATAAACCCTGAAAATCCATAGCTCATCCATAATCATATACCCCATAGGAGATACTATACACATAAACGCATACATCAATTACTTAAAATAGGAGAGGTTATTTTTTAATCAGTCTTTAAATTACGCAGGCACAACAACAAAACGAACGATTTTTCCACCGCGTACCTCCTTGAGTTTCCCACAATGCCTCAGGATACTCAGGATAGATTGTCCAACTTTATCTAGTTTGAAACTTGAGAATTCTTTCAGGTCTTTGTCCACGAAAAAAGAACAGCCTGAAAGTAAAAGCGCCATTATAACTCAAAGCCTTTTTTCCAACTTGCTTCAGCAGAGCACAATTAAAAAGCAAGTACTCCCCACCTAAACCTTAAAACTGCTAAATTTTGGGTTGGGCCATTTCTCCCAGTTCCCTCATTGATAAAAATTTTGGCATTATTTTTGGAACTTTATATTTCAGTGTGGAAACACTGTTAGAGTCAGGATGATTCCAACCGATCCGAACGTTGTATTCCAATAAAATTACTGGTTACAACGTTTGATAATTCCAATAGTTACTGGAATTGTCATTTCATGCATATAAAATGAACCCTGACCCAAACCCCAACCCTAACCCTAACAATCCCAATAATTTATTGGAGACCATAATTTTATTGGGATACAATGTTCGGACCGGGTGATGATTCACATAGAGATTATAAATAACATTAGAGATTGCATCGTAATGTTTTTCGAGTGAAAACAAAAGGAACACGGCGATCGGGGGGGGGGGGATTCTGGTCCCGGATGCAGGACCAAGCACCTATTGGCTGAACTATTACAATAAACAGTTTAGAATGATATTTTTAGTATTTTTACGCGGTAAAAAAGTTTAAGAAGTAGAAAACTCCCCCTAAAACGGCTCGATTTTTATTCGGAGATCGTGAATGAGTGAAAATCCAGGACATGAACTTGCCTCCCAAAACAACGCGTTCCCCAATTTTACTCTCGATGCACTCTCCAGTGTTAGTTATAATCTCTATGATGACCCCCCCAAAAAAAAAACAAACGTGCTTGGAAATTTGGGGGAGATCCCGCCCGTGCCTTAAAAACTTAAAACTCATCTCATTGATGCAGATAAAACGTAGCCCACCTTTGGTCTCGACAGTTTCTTGCTCTTTGAATTCCTAAAAAAATTAATTCATGAAAATTATTACTTTTAGGTGCGAGAGACAAAAAATCTCGAATAATCTACATACTCGGTATTTTCTCATCGTATTTTCACTCATTCCCGCTCTTTTTGTCCCGAGGATTTTGTACTTGCCAGCCAAGACTTGGTCAAGTTGATCAATTGCTGAGTTTACTTGCGCGTAAGTGAGACGACCTTTTAAATATCTAAAATAAACCACAAGATATTTATGCACGGATATACACGTAAAGCGCGCAAGCAGCAACAAACCGGTAAAGTTCAACAAGTCTATTGTGGACTGGTTAAGCGAGCGAGTTGTGGCAAGTCTAGCTGTTGACAAGTTGCGTTCCCACTGCTTGTTCCAGTTTTTTAAAACAACGCTGTTAAGCTTGATAAACAATCAGACTTGTAACAACATTGTAATCAGAATAATAACAATATGTGTTGTTAACTTTGTGACAATCTTCTCACAACTGGGGCCAGTTGTACGAAAGGTGGATAAAGTTATCCACCGGATAGCGACTTTTTCAAACGTCCTAAAATTGTTGATTTGCTGAAATGTCAAATGTGGTGTTTAGCCTTTTAAAGTTAAAGCGGGAACTTATAATTTGGCTTAAACATATTTAGTTTTATTGCATTTAAAAGCATTTTTAAGGCAGGATAAAAATCACCATCCAGTGGATAGCACTATCCATCCTTCGTGCAACCGGCCCCAGGTCTGTATCCTGCACAGTAGCATTATAAAGACTGACGTTTTGATTTCCCTGCGCAAATTTCATAGCAGCAATATCGAGGTCTGTTATGAAGCCAGTATTAGAACTGTGAGCACACTGAACCTTGTAACATACATGCATCACCATGGTATTGCTGTGAAGCTTGGTACGAGATGCCAATAATTTGTTCCTATATGTTGACAGTTTGTTGGCAAAACGAATATCATTTACCTGATACCACCTGCAAAGGCAGGCATTCGTGTACACGTGGTGAAATC
Source organism: Muricea muricata (assembly GCA_963855995.1). NCBI lineage: Eukaryota > Metazoa > Cnidaria > Anthozoa > Malacalcyonacea > Plexauridae > Muricea > Muricea muricata. The sequence continues at coordinate 4,902,420 of OY979728.1, read as the reverse complement.
TAATTTAGATAAGTTTAGAAACTTTTTGAAATTCACCACACTATTTTAGCCATCCCAAGAGATACACTGATATTCTCAGCGATCATTACTGCTGAACTGCTCAGAAATGGCAAAGCCCAACAGAAAGCGCTTCACGGCACGTTCGTCCATGCGTTCTAATAAAAAGAGGATTGCTTATATATTTTACAGCTGGACTGTCATGCACCGTATCAAACCCACCATAGAATAGGACTAAGCAAGTCAAAATGAGATCGAATCTTCGCGTTCACAATGTTACTAGTAAAAGTCAAACCTTAAAGTTGCAGCTTGGGTTTCATTGATTCGGTGTCGAAATTTTCTGATGTGAACCAAAGCGGGGAACACGCTTCCGAGTTTCCTCCATAGAACGCGTTCGCAACGCGTTAATTAATAATTAGATTACGAGCTCGAGACTTCTATGCGATGATAGTTGATGAGGGCGAAGCCCGAATCAACTATCACCGCATAGAAATCGAGAGCGAGTAATCTAATTGTTTTAGTAGAATCAGAGGTCAAACATGGAATATTCAACAAAAAATTTGATTTTTAAGTAATTTTTTTAAAAGAAATCTCTATAGGAAGATGATTGTTTCGCTGCTCGCTATCTATCGAGGAATACGATAGCGAGTAGAGTAACCAATCAAATTACAGCATTTGCAATAGTATACTAGTATGATTCTACTAATTAGTCATTAGAACGCATGGTGGAATGCGTTCCGAACGCGAATAAAACACAAATGCAGTGATCGGTTATGTCTGAGAAGTACTGTACCATTTTATGGCCACTAAAGGTAAGAATCATGGACAAACTAACAGACAGGATAAATAGTCGAACAGAACTTGACTTACTTTGGCACACCGTCGAACTCTTCTGTTGTAAGATATTTGATTTTATGATAGCTTGCACCTTTTGCAACAGGTTTTACTTTCGATTTCTTGTCAGTTTCAGTGAAAACAACCTGACCTTTTTCCTTCAGAACTGTCCTGTCACAGCTATGACTGAAAAGACGGAATATTTTATACAATATTCTAGGGAACAAAGACATTTTTTGGAAAAATTGAATATCTAATATGCTCTATGCCAATGGAATGTATAAAAAACTAAACAAATCTGAAATCACTTTCTACTTGGAGAAACGCCTCAATGTACGATTTATTGTAATAGATTGTTTGGGTGCTTACATTGCAAAATAAACAGAAAAATTAAGAAATTTGAAATTTCAGAACCCCGGGGGGGGGGGGGTCTTTTACAACAAGTTAACGCTTAAAAGTAATTTTTGCTTTGTGCATGCACAACTTCAACTTCTCCAACAATTAGAACTTCTCCTAAGGAAAACAATTCTTGTTTAAAAAAATACAAGTTTGCGTGGCGTTTTGAAGGACTTAAACTCGAGCAAAAAAATCTCTTATAAAACAGCTAGCAAATTTTATACATACCGATTTCGTGCGCTAGCCATTTTAGTGTGTTCGAATACATCAATACATGTAAGCATTTAAGTTTCAGTATAATTTCACGCCTTGTGGGGTAGTAATCGATTTGGTATGTCAACCCCGGTAAATACCGTAGTTTTGCCTAACTCTAATGTCTACGACCATACCACCAGGAAAGCACTGGTTCTCGTCTGATCACCAAAGTTAAGCCTGGTCGGGCGAAGTTAGTACTTGGATGGGTGACCGCCTGGGAATACTTCGTGTTGTAGACTTCAATTTTTTTCTTTTGCCCCTTTTACACGCGCGATTTCGCCAAAAGTTTTATTACATTTTGGGCACAGCACAAGTCCGCAAATATATATCTAATGGCACTGATATGTAAAAATAAGGCTAGTCCCAAAAATATATATGTAAAGGCATAGTAAGATAAAGACAAACTTGGTTTGACAAGCCTACAGTATGCCTAGACCCATATCATATATAAATTATAGATGTTGCTTTAAGAGGCCTGATTTTAACGGACTGTTGACACACAAATTCTTGTCAAGTGAACTGACAAATTTGTTGCAGCATGTCAACAAGTTGCAACAAACTTGTTAATTTTATAAAGTTGCAAAGTTCCGTGTACCAAAAACAACTCCTAAATGGATGTACAGTATCAGTAGATTACTAACACTTCTGAAACATTACCTTGGCTCCCTCCCAGGTAAATGTTGAGGTAAGTTTGAAGCAATGTGTTCATTTCTTTGTTGAAACCCTTCAAGAATGTCTTTCAAAGCCTCAGCATTTTCCGACAACTTTTGTTGCTCTGTTAAATGTTGCTTTAAATCATTTATCATGTCTTCAATGTTGCTGACTTCATGATTGACTGCTTCCAATGTACTCACTGAACCTTCTGCATGTTCTAAAAAATATTGCAAGTATTATTAAATAGAGGGCTCATGTTGATTACAGATTAGATGTGGTCTGATCAGATCACCCTAAAATGACCCTATCAAAACAAGAGTTTTATCTGTCTCGTGAGATCATTTCCACTAACAATTACTATGGCAAAAACATGGCACAGAAGAGTGAGTGTTTCTGTCATATGCTAAGAATAGAGATGAGGGCAGTTATCTGCCACAAGAACACCTCCACCTTCTTGGCAAATGATAACATCCCTTATGGAATAGAAGGAGCAATGTTGTAACGTCAGATCGCCCCTGATAAAAACACTAGACCAGAGAGTTGAAACCTTGGGGCATGAATGCACTTCGACCAGGCTCTTTCAGGGGACTGGCCTGGCAATTTTTTGGCCTAAACCTGTCAGTGAGGAATGGACTTCTGCCATCAACAAACTAACTTCAGACCTGTGAACTCTTTATTAATTTAATATATTGATCCACAATACACCCTGCTTATTTTTTACTTGTCTAATGCTAGGCAGCTTTGATTGTCGATTAGGAAGCTTTGCAGCTCAATACAATGAAAACAAACTTCATGTATTATGTTACTCTGCATGTCTGTAAGTCAACAGCATTTGAACCTAATTTCCATACTGTATTGTAGAATACACACGCTGATGTTATTTCAGCGACAAGCCAATCACACTATCACAGCAATTTTAGAATTATTGACAGCCAATGGCATGCTTTGTTTTACATAGATCACGATCACGTCAAATGGCATGTTAAAGTCTTTTCGTCACACTACTTTAAACAAATAGATTACATTTTGCCATTGTCTGTTCAGTTATAGATACATGGGTAGACATCATGTGGTAAGAACATCAGTAACCCCCTCGCCTAGGCGGCTCGTGGGCCACTTTTAGTTCTTACCATATTATGACGTCGTACCGTGTATCTATAACTGAACAGACAAAAGCAAAATGTATCTATTTGTTAAATATATATATATAAGAACAGCAAAATGTAATCTGTTTGTTTTATATATATATATAGACACGATAGGTATTGTAGTAATACCCATTGGCAGATTGCTCAATAGTAGAACAGAGCATATTATAGTAGCAATTCAAGGGCTCAACAGCTGTGACCAGACATTTTATTACTGTTCAGTTTCGTGCCACATGAATAGTGTGGTTCCCTTCAGATAAAATTGTGTCATGACTAACTTATATAATAAGTTGCTTATATCTACTAATTTATTTCATATAAACGGTTGAAAATTCAAACTGACGTATAAGAGCTTAGTGTTAGTGTAGGCAATTTGTATGTAATTTTTATCTGAAGTACCACACTCTTCGTGTGGCACGAAACTGAACAGTAATACAATGTCTGGTCACAAAATATATACCACTGATAGGAAAAGATGGTTTCCGAAAGGCATTGCGATGAATTATGAAACACAAAATATTTCCTAGTGTAGGTATAAATATATGCTGCTATGTACGTACAATAAACAAAAAATGAATCTACGGTTTACAAACACTTCGAAAGCCTTTTATATTTGGCTGCTTTCTCTCGTCATTATAAAACTAAACGTTTTACAAGACTGCGCATATTCTTGTTCAACCTACCAATGCCAACAAGCTCTAAGATCTGTGAAACTTTCGAACATTTCTCTTCGAAATATAAACCAATTTCTTCTAAATCCGTCGCCATTTTGAATTTTTCCCGCGTATTTAAAATAATCGTACCAGACTTCTACACTCTACACGGACAGTTCCATTTAGGACTTAAGGTGGCTCTACACAGTTCGTAGTTGTAAAACTCGAACTGCAGTTGCAGAACTCGAAGAGATTTCTTGCTTTATGACATTCAGATTAATTTACGGCAGAGTTCTGCAGCCTATCGATCGTAAATCGGCTCAGGGTCTATTCGGGACCCCATAAAGGCTCTATCTTCAAGAGTATCATGCTAAATACACATACTAGCGAAATTCTATTCCCATGAGGCCATCGTCGGGACAATTAGGCAGTGGACCTGATTACTACATATGCTCATGGGCCCCCGTTTGGGACTGATCAATAATTGCAGGGATGAGAGGGCGGGGCTATTAAAACAACGACGTCATGTCTATTATGCATTAATTTTATGGAGAAATAATTGAATGGTGGTTACTGGATTTAGGTAAACTATCCTCTTTTAACCTACCCTTTTCTTTTCCCTCTTACACCCCTCCCCCCCCCCCCCCTCCGTCACTATCCGTCACAATATTGAGAGCAAATTACGACACGCTTAATTTTCTTCAGTTCATATTTTCCAACTTTTTATTATATAAATAAAATACGTGTTTATTAATGTATAGTTGATTTAGTACAAGAGTAACGTCATTATTATCTAAGCTAATTAATGCATGTTTTACTGGTAGTTCCATCTGCATCACTTTCCACTGTCTGTCACAGATTGCTGCTGCCATACGATGAAATAACATCAAGGTTCAATGTCTGAATGTCTCCATTTAAGCAGCAATACTTCGCAATTTCGGTTCCAAAAAAAATATCTAAAAAGCACAACACAGCATAACTGAGTACAGTAGTGAGGCCAACTTGACAATTTGATCTCGGGTGTGCTAATTTCGTTTTCATGTCTATAACGACGGAAATATTTGCATAGCATGACCAAATTGATTATCAGGTTGGCTGGCTTCGCTACAGCGCTACAGACTGCCTAAGGTCTAAATTATGACATTCTCTTCAGGTATAAGAGCTGTGAAAACTCAGGTATATGAGCTGTGAAAACTCTTTCTAAAGAACAAATCAGAAAACATGACCATTTCAGGCTGGTAGCTACTTGGGAAAACTAAAATATGATATGCATAGATGGAAACAAAATACCCCAGTGAACCTTATGAATAGTGGGAAGGAATCTCCAGGTAAATGCCCAATTTTTTCTGGTGAAGCCAATATAGCGGCAGCAGCTATAAATGACGTAAACTATTTTAGTACCGTTTTCCACCATTTACTTTTTTTAATAGCATTTTCTATCAATTGAAAATGGTGCAGCAATATTAAGAAATTGGTTGAACGTAAAGTCCTGTTGAAGGTCAATTTTTATGGCGGCCACGTTTCCTGGAGTACCCTTCACTGGAAGAGTTCACTGAAATACCCCCCCCCCCCCCTTACCTTTGCATTAGTCTTTCACTAACGTTTCTAAATTAAATATTCTTTCCATTGTTCACTGATTTATTCACTTCGGCTGCTGCTCGGGGATGCTCGTGGCTCGTTCGGCTTGGGAACATAGAAAACAGGTTGGAATGGAAACCTACGATACTTCGGACTTGGAGTTGACCGTACGGTACCAGGCATAGAGAGCGAAGGACAAGGATCTGAGCGTGGAGGTATTGGGACCGGTCGTTGAGGCGCGGAAACTTTCAGATGCGGAGGACTGGACGGTTATTGTCTCAAACTCTTCAAACAGCTCGTTTTGGTCTTGAGTTTTGGCATTTCTAGAGGAATACTGAATGAGCTAGGCCGACCCGATAAAGAAATATGTTCAGTTTTGATCATTTTGCCGTCAGTTTTGATCATTTTGCCGTCAGTTTTCTCTAAAATTATTTCCGGAATAATTTTTGCGTGTTCCAACATGTCTGTACTATCTTTATCATTTGAGGCCGGAAAGTCATGACCCAATATTTCAACTATCTGATCTAGTGTCTTTATCAGAGGCGATCTGATGTGACAACATAGCTGCTTCTATTCCATGAGGGATGACATCATTTGCCAAGAAGGTGGAGGTGTTCTTGTGGCAGATCGTCTCTATTCATAGCATATGACAGAAACTCTTCGACACTTCGACGCCACGTTTTTACCATAGTGATAGTAAGTGGTAATGATCTCATGAGTTAGATAAAACTCTTGTTTTGATAAGGTGATCAGACGAGCTCTCTGTACAATAATACTTGCAATATTTTTTACGAATATGCAGAAGGTTTAGTGAGTACATTGGAAGCAGTCGATCATGACATCATAAATGATTTAAAGCAATATTTAACAGAGCAACAAACGTTGTCGGAAAATGCTGAGGCTCTGAAAGACATTCTTGAAGGGTTTCAACAAAGAAGTGAACACATTGCTTCAAACTTACCTCAACATTTACCCGGGAGGGAGCCAAGGTAATGTCTCAGAAATGTTAGTAATCTACTGAATAGGCCGTGGGCTGCGGTCAAAAATTGTTTAATTTCGTGGCACCCATCTGGGAACACATGGTTTGAAAACTATTTGAGGAATAAAGAACTTGAAAACTATTTGAAGAATAAGAAACTGTTTAAGAGTCTTTGTGCTCTTTATAATTAGGCTAATCGTTTTTGTTATCGTCGAATATGATATTTCACATTTCAAACTGTAATACAATCTAAAGGGGAGTGTCTTTTGCTTGGGACCTTTTTTTAAAAGGAACGTACCTATTTTCCTTCAAATAAACCACAAACCAGGTGTTTTCCAGATGGGTGCCCCGAAAATGTATTAGTTTAGCTACGTTTTGATTTAATAGCCACGGTCTAAAACGTCAATTTAGTAGTTGTTTTTTGGTAAACAGACTTGTTGCAACTTGATGAAATTGACAAGTTTGTTGCAACTTGTTGACATGTTGCAATAAATTTGTCAATCTTGACAAGTTCAACTAGATTAATATTAATCTGACACTCGGGATTCGAACTGTCTCGAGCAGGAATCGAACTCCCATCTTGGGGTTTCGCCGTTGTCTGGAGTGTCAGAATATGAATCTAATTTTTCATACCTCTCAGGATAGTTCTGAAATTGACAAGTTCACTTGTGTGTTTCAATAGTCTGTTAAAATCAGGCTCTTGCAACTTTTCGTCTGCAGACTTGTCATACAAGTGGTTAACAACATCCATGGTTTGTATTTGATATGGGTCTATACACATTGTAGGCTTGGCTTTCGATATCTATGGTTTTACACATATATTTTCACGACTTGTATTATCTTGTACATATCAGTGCCATTACATTTATATTTGAGGATTTGTGCTGTCCCCAAAATGCAATAAAACTAATAGCGCAATCGCAGGTGTAAATGGGGCAAAAGAAAAAATTGAAGTCTACAACACGAAGTATTCCCAGGCGGTCACCCATCCAAGTACTAACTTCGCCCGACCAGGCTTAACTTTGGTGATCAGACGAGAACCAGTGCTTTCCTGGTGGTATGGTCGTAAACATTTAAACATATGAAAACTACGGTATTTATCTGTTGGTAATACCAAGTCGTACACAGGGAATACCGGGTAAATATTTTTGCATGCCTATTGCAACGAATCTTCAACACAATGATAGCCAATAAAACCTAGTTTCTACTTCGTTATAACTGTCGTAATTTTGTTTATCTAAAGTTAGTATTGCTTCGTTCTTACAGTAAATTGGCCACCAGTTCAGAATTATTGTTAAAGGACAATGTGCAATCTTTGCCCATCAATTTTTTGGCTTGTTTGGTTTCTTAGGCAATGTTGGCACATCAGAGAGGCAGTGGCATTAATTCTGTTACCGTACGATATATCAGTACAGTATGTCACAATGATGGCCCAATGGGTAGTTTATCTATTGGTATAAAACGCGCCTAAAATCAGCTCGTAAATACCATAGATTTGACAAGTTCTACTGTCTACGACCATACCACCAGAAAGCACTGGTTCTTGTGGCTTCGTGATCTGTCGCTTAAAATACGGTGAATACAACCGTACCTTTACTGTTTAACAAGGAGTCATTAAGATAAAGATATTGGTCCTTTATAAAATAGGTCGTTTCGCGAATTTCACTTGAAACTTCAGACACATAAGCGAAAAGCTTCAAGCAGCTATAAGCGAGCGAAAGGCCAATGTGGCTGCCGACAGTAACGCTCGAAGACCGAAGTGCAGTTTATATATATCAAAGAGGAAATGAGAGGGAGACAAAAGCAGAGTCTATTGTGGTTCCGCAAGAGATCGCAAGAGCATCTAGCAGAATTCAAAGAAAAAGGCGACGAGAAAAAAGTCATTGAAATTGGATTTGATTAGGCAAGTTCTCATATAAGATGCAACTCACCAAAAGGATATTACACCTAAGTCAATCTAGATATGGTCTGGAGACTCGGCCAGCGTCTCTGTTCTATCTTTTTGTTCGTGTTTATGCAGACTTGTGCACGGTGGAGACAATGAATTTTTTGGTATAATGAAGCAATCGTCCAATAGCGTTGCCTCGCCGAAGCATTCAACCGTACTATTGAAATATTAATAAGCAAAATTTCAAAAGATTTGTGCACGGTGAAGCCAGCTCAAGATAAAATGATAGCTCATTATAAACGCTTTGAAGTTCGCCGGGTTTCCAGACCATGTCTGGATTGACTATGATTACACAAACGTATATCGCTGATGGGATTGCGCGCATACATCGAAGACGAAAAAGTAATTGAAATTCTCAGTCGGTACGGGAAGATAAAAAGTCCGATAATACGCGGTTAAAGTATAAAATTGGACACGATTTAATTAACGGTCTTGAAAATGGGAACAGACTGGAAAAAATGGTTTTAAACCAAACGTCTATTCCCAACTCGCTTAAGATTGATGGCGAATGGTGCAGAATAATCCACTCTGGTCAACAACCCTATTGCTCTATGTGTTCCGAGTTTGGTCAGAGCCAACGATAACGTGAGAAAACTGAATGTGCAAAGAAAACAAATAAACAAACGCCAAAAGAAACGAGTGAGATCCTAACCAGAAATCCCCAGCAGTCTGCGGTGACACAGTCCGGAAAACTCAAGAATGGAATACAGCAGTGAAACACCAATAGTCCGGCAGATAGAGGCCGATATACTTACCATATCGAGGGGCAATTCCATTTTGGTTTTATCTTGTTCCTTTAAGGTTAGTAAATATATTTCTGAATGCTGTTCGCACAAAAATTTCTTGTGGGCTCTTGCCAACACGTTTTTTGCCGATATCACTATAAAACTGTATTACTGTCAAAAAAACTGATATTTCAAGCTCAATTTTAGAAAAAATAACTTGCATCAACAGAAAACTCGTAAAGAACTAAATATAAGACATTTAAATGGCCACCCTTATTTTTCCAATTCTAAGTGAGTTATCAGCCTTTGAAAGCATATTTTTATACTAGTGCCCAGGTTTTTTGCGCGATTTTGGCATTCTTTCGTAGTTTGAAGGATCAATAACTTGAAAACCACTTGAAAAATCAAGGTGGCCATTTAAATGTCTTATATTTAGTTTTTTTACGAGCTTTCTGTGGATGCAAGTTATTTTTTCTAAAATTGAACTTGGAATATCACCTTTTTTGACAGTAATACAGTTTTATAAAACTATGTATAGTAATATCGGCAAAAAACGTGTCGGCAAGAGCCCACAAGAAATTTCTGTGCGAACAAGTGAAAAGCAATCAGAAATATACTTACTAACCTTAAAGGAACAAGGTAAAACCAAAATGGAATTGCCCCTCGATATGGTAAGTAAACATGCTTTTTGGTACCCCTATCTGCCGGACTACAAAACATGATGAACAAGAAGGAAAGAAAAGACCACATTCTTCGGACACGAATGACTCAGACAACCCAGACGGATTCACCACAGTACAACATAGACGATTAAGCAAGATACCCATCAAACCAAACATTGAAACCGCTGCACGGAAAAACTCAAGAAAAAACAAACGGTCAAACGCAAATAAACCTCCGAAAAAAGCGACAAGGACATGACGGCGCAGAAACGGTTAAGTTTTTAATAATAACATGTACTGGGACTTTGACAGAAACAAAGACCACTAGGACCCTGTTCACATGAGCCCGGGACAGCATGTTATCGCGGGAAATTTTTTGTCTCGGGGTAAAAATTGTCTCGGCATGTCAGATAAAACTATAGTTCCGTTCACATGATGTTTTAAGTTGTCCCGGGCCAACAACTGCCGTAGGTGACTCGCACCTCTGCAGACAGGGATACTCGCCCAAACGGGACAAAGTTTCCACATGTGAACGCAACGAACTTTCATCCCGGGACAAACTGATCAAGTATTTTTAAAGATGGCGTCCAAACCAAAAAATGGAAGTGGGCAGATGCAATGGTAAATGACCTTTTAACGTTTATAAAACAATTTCAATCGAAGAAAGAATTCGACGGAAAGAATTCAAACTTGAACAGCATGGCCAAAGAATGAGCAAAATTATGAAAGCCCTCTTATCTGGTGGGATAAAGTTACAAGACAATTTCAGCAAGCATCCATAGAACAAAGTATAAAAAGGAGATAAGAGAGACGAGAACGTATAGCGAACTCGAGGAAAAACTAACAAAACTATCATCATCAACCAGGAAACACAACTTGTAACGACCAGGACTTAGCAAAATATCTGCAAGCTGAAAATGAACTAAAACAGGTTGACTTACAAGAGCCACTGTAGAAAGCGTTAAAACTAGAACAGACTGAATATACTGAAAAAGGAGGAAAAAGTACTCAATACATTTTCTTTCTAGAAAAACGTAAACAAGCACAGCATGCAGATAATTAAACTATTGACCAAGGACAATAATGAAACGGCTATATCAAAAAAATTACATTCTTTTTACAAATCACTGTATTCTGCCAAACAAACAGATCCAAATGCTCAAAAGCAGATATTTGATGTACAAACACCAACTTTAGCAGAGGAAGCTCGCCAATCATGCAAGGGACATACAACAACAATAGAGCTACAGAAAGCATTATAACCCATGCAATGAAACAAGTCACCGGGACTGGACAGGCTTACAACTAACTTTTACAAAAGCTTCTGGAAAATACTCGGCACCAAAATGACTGATATTTTAAACTACGCTTTTAAACAAGGACTCCTTATTGTAAGTCACTCAAACTGTTAAGAAGTGATTACTTCATATTAAATTAATTTAAATGCATTGCATGTAATGATCACATTTTAATCACAGGATTATACGTCAAAGTATATTTAGGGTTTAAAGTGCATAATAGTTCATGGACATATGATTGGTTTATTATTGTTCATGTGACACTGTTACATATGTTATATTTGGGAACACTATATAATTTTTATTGTTATATCTTTTTCTACTTGTGTTTATAAAGGGTTACACTTATGATATAAACATGATTACTTAAACTGGATTAGTATTCGATCTACTGCTATAATTTTAATACGTACCTCTACTGTTTTAGCAGTAATTTACGACCAGTAATTAAGATAAAGGTATTCGTCGTTTATAAAATAAACTTTACACTGATATAAAGAATATTGGGGAAGCAACTGTCGCATATCTGGCATCCTTCTACTTACTTGACTTTGATATCCAAAGCCATGTAAAGTTGGATTATGTATTCTGCAACGAATCACTCTCCAAAATGAGAATATACCGAAGGATATATATTACTGCATCATTTGATGCGTTAAAATCATTTAATTCTTTCAACAAAAATGCATGAAGTTACTTATTAGTTACTGTATGCTATTTCAACAAATTGAACTTGCATATACAATAGCATGCACAGGTTGCTGTTATACTGTATAACTTACACGTTCGCATATGATCTTATGATATACCTACTGTATCATAAATAAATTTTCGTTTCCTTTCTGTGCTATACTGTATGTTGTTATGTTTCATGCACAAAAAAAATATTTACAAAATATATTTCGGAAAAATATTTCTTGAAATAAGAATTCCTTCAAGAAATATTTTCTTACAAGGGAATATTTCCTAAAAGAAAGAAATTATTTCTCAAAATAAGAAATGTTTATAAAAATTATTTCTTGAAACAGGAAAATATTTCTAATTATTCCTCAAAACAAGAAATACTTATAGAAATCATCTCTTGAAACAAGATAATATTTCTTAGAATAAGAAATGCTTTAAGAAATATTTTCTGAGAAAAAGAAAATATTACTTGCATGTTTTAAGAAAATATTTCATAAGAAAATTTCTTATCAAGAAAAACATTCTTGCTATTCTGTCAATCTAAATTTTCTTGTTTTGAGAAAATATTTCTCAAAACAAGATTTTTTCTTAAAATAAGAAAATTATTTTTTGCTGTGTAAGCGAATTTTACTTGAAACTTTAGACAAAGAAGCGAAAATTAAACAGCTATATGGGTCGGCGTTAGATCATGGTGGACATATGCACATATCTGCGCCTGGTATACATGTCGGTCAGCGGTACTTCCACAATGAAATCATCATTAATAACGCGGGAAATTCATTTTTTTTGCGGGAAATATTTCCAAGATGGCTTCTCTAAATCAATTAAATGTAGAAAGCACGGAGATAGAAAGCGATGGTGAGCAGCGTATTGTCTGCTCTTCACAAAAAGAAATGCTTGATAAATTTGAGGAATATAAAAGGGAGACACAAAGTGGGTGGAGATGTGTTAATTCCAATAATCTCTTTGGTGGGTACCTCATTTAAATAGTATTCAATATTCATATACGTAAATAACTATATCGTAAAAATAAACATTATACATGCAATCATATATTATGCTTGTTAGTTATTTGCCGATATCATAAACATTAAATTTCATCATATGTTTGCGTGTATATACAGCTAATTCAATTACGGTTTACATCAACAATAGTCAAATGGCAAATGTGCGATATGCATGAGCATAAAAAAATGATGGTAATAATACAGTTTTAGATAAGATCAACACAGCAGCCTTGCTGGATTACAAATATAGTATCTATATAGTATAATATTTTTTTACATCCACATGCATGCAAAGAATCATTCTTTTGGCACTTGATCGATCATATTGTACATTTGACTATTGTCGATGTCAACCTTAATTGAATTAGCTGTATACGCAAATTCTTGCGATGTATTTGTTGACATTAAGATAGTCTTGCAAGTTGAAATTTTAAATATGCTTAGTAATTGCCTAATATATGTAATCATGTAAAAATTTTGAACAACTGTTGCTGACCTGGTAACATGCAGATTTCTAGAAGGGTGACATTGTGTACATGTTTTGAAGTTTGGAATATAACTGTATTGTTTGGCAAGATATAAGTTTTATTTGTTAAAAAATGAATTTATTTGTATTCTTAACTATTATTTTACAAGATAAAACTGCTGAAGAAATTATTGAATTAAAAAAAGGAACAAGAGTACAATGGAGCATGGTAGCATCAGAGGGTACCTCATTTCCACTTGATGGTGTGCCTTTTATTTGTGTTGGAGCAGCCAACTACCAGTGTCACCAGGGAGATGATATTGATAAAAAGGCAAAAATAAGGAGACAATAGCAAGAAGAAGAAAAGGAGGTAGACTATTGTAATAACTATATCATTGTGTGCTATCAATGCAGTTTGGCGCCAGGTGAAATTGTTTCTGGTTTTTATTTCAAGATGCATGACCATACATTTAGAAAAACATTTTATACGAAAGCATTTTCAGCCAACTAAGAAGCTTGGATGCCCAAGTAAATTGATTTTTTCTAGGGTTATAAAATTTCCAAAATACAAGGTATGTGCAATGTGTAGCATTTACAGTGTTTATATAATATTTGGAGTACAGTACATATATTTTTTATCAGAATTGTCAAGTACTCCATTGGTACTTCTCCCTCTCCCACAATTTTTGTGAGGCACTAATTTTGTTTAGTTATTATATAGATCACAGTGACACCAAGTGGAGCAAAGCCACAAAGAAAAATGAGAGAAGCATCCATTTCTTTGAAGTCAGATTTGCAAGCAGGGGAGCAGTTGAAGTTTGTTGATGTATTTGTATTAAAGGTTCCCGATGTGGCTAGTCACAGGTTTCATTGGACAGAAGGCGAGGTACATGTGGAAAAATTTTGAAGACACCATTGTTATTATGGTTGTGAGCAATCAAATGGTCATGGTGCCAAAATATGTTAAAAAAAATGAAAAGTATAAATATTTTATGAAATATGTATGATTTAAAAAATTTTAGGGAGCAAGCTTGCGTGAACAATTAGATCCACGTGTTGTTGAGAAAATCAGGCAAATGGAAGTTATCGGTGTACGTAGTACAGCAGAAGTGCGTCGTCATCTCAAAACATTTATCAAAACAGAGTTGTTCCATGGAGAAAAACCTCCACCTGAGTTTAGCAGGCGTTACTATCCAACAGACAATGACATTTGTAACATTTTGTATGCGTCCCGAATTGGATCTCGCCAAGCACCAGATGATCAAACAAACCTCGACCTAAAATGCAAAGAATGGAAGGAAGAAAATCCAAATGATTTTATTTTTTATAGGGTAATTACATAACCAAACTATACAACAATAAAGCATTGTTCAAAGAAATTTGATAATTTCACAGATAGTAATAAATTAATAATATGCAATTTTGTTTCAGCCATCAACAGCAGAAGATGACTCCAAAACAAAGTTCCTATTTATATATCAAACTAACTGGATGAAACGTCTCCTGTTGTTATATGGCCACGAGATGTGCTTAATGGATGCTACATGCAGAACTTGCAGGTGCAGTATCCATCAAGACCAAATAATGTCCCTCTGAAAAGTAATATTGTCTGGTATTAAACAGGGTACAAGAAAGTTAATATAAAAGTGCAAAATGACTTCAATGACATTGGCTGGTTATACAATACAGTATTATGTAAACCATGGTTTGCGATAAAATGTTACAGTACTTTTAAATACGTTCCATAGTAAGAGAACGTTTTTGTCAAAGAATTGTGTGCCAAGTGTCTTTAGTGGACAATGATACCTGACTGTAAAACGCCTTTATTTAGTGGTGCTTTTTTACTGTAACCCGTAATTACTTGTTTGATGTTTTGATTATAGATACGCATTGCCACTATTCTTTTTGTGTGTTCGCTCCAATGTCGGCTATATTGTTGTTGCTGTTTTTATTCCGGAAAATGAAGATGCTGGCTCTATTTCAGAAGTTCTAAAAATCATTAGAGAAGAAAATTCCCGGTGGAATCCCAGAAATATGATGGTGGACTTCTCACTGGCTGAAATCGCGGCAATTAACGAATGTTTTCCAAGTAAGTACAGCATAAGCAGTGGGTAACTAATGATAGTACTCCCAAAATGAGTATCTCCAAAATTAGATTTGCGTGGTGGTTGTACACTTTGTCTTATTTACTGTGATCTTCGTCCAAAATTTTCTGTATAAGATCTTTCTTAATCAATTTACAGGAACACATGTACATGTCTGTGATTTTCACCGTGAGAAAGCCTGGAATGAGTGGGTATCCAAAGGCACCAATGGTGTTAGTGAAAACAGAGCAGAAGTACTGCTATATCTTCGCAAAATCGCCAAAAGTGCTAATGAATATGCTCTTAAGGAAAACATTCGCACCCTAAAAGAGAGTCATGTGTGGAGACAATCAATCCAACTCCAAAAATACCTTCACAGAGTTTTGGGGTTTGCATCTGCAGGTACTACAAAACTTTAAACCGTGGCCAGTGTCGGTAGCGGATAATAAGCAGCAAACATATCGAAGGATTGATTCACTACCTTTATCGCCCAGATGAGTCTGTCCTTTGACACATTTGCTATTATAAAACTAAGTATACATTCACGTTTATCTCCAATTTTACATAACTTCAATTTCTCACTCGCATAAGATGACTTAATTACTGCTAATAAATCTAGTTTGTGTCTTGGTTAAAAATGTTTTCCCTTCCCTTGTCAAAGTACAATAATTTTCTTCTAAAAATTTACTTGTAAAAAATACATCCTGAATAGATCTGGTAACGATATACTTTCTCAATTTCGTCACCAGAAATGGGTCCGTTTTTACCGAGAGGAATCATTACGTGTTGCTATCTACACTAATAATGGAATTGAAAGACAGAACAACTGGTTGAAACAATCCTACTTAGAAGGCCGAAGAAATAACACGATTACTGATCTGGTAGAGATAGTACTGAAGCAATTCTTACCGGACAGCTATAAGAAGTAAGTGTTCTGTTTAGTTCAATTTATATCTTCATTTCAATCATGTGAGTGTTCCGAAGTTCAAAAGTGAATTTACTTTTGTTAAGATACATTCTAATCTGCATTTATCGCGTTGGTGGTGTAAATGCAAGCATTGCTGCCTTCTAAGCAGTAGATCCGGGTTCGATTCCCGGCCAACGCTTGTAAAACCTCGCACATAATCCCTCAGTATAATAAGGGAAAGCAGGCTACATCTGATTAACTTATTATTTTTTCTTGCTCTCAAAGATATAAAGAAAACAACATTAAGTGCACGGATTCTTATAAGTGTTATGATAGCCGTGTACCTAAGTATCTACACAACAGACCCAAGAGCGTTGTGGAACACATAATGAAAAGAATCAACACTGAAATTGAAAATGTGCAAATTACTCAAGTTTCGCCCGCAACTGTTTTCAGTACGAAGTCTTAAACAATACTATCAAGTGTGGTTAGGATCTGACGACCAACTACCGACGTGTCAATGCATTGATTACAGGAAGAATAAGTTACCATGTAAACATATATGCGCCGTCATCCAACAACCAGGTGTCGGATGGGAGTCTTTAGGTTCACGGTTTGATAATCATCCACTCTTTTCTTTGGATGAAGAAGTAACACTACCACCGGTACCACCACCTGCAGTAAAAAGTGCAAAATGTGACGTATTACCATCCGCCACCATCAACCCCACACCTCAAGACAATTCAGAATCTGTGCAAGAAAGTCATCTGCCAGCAAAGAGGGAACCTATGACAGTAAACCTTCCAAGCAGAAAACGAACAAACGTCCGGAAACTGTGCATACAGGCGGTAAAAACGCTTCACGACGAGCTATTCATTGCAAGTGATAAAGACGTCTTGCAAAAAACCTACAAGATGATCACTGACATTATTGACTTCACAAGGAAATATCACCCGAATCAGAACGGTATAACACTAAAAGACAAATCATTGTCACCAAAAAAGCTAAAAAACAAATCAAAACTAAAAAATATATTTCAGTTATCAAAGAGAAAGAAGAAAAACTACTTCACTAAAAGAGTGGGAACTGTTGCAGATTCCGTTAATGCCAAGGTTCAGATCGACGAAACGGGGGAAGTTAGCAACAAAGCGAAAAGGTTCCAACGCAAATGCTTCAAGAGTGAATGGAAAAAAGAAGAGGGGAGCCTGAAAATGAAAGAAACAGCAATAGGAACGATGTTTGGGTTGAGATTGGCGCAATCAAACTGACCTATGCACTGAGGGAAATTCTTGACACTCCATTTGCATGGTTAGCCGATGATCACAAAAATATAATTGAATAGCATTGCAACCATGACACACTGCACCAGATTTGCAGTTCCCCACGAGAACGACCAAACCATTCAATGCCACAATATTGGGCATCACTGGGTGACATCTAGTTCCATTACAGGAAAGGTCGTTGTTTATAAGAGCATGGCCACAACATTAAATGACTCTCTTAAGCGGCAACTGGTGTGCTTATACAAACATCTTTGCAATGACGATGGGTCCCTCAACATTACAGTTCTTCTTCAACAAAAACAGAGAGGAAGCTCAGATTGTGGCCTTTTTTGCATTGCTAATGCTGTGGCAGTAGCTAATGGAGTAGATCCAAACACAGTTTCATGGCAATAAGATAGCATGCGTGAACATCTTCGTAAATGCTTTGAGCAAAAGAAAATTGAGATGTTTCCACATGATTTGAAGCAAACACCAAGTGCAGCCCTACAAAGCCATTATGTTGTGAGCATTTACTGCATTTGCCTAAAGCACATCGCTGGAGCACAAATGGTATACTGCACTGTTTGTGAAAATTGGTTTCATCATGGTCAACCCAAGAGCTGTATTGGAAACCTTACTGCAAAACAAGCTGCAGCACTTGCAACAGATGCTCCTTTTATATGTGAGTATTGTGAAATTGATAGGCAAAAAAAGAAAGACACTCCCCATACCTCTGTAGTTACTGTATAGACTGATCTAACTTACACTACAACGTTTACCAATCAGAGGAGAGCTGAATTTTGAAACCTGTAGGGGATCACACTCAAAGACCCAGAAATGAGTCTGAGTGTGTATATTATATAGCAAGTATTCTCAACCAATTAGCAGTTACAAATATGAACTTCTATAATCAGCATTCATATAGAATCATGTTTTGAAGGGTATTCAACTAAAACTACATAACTAGATGAAACTATAATGAACAATGAACTGATCTAAATGGCAATGATGAAATTAGCCATGTAGACTGTGTCTTAATGATCTGTACTATGTGGCATTACAGGTATTCAAACTGTCATCTAAATCCAGTGAACTCAATTTCTGATAACTGGAATAGTAACCATCAGTCGTTCAATAAGGGAAAAAATGAAGCATCAGTACCAGTCTTTAATGCGGATTGGAGGTCGGTTTTATTCTCCCTTTGCCAAATGAGTTAGTTGCCTTATATAACGAATAATGACAAATACACTGACGAATACTTATGTCATGATTTTTTTGTCGGTTTCAATTTTTGGTTGAGGTTATCATTGCAGGTATGAGAATTTTTACTTCACTGTCTAAAGTTTCCTCATTTTTTTTACTGATGAGGACAGGTCTAATTAGCATAGAATGACCAATTGTAATGGCTATAGCTTCACCACTGATAACTGGTCCATCTGGAAAAAATGCATGCAATATATTTAGTGTACAGTGTACTATATATTTTGTGCTAGATACTCTTAAATTTGTTATTGCTATTTTCACTGTAAATATGAACAATTACTTGTTTTATGTTAATACTAGCGTACTATATATAGTTTCTTATCAAATATGAGAAATTTATTGCTTACCTCATTCAGTATTTTTGTGCTTTTTATTCCTTTTTTTCAAATTGACTTTAAGCGAACGCAGAAATTATTATACTACTGAAAAATATAACACTATTCTTTATAATAACTTGTACAATATAGAATTAATACTGTATTTATTATTGTGCTTGATATGAAGTATTCCAACCAGGAACGCCGCTAATAACTATATACAGCAGATTCGGTTTCTGTACATATGTTCACCATGATCTAACGCCGACCGCTATAAACGAGCGAAAGGGCAATATGGCGGCCGACCATAAAGCTCGAAGCGCAGTTTTCAAAACACTCGAAGAAGTAACTCTCGTGGAAATCAAAGAGGCAATAGAGAGGGAGACGGATGCAGAATCTATTGTGGTTCTGCAAGAACTGAGATGGCAAGAGTATCTGGCAGAATTCAAAGAGAAATACGACGGGGAAAAATCATTGAAATTGCAGTTGATTTGGCAAGTTTATATATAACATGCAACCCACCAAAAGGATATCACACAAACGTATTGTTGATGGGATTGCGCGCATAAATCGAAGACGAAAAAGTTGTTGAAATTCTCAGTCGGTACGGGGAGATAAAAAGTCCGGTAATATGGTTAAGGTATAAAACTGGACACGATTTAAACGTGGCCTTGACTGAAAATGGGAACAGACTGGTAAAAATGGTTTCAAACTAACCGTCTATTTCCTACTCGCTTAAGATTGATGGCGAATGGTGCAGAATAATCCACTCTGGTCAACAACCCTATTGCTCTACGTGTTCCGAGTTTGGTCACAGCCGACGACAATGTGAGAAAACTGAATGCCATAAGTGCAAAAAAACACGGACATATTGCTTTTGACTGTCCAGCGAAGACAGACAACAACACCGATAAACAAACCTCAAAAGACACGAGTGAGATCCCAACCAGTAGTTCCGAGAAGACTGCGGCAACCCAGTGCGAAAAACTCAAGAATGGAATACAGCAGTGAAACACCGAAACATGTTAAACAACAAGGAAAGAAAATACACCACAGTACAACATAGACGAAGCAATATACCTATCATGCAAACCAAACATTGAAGCCGCTGCACCGAAAAATAAAAAAAATTAAACAGTTAAACGCAAATAAACCTCCGGAAAAGCGATAAAGACATGACGGCGAACAAACGGTTAAGAAAAATTGTTCTTTTTAAAATATCAGCATGCTCGCTCAAAATAACTGTAAATGCACTGGGACTTCGACAAAAACAAAGACGACCAAAGGCCTGTTCATATGAGAGACGGGACGTTTGCCGGGACAGGACATTTTTCATCCCGCGTTGATTTTTCGTTTATATGAGAGACAGGACGAGGCATTCACCGGCAGGTAAACATTTGGCGTCAAAGAAACCCAACAAAAAGGGAGTTTACATGGCCACGAGCCGACACAAGTTAAAACACACGAGAATAGACCGAATTTTAACTCTTGACCGAAATCTCATCCAAATTGAAATTAAGCCCCATAAACACTCTGATCATGAAGCAACTATCATGACATTAGACTTACAAAAATATAAGCGAGGAGCCCGATATTGGTACTTCAACAACGCGCTATTAAATGATGAACAATTTACCAACGGTATCAACAAACTTTGGACAATGGCGAAAGAATAAGAAAAATTATGAAAGCCCTCTCATCGGGCGGGATAAGGTTAAAAGACGATTTAAGCAAGCAGCCATAAAACAAAGTATAAAGAGGAGACAGAGAGACGAGAACGTAGCGAACTCGAGAAAAACTTACCAACATACAGTAACAAGCGAACACAACCGGCAATGACCAGGATTTAGCAAAATATCTGCAAGCTAAAAATGAATTAAAGCAGCTAGACTTACAAGAGCTAGAAGGCGTTAGAACTATACAACAAAGATTGAACATACTGAAAAAGGAGAAAAAAGTACGCGATACATCTTCTCGCTAGAAAAACGTAAACAAACACAGCAGATAATTAAACTATTGACCAAGGCCAATAATGAAACGGCTATATTAAAAAAAGCACATTCTTTTTACAATTCACTGTATTCTGCCAAACAAACATATCCAAATGCTCAAAAGCAGATATTTGATATACAAACACCGATATACAGTCATGCGAGGGACATACAACAACAATAGAGCTACAGAAAGCATTATAACCCATGCAATGAAACAAGTCACCGGGACTGGACAGGCTTAGAACTGACTTTTACAAACAGTTCTGGAAAATACTCGGCACAAAAAAGTTTTTATATCACTACGCTTTTGAACAAGGACACTCCTGTCAGTCACTCAAACAACATGCAGGTGTTATCACGCTCATATTTAAGAAATTCACGGCTAAAACCTTACGAATAACCGATGATAAGATCCTAACAAAAGTCCTTGCCAATCGGTCGACTACAGTCTTACCCCAAATTATACTGTTATGAAACATGTATTTATTTCTGTTTTAACATTCATTGTGTCATTCAAATTCATGTGAATGTTAAATGTTTGTACAGCTAACGGAAGTGAACAGGCGTCCAAATGTCTTATATTTAGATTCATTAATGTACATTTCACAATCTTCTACGTCATTCAACCTAAATATATCCACCTGTATTAGTGCCGTGTGATCAGTCTTGGATAGGAATTGTATGGAACTCCTACTTTCCCGTACCAACTCATTGTATTGTTAATTATTTGAAATAAAGACTTAAAAGTAAATTGTAATCACTCATTTGAGCATTCACTGATTAGAAGATCTCGCTTGGTTTCGAGGCCCTCGCGCAAAAGCTGAGTTGATCCCCACAAGGCCTTGTAACAATACACACATGCAGCTCAAACGGCATAAAAGGAAGAACGAGAGACGCTATTCATTACGCGAATGTGACAAACACAAAACTAGCAATAATCACGGTTCATCAACTGAAAGCCTTTGACAGGGTAGACCACAACTTCTTGTTTAAAACATTAGAGAAGTACGGATTTGGACCACAATTCTTAAATGGGTCAAAATGATGTGCAGCTCTGTATCGAGCTGCGTAAAAACAAACGGGTGGTTGACAGCTTTTATAAATTTGGAAAGAGGGCTACGACAAGGACGTCCCTTGAGTATGCCGCTCTACATACTTACGGCTGAAATAATGGCAACCCATATTCGAGAGAACAACCAAATACGAGGACTACGTTTACCTCATTCTAATGAAGAAACTAAACTGTCTCAATATGCGGACGATACAACTTTTTACTGTCTGATGATAACCGTTGCAGAGGCGTTCAACACGCTAGACTTGTACGAAGGGGCAAAAATTAACATTGAAAAGTGTAAGGACTGTGAACAGGGTAGTACAAAGACCGAACTGGCCAAATTCTTAATTTCGACTGGTACAATGATTATATCCCAGAAAAATTCCCGGTCATTACTATAGCAACATAGATAGTACAGTACTAAACCTGGAAGGAAAAACGCAGAAATTCGAGTCTATTATCAATGCATGGACAAATGCAAAGTGCTGGTGATTAACGACCTACTAAAATCAATAATCCAGTTTATGGAAACAACAACTCATATACCAGAAGACATGATACAGGATCTTGAAAAAATCATTTACAAAAAGCCCCGCTTTTCACAACCGGGACATTCTAGCACTACCATGTTGAGGGGGGGGGGGAGCTTTAACGTACATAGAATCAAAACGAGGATAACAGCCTTACCAATAAACACATTACAACGACCACTTGAACCGGGAACATCGTCATGGAGAAAACTCACTGAATTTTTTCTAACCGTTGCGAAGACAAAACAAAGTAAAATATGTTTCGCAGACGGACATACAATCAACCACATCGACCGGATATCCCGAAATTCCACAAAGAACTATTGACGGTTTGGTATATGTATAAGAACTATCTGGATCTCGCACATTTACCACACAGGATTATAGACATGCGGACGATACATCGGCCTGGGAAACCATACCAAGGAACTCCATCAGCTTACTTAATCATGTCAAGCAACGGAACATGAAACTCAGTTATCCAAAGAAGTGTAAGAATATCAACTTTTGCGCACGAATATGTCCGCTTTGCCAAACTTTCGTCGCTTCCCAGACGGAAGGCTAATTTTGGCATACACTAGGGAAGCTTCTGCAGTAATGAAAAGCAAGGACAGGACTTCGGGCCCTAGTCAAAATCCCGATGAGGTGAGTTTATAAAATGAATTGTTTATAATTCTGTCGATACCAGAAGTAGAATGCTGTCAGTACTAAAATTATTCTCGAATATAACTGGTAAAATCTATGTTTTTCAATGCGATTTGACTGTCTGTCATTTCGGCTTGATTTCTTTCAAATATTTAAATAAAATCCGTCGAATTTATGAGATGTAAATTAGGTGATGCATGCAAATGAATTTCGTGTCTATTCTCACTTCGATATGATAAGATTTTGTGATGTTTTGTTTAAAATAATTTCGTACTTGGCCGTAGATAATATTTGTGAATGTGTAGATAGTGTTTCTGAAGACAATAAAACTTGAAAGCATGTACATAAATGTCAATATTTTAAAGATGCATGCATATTGTTGCATGTGTTTATATTATCAATATATTATTTTATTCTAGGTTCGGAGACAAGCCATGAAAGCCGTAAGAGACAGAAATGGAGATGTGACAAATGATTTGGAGGTCAAGGGCGAGTATATACTCCAGTTTGGAATCTGTCGGGGAAAGAGCTTCAAGTGGGCATTGGAGAATGCAATGGGTTATGTGGGTTGGCTTGTGAATTCAATGAGCAGAGAAACCACAACCAGTGCAGCCATAAGTCAAAACAAGGGCGCCTTTAGGGAATATGTTCTGTCGTTTGACGAAGGTCGTGAGGCGGTAAAAATGAAAAAGTCAGAAATGGATCGTAAGACCAACCTTGCTACAAGTTCCGCAAGTAAACCTGCACCCCGGCCTGTGGTATCTCCCCTCCCTTCTCGTACGTTACCATCTTACAAAGCCTCCTCCAAGTTCAAACCCACCATCCCGCCTTCCACCAGAGTAAGACCTGTTTCCAGCCCTGCAACAATGGACATACCTGATGCTGAACTGTGCGATATCGTCGCCCAGATGGAAAAGAATTTAGGTATGTACATGATTATTATATATTATTAGTTGGATAAGATAGGGCTGCTAATGACACACAAGTTAAGCGTGGTTTGCTACAAAGGATAAGCAAAATGTGAAGGTTCGAATCCTTCGCCATGCCCTGTATATGTGTGTTCATTTAGCTGGGAAAATAAAGACATATTAATTTTGATATCATGTTTAATGAAATTCAAACATTCTCAGTCATTCTTTTTATGTATACAATTGAATAGAAACCCAAGCTAGTGTACCACCATTGCCAAGAGGTGTGGAGCAGCCGAGGCCTGCCCTTAGTATGGATGTCAATGTGGTTGAAGTCGAGAAGACGACTACATGTAGTGACAGCAGTAAACATGGTACATGTCAATGTTGTTAACTAGGGATGTATATCAGCCACATGCCAGGACATATGATGAAAATCAACATGTGTCCTTGTTCAATATTTTTGTTGTGTTTTCTCCTTTTAAGTAAATCTTCCCGAAGGATGGCCTCAACACCTTACCTAAAGCCGACCACCAATGGGTATCGCAAGCTTTGTTTACAACTAATGCTAGAACTGGCAAAGCAGAATTGGATTTCAGCAGGTATTTTATTATCATAACAAATTAGTATTTTAAAATACTATAGTGTTTTATTTTATATAAGAAATTTGTGGAACACCATGTAATTAAATTGATTCACAATTTGTTCCACAAATTTCTTATATAAATATAATAATATAATTCACCATGCAAAGTCTGAAATTACATATACTAGTGTTTATTATAAAGTTGTCCTTTTTTTAAGAGTTAACAAGCTTTGGTGGTACCCCCCTCAGCCGCCCCTTATTACATCTCAACCACCACGCCCTAGCAAGTTTTTTGCACGGCGCCGCTAGTTTCCGATTCGTAAACGGTCGTTGCCAACATTAACAGTCGCTGCCAACATTGTCCCTTCGTTACCCTATGTGTTCCTCACATAAATTACACAAGCAGTATAAATTCAGTTTTTAACGGTGAATTTTCGATTCGCCGTATTAGCTCAGTGGTCTAGGTCGTGCGCTTCTGACCTGTTTGTTTCGGGTTCGAGCCCGGTTACGCGCTTTTCTTTTATACTGTTTTTTTTTCTTCTTAAATTTTTGAATACTTTTTTTTCTTATATTCTTATACTTTTTCTCAATTTTAAAAGGGATATTCTCACTCACTGGGACTGCATCTACTTCACCAAATTTAGCTAAAGCGCGAGCCCGAAGGGCGAGTAAGGCTGAGCCTCACTCTGTGAGGAACACATAGGGTAACGAAGGGATACAATGTTGGCAGCGACTGTTAATGTTGGCAACGACCGTTTACGAATCGGAAAATTGCCACGGCGCCTGCTGCTGTGGATGCCGAGAAAGCTGTGGCGTGTCAAATTGTTTTGTCCACACCCAACCTGCGAAAAGAAAGAGCTAACCGGTGCTGGTATCTATCCCAGAGTGCGACAGGTTTTGGATGTGGACGATAGATACAATTTGGCAGCAGAATACCTCGAGTGCAGGGCCTGTAAAAAGAAAATCATTAGTTGGAGTCCGGGCATCGTCACGCAGCTGGATCCTGGCCATCGACTCCAGTTCCCCGTGCTAATTACATACCAATATGCATGTGATGTGAAGGTCATCCGACTTCTACGGCAGCGCAGTCTTGGGAACAGCTCGACGGTGCTGCAAAAGAAGATCTCGGAACAACACGGTGAGAAATGGCTGCAAAGGAATATTCAATACTTAACGGAGTGCAAGTACTTCAAGGAATCCTCCGATAGTGGTTTGATACTACCTCAATCTTTTGAAGAGCCTCCTGCGTTTGTTCCTGTTCCCAAGTACAAGTGGTTCCTGACCGTTTACGTCCAAGACATTATGGCGAGAGTGGACTATATCAAGGCATCCATTACGTCCACCTTTGGCAGAATCCTGAAAATGGACTCTACCAAAAAGATTGTAAGGAAGTTGGCTGGGCACAGTGCTGGCACTGCGTCGTGGGCGACTAACGTTGGCAACGAAATGGGTCAAGTGTTGATGAGCGTCTTGACGGCAAGCGAAGGTGTCGGCCTAGCCCCGATGACGAATGGGCTCATGACGCGTTATTCGACGGCCGGTGTTGCACCTCCACAAGTTTTGTATGTCGACCGTGATTGCTGTGCTGCCAGTATCGTGAAGACTAAAGAGCTCTTCGATCGTTGGCCGGATTTGTTGGTTCGCCTGGACATTTGGCATTTCATGCGCCGTTTAGCCACCTGCTGCACGACTGAATCCCACCCGCTGTACGGAGAGTTCATGAGCCGAATGTCGCAATGCATCTTTCACTGGAGCAAGGAAGACCTCGATCTACTGAAGAACGCTAAGCGTAATGAGCTCCTTCAAGAAGAAGTCAGGAATCCAGGGGAGGCTGAAGTCATCAACAAGATTACTAAAAGGGAATTGGCCCTGCACTGCCGCAGGAAAACACGTGGGACAGTGGAAACCACAGAACTTCTTCATTCCCTCCTTCTGACCTTCTCTGGGCCCCAAGGACGCGACACCCTGGGAGTTCCTTTGCTTGACAAGGATCTCACGTGGGAGACGTGGGAATCGCAGAAGATACACGTCGCCTGCATTCAAGATCCCGACGATGTCCAGCTTTACGTCCAGACCGGATCACTCACCAAAGGCGGCATTATCCTACCAATCTACCGTTGTGCCAGAGGTTCCACGTCTTTGGAGTCTTTTCATCTGCACCTGAACAGGTTCATACCAGGTTGGGCTAGCTTGTGGAGAGAAATCGCATGAGAAAAGCACCTTAATTTACACTCATTTCTTCTCATTAATCTTTCCAGGTACAAGTGCAAGCGACGTCCACTTTCAGGCATATCTTTTGGAAGGTTTGTCAAGGTGGAACGCAGATCGCAGTGCTGCTGCTGTTTCTCACGTCGCCACTGACCCCGAAACATACTCCGGCGCTTTGGCAAATGCTGCAAACGACCTGAGCGCGAGCGTAATTGGCAAAAAGATCCAGCCTGGCTCGCAAGAAGTTGGTGCGTACACGGGGGAGTTGATCGGGGTAGAGTACCTGTTCAGTCAGACTGGCGAAGTTCTGGAGAACAAGTGCGACGACGATGACATTTCCAACTCTTCTTCTGCGCCACTGTCCGAGATTGACGACTCGCAACGAGAAGTGGATGAAGGATTCGTCGACAGTGATGAACAGACAGTGGCCTTGGTTCCTGATGTCTTCTGCCAGCAAGATGGTACAGTTTTAAAACCTCAAGGCCAGAGAAAAAGTACTCTTCGTTCATTAATATTACTGCCATGCTCTGTCTTATAGGTGATGATTCTCAAAGTAGCGCTCGCCAAGACTCTATGGAGCAAATGGAAGGACCCTCACTTGAGGTATGCAAAGTGGAAGGCAGCAACTAGCCAATCACGTTACAATCGTGCTTGATAATGTTTCTCTTACAGGAATCAGTTGGGCCTGACAACATAGAGGGCTTTGAAAAAGTCGCTGCTTTGGCTGCTTTTTTGGCCTCTCTGAGAGATTCAGACATGCCATTGAACAACACGCAAGCAGAACACATCATCCGACTTTGGGACCAGCTGGAGCCATATGACAAACAGCCAACGGTCTTCTCGGCAAGGCATAAGAAGAAACTGGTGAAAGGCCGTTTCAAATCACCGAAGAAGTCGTCCAACCTCGTTGTGCCGGGTGTGGATAGCACCAAAAGGTAAACTCTAATTTATATAGAAGCTTACGAGATCCCTGTTGGTTTCGATCATTAATCCTCTTTATTGTATTATTTTAAAGGTGCTTCCTTGGCTCTAGTTCTGGCCCAGCCCAGTGGCCTGATTGCAACCGTTACGTGGAGGCCATCATCGTACGCTTGTGCGGTGTCCACCCAGGGCCCGAGAGATCTGCTGGCACCACCATTCCACGATGGGCCCTGGTGTGCAAAAGTTACAAAAACATCAGAGAACGAGTGGTTCACAACGCCAGGGTCATGAGAGACACCGATATACAATTGGTCGAAATAAACTAAACCACATTAAGTCAATGGTAAGCACCGGTACAATAAACCAAACCTAACCTTGTCTGTCATATATTTAAAAAATAGAATTTTCATTTCACTAGGTACAACAAACGAGAGAAACAAATAGAACGCGATATTATAAAGCAAGGTATACGATTGCCTTTACCCGCAGCAACGTCCAAAGAGCCTCTGCCATCAGCTATGACGTTGCCGCCATCGTTACCTCAAGCAGACTTTCCCCTTCACTTTGAGTTTAGCATTCCACAAAACACTACTGGGGAAGCAAATGTTAAAGGCTCGAATCCACGTCCTCCACCATCAGCACCAATCCTTCCTATTCCACCACCCAATTTACTACCCAACCCAATACCTGACCTTCTATCACCTGACCCTCAACCCCATACCGCTACAAACCGCAGCCAGTACTATTACAATAAACGAAAAGCCGAGAAGAAAGCGTCTGGTATTTCCTTCAGAAAATACCAGCGCTCCGAAAACCCTATCACTTGTGGCAAATGCAAGAAGCCAAGAGATCCGGCCACCCACAAACAATACTTTGGAAACTGGTATTGTAGCCACACCGATCAACAAAGCTATGAAAACTGGAGGGAGGAACTAAAGGCAAAAAAACAATACAAGAAGAAAAAAGATACAGGGAATTAACCTGTACATTTGTATATATTGTAAATATATTCTTTTCTCGTATCACAAGAAAAAAGATACAGGGAATTAACCTGTACATTTGTATATATTGTAAATATATTCTTTTCTCGTATCACAAGATAGGGTGTCCTGTGCAAGATAGGGAATTCCCCTTCCTTGATACAGCACTTTTTCGCGGGAACGCCAACCCCGAACATTGCGCCCCATCTTTTGCGCTATATGCACGCTGAAGTTCTCTGTTAACTTTTGGAAGATCTTCCAAATGTTGTCCAATCAGAGTTCGGCATTCTTCCAAAACCTTCCAAAACCTTTTCAAAAGTCTTCCAAAAATCCTGCACGCTGATTGGTAAGAAGGGTTTTCCTTGCGTGACTTTCTCGTGGAAAGCATGGCGTCGTCGAACGAAGGGAGGAAAGTAAGTATATTTTCGCTCAATATGCATGCTTTTTCGTAGGATTTTTTCTCAGCATAGCGGAAATGCAATCGTAGAATGTTTGTTTTGGTTTGTGTGAAGTTATGTGGCCGTAACGTGCGTATATGTTTAAATATTTTGACGAGCAGTTGACCGTGTCAAATTTGAATATTCGGCACGACGAATAGACAAACGATTTGAGTGTTTGTCGATGTTTTATTCATACTTCTTGCTTTAGAATCTTCATCCGAAATTCTGGAAAGACTCAAAGGGCGATTTACGACTTAATTATACGGAGGAGGCGCGACTTGTTAAAAGTGCAAAGTCAACAAAGGAAAGTACGATATGTCAAGATGCAACGACGGTTCGAAAAGATGCAGAGGCAGCAGTACGGCGTCTTGGGGGAAGTCTTTCCGACGAACTAAACATCCTTGGGCAGTACAAACTTCAATTTGGAGTATTTCAAGGGCAATCGTTTAAATGGCTGGCCGAAAATTGTATGGGCTATGCTGGCTGGCTTGTGGACAGCATGCGAAGCGAGTCTGTTACTACAGCGCCGTTGTCTATTAACAAGAACGAGCTTAAAAAGTACATCAACAGCTTCGCAGAAGGCCGCAAGGTTGTTGAGATGAAAAAGACCGAACGGCTGAAAAAAACAGGCCAGACTGCACCTCAAAGTAAGACGTATGAAATTAATACGTAATTGTAAACATGTCCAAATTGCTTGTACTCTGACTACTGCTTGAATGTATTGTATTTCATGTTTGTATATTATTATATTTAGGAACACCAAGTCACAGTTTACCATCCGGAAGCCCTACAGTGTTTGCATCACAGCTGAAAAGGAGGTTTTCACATGCAACAGTCCAACCAAAATTACCTCAAGGTTTGTATTAACTAATGGGCTTGCTGCACATATAGAATTATATTATGGGCCACAAAATCAAAACAATTTCATTTCATTTGTAACACAGCCAAAGTGGTTCGATCGCCTGTTGTTGATGTTGTGCCAGACGACATACCGCACGATGAACTGCTTGCAACGGTCGCCCAGGCTGAAGCTGCTGCACAAGATAAGTCGAAAGGTTCGACAGAGTTTTCATTCAGCATGTATCGTAGTCTAGTAGGCTTCAGTATTGACAAAAGTAATAGAAAGTAAGAAGGTAGCATGTATTTTTTCAGGCACGACAACAACCTTTAACTTGATCGAGGGTTGGAAACATACATTGCCAGCCTTCAACCACCAGTGGGTGTCGTCGGCCTTGTTTAAGGTATCGAGCAGTACTGGTAAGCCTTCGTTCGACAGCTCAAAGGTCACTCAAATGTGGTTTTATCCCCCTCCACCATCTCTCCTGCCCAGCCAACCACCATCTGTGAGCAGGTATTTTGCCCAATGCTTGTTTCTGTGGATGCCGAGAAGAATGTGGCACGTCCAGCTGCACTGCCCGCACCCCGAATGCGACACACCCGTTGACCAGTGCCGGCGTGTACCCCAGGGTGAGACAAGTTCTGGACATAGATTCTTTCTACATCCTTGCTGCAGAATACTTAGAGTGCCTTAAATGTGGCAGGAAACTGATTAGCTGGAGTCCGGCAATCATCGAACAACTTGATGTTGGACACCAAATGCAGTTTCCTGTCCTGATGACACATAAGTATGCCTGTGACATCAGGGTCGTGCGCCTGCTGCGACAGAGAGGGTTGGGAAACAGCTCCACCCAACTTTTCTGCAAGTTGGAAGAACAACACGAGGAGGCGTGGCTGATCAAATGTGCCCAGTACCTGTCGGATTGCCAATGCTTTACCAAGGCCAGCGCTCGGGGGATGATTACCTTTCCAAACCCAGAGGACCCACCTCGGAGAACCCCCGTCCCAAAACCCAATTGGCTTTTGACCAGCTATTGCCAGGATGTGCTGTCTCGAATCGAAGAGGTCAAGGCTGAAATTACATCGATTTTTGGAAGGGTTCTCAAAATTGATTCGACAAAGAAGGTGAGTTTTCTTCCCTCCATAAAGCGCTTATCAACATCTATGTAGGATAGAATAATATAACACAAAATTAAGGCGGCGTGGTTGCTACAAAGGGGGGTGGCGTATCTGAAGGTTCGAATCCTTCACCATGCAAACGAAATTGTGTTATATTATATTATATCCTACATAGAATTGGAGTAATCTATTTCTAATTGTTACCGAAGTAATAATAAAAGGGCAGTTTTATAAACATGGAAATATTAAGCGTTCGATTATTTTTTTTGTCAAGATCGTGAAGAAACTCGCTGGAAATGCCGGGTTCACGGCAGCGTGGGCTACCAACGTCGGAAACGAGTTTGGCCAGGTGCTGGTGAGTGTATTGACCGCCGCCGAGGGTAATGGCCTTAATAATATGGCAGCTGGTCTCGTCGCCCGATACGACAAAGCTTGTGTCTCTCCCCCTGAACTTGTTTACACGGATCGCGATTGCTGTGGTGCAGGCGGAGTCAAATCCATGTTTCCTCAATGGAGTGACATGTGTGTAAGGTTGGACATATGGCACTTCATGAGGAGGATTGCTTCCGCCTGTACCACAGAGTCGCATCCGTTGTACGCAACGTTCATGGCACGACTCTCGCAGTGCATCTTCGAGTGGTCAAGCGAGGACCTCGAGAACCTCCGCATTGCAACATCCATAGACCTAGGCGTCGAGAAAGACCATCCGCTAGTCTTCCAGACCATTTCGAAGAAATCCTTGGCCCGTCATTGCCGTCGCCGCACTCGAGGTGTCGAGAAAACTGGCACGATGTTGGCAGAACTCATCCACGTTTTCTCCGGCGAGCAGGGCAAAGATACTCTCGGTGTGCCGCTGTTAGACAAGGGCAAGATATGGGAGATCTGGCACTCACAAGAGAAGCACATCGACTGTTTGCAAGATCCTGACGGCGTCCAACTATACACGCAAACTGGAACCGTCGTGAAAGGTTTGTTGGTCAAAACTACGCCGGTGTCAGGTTGACAACAACCGTAAGTATTTAACAAGCGTTACTATTCTATTCTTAATTAAGGGGGAATCACGTTGCCTGTCTTCCGCTGTGCCCGTGGGTCGACTTCGTTGGAGTCCTTCCATTTTCATTTGAATCGATTTATACCAGGTAAAAAATATTTTAGACCAAAAAACACGAAGGAACGGAGGCACTAATTATACTTGCTTCATATTGTACCCCTTTCTCTAGGGTACAGTGCGAACGACGCGCATTTTCAAGCATACCTCTTGGAGGGGTTGATGCGCTGGAATAAAGACCGCGCATCCGACGTGATTGGTGAAGGATCGTCGAACACCTACGACAGCCGTCTCCTCTGTGCCGTTAACAAACTTGGGCAAGATGTGCTTGGGAAAGCGATCGATCGTACTTTCACCGTTCCCAACGCATACACCGGTACACTCTTTGTCACGTAGCGTACACTGAAAAATATTTGCAATCATTTTTAAATAGTATTTCTTATGTTTTTAGGCGAGAAAATTGGCATAGAATACTTATACAGCCAGACAGGGCAGGTCTTGCAGTCTCCTCTTCAACAGGAAGAGCCAAAGGATGACGAGGAAAACCTAGAATTAGACAAGGATGACGAAGGTTTCTACGTAAGTATTTTCTCTCTATGTAAATCTTATTTGTCTATTTCGTTATTCATCTACGTTCTCGGCAATATCTACTTCATGCTAGGAAACAGAGGAGCACGAAGATGAGACAATAACGCCTCTGAGCGAGATCGGAATTCCATCAACAGTCAATCAATCAATCAATCACTCTTTAGAGGTAGAGGAAGAGGTAGAGGAGGAAGAGGTATATAATATAAACGAACTTTCCTAGCTAGTTAACTTGTAATTTAGTGTAATTTTCGCTCCATTAATTCTTAACTTAGGAGGATTCCATTGGACCAGACGGTGTTAATGGGTATGGAAGTGTCACTGCTTTGGCAGAGTTCCTTCTTTCGCTGGAGTCATGTTCATCCTTGCAAAATGGACAAGCCAAGCGATTGATAGAACTCTGGTCGAAATTAACATCATATGACAAAAAGCCAGTGACATTTCCCCCCCGCCATCAGCCCAAAGTGGACAAGGGGCGATTTAAATCAAGAGGTTCGAGGTCGTCTTTGCCTGGCGTGGACAGCACGAAAAGGTGATGAGCACTTCAAATCAGTGTCGCACAAATTCAACCATTGCTTTGCTAATTACTTTTTGCACTACATTTTAAAGGTGTTTCCTGGGTCAGAATAGTGGGCCAGCCCAAACACCGGACTGCAACCGGTACATGGAGGCACTTTTTATTAAACTCTGCCACAAATACCCAAAACCAATCAAACGTGATGGGTCGACGGTTTTGCGGTGGACGCTGATTGGCCAGGCCTACAAAAAGATCAGAGACCTGGTCATTTCCAATCCCATGGTTATGCAGAGAACGAAAATACAGTTGGTAGAAGTAAACCAAAACACGTTGAGTCGATGGTATGCAATCAGTATAACGTAACATACCAAATACAGTGCCTAACAAAGATCATGAACTCACAAACACGCTGTTCGTTTCTTTTTACAGGCACAACAAGCGTTCCAAGGACCAAGAGAAGGCCGTACTAGAACAAGGCCTACCACCAATGCACGACTCTCCCTCTGAAGATCCGCTACCACCACCTGTTCCGTTAACCCCATCCCTGCTTCCTGCCCCAGTCAACCTAACCCTGCACCCATTCACCCTCCCCCATAACACAGCTGGACAATCTGCAGCAGTAAGAGCGCAGCAATCGACCATCATACCTCCTGCACCTTTTGTTTACATTCTGCCCAACCAACAACCGTCATCCACCCCAACACCCTCCCCTCCCACACCGAAAGTTCCTTACAGCACGCAGTCCTATCGCAAGAAGAAGCTGCGCAAAGAAAAATCGTCGGTCGTGCCAACAAAGCGGTACAAAGAAAGAACTGGGCCGTCCACGTGCTCCAAATGTGGGAAAGCAAGAACCGGGCAGCACAAACAGTATTATGGAAATTGGTACTGCCCAGAAATGGAGCAAACGTACGAAACGTGGCGGCAAAGTTTCGCCGATAAGTATAAAAAAAAGAAAAATTAATAAAAATACTAATAACGGTGTTATAATAAAAATACTAATAACGATTGTATGCATATAATCGATCCATTCAACTCCATAAGCGAGCACTTTAGGGGAATTCCCTATGTCTAAGGGTAAGGCCCGCCTGCGCGTACAGATTGCGCAGCGAACAGAGAACAATGCGTGGGATTTTTTTGCGCAAAAGGAAGCTGAACTCCTCTGTTAACTTTTGGAAGTTTTTTCCAAAAGTTGACCAATCAGAGTTCGTCATTCTTCCAAAAGCTTCCAAAAGTCTTCCAAAATTGCAGCGCGCTCATTGGTCAAGAGGCGCGTCTCAGTTGTTTACTCAAGCGTGGCAACATGGCGTCTTCGAAGGAGTATAAGGTTAGTGCAATATGTCGCTGATTTTTTATGCTTTTCAGTTGAACAATCGGATTCATATTTGCTGTATGAACTCATTTAAGATTTATCTAAATGTTGTGTGAAAATTTTTGTGATATTCGTTCTTGTAGCAATGTTTTTTTCTGCGCGAAAGTTGATCGGCAAACGCGTCAATGATTGTAGCATGTGGCTTTTAATATTCATGATTTTTAATTTAAATTCCCTACGTTTTCGGTGGTTTTCCCTCGCATATTTTGCTTATTTACATAATATAGGATCTTCGACCTTCTTTCACGAGAGTAAGTGGCGGCGAATTAAAGCTAAATTATAGCGCAGAAGCGAAAAGGTTTAAAGATTCTAGCTCGGTTGGTTCTAGCACGTCATTTATACAATGTAAAGATGAAGCCGAAATTAAGCGAGCTACAGTGGAGTCTGTTCGAGCGAAAGGGGGAAATACGAACAATGAAATGAGCGTGCTTGGACAGTATCAAGTCCAGTTTGGTATTTTCAAAGGGAAAACCTTCAAATGGCTGGTTGAAAACGGTCTTGGCTATGCTGCTTGGTTAGTTGACAGCATTCGAAGCGAGACAGCTACAACTGCGCCTCTGTCAAGGAACAAACATTCGTTCAAGCGGTACCTAACCAGCTTCCAAGAAGGGCAGAGTGTCGTGGCATTAAAGGCCAGGAAACGTGTGAAAAAGTCAACATCTTCCTTGAGTCAAAGTAAGTTTTTATATAGCCTTTAACCTATAATATGTATATATCCCATGGGCTAATTCAGCCACTTTTAAAACAGGGCTTATACTTAGTGCATGTCTATATTGAATGTCTGTTTTTAGAAAGCAGTGCTACCCCATTATTGAGGCACAGCCCTGCAGTTGCTGCAGCAAGGCTGGCAAGGCGATTCACCCATGCCAGTATTCAGCCAAATTTACCACAAGGTTTGTTGTTTTCTCTGATATTTTTTTGTAGTGAAAACTGACTAATGGTTGTGAGAAAGACCAGTATTTTAGTTTGTATATTTTAGCAAAAGTTCCAAGGGTAAGTGAAGATATTGTAGCTGATATCTCGAGCGATGTGAGTGATGCTGAACTTCTGTCCAGTGTCCTCGAGTTCGAATCTGCCTCGCATTCATCGTCAGAAGGTTTGTCATTATAATGTGTTTTGTTGTTGTGCACTGCTATATAGTGGATGGGGAAAAAAGTTGCAAGTGAATTTTTTATTAACATAGGTGTCAGTACAACAACTGCAACAGAGTCGCAACCTTTGATCCCCGTGCCAACTAGGTCTGAGAACCTGATAGAAGGATGGAAGACTACCCTTCCCCAATTTGACCACCAGTGGGTTTCCTCTGCGCTGTTCAAGACCTCGGTGAAGGGTAAGCCAATCTTTGACAGCTCAAAGGTAAACAAGCTGTGGTGTTACCCTCCACAACCATCCCTTATACCCAACCAACCACCCTCTGTGGCGAGGTACTTCACGCAAAAGTTGTTATTGTGGATGCCGAGAAAGATGTGGCAAGTTCAGCTCCACTGTCCACATCCGCAGTGTGAAAAACAGCTGTTGACAAGTGCGGGTATTTATCCTCGTGTACGTCAAGTGCTTGATATAGACAGGTATTACAGCTTGGCCTCTGAATACCTCGAGTGTTCAAAATGTTCGAGAAAGGTGATAAGTTGGAGTCAGTCTATTGTCAAGCAGCTTGACATTGGGCACCAACTGCAATTTTCTGTTTTAATCACACACCAGTATGCCGGTGACATTAGAGTTGTTAGACTGTTGAGAACCAGGGGTGCAGGTAACAGTTCCAGCCAGCTGTTTTGCAAACTTGATGAGCAGAACGAAGAAGCCTGGCTTGGGAGATGTGCCCAGTATTTGTCTGACTGTCAGGCATTTACAAGGGCGCAATCCTGAGGCATGCTGACCATTCGCAAGCCCGATGACCCACCTGCTCGAACGCCCGTGCCAAAACCAAAGTGGCTGGTGACCACCTATTGCAAGGATGTTCTGTCTCGACTTGACAAAGTTAAAGCTCAGGCAACATCAACATTTGGAAAAGTCCTCAAAATCGACTCTACAAAAAAGGTGAGATATATGCCTTTCTTGTAAAGGAAGCCATTAAAGCATAATGAAAATCCTGTGGTATAATTGTATTACACTGGGAGAAGTCTTTTTTTCCAGAGATTCAGGTTCGAATCCTGACAGGTTTGCTATATCAAATAGGTAATCCCTAAAACCAGTGCAACTTATGAACATCTACTCTATTTATTTATATACTTTTGTATGAATTTTTTTTAAGATTGTCAAGAAACTAGCTGGGAAAGCTGCATTCTCAGCTGCCTGAACAACCAACGTTGGCAATGAGTTTGGGCAAGTGTTGACCAGTGTGCTGACTGCATCTGAAGGAAGTGGACTCAACCAAATGGCTAAAGGTCTTGTCGATCGGTACAAGAATGCTGGCGTGAGTCCCCCTGATGTTGTATACACTGATCGTGACTGCTGTGGTGCAAGAGGGATCAAAGGCTTGTTTCCAGAATGGAATGACATATGTGTTCGATTAGACATATGGCATTTCATGAGGAGACTGGTAGTTGGTGTCACCACAGAGTCACATCCATTATATGCAACATTCATGGGGAGAATGTCGAAATGCATTTTCGAATGGTCAACGGAGGACTTCAACAACCTGAAGATTGCAAAAGCAAGAGAGCTTGGCTTGGACGAAGATTACCCAACCGTAATGAAAGCCATAAGCAAGAAAGAAATGGCTCTTCATTGTCGAAGAAAGACCCGTGGGGGAGAGGAGACCTCGGTCTTGTTTCAGTTGTTGGAAACGTTTTGTGGGGATCAAGGTGTGGACACGTTGGGAGTACCACTCTTAGATGCTTGATGATTTTTTCCAGGTGGCATCACTTTACCTGTGCTTCGTTGTGCTCGTGGCTGGACGTCTTTGGAGTCATTTCATCTTCATCTGAATAAGTTCATACTTTATTTGTTATCTTCAAGATGTTTCCTCGGTCAGAACAGTGGTCCAGCACAAAGGCCCGACTGCAATCGGTAGATGGAGTGGCTGTTTGTATTGCTTTGCCAAAAATATCCGAACAACACCAAGTAAAATGGCAAAACGATCTTGCGTTGGACACTGGTTGCTCAAGCCTTCAGAAGAATAAGAGAGGTAGTGTTGAGTAACCAGTTGGTTATGGCTAAATGTAACATCCAACTGGTGGAGATCAACCAAGCAACGTTAACGAGATGGTACGTAAATTATAGTCAGTGCGTATCAACATGAAAATATATATAATACTTGTCTGTAAAGTTCCTATCGTTTCTTTATTTTCTTCTTGATAGGCACAACGATCGTTCCAAAGAGCAAGAACGAGAGGTTTTGGAGCAAGGCCTTCCATCAGTTGGAGCATCGACTTCGTCCGAACCACTACCACCAATTGCACCCCTCCATCCGGAATTGCTACCTGTGCCACTTATTCAGGCACCCCACGAGTTCGCTTTACCCGAGAATACGGTCGGTCAGGCACGCATAAGACAGCCTTCTAGAGAAACACCACCGCCAACTCCACCAATACCAATTATGCCTCGCTTCCCTATGATGATGCAAGTGCCATTTCCTTTGCCACAACAACAACAAGCGCAAAATAGTGCAATTCCTGACAGCACAAAAAGTTATCGAAAGAAAAAACGAGAAGAAGAGCTTGCGGGACAAGCTCCCAAAAGATACAAATGAACGGCACCTTCGAAGTGTTCCAAATGTGGAAAAGATAGAACGGGGAAGCACAAACAATACTACGGCAATTGGTATTGTCCAACCAGTGAGGGAGCTTATGAACAATGGCGTGAAAAGTTTGGCGACAAATATAAGAAAAAGTAAACTCACCGAGTACTTGTAAATATGTGTAAAATAAGGACCAATTTTAGATGATATAGCAACACACACACTTCCCACGTTATTCTTCTATATTTCTCATTCATAACATTTTGAATTTGCCGCGCCTTTTGGGAATTCCCTGACCTCAGGGAAACCCTCTTCTGCCACCCTTCGCGGGCTCTCCCTAACAGAGAAGTTTGCGCCTCATTTTTTATACAGGATCGATATCATAACATTATTGTTCATCCAATCGTCTTAGGGAATAATGAAATCGAATGTATGACAAATTATAAACTCCTGGGAGTCCACTTGAATAATAACCTAAGCTGGAACACTCCTATATATTATATATTGACTTGTAAAAGACGTAACTCCTTGCAAATTTTGAAGAGAGCTGGCGTACGTTGTGGCATTTAGCAATTTGAAGGTCTACCTAACTATCACTCGGCCAATCTTGGAGTATGCTTACCAGTTTGGCAAACATTATTAGGTATTTGCCCTGTTAACCTTTTCGCAATACAGAAAAGAGCCTTGAAATAATTTTTCCTCCTGCTGAAAAAAATGTAGAAGCACTGGAGTATGCTGGAATTGACAATCTAGCTAATAGAAGAACAGTTATATGTAAAAAAAATATGTGAGTAGAATAAAAGTGACACCGAATCACCCTCTACATGTGTTATTACCCAAAAACTCGGATGTACAACTATGAACTTAAAGGCAAATCTGAAGATGTTCTCTTGTATCAAGATTTTAGATTTTGTAGAACTTAAGACAGAAAACTTTTTTGCTTTTAAATATCATTAACGACTTTCCTTTTTAGCTTTTATTGTCTTTATTGTAAACATAAATTAGCATTTATATATCTTTAAACTCTGTGACTAACAAGTTGTAAGTTTCCAAGCGCAAAAAGCGCTCTAATCTACCACACTTTCCGCAAGATTGGTAGAGAATTTTAGAACCGACTGTACTGAATGACGTAATCGTGGGGACTTCGCGTGACCCACGCGTGGAGAAAACATGTGCTTTTGAAGAACATTTCGTACATTTTGTAATTTTTTTGTTCAAAGAGTGTAGACGAATATAGACAAAAATATCGATCAAAAAGCAAAATTTGAGTGTAGTTTACTGATTTTCAACACCGACATACAGTATTGTTACCATTGCCCCCTTGATATGCCAAGAAACATAGGCAGCCCTCATTGCACATAGTCCTTCAGCTTACAATAATTCTAAACTCTAGGACCAATTTAAATAAAGAAGCCTCAAACGAAGCAATACATTGGATAAACAAGCGAAAATCGCTGGTGTGAATGGGCCAAATGAAAAAATTGAAGTCTACAACACGAAGTATTCCCAGGCGGTCACCCATCCAAGTACTAACTTCGCCCGACCAGGCTTAACTTTGGTGATCAGACGAGAACCAGTGCTTTCCTGGTGGTATGGTCGTAGACATCAAAACATTTTAAAATTACGGTATTTAATGGCTGATTTATGCAAATTTATACACCAATGAGTTAACTACTTATGAGCGATCATTGTGACATACTGTACTGACATACTATACAGTAACGTCGTTAATACCATTGTTCTTGTGATGATGAGCAATCATTGCACATTGTCCTTCAACAATAACTCTAAACGTAGGCCAATTTATGGTAAAAACGAAGCAACACTAACTTTGGATAAAAAATTTACATTTTACGACAGTTAGGACTAAATAGAAAGTATGTTTTCTGACGCTGTATTCCCTGATTACGATTTGGTATTATCCGGAAAGATCAACGGAAAAATACCATAGTTTTAATCAGTCCTAACGTCTACGACCACACCACCAGGAAAGCACTGGTTCTCGTCTGTTCACCAAAGGTAAACCTGGTCGAGCGAAGTTAGTACTTGGATGGGTGACCGCCTGGGAACACTT
Source organism: Muricea muricata (assembly GCA_963855995.1). Lineage (NCBI taxonomy): Eukaryota > Metazoa > Cnidaria > Anthozoa > Malacalcyonacea > Plexauridae > Muricea > Muricea muricata. The sequence continues at coordinate 4,861,809 of OY979728.1, read as the reverse complement.
CGTGTTGTAGACTTAAATTTTTTCATTTGGCCCATTTACACTTGCAATTTTCACTTGTTTGGCCCATTAGTTTTTCTGCATTTTGGAGACAGCACAAGTCTCCAAATATACATTTAATGGTAATGGCATGTAAAGATAAGGCTAGTCCCAAAAATATATATGTACGAAGCCTACAGTATGTATAGACCCATGGCAAATATAAATCATAGATTTTTTTTGACCAAAACACAAAACAACGGTAACTTTGAAAATAAACATTTTGAATTTAATTAACCTAGCTTTCGACTGACATATAGTCTAAAGCTAGATTAAATTCAAAATGTTTATTTTTGGAGTTACCATTGTTTTGTATTTTGTAAAAATACTCAGTGGTTCCCACAATTTTTGTCTTAACCAGTAGCATGACAAGTCTGCAAATGACAAGTTGTAAGAAATCTGATGTTAACGGACTGTTGACACACAAATTGTTGTCAAGTAAACTTGTAAACATTGACAAATTTGTTGCAACATGTCAACAAGTTGCAACAAACTTGTTAATTTCATAAAGTTGCAATAAGTCTTTTTAGCAAAAAACAAGTATATATACTTCATTGACATATCTGTAGATTACTAAAATTTCTGAAACATTACCTTGGCTCCCTCCTGGGTAAATGTTGGGGTAAGTTTGAAGCAATGTGTTCATTAGAGCCTCGGTATTTTCTTTTGTTGCTCTATCAAATATTGCTTTAAATCATTTATCATGTCTTCAATGTTGCTAACCTCATGATTGACTGCTTCCAATGTACTCACTGAACCTTCTGCATGTTCTAAAAAATATTGCAAGTATTATTAAATAGAGGGCTCATGTTGATTACAGATTAGTTGTGGTCTGATCAGATCACCCTATCAAAACAAGAATTTTATTTGTCTCATGAGATCATTTCCACTAACAATAAACAATTACTATGGCAAAAACATGGCATAGAAGAGTGACAGAGTTTCTGTCATATGCTAAGAATAGAGATGATGGTAGTGATCTGCCAGAAGAACACCTCCACTTTCTTGGCAAATGATGTTGAGACATTGGAAACATTGGGTCATAAATGCAACTCAGTCAGGCTGGCAATTTTCTGGCCTCAATCTGTCAGTGAGGAATGAATTTTTGCCATCAGCAAACTAACTTAAGGCCTGGGAACTCTTTATTATTTTAACCTATTCATCCACAATGCACCCAGCCTATTTTTTACCTTCCTAATATCTTTGTATGTCTGTAAGTCAACTACATTTGAGCCATAACTTTCATACAAATAATTTTAATATCTTTCAGGGTGCAGCCCCTTCCTGAGAAACAAAACCAACGCATTGCAATGTTTTTGTGACATATGAGAAAGGCCTTACAATGTGGTTCGCATAAAGACCATTGAGCTCAAATCAAACAATTGGGGAGTCTAATACTCTTTCTACAACTAGCAGTGTCTTGAGATAGCAGGAAGGAGTGCAGGAATAACCAGAGAACGTTTTACACACACTCAAGCAACTCGGACATTCGGTATTATTGGAGAATTTTTAAAAGGCATTCACATTGACAGGTGCATTTATATACTCCTAATTGTCAAGTATTAGGTCACAATGGGAATAAAAAGAATCATGTGGATATATTTACCCCCATTTCCTAAAATCTTATTGCAAATTTAATATCTGTATATCACAGAGTATTATACTATAAATTTATACGATCACTCTAACGAAAAAAGCACAATTAAAATATTTCTTATTGTAGGTATAAATATATGCTATTATGTACGTAGAATAAACAAAGAATGAATCTACCACAAGTATGGAAAGTATGGCTGTTTTCGACAAGATCTCGGGTGTGCATACAAAAAAATCCAAGTGTTGCCAATGAATGAAATCATACCCAAACCGTAGAGATTTTTCAGTAATTATATTTGAAATTGGACATTATATATCATATCATTAATTCTGAAAGTGATTAAATACAATTAAACTACATTAATATTTCATTGGATTAAATGGTGTAAATGATTCAGAAACTGGCATTAATCAATGATTTACGATACCTGAAGAGTGGATCTCTACAGCCTGAAACTATCTCTCTTCGAGTCTCAGATCTAAACGTCTGAGCGCATTTTGTTATTGTCGCACACTTTGCGCAAAGCTATTCTTATCCTATATCAAATTACGGCATGCGAATCATCAATGAATCAGCGGGTAATCAGATTAAATATGTAAATCAACATGCATAAATTACTCGTATAAATTAACAGAATAAAATAATCATTGTCTTAGCTACTACGTCCGAAACACCAAGTGTGCAGAGTGCAAAACCGTGTCAAGTGCAATCAAGTGTGCATGTTTATTAGACAAGTAGCACTGATCAACGATAAATTAAAATTAAACTTCAACGTGTATAATTAATGCATTCTTCAAATAAAAATATCACACTCCTTATTGAGTACCCAAATCACAAGATACTAAATTTTCGCCTTTTTCTATGCATCCTCCAGACCTCTCCCAGTCTTTCACACTCCCTACATACCTTGCGCCTTCAGCGCAAGAATCGTAATCAAGTGTGCAAACCTGAACGTAACAAAAAATTCTCGGGTGTGCATTTGCCATACTTTACTTTCCATACTGGATCTACCATTCTACGGTAGTACGGTTTACAAACGCTTCGAAAGCCGTTTACGTTTGGCTGTTTTCTTTCTTCATTATAAAACTAAACGTTTTACAAGACTACGCATATTCTTGTTCAACCTACCAATGCCAACAAGCTCTAACACTTCTCTTCGAAACATAAACCAATTTCTTTTAAATCCGACGCCATTTTGAAGTTTTCCCGCGCATTGAAGTACCAGACTTCTCACGGCTTTCCATTTAGGACTGAAGGTGGCTCTTCACTGTTTCGTAGTCAGTGTTGCCAGATCGTGAACAAAGTTCACAGATTTGTGAACTTTTTACCCTCTACATGAACTTTTTTTGAACATTGAAAATTTTTGAACTTTTTGTAAACTTTTTAAAATATCATGAACAATTCCATGAACTTTGATATTTTCATTTTTTCAAGATGAAAATGTTCAATGATTCAACTAAATATGTCTATTTAGAAATATGTTTTGCAGACTTGCAGTGGCTGTAAGAAACAATAGGTGCCATAATGGAAGTATAGAACACAATTTGTATGATTTATGTTAAATTAAATTTCCCGCCTTTTTTGTGCCGTTCGCTGTGTTTTTAAAAAATCAAAATGTCGGATTGGTCGGAAAGCAATAGTAGCGATTATAATGGATTTGCTCGCATAAAAATATAGTCTAATGACACTCCTGTTTTTTAAATACAATTTTAAAAAAGAATTCTTTCAGCAATTTATTTCGCATTTAAACATAGTCTGTGAAGGATTTTCGGACATGTTGATAAGTTCCGACATTTTCAGACGATCTCCGATAAATTCCGACGAGTTCCGATCTTGAAATTTAGGGACATGAACTTTTTGTGAACTTTTGGCGTAAGGATACATGAATATTTTGAGATTTCTTCTGGCAACACTGTTCGTAGTTGTAAAACTCGAAGTACAGCTGCAGAACTCGAAGAGGTTTTTTGACTTTTGACATTCAAGTGATTTAGATTAATTTATGGCAGAGTTCATCGTATTAGTTCAAGAACTAAGGGGCTCTGACTATCGGGACCCCACAAAGCCCCTATCTTCAATAATATCATGCTAAATACCCATACTAGCGAAATTAAAAATTCGATTCCCATTAGGCCATCGTCTGGACAACTGGGCAGTGGACCTGATTACTAAATATGCCTATAGGCCCCCGTTTGGGACTTATCAATAATTGCAGCGATGGGAGGGCGGGCTGTCAAAAGAATGAAGTCATGTTTTTTGTGCATTAATTTTATGCAGAAATCATTGAATGGTGGTTACTGGATTTAGGTAAACTATCCTCTTTTATCTCCCTTTTTCTTTCCCTCTTTCACCCCCTCCCCCTCCTTATCCGTCATAATATTGAAAGCAAATTACGACACGCTCAATTTTCTTCAGTTAATGTTTCCCTACTTTTTATTATATAAATAATTACATAAATACGACCTGTACTCCTGTAGTGAAAATATCGACATAAAATGTGGAACTAAATATTTGTTTATTAATGTATAGTTGATTTAATATATGAGTAACGTCAATAACGTCATTATCATCTGAGCTAATTAATGCATGTTTTACTGTAAGTTCTATATCCATTACTTTCCACTGACTGTCACAGATTGTTGCTACTGCCATACGATGAAATAACATCAATGGAAAATACCGGTTCCAAAAAAAAATCTAAGAAGCACAACACAGCATAACTGACAACTTGACAATTTGATCATGGTGCGCAAATTTCATTTTCATGGCTATAAAGACGGAAATATTTGCATAGCATAACCAAATTAATTTTTAGGCTGGCTGGCTTCGCTACAGCGCTGCTGACTACCTAAGGTCTAAATTATGACATTCTATTCACGTATAACTGCTAGACAGTCTTGCTTTAACGTTAAGTTTATATAAACTGTGGAAACTCTTTCTAAAGAACGAATCACAAAACATGATCATTTCAGGCTGGTAGCTACTTGGAAAAGTTAAAAAATGATACATAGATAGAACCAGAATACCCCAGTGAACTGTATAAATAGTGGGTAACTCCAGGTAAAAGCCGGATTTTTTTGCTACAATAATGGTGCTACAATATTAAGAAAATGGGTTGAACTTGAAGTCCTGTTGAAGGTCAATTTTTATGGCGGCAAAGTTTCCTGGAATACCCTTCACTGGAAGAGTTCACAGGAACACTCTTCCCCCTTCTATTACTCCTTCACTAACGTTTCTAAATTAAATATTCTTTCGATTCTTCACTTATTGATCCACTTCGGCTGCTGCTCTGGGATGCTCGTGCCTCGTTCGGCTTGGGAACATAAAAAACAGGTTGGCATGGAAACCTACGATACTTCGGACTTGGAGTTGACCGTGAGGTACTAGGGCTAGAGAGCGAAGGACTAGGATCTGATCGTGAAGGTATCGGAGCCGGTCGTTGAGGGGCGGAGACTTCCAGATGCGGAGGACTGGACGGTGATTGTCTCAAACTCTTCAAGAAGCTCGTTTTGGTCTTGCGTTTTGGCATTTCCAGAGGGAAACTGAGTGAGCTAGGCCGACCCGATAAAGGAATATGTTCAGTTTTGATCATTTTGCCGTCAGTTTTGTCTAAAATTATTTCTGGAATAATTTCTGCATGTTCCAACATGTCTGCACTATCTTTATCATTTGGCGCCGGAACGTCTTCGTCAGAAACTAAAGATTTAAAACAAGTGTCTTTGTCGGCTCCTATTGTGACAAACTCCGGCGTGCTTAGTCGAAAAGGGTTATCCACTGATCTATAGCTAGAGGGAGTGATATCCGAGAAGCGTTTTTTCTGCGCATGTTTGATACAAGTTGCCGCAAATTCTGTTACATCACTGTCCTTGAAGCAAAGTTTCAGTTCCAGGGCATCTCCCTCCGACTGTATGCGTCTTAATGGCGGCTTTTTCTTTAAATCAGAATCAGAGTTTTGACAACCAGGCGTTTTTAAACTTGATCCAGTATTTATCGAATGTAATCCTTTGTTTACATTGCTGGATGATGTATTAACCTCACAACTGTCAAACTGTTTTGAAAAACTATTGAAATCCTCATCAACTTCTCCTTTATCATCGCAATTTTGTTTAGTTTCTTGAGATGATACTGAACTTACTTCGAATTCAATGTTTTCGTTGATTCTCAAACATGTTTTCCCATTTCCTTCGGCGTAATTTTTGCCGACGTGATTTTGTAGGCTCTCGCTATCTGGAAGTGCTCCGAGATTTGTTCCCGAGTGCGACACAATGCTTGTTCCTGATCCATTCTCCTCTTTTTCCTGTACGTTTTCGCTCCCGAAAGATGCCTCGAATTCTCCGCCGCTCGAAATTGAACGAAATTGATCGCGAAATCCGGTCTCAATGACATTATTTGTTTTCGTTGCCGCCACGAACTCCAAGTTGTTATTACTTTCCTTAGTGACATGAATATTTGCATTGTCATGTGTCGTCGAGATCCCTTCTTCTGTGACAACAGAACTGCTCGTAACGCAATTGTTCATCAAATCCTTTAAAGCCTTTTCCAGCTCCTCGTACGATCTCGATTCTCGAGATCTTCTGGCAAAATTTTCGCGCGGAGTACATTTTTTTGTATCCATTTCGTCTCTTTTAATGTTTTCATTACCTTGGCGAACTATTCTTACATTTTCACTTAGTTCCTTATCGTTTTTAACTTTACTCGTTGTTCGCTGAACCCATCGGTGAATTCGTGAACTTATTTGATCCGAGAATGATACCTTGTCATCTTTCAAAGACATCTTCGGGATTTCAGAGCTCTCGTATGCACCTTTTCAGAATAACTGTATCAAATATGTAACCAAGCAGCTGCGGCGATCGTAGCAGGTAGAAAACCCAAGTATCAGTAATTAACGTTCAGAGATTTCGCAAGTCACGTCAAGCTATTCTGTTGACAGAAAATTCCACTGGTCAATGCAGACTGGAGACAACCACATTAAAACACATTTGATAATTAAACCAACAAATACTAACAATCGTTTGTCCGATATTTCAGCCCCTTTCCAGTAACTTTACTACAGAACGAATATGCAGCGCTGTCTTTTACTACAGGTAACGAGTTATACAAATCCTGACAACCAAATTCCTCCAACAAGCGACACCAAAATAGAACAAGTTTACAAAGACAGTCTAATATCGACAGAGTTAAAACGATGTCAATTTTCGAAAATGCCTCTTCAGTGAATTTTTGCTGGTGGAATGGATAATAACAGCCAAATGTGGTAGCAGACAAAATCGTAGTAATATGTTATGAGAGTCCAAGCAAGTTGCCTTGTAAGTACGACTATATTCTTTATCATTTCCGTAAGAATTGAGCTCTGATTGGTTGGGCAGCGATTTGTATAAATTAAGACATTATCTCTTACTGAAGCATGTTTATTGTTACGAAGCATGTCATTATTCTTATTAACTTCAAACCATTTCCTGTCCATAATTGCTACACATAAAGACATAATCTTCGCGTTAATGCCCCCAAAACATGGTATTATTTAGAGCTTATGATTTTAATATATAAGTCCGTATTGTATTTTAGAAAAATTGTGGATTCTACCTTGGTCCTTGAATGACTTCGAAACTTAAATAAACTATTATTTAAAAGCAAGCAATTATCCGTACAAAATGAAAAATCATAATCAAACGTCAAAACATTTACACCGTAATCAATCACTCTATTCCTGGCCGCAACTTTACTATTTTTCGTAACCCAATCGACCAAGGGGCAAATGATTGTGCTTTGATATCAATATTCTTGTTATACGTTGATATCAACATTTTGTTGTTTAGGTTTTTCACTAAGGAAACGCTTAAATATTTCCTTTGTGGTCAATAGACGCGTTGGTTTAAGAGGGCGGACAAAAGAAAACCTACACAAGTTGTCAGTTGTTAACTGGTCTTGATTTTGTCTAGTGGAAACTAATCCGCCAAATCCCCGTTTTACACAAGCAAACTTTACGAGGCAATTTTTATTTGATGAGCTTTATTTGCTCATGTATACACGAGGAAAAACTAATTTTTGTGCGCATGGCAATCACAAATTGCAAGCGAGTAACCAATATTTGTTTGTGTAGATTGTCTTTACATATGTATGGCATATACGATTTGGAGTATCTTCACCTTGTCTCGTGCCTGTTATCACGCTGTTAGAAGCAAGTTTCAGCGTAAAGCAAAAAATTTTTATATGTATGTATCACGAGCAATTGTGATTGTTATAGAAAATTGTCACACAGAAATTGCGTAAACGGTGTTCAAATTTAATTTTATTTCAGAACCATCCTCAGAGATATGAAAAACTAGATTCATATTAGTCTAATAATAATATGATAATCTAATAATAAAAGATTAATATGAATCTGGTATTTAAATTATTACATACGTAACAACGTGCAGGTTCTAACAAGTCTTTATGTAGACAAGTTGCTTTTCGATGTCAAATGTGTTCGGATCGGATTTCCCAATTGTTGTGAAAAAATTAAAAAGGAATACAAGCTAGACTGATGGCGGAAAATTCGTTATTATATAAAAGTATTACATGAAAACGACATCAAACTCGTGGGAAAAACATGATGCAACATGGTTGTTATCGCGGGCCCAATACACCAGGCCTGCAGGGAGGCATGATTATATCGCTTTCTAAAATGCAAAAAAAAACAAATCTAATGACTTCTCATTCATATATATGGAAATGACACGTTCACCATATTTAGCTTAGTTGGTTGTAAATGATTCCGAGATTACTTCCGCATTTATCAAACCTCGAGCAAAGGCCAATACTCTATTGCCTGTGACTCAACTGTACTCATAAATACAATAGAGTATAGCGTTTTTTACTTTTTCGACATGTAATTAAACTTGAAATTATAGGGTTAAGAAAAACGACTGAAACAAATTTCATATACATGTGTGCTTGCCTAACTAAACCAACCCCTATACCTACTCAGTACGCTTTGTTAAAGAGGGGTTACAGTCATTATGAAACCAAACACTTTTCTACATTTTGAACTGCTATTTTTGTAAAATATCTCCTACTATTAACTGATAATCTTTGGTTTGCTTTGCTCGTAAATGAATGCAAATTTCAAAAAGAATTCGAAAGATGCGCGAAATTTGTTATGAGCGGAAGCGATGTAACCCATGTAAAGTTTCGATTTATGTTTGGTCTTATAGACAGGAATTAATAGCCCGCGTTCATTCTAGAGTGAACCATTCATGAGTTTGGATTTTCTGTGTTCTCATTATTAGTTCTATCATAGAGCAATAACATCCAGAATTTTCTTGATTGCATTACAAAGATCACTAGCAATCACAATATACTAAGTTCTTCCATCCTTTTCCAGATGTTCAACATTATTGGAAATGCCAATACAATGAGTTACATCATATTACACAATTAAGCAATCTCACGGAAACTAATTCAGGGTAATGTTACACGTATTATTGTCACATCAAATAAAGATTATATATTGACAAGGAAAAGAGTTATAAAAACTCTATCGAAGAAGTTATATTGTGAAGTTAAGTGCACTTTGAAATGCAATCAAGAAAGTATTCTAGCTCTTTCGTGTCATATTTTGGCACTTAAAGTGGGCTGTTGTATTGAGTTAGCGTTCCAGTTTGATTATACAGCTCATTCGTGTGATCCGAAACACAACCTGTCCAAGTTTAATTTCGCGACATGCAACCCCCCCCCCGGAATAACAAGCAACTTTACAAAAAAATTTAACAAAGCAAAATATAGTTGAGTTGTGACATAATCAACGGTTGTCAATGTGTTGACAAGGATTGATGGAGTTGCCTTGCGGCTGGTCATCAACATGGCGAAATATTCAAGAAATTATCACTAAAGATTTACAGGAGAACAAGTTCAAACTTATTTTGACTCAATATAGCTAGGATACAGTATTGTTTTCATAAGAGAGGAGATAAGACGGTAGGTACCTGTGTGTGTGTGTACTACTGCTTTTCAACTTGCCACCTGTATAGAAACTAATAAAGGGAATCGAGAATATCATACAATATATTTCGAAATATATTCAAATGTAAAATTTAAAGTGACTCTATCATTTTACTCGTTTAGCTGTTCTTCAATGCACCGCCTTTGTACTTAAAATTGGAAGTTGCAAAGATTTGTAATGGCCTAACGTAGGATTGCTATAAATTTTTGCATATTTATCTCTGTATTTCTATATAAATCACATTTTATCGGCATAAGATTATATCTCTAAAATGTTCAATTGCAAATTTGCGTTGATCAATGGGTGCAGCGAAAAAACCCTAGCAGGCAATTTTCTACATGAATCGACCAATATCTAAATTTCAAAACAGCCTCTTCGCCTGGTATTAGTCATAATAGATGTTCGGTTACTCGCATTAAATTTAGCTATTCTTATATTTCCGCAATTTTATCTACGTTTCGAGTTATGATATGTACACAGAAATACCACAATACAGATGATTAAATTTTGTTCGTCTATGTTTTAATTCCTATGTATGATGACGAATATTGATTATTAGGGGTCTTACGCAATGATATTTTCAACGTACATGATGTTATAATTTCAACAAAGAATGAAGATATTTCGATTATACACCGAATTTTTAGATGTTGTTTACGTTCTGCTATGTTCCATACAGTAATGTAAATATAATGTCACGTCAACGTTCTGCATGCAACGGTTGTCTTCCAACTCAAAGTGCCCCTGAGTTTTGCTAAACACTCTTAACCGACTACTTCTCATTTAGTTTAAGATATTTAGAGTCCTGATTCCTGTAGAGTAGCATTCTGTACATAAATCAGTAAACATCGTGATACCAAGACACGAAAAAAATACGAAAAAAGTAGAATTGGAACTTCTTTGAAATGTGTGATATGGATACAATGCATGCACAATGATTTAGTCAGCCGTGAAGCACATAAGAAGGCAGTTTATGAAAGAAGCCATGCAGGCCAGTTAATCAATTCTTTTGTAAACAGCTCTAAAACTTGTCTATACTTAAAAGATATGCCTCGTGAATTGTAAACTTGTTTTGGGTGACTTAAAATAGTCTTTTGTCAAAGAGGGAAAATTTTCACGACAGAAATTGGTCAGGTTAAGCGGTGTCATATAGCGGTTGGAACACTTTGCGGATATGGACCACTGCCCATATGAATATGTGCGCCGTTTATGCGCGGAAATGGTCGCAGAATTCGCAAAAGGGTGAAATTTTTAAGTTACAAATTAATTCTGCGGGTAGTTTAATTAATTCTGCAACTATCTGTGATGAAAGATAAAGCATGCATTCTCGAAATTAAAATATTCATGCTTAACGACATTAAAGTAATTTCAAGCACAGTAAAAAATTTAAAATCACAGGTCGTAATTTATTACCCAACAAATCTCCCGATTCGAATGGAAAAATCCTCTGAAAAACCATACGCAGACGAGAATGCGCATGATTAAATTTGCAAACGTCATAGGAGAAGTCGGATAGGCGAAAGTTACTCGTGCATATCAGCTCAAGATTTGGTGTAATCTTCTCTCATCAAACATGTTTCATAAGCTAGAAAAGGTAGTCTGGGGCATAAAGCTCAGTAAAATCCACCCGCACGCGGGGAACTACAGAGCCAAGAGACACGAGTAACTTTTGCTTAGCCGATAACTCTATTGGCAGATTTTACAGTACTTGGAGTTAGAGATCGATTGATCGACCGCTCTCTCGCTTTACTAGTCAAGAAAAGTCTGATCATGGCTTTAGAGCTTAGGCTGCTAAATGCTTGATGTTATTTGCGCAGTATCATAGTTAAATTTCATCAAAATGTATAGCTAATCAGCGCGTTGAGAAAGGCACGAGAGAGCAAACACGTTAACATGCCTGCTCAATATCATTCGTTCGAGCCATCACAAAGAAGACGTGCACGCACTCATAAAGAGCTCCTTATAAAATTGAAATGCAAATTAGGCAAGCAAGCTAATATAACAAAATAAACATCGAAATTACCATGCTCTTCCTTTTAGCCATCATCACCTGCAAAGCTCTCGGCCGAGAAACGTTCTTGCTGCATCAAAATGGCTTCATTCGCTAGAATGGGGAAAACGAAATGGTTTGTAATGTACGTGACTGTATTTTGTGGATTCTACACCGTGAAAAATTTCTTCACGGGCAGCAAGACGGAGGAAACGTCGCAAAGTATCGGTAAACATTTTATTTTAATGTTATTGCCGCTTTTCATGTCGGCAATTCCATCTTTGAAACACACTATATTTTTGCATTTATTTGGCAAAGCTGTTAATCTCTGAGACTGGTAGTCATAAGAAAGCACATGAATATCTGCGGTATAAGTAGAGTGCATTAATACAAAGTGTTTTTATACTAAACAAAAGGAAGTTAAACATATATCTGCTTCGCCCCCTGTGACTACCTAATTTTGCTGCAGCTGATTTCATATTTAATTACACGGGATTTGTAATTACGAGAATAGTTTATTATTGATTTTCAATCAAGGAATTAGCAACAGAGAGGTGGGACTAACGAGATAACGCGATAAATCGTAGTTACTTCCTATAATTTTCCACGAAATGTTTTCATCATTACAAACCATTTAAATCCCGTTGTTCGCAGCACCGCATGCATGCAGTAGCCACGAAAGCGCGAGTAAAAAAAGGCAACACGACCGCTAGTAACGCATTCAATGGAATCAAAATGCAGCAGAAAAAATAAATGAGTAATTAAAGCTTAATGGAGATTACAAGGACGTCTTCCCATAAACCAGGCCACGCAGCAAATTTTCATAGTTGCATGAAATTACCCTACGTTTGCATAGATATATATGTGTGGGTAGTTGAAGCCATGTGGTCAGAGCGGTAATACTATAATCTTTTTTTGTTTGCAAAAACACAAGAGACCTCGATCCTACAAAGAAAGTTTACTGAACCTAAACTAGTTTTTATTTGGTCATAACTGTCGTCGCAAAGTCAGTCTCGACAATGTGATATAGTGCAAATCTTTTGTTAGTTGTATTCAAAGTAGTCATATATTAAGTGTAGACCGTTGTAGTCGTGCATACTCTATGGTCTAATTGGTCAATTTGATACCTACACGACCGATTCACGACTGAATGGAAACTAGACTTGAGGCTGGCAGCCGTGTAAAAAATTGGGTTGTGGAAACCTTGGTATAAATTTCAAGATCCAGCATTGGGCCTTATATACGTAGACCCATAAATCAAATACGTTTATAAAATATATTTATTTATTTGGAACGGTTTCATCTTATTAAAGACAATGTACATCGTCGTGTAACTTGAGCTGGTTCACATGCAGCATTTGAATTAGTGCTATGTATTTACAAAGTGTTCAATGACGGCGAGGAATTGTGCAAGCAACTGAAACATTTAGCCATCGTTCTGATTTCTTCCACGACCCAATAAAGTCAAAATTGAAGCACATTGCATACGTTTTTTTCGGTTTCCCTAGCTACAGTCAACCACACTGCTTAACTCAAGATGACATTACGCGTTGAACTTTAAAAAAAGATAGCAGAATTGTCATCAATCAATATAACTTTGCGGAAACAGCACGTAAATTTATCATCGCAAAGCTTTCGATCCGTAGACTCGGATACATGCAAACTCGCAAGGAACACTTGTCGTAAGAGTGGGCTATTTCCTTCATTCGGTGTATGTGAATGCATGAATATGTAAAAAAGTATAGGACAAATACTCGATTGCGTTTGCGAAGGTATATAATTTACTCAATCACATCGGCCAGAAGAAGCTATCCCTGATTCGAACCAGGCTTTATTATAGAATCGTCATCATTATATCGAGCAAAGGTAATGGTGTATATATCTTTTCACCAATAAAGACGACAACAGCAAGGAAATGTAAGCGATATTAGCATAATCTTTCAGCTTCAATCCCTGAATGAAGACCTTTTAATCAACCAAAGTAAAGGCTGCAAAGTTGTTCAACGAAAAAACAAATTATGATCATAAAGATAATATATTATCATAAAGATAAACTTATGTTTTCAATAAACACGTTCGTCTTTCGCTTTGTACATCGCGCGTTGATGTATTAATACTGAAGCAGTAGCGAAATACAGTATATTCCCGAGCCCACTAGAAGACACACACTGCTTGCCGAATGTTTTTCTTCAGCAAAGAAAGTTGGTTTGGTTAGAAACTCCTCGTGGGTATAAAGGAAGTAATAAACATTTGTTCTAAAGATAGGAAATTTGATAATAAATTTAGCAGACCTGAAGCGACAGGAAAAAGGAAGTCATGCACGCGTGCAGAAATTTTTTAAAATAACACATAGCAGCCAATACACAAGTGATCTTGAAATACAAAGTATCTTTGATATGATCGATTCCGGCATACGCAATGATCTTTCTTTGTCCAGTCTAAGTTTACGTATTACAGATATACTTGAAAAAGAGACATGGAAATGAAGCAGCCCTGATTTCCCCTCCTCCGATGATAATGTTCCTAATGTTCTTTCTAGATATCCATAAAGTTTAGAGCTAATATAGAACTAGGAATACTGCATGGTTGTTTATAGGGAGAGATATTTCTCATGGAACATCAGTTCAGAATTAATGGACACTTTGACTACTGCATGTTTGTGTGTACTTTAAACAGGCATTTCAGGACCATCCTCCGAGATATGAAAAACTAGATTCATATTAATCTGACACTGCAGAGAATAACGAAAAATTCGTTGTCTCGAACGGGATTTGAACTCGCATCCTTCGGGTTTCTAGACAGTCGTTTCACGAATTGTGCCCTCCAAATATTTCGTGCGGTTAAATTGACTCGCTACCGATCCAGATGGCTCGATAGCTCTATTGGTGGAGCGGCGGTCTAGAGACCCAAAGATGCGAGTTCAAATCCAGCTCGAGACAACGAATTAATAAATGAATCTCTTACAACCATGTCGTGCAGGGTTGGTATAGAGTACCGGAATAAGTAAGCTAAATTTGTAACAGTGTTCTTTGTTTTTCTATGAAAAAGTTGAATAAAAACCTTTGAGTTAGAATCCTGAGTAATATTTTATCATTATAACAAAAACAATTAATGATGGCTTTGCCGATTTTTTTCAGTAATTTACATTGTGAACCATAGCTAGCCTAAAAGGCCAGAAAAATGTTGGTCGAATAGCTGCTGTTTCATTACAGTGATCTTTGTGAATTCACAACATAACTTCTTTAGTAGAACTTTTGTGACTCTCTTCCTTGTTGCGGTATTCAACTTTATCGATATGCAAATAATCCTCACTGATGTGCAATAGTTTTACTATTTTTAAATCAATGAAGGTGTTTTCAGATCAAGATGCAGTGTGTCTTTACTATTTGAATATCTCGACGAAGAACACTGTTACAAAAATTCAACAGCAGGAGTTACATTGTGCTTGCAAGTGATCTTTGCAATACAATTAATAAAATACTAGATAAAATTTCGTGTAATTTAAAATCGTAATTTACGAGCTAAAGGCACACAGAGAACGAACGCGATTTTCTAACGCGACTTTTTAATTTTCCAAAGCAAATAAAATCATCAACGGCAAAAAAATTTTGCTTGATACTGATGTGCACCAAATAGCTTAAATTGCTCAAATCCTTTCAAATTTTAAGACTGGAGAAAAAAAGGAAAATATTAAGGTTTAAAGGAAGTTGAAAATTGAAAACTCGGGTCGCGTTGTCAAATCACGTCCGGTCTGCGAGGGCCTTGACGTCGCCAATGTCAAGTGGTTAATATACAAGTGTTATCCTTTTAAGGTGGCTCAATAGCCTAAATCATTGTACATTGTACTTCTTTCGCCATATATTTTTTACAGTGCACGTGTAAAGTTTAGTTTAGGTCATTCATAACTCTACTGGTTGTCTTCATAATTGGAAAAGCTTTATTCTTCTACCGTTCGCATGCCTAGGGGTATGTTGTCATGGGTAAGGTGTGGATTTTATGCAAATTAACTTAGAATTAGAATTGAATTTAAACATGATTTCTATGTTCAGGCAAACTTTGGAAAAAAACTCTTTTTGAAATACAGAGAACAGTGCTATAGAGCTGTGCAATGACCTAAAATGAAGCTCAAGCATTCACTATAAAACATTTTATGGTGGCAATTAACGAGCCAGCCTAAATAATAGCGAGATTCAGACTTGACTTGATGCAAGTCAGTATCGGTATTGCAAGTCACGTGTGAACATCGCCAATTTTAGATAATTTTAACACATAAGTTTTTCTTCTTTGCATTTTCAGACATATCTCAGTCAAGCTTTCGACATTTGCTGAGCAAGACAACGGAAGCACCATGTACACCCCCAGCAATCCTCGAATTTCCCCGCGACTTGCTAGACCACGAACAGAGGCTACACGGGGGGATCATCTTACATATTCTTACAGCTTTTTATATGTTCTGGGCGATAACCATCATTTGTGATGACTACTTTGTTCCCGCTTTGGACGTCATTTGCGAGAGATGTAACCTGCAGAGTGATGTTGCTGGGGCAACCTTCATGGCGTTAGGAAGCTCTGCTCCGGAACTGTTTGCTTCTGTGATTGGTTAGTATTGGATGACGTCATATTTATGACTTCACTTTTGGGTGGTGTGTTCATTTCGTTTTCCGTGGCTTCCACCTTATTTTTAGTACTTGCTTGAAGGTTGTACCGGAACTTTAGGAAGAGACAAAGATTTGTAAAACAAATGACAGAATAATAAAACTGTCAAATCTAACCACAGAAAAATACCAACTACAGATACTTATTAATGTGCAATGGTTTGACTACCAATAAATCAATGAAGGTGTTTTCAAAAGTCACGATGCAGTGTGCTTTTACACGTTATTTGCATACCCAAAAAACTTCTAAGAACATAATTAAAAAAATTCTACTACAGAAGTTATATTGTGCTTTCAAGTAATCTTTGCAAGACAGCCAATTCTAACCACAAAAAATACCAACTGGAACAAGTTCATCGTTACAATGAACCATAGAAATAATAGATATAGAATGCGTGCTTGGTAACCTAGCCGGTACCCAAATTGAAAAAAAAATTGCCCTTATAAATCCGCCATGTTGGATTTGTCCGAGGAGCGGTCTATGCGAATTACAGTGGGGCGAGTTTAATTTGCCCTTATAAATCGGCCATTTTGAATTTTAATGTGGCGTCATTTGTTTACCTGAGAATAGATAGGAGCGCGCATTCTATATCTTTTATTTCTATGCAATGAACTCGCTTGCTTCCAACATAGTTTTTTTTATTTTAGGTGTTTTTGTAACGAAAGGCGACATTGGAACTGGGACAATCCTCGGTTCTGCTGTGTTTAATGTTTTGTTTGTAATCGGCGTCTGTGCCCTCTTTTCAGGACACGTAAGTCTCTTTGCTCATTACTCTTAGTTCCAGAGATAGCTCGAACTTCGATCGATAATCCTAAACATTTTTCTACATTTCGACTAAGATAATTACATTATTTAAACTCAAATAATACCTGTGCGTCACATCATTGTTTTTTTTTAAAAATTTCGGCATTTTCCGACACAAACATGTTGTTTTTCCTCGAACAAAAATGAAAATTGGTAAATTTGGCTCACACCTCATACAAACGTCGCCATTTTGAAAATGATCAAGTGATCGATATCTTTGGCACTTTACTGTCTAATGTATTATAAACACTTTTTGTAGCTTTTTGATGGAATAATCAGTTTGTAGCATTAGTAGTCTCAACAGCATAAAAGATTTATAGCAAAACTTGTAAAATCATTAATAATTCATGTAAAAATGTGAGTTCCGTGAGCCACTCACAATATTCGTGTGCGTGCTTTATCAGATATACAACTCTCTTGATTCTTTCCCAACACAATCGTGTATTTCATTGCAGTGAAAACATAGTCAAAACATTCATTCCATTTTTTTTCAATGTGAGGCTTAAAATGCCACCTGCATACATGTCATCATCGTTTGACCTGGAGTTTTCGCACCTTTAACAGCTAGCCAAAATGGCTTTCCCAAAATAACAAGTTATTATTTGAACTTAGGTACTCAAGCTATCTTGGTGGCCGATTGTTCGTGATCTCATGTCATATCTTCTTGCACTCATTGCGCTAGTTTTGGTTATCATGGATGGAGTTGTTAAATGGTAAGATCATTTTCCCTCTATTACACGGGAGGAACGTGCGATTTGGTATCCACACAACAAGACAGCATACTCTATAATTTTATCATCATTATTATTATATTGTCATATTATTTCATCTATAATTTTACCCTCTCGACATCGCCAGAAAGAGCATAGTGAAATTAGAAAAATTACAAAGTTTTGTAAAGAGATGGTAAGAGTGGTGTGAGAAATATAGTCTTGTAAAGTTTGCAGATGTGTATTTATATGTAACTGTATAACTGCATGGCTTTTTAGCTGAGAATGGTAACAATTTCCGGCCCGTTATGGAAATATATACGAATTTTACAAACTTTGCAAAGCTATATTTTCCACACTACAGCATCTCGCAAAATAAAACGTTGCAATTTTACTAATTTCACTGTTCTTTCTGCCTGTTGTGGGCTTGATTTACTGTATATCTCAACATACATAGATTAACATTTAGTTTCTCGCGCAATTGTCCATTAACTCGGGTCACGTTGTCAAGGGGACTCGATAGTCTAAATCATTGTACATTGTACTTCTTTCGCCATATAATCTTTTTATGGTGCACGTGTAAAGCTTAGTTTAGGGTATTCATAGCTCTACTCGTTCTCTTCATAATTGGAAAAGTTTTATTCTCCTACCGTTCGAATGTATAGAGACATTGTTGTCATGGGCAAGGTGTGGATTTTGTGCAAATCAACTTCTAATTAGAATTGAGTTCAAACGGAAAACATGATTTATATGTTCAGGCAAACTTTGAAAAACTCTTTTTCCATTACTTTGTGTAGGTACGAAGCAGTGATCATGATGTGTTCCTATTCTCTCTACTTAATTTTGATGTACTTTAACCCAACAATAGAGGGATACCTCTACCGCATCACTAATACGGTCAAAGAGACTCAATCTCCGGCACATCATCTGGGATATACGGGTCTAGCGCCCGCAAGGGATGACGGTACAGATGAATTTTGCGCTGATCGTCATCAGAAACCCGAGGAAAGTGAATTAGGTGAGCAAGAAGTTGCGCAGGGGGATGGAGAAGACGAAATGAACACGGCAGCAACGTTGATCATCAATAACGATGAGGTTGAAATAAAGACAGATGTGGGCACTCCGGATAAAGGTAATGGATGTCTTGTACTGCTACTTCTAACTTGATTTATCGATACAGTTTAACGTCCTTATCCGGGGAGACGCGATAAGGATGTTAAACGTAGGTATACCGTAGGTATCTCGGATCCATGTGGACTGAATGCCTATGTCGTTCGATATTTCCTTTCATTTAAAGGACTTTTCCTGTCGTTTTTTTCAGACGGAGAATGCTGTCTTAAAGACATGGAATTCGACGTTGCGTTGGGAAATCCGTTTCATCCTCCCAGCGGGAAATGTCAATTGGTTCTGTGGTGCATTGCGCTACCGCTGAATGTGTGTTTCTATTTTACAATTCCCGATGTAAGGAAACCAAAATGTCGGAAATGGTATCCGCTGTCGTTTATTGTATGCATCGTTTGGATAGCTGTCACGTCTTACGTTCTGGTGTGGATGGTGACGGTCGTTGGGTTCACGTTTGGTTTGCCTGACACTGTTATGGGACTGACCTTGGTCGCTTTCGGTAGCAGTGTACCAGATTGCATTTCCAGTCTCGTGGTCGCAAAGAAAGGTGGGTATATCGTGCAGAGCTCTAACGTTACGAGCTTTCATTAACGGTAACTCAAGTCGAACCTGTAGTAAGCGGACACCAAGGGGTTTGCATAAAACACGACAGTGGCAAGTTTCTATTTCATTGATTTGTCATGGAAACAGAATATGATGTACAGCCTTAGCTAATGGGTACATCCGTTTAGAATTATTGCAATCAGTCACCATCAATATTCAGTGTCTCTAAGTAAGTATAAAATAAACATAACAATTTTGCTCTTGAGTCTTCCTCGATATCAAAACATAACAGTGTCAAAGTTACATGTGAGACTGATTATCGGTTACGTGAAAATTAATGAAGCTTCTCGGAGGGTAGTTGAAGGAATCAATGTTTGCTGTCGAGCCCTCGCAGACGATAGTCTCTTTAAATTTACAGTAACATAATGACTGTAATTGGTTGCATTTGGAATAGAATGGAATAGAGAGTGAGGGTTTTGAATGAATCTTCACATGAGTTGATGACGAGAGCATATAAGCCATGACTTCACAAGCGATCACAAGCCCAATAATGCTCATGTTATAAACATTTTCTTGGTGCATCAACTTAAACATAATTCTTGCCATTTCTAGGTGACGGCGATATGGCATGCAGTCACACAGTAGGGAGTAACGTGTTCGATATCTTGCTATGTCTCGGTCTGCCTTGGACTCTCAAGACAACCATCTTCGAAACAAAGTCTTCAATAGTCTTGAACAGCCATGGTTTGTTCATCAGCAGTTTCTTTATAATGGCTTCAATATTATTGACATTTTTAATGATGCACTTTCATGACTGGACGTTGACCAAAACGGTGGGTTGTACATATCTTGTCGTGTATGTAGTGTTTATAACTATAGCTTGTATAATAGAGCTAAATGTATTTGGGAACTTTAATCCACCCATGTGTAAAATAGATGCGAGGTATTAATGCCTTGCAGGGAGTGATTCGCAGCTTAATAGCACCCAGGCCCTCTGGTGTGCTGTGTTGTCACGTGACGCACGCGTGGAAGTTTATGACAGCCGGTGCACACGCAAAAATCTCTGTAGAAATCTCTCGAAAAAATTTGTAGCAGGTCTGACGACCAGCTGTGAGCAGGTTATACTCTCACTGTTTGTCCCAAGCTGTAGAAAAAAATGTTGACAACTTGTAACAAGCTTGACGGAATTATCAGACTTGTTACCAGGTTGTCCTAACAACTCTGATACAGACCTTGTCGTAACAAGATCGTCACAAAGTCGACAACACGGCTGTCATAATATCATGACTGCATCAGTCTTTCGGAACAACCTTGTCCGACAGTCCCATCAAGCTTATTGCAAGTTGTTAACAGCTTGTTTCAAACTTGTTCCAACAACTTGGAACAAGCAATACGAGCACATCTTGTCAAAAGCTTACGAACGGACTTTTCGAACGGGTTAAAATACCCGTGAAAAAGTCTTATAATGTTACAAGCTTGTTACGAATTGTCAACCGCTTGTTCCAATTTTGGTTGTTCTTTTTGCGCGGGTCCGTCGCGCAGCATCTGTCATATTTACACGAGTGAACTCTTTAAATATTGAACGACAATTTACATGATTGTCGAAATAGAAATTTTGTACTAGGAAGTTTTTGAAGGTTAATTGATTAGTCTATAGTGTTTCTAAGAAATTTGTACGCCATAGACGGTCTTTTCCGGGAATTCAACCGATCTCACGTGAACATCGTGTAGTATTAAATAACTAACATATATACATCAGGACTGAGTGGTCGTATAATTTTTGACTTGAGCCTTGCGTGATTGATCGACTGTCACGAAAGCTGGCGAATACGAAAGTAGTCTGAGTCAGCAATATTTATGAGAGAGCATTATGCGAGAGTCGAAATACTGGTCAGCAGTCGACTATAAGCAAACACTCTCATATTTTCAGCCATCTTGGATAACGCTTTTTGAAGCCAAGCGAGCAGTCCAGATGTATATAACCATGTTAATGTTTAAGAGATATTTATGGTGAATATCGAGATATTATGGGGGTATTTGTACCGTATGAGTAATGATAGATTTTTCTTAGTTAGTAGAGTAATTTATACACATTTTTAGTCTTAACTAGAGGCAGCTTCGAAAAATGCAGCTACATGCAACCAGTGGCTAGAGCACTGCATTCATAAATCTGATTGGCCAAATTCTCGTTCTCCGAATGAACATTGAAATACACTTTACCACATACGTTACCGCTATAACAAATACTACGCTACAGTGGTGCCAAAGGTTTCTCTTATGCGTCTAGTTCCTCTTGGTTGTGTTTTAATACAACAGCGAAGAGACGAAGAAGAAACGGCTATCCCTACTCCACAAATATATCGGATTTAGCCATACATATTTAAAGAACAGTACAATTAAAACTATTATCCAATCAAAACACGAAGATCATAATTTGAGCGCATGAAAGTGAGGTTGTATAAACAGTCCTTACCAGAGGTTTCTCCTTCGTCTTTTCGCCCTGTCAAACCAACCGGGAGAAAATAAACCCACAAGTGAAACCTTTGGGTGCAATGAAACGCAGATTATTTTTGATTTATCATTCTGAATGAGGCAATTTCACATGAGGAACGAATGTTAAATATTTCTATGGGTATCCTCTTGGGCCGTACCTTTGATTCCTGCCGAAAGAAGTTTAGCTGCACTTTTTTCGCAACTGCTGCTGGGTATACACAATCAGTTACGTTGAGTCGTTCACATCGTTTGTAGATTGTAAATATAGAACAATTGTTGTAGATTATTTTCCGGATAATGTTGGGTTTACACTTTCTACGACAGTTTTCTAACATAGCTTTCGTTTTTTTGGAATAAAATAGATGCTCGCGTGCTATGCTTGTACATGTTCGCACAACAAAATAAAGTGAATATCTAGGTGATCTGAAAACACGGAAAAGTACTGGCACTAGTTGTCAAATAGAAACCCATTTTTGAGCCAAACTAGCAAATTTCTCATTAAGTATAATTTACTTCGGTTCCAAATTTCTGGTGGACTTGTAATTTTTTTACTGAACATGATTAAAAAGTTTCAACAAGTTTCATAAAGGAAGATAAAAGATATAAGTGATAAAAAACAGCAAAATGGATTTTTATTCGGTAGCTAGTTCCAGGCCTTTTACTCACCGTTCAGATCAGCTGGACAGGTGCAAACAAAACATATTTTCACCCAAGTACATGTTGTGTTTTGAAATACCTTTGGTATACATCTTTTGATAGGACAAAATTCGTCTATCCACTTGGAGCTCGTGTTTGTTCACCCCCCCCCCCCCGCTATTTTTTCGTGCAGTACTGCACACTTTGTGCTTTATTGATGAAAAAGTGCGCAGTTGAAATACTTAGTCTGCCATGAACAAATTACAGTCGATTTCAGCTAACTTTTTACTATACTCCGAACTTCGTTGCGAAGTTCGAAAGTTCCTTGCGAAGTTGAAAAGGTTTGTAAACTAAGCATTTGATTGGCTTCTTTGAGTTCAGAGGCCAATCACAGCCTTTGTTTACAAACCGGCTTGCGAATTTTGAAATGAACTTTTGAACTACGCGACGAAAAGTTAGCTGAAATCGACTGTAAAAGTCTAATCAAAGGACATTACACAAAGCACGTTGACTAAAAATATGATGCTACATTATCACAACCGTGTATTGGAAGGATGCATTAGAAAATCACTGTGCATGCGTGCAAAGATGTGTAACACCAAAGGAAAAGAGTTCGAAAGCATTTGACTCAACTAAGCAAAAGCATAGTCTGCGATAGCAAAAGCATGGCTTTAATTCAACAAGAAAGCATGAACTACCATGTTTACTAAAACAGCTTAAGACTATCCAATTGAAGGAGAAACTTTTTTAAAAAAAGAACAGGAAAAAACGATAGTGTTGAGAGCGGTGAAAGCAGAAACTGCGAGACCTTTTTTCATTTAAATTGTTTAGAAAAGACAAGGAAAACAAAGTGTTCGCGAATACAAACTTTTATATCATTACTTCTTCGATAAATTAGTTCAATCATCATCAATTTCATTCTTGTTGATTCGCAAATTTTGAGTTTTAGTGTTTCTTCAATAGTGTGCATGCAGTCTTGAAAATCCTTTAGAATAGGTTTCGTCCCCCCCCCCCCCGTATCTGTCCGTGCAGAGGCTTGGGGTATAGTGAGTGATAAGTGGTCATCGTGGCATCAAGATACAATGATTATATTTAATGAAGACTACATTGACATGGAAGCAACTAGACTGATTTTCTATTTGGAAATATTAGCGTATGCTGCAGAAACAAACCAGACCACACTGATCTATTGTTGATAACCAAGATCGCAGTAAATTAATTGCATTTATTAGCGATTCCCAGAAAGCCTTTCGCGTTTGTATTCGTCTTTTCGTTTTGCTCTGCGACAACCTCAATTGAAATAGTTGTACATGCGAAAACTCGAAATTTTTACGTGTCTGCATGTTACGATATAATTTAAGTTTT
Source organism: Muricea muricata (assembly GCA_963855995.1). Taxonomy (NCBI): domain Eukaryota; kingdom Metazoa; phylum Cnidaria; class Anthozoa; order Malacalcyonacea; family Plexauridae; genus Muricea; species Muricea muricata. The sequence goes on along the minus strand of OY979728.1, from coordinate 4,837,876 downwards.
TTCGACAATTGATCCTACCTTCAACAGATCATTCTGCAGTAGGTGTTACATCTGTTAGGCGGATGTTCTCTTGGAACGTGAGTAACGAGAAGAAAAATGATGCCAGTCAGGACAACACCAAGTACTAGCCAGCCACGGACCTATATCAAATATACAGTAAATATATATAACGCTACTTAGAGCTTAATGTGATCCTTGTTCGGTTTATGATCGAGTCAAGATTCGGCGGTTCCTTAGATAGTCAAAGACTATCTTGCAGAAATCGTTCGGCTCGTGCTAGGTCTTTATGTATATCTGATAATAGTATTCATAAGGTATCTATCTTGATAATAGAGATCTTAAAGGCCCACACACGAGCTGGGCTTGATTCGATAAGGCGAAGAATTTTTTCAGTTTTCAAAAACAAATATGATGCAGTCGGTAGATGTTAAAACTAAATGAAATAATACCCCTCAATGTTTGAAGTGTATGTTTTTTCGGGGGTTTTCCTTAGGTGGTTTGTTTTTGCAGAGGGTCTGAAGTTACATTCAGTTTAGGTGAACTGCAGAGGGTCTGAAGCAATTACCCTGTCCCAAAAAAGTAGTTGAGACAGCTGTCAGGGGGTAGTATTTGAAATGAAAAGAGCAAGCCCTGGTCATTGTATGCAACTATCATTATACGGTATAGTCTTTCTAGTGTTGAAAAATGATTTTCAGCCATTTTTTTAAATTCTTGAATTCATAATTTGCATTCGTCCATGCAAATTTTGTTCAAACAGCTTTATTTGAACTGCGCCTTAAGTTTGGGTGAGATAAGATTGAGTCTCAAAAAACTATCAAAAATTGAATTTTTGGGGCTTAAAATTCCGGTCAAAAAAATTCCCAGAAAACTATATTGGACCGATTGCATCATGGGCAAAATTTTGAAAAAAGTTGAAATAGGAAAATTTATCACCTTAGCATTGAAGAGCATCCTATAATTAGTAAAACTGAAAAGTTTGTTTGCGAAACGTTTAAAATGTGGAAAATGTAAGCCTGTGAAGATTGCAAATTTTGTATATTTTTGTATTACGCACGGAAAATTGATACCAACATCGAGAAAACGGTATCAATTTTCAGTGCGTAATACAAAAGTATACAAAATTCGCAAACTTTGCAGGGCTATATTTTCCTCATTTTACAACATTTCGCGGCCAAACTTTGCAATTTCACTAATTTTAAGATGCTCTTCAATGCTCTGGTAATGAATTTTCCCACTTCAACTTTTTTCAAAATTCTGTCCATAACGCAATCGGTCCACTGAAAACACGCAGTAAAGGCTGTTTTCCAGTGACGCAGTTACGTTTTTACATGTATACTTGTACTCGGGGAAACGATTAAACTCTTTTAAGTATGTAATTCCTATTTAACAAAAAGAATTACTAAAATATATACACCTGTAGCTACTATAAATCTTCATGAATGCCAGTTCTCTCCATTAAAACATTTGTTCGTTTGTTTTACATCAGGACTTTTGCACCAAGGTGGAATCAGACTTGATTTTTTCAGACTTACTGCACATTACCTTGTCGAAACAATTTACAACCAAACTTGCCTTAACAAGCAAAGTCTTGACAATCAACCTGCACGAAGACTGTTGACAAACAGCAGAATTGCTCTATCAGCAAGCCGGAGCAAGCGATGCGAAGCATCCTCTGATATCGGCTTAATGGCTGCACCACAAGCATAATAAAATTCTTCTTTGTATCACATGGTGAATAACCGAGTTATTTAGTCGCATTATTATAGCGCTGACGAAGAGCCGCGCTGATTTACAGATCGAAAGCTTTGCACTAATAAGTTTATATTTAATTACGTACCACAAGTCTTATCGTGTATAAGTCAGAAACGCACAAGATGCAGCAATTTTGTAAATCTGATTCTCACAGACCTGATGCAACTAGATAAGACAACAGGCTTGATGACGAACTCGCATCATGCCACTAAAATCCACAATTTGAATCAAGTTTGTCGCGTACCTGCATGGCTGTGTATACGAATTTTAACATATGCTTACCCTATGAAACGCTGAAGAACCACCAACGCTTCTTCGTGTTAATACCGGGTTTGGTTTCACAGTACTAGGTCGACTGAAACTTGAAGAAGTGGCAGCACCAGCCACTATCAATATCTCGCTGGATAAAATACTGTAGTTTAAATTTCTGATTTGTTTCTGCGCTGAACTGGTGTTGCCTTGAAGAGAGTTGAGACGTCGCAGTTGATACGCTGTCGATGCCAAGTCGAGCTTGTCCGCGAGCTTGCCCGTTCTCTTTGTAGTAAATGGATGGATGCTCTTCAAACGTTCTGTCGCATTGAAGGCTATCGCACTCCAAATCACTAAACCAAAGAACAAGGCGTGCGATATTCTTATAGTGTGTAGAAACATTGACACATTCGACACACGAGACTTAAGCACACAACGCGCATTGTAAGCAATAACACTGTTTTTCCAACACAATTACGTCCGATAACTGCTGGCCAAAACAAACACTAGGACCACCTAACGTTTGTAACACCTCCCCGTATCAAAGTGCTCTGTAGTTTCTGTCGGATAAAGCAACGCGAATACACGCTGGTAGCTTGGCCATTTTTTCGAAGTTCGTCGAGTAATTCAGCAGAAATGATTTGGCCCAAGTTTGGACTCAGTTACGGGAACATTTGAGGTCAAATTTTTACCTGTAAAACAGCTTGAGCTATGGACGCTTGTGTTAATCTATAAATAATTCAATTAGCCATTAATAGGTTAAACAAATAAAATTTTGTACCTAATTTTGTCGTGGACTTTTCTAGAAAGATTTTTTTTGAGCGCGAAGAGAAGAGATAGCTCAAAAACAATCTTCATTTTTAATCTTATTGCCGCTTTGAGGATGACACGAGAAATTTTTGGCTAAGCTGAAAAATTTCTCTACAAAGCCTTCTACACGAGAGCTGTTAGCAGAGCTGTCAACCTCGGGGGAGTATTACCTCAGCCTCTAAGATTTCACAGCAAAGTCAAAATGGTGGCAAGAACTGGGGCCAGTTGCATAAAAAGTGATCAAAGTTAACTGGGATTAGTGAAAACGTCAACCAATCAGACTTCACCACCATTTAAAAAAGTGATTACGAGTTTTATAAAACCGGCGCCAGATCCACATTGCTTTCTATATAATTTTAACGACGACCGTCGCCATACCGAATTGGACCAAAATTGGACTTAACTGGACTAAAACTATAAGTGTTTTCATGGCCGTAAGAACCACGGGGGCAGGGGGGCCCCGAGCCCCTTTAACTTCAACGGCAGGGGGGCTGAGCCCCCCTAAAAATGGATCTTTGAGTCTCAAAGTAAATGCACGTTTTAACGGTTTACAGTCTTACACATGTCTTAATCCAATGACTATGGTAAAACTAACCTCAAAAGTGCAGAAAAAACATATTTGTGCATGCTAAGGATAGAAAAAAATTCTGGGGGTCCCCGCTCCCCCCTTGCAGCACTTGCGTTGCGCCTTCAGCGTTCGAAGAGCCCCCCTAACTTTTTTCATCTTCCTACGGCCTTGAGTGTTTTCATGAACTTATTTTTCATTTTTGCTATAGCTAAGCATCTAGCAGATAACTTTTACAGACCTTGAGATTTCTGCCTCACGAAGCGAATAGATATTTTCCTCAAGGCTTCGCGAGGTAGATTCCTGATGGTAATCAACACCACACGAGGGTTATCGTACCAGCGCGTGGTGAGTAGCTGAGCCAGTAGCTCTGCTGTTCGGCTGGCTTAACCTCTGTTAGGGCGGGCTGACTAGATGGTCCCGCTTACCACTTACCAGGGATTAAACGAAGCAGAGAATGATTTTGAGGTAATGGAATAAATTAAGTCATAATTTATGATATGAAAAATGTTTAATTCGTGATTGCTTGAGATTTTTTGCCAAAATACGAAATAAACAAAATGGTGTAATATCATTAAGGTAAAATATATTATTTTTAATGATTTTGGTTGTTTCGTTTTGTTGGCGACTTTTTTCAATACCTCAAGTCAGATCATTTCACGCTTCATTTAATTTCGGGTAAGCGGGATCATATAATCAGCCTCCCCTAGATTCAGTCTATATACCATGGTTTTAGCCAGGAATATCAAGACAAACACTATATCATGTTAGATATCTGAGAAAACTTCTGTGCTTCCAACACGGAAATTGTTTGTGAAAGGAAAGGTGTTGGCCAAAAGTCTACAATTCATCAGTTCGTAAAGGATATATATGTACCATGAGCACACATCTTATAGTCATTTTCAGGCTGAAATTTAGACGTTTCCATTAACGTTGCGTTTCCCGAATCATATAACTAGTATACTATAGCAAATGCTGTCATTTGATTGGCTACTGTATTCGCTATCTATTCCTCGACAGATAACGAGTAGCGAAACAATCATTTTCCCAGAGATTTCCTTTTAAAAAAATACTTACTTATTAAATAGAAATCTCGAGCTCGTAATGTAATGCTCAAATAGACTGTGAATCATATTTACAGACTAAACGTACATTGACATAGCATGTAAATTCAAAATAACTAAAATGTTGGCAATAGTTTGTAAACCATGAAATTCAAATGGAACTTTCTTGCATACTATCTATGTAAATTCTGGTTTTGAAACGATCGCCAAGTATCTGTTCGACATACATTTATATATTCATAACCAAGGCTTTTTCACAGTCACCACACTTCAAGCTGTGTTTGAGGTTAGCACGCTATTATGTTGGGCAGTTTTCATTTGTCAGTTTGATTAGACATGTAAGGGACTCTGCACACTAGCAGTGAGAGTAACAGCTGTATCCAAATAGGTAATTCAGACTTGTATAGTAAATACGCTTCCCTGTGTTTCACTTCGGGTGCATTGATGTAACCTTTCATTAGTGGCCATTTTTTTTCGTTTCGCACCAACAAATCACGGATCAATGATTTGTTCGTAAATAGTATACCTGCAATGCTCCAGCCTTATCCAAAACCTATCATTAACCTTACTCTTAACCCTAATCCTGTAACCCTAAGTCAAGACCTAACCTTAATCCTGTCCCGAATCCTAGCTCAAAAAAAGGTATGCACAGTAACAACCCCTACGTCGTCGCTCATATGATGGTCCTCCACGGTTTGTTTTGCAGACCTAGCCTGAAGGTCTTCTCAATGAACTTGGGACTAGTGATTTTTTTGTTAATTTGAACATTGCCGAGCCAGGATATTGCAGGGCTTAGGTTTATTCAGAATAGCGTCTTATCTTAACTGATCGTCAATTCATCCTTCCATGGTCAGTGATGACACAACCAAGCCCAAGGGAGATGTACTACTTGCACCAAGGGCGTCGACCGATATCGCATCACTTCAGTTGATCCAAACGCCAGTGGAGAAGTTTTTGAAGGACAGGAGCCGGGCAGGGTGTGGGAGCATCTGAAAATAAAAATAACAATGGCGGATTGTATGCTAACGCTTAATTTAGCATAAAGATATTTTCAATGATTGTATCTCCCATTAGCATGCATACAACTGAACCGCTCGCTCGTATACTTCTTTACTCAACTCACCCACTTTAGTTCCACTCTCATATAAGAATATTTTCATACCTTTACTTTGAGTTGTGTCGTTACTTTTCATGGAACGAACAATCGTGTTTGACGTCAAATGAGGACCAAAGCTCTGTAGACCAGTAGAAAAAAATTGTGGAAAAAATTAACAGTGTCACCATTTGTGCCACTTTAATTACACCATGCCAGATGAATATGTGTTAATCTCAGCTTACCACAGATGTTGTTTCCTGTGTTGGATTGGGCGGCCAAATGTCGTTCAAAGATCCACGAACCATATCTAATAGTTCACCGTAGTTTGACTGTAATCGACTGGCGTCTTGATGGTAGGAAAATAACACCAGCATTCGTAACAACGTCGAAACTTCCTCTGAAATATAAAGCACACATCACATGGTGACATGATCTGTGATCCTAACTCCAGGCGTACTGTCAACCAAAATCCTAGCTCAAAAGCCATGACATAAGTAATCATAGGGTTAATCTTAATCATAATCTTAATCTTGTTGTTAATATCAATCATAATCTTAGTGTTAATCATAATCTCAATCTTAGTGTTAATCTTAATTTTTAATCTTAATGCATCTAACCTTGCATTTTATCAACAAATGAAATGATTTCAGCCAAAGCTTCCACCAAAGCTAAATCTTCGTAATGGCTTCCTTCTTTTAAACTGACTTTTTTACGTTGCGACTTTTTACGATTCTTCTGCGATTTCCTGGAAAAATGCCAACCAGATATAGGCTAAGTTTCCTTAAAGTAGCTAAGTAGCTTGCTTAAAGGGAAATTGCAGTACATTTTCTCTTTGGCTTATCGACAAGAAACTCGCCAACTCACTCTTACCCAGTACTCCTCGACATTCGCGATGATATTGACGATGACGTCACAGTACTCTGGCCAGTCACACTCGAGATGTCGGAGAATAAATCCGCATTAGGATCTTCATCAAGTTCATTGTCTGAAACGGTAAGGTATACCTGAGTGTGTGATTCATCTCTCTGGCTGGGCCTCAATCCCAGTAACATGAACACAACTCAACAATGGCGGGTTAGCCTAATCATGGAATAATGTACCATCATAGTAGCAGAAGTGGTTTGGAACTTGTTAGAATTACAATACAAGTCATTACCTATGTTGTTTTGGTTTATGCAGAAATAAGGTTCTTCATCGTCACGTGCTTATTGTATTCTCTACTGACTAACCAGTACCAACGTTTTGAAAAGGTTAGCCATCCGCGGCATAAGCAGTTGGCCAATTCAAGAATTGCTATTGGTGGATTTGGCAAATACACAATACACACGTGACGATGAAGGACTATAGTTTTGCATGAAGGTGCACGAACATAGAAAATGATTTTTAGTTTTATTCCAATGACTTTTCAAACTTCCCTTCTTTTGACTGTGGTTAAACTTACGGGTAGAAATACAGAAATTGAAACACGTAACACAGTTACAAAAATTCTACCAAAGGATTATATTGTGATTTCCGCAATCCAGTAAATAAAAAAACTTGACAAAATTTTGTATCATAGGAGCTTCAATCGGTTTTTGAAGTTTTTCGGGGTGCTCGATAAATGGTAACTATTTGGTTTCAGTAACTGAAATACATACCAATCAATTCCAGCCTGCGTTTCTCTTTTTCTTCCCGGACAACTGCAAGTCTTCTCTTGTATCGTTCAAAATCTTCTTTTTTGGACTCCAGTGATGCCAATGTCTGTTCACATGCTGTGGTCAGGAAATACAAACAGAATAGAAAGAGATATACTCGAAAATATAAAACACCCAAGCACTGTCAGTCACCCTTTGTGTACGCAGTGCCATCTGATTCTGAGGTTACTATTGGAGTCAAATTATTGTTGTTTTGTATCAGGGTGTTAACTAGGCCATATAGTGTTTGTTAGATCATAAGGAACTTTCTCAATCAGATATCTTTTCATTTTAATTTAATTCTGTTCCTCTCTCTAGGGTGAGCGGATTTACCCAACAGGTTATTGCCCAATTGATAGGAGATCCGAGGTACCTACGGTTTAACGTCCTTTTTCGGGAAGACGCGAAAGGCTTATCATTTACTGATGTTGATGCAAAGGCAGCCCTTTCTCCTTATTTTTTTTAAGACCTTGAGCAGTGGTCCAACCAGGGCTTGAACCCTGGCGTCCCAGCTTGGAAGACAAGAATGGTGACCACAACACCACACATGCTGGTAAATTTTACATTTTATCAGATGAACGTGTGCATGTTTTTGTTTGCTTTTATGACGTGCCATTAAGAAACGAACAAACCTTCACACAAAGCTGGCTGAAAATTAGTCTCGATGATATCTTCTCTGTCATGTTTATACATCTACAAAAAAATTAATAAATGAAAATATAGGAATCTACCAACTATTAGACAGGGTTATCGGCACAATGAGATAAGATTCGATGGCACTTACCAGTCGTAAGGACTCTTCCCATAGCTTGCCACGAATAAGACTCTCAATAGCATCTTCGTGGTCCTGAAATACACAGCACCGTGTTAATATTAATCAGGGATAATTCTTTTTGGAATACAATAGCAAAGCATCATCGACGAAACAGGACGCAGCTGCACAACGCAAGGAACTGAACCATACCTACCACCAACACAGCACAGCACAACACAACGCAAAACAAAACAACGCAACACATTATTTCACAATATTTTTCCAACCTACTTCAGCATAATCTACCAGGACAACCGCAGCCTCGGCAAAGCGATTGTGTTCTTTGAGGTAACCTGCAGAGAGAAAACAATCTTGCTACAAACATTACGTAACATTATTGCCACATACTTTTTAGTTAACATGTTTGACTTAACAATCATCAATTTTTGCACCAATTTTTCTTCACATCTATGGCGGGTATCTAATTGGAAGAGACTCAAATCAAAGAAGCCTGTTTGTTTATCTGACTGTTAAAAAATCGATAAATGAAGTCAAAAGGCAATGCTTCTACATACACGGAAGAAGAAACTCATATAATAGACGGATGTTTATATCAGAAAACAGAGAGGAGTGGGTATTACTTCATCTAAAGGAGTAAGATCCTAAGCTTATTAGACATTGCGGCCCGTAACACAAGGTGTTGTTTGTTAGGCGGAGGTGCATAGCAAATATATTCCACACCTGAAACAGATCTAGCCAAGCGTAAAATCTGTTCAGTAGAGAAACCAAGCTTTCCTGTTGCCAAACAGAACACCTGTCTCCAATTTCCACATTTTTGAAAAGCTTCGAGTGCTCGTTCGTAATGCCCACAACGGAACAGAACTATGAAAAAAACAAGACAAAAAATATGAAGCACCATTGAAAAATACAAACACACGTACTGTATAGCTTGCGTTAAAGGACAGTTTGAACTATCAATTAAGTTCGACTCGTTTGACTCTGAAGATATTTTAACCGAAACACATGAGCTTTCCACCGTCCTGGATAAATTCTTAGGCTCATAACGCCTAAATTAAAGGTCGATATTAAAAACCTTTGAAGTAATTGTATCATCTGTTGTTAAGAAATAGAACACTAGCCATCTACCATCCTCAATATGCAAAAAAATTCATGACATCACAAACATGATAAAATTCTTTTTTTCAATAAGCAGTTCGGAAATACATTATCAATATCATGCATTATTAATTAAAATAGACTCCCACATAGATCTAATTATAAAGCAGGATTCCATAACTCATAATGCAAATCTATTACAATACTCCATAATTCATAATACAAATCTACTATAGATAATTTTAAACGAACGCTAAGTACTGAAATTGATTTCCATGTAATAATTATTGTAGTTTGTCATGTGATATGTTCTTCTTTTAATAAAATTAATAATTAGACAGTCACTATAAAATCATAAAGCAACATGACGGATTACAGACATCAATGTTTTTCCATATTTCAGAAACCAAGCATGGTACTAAACATTTATCAGCAGATATTACAATTACTTGGAAGGTTCTTAAGCCCCCAGAATGCCAAATCCCTTCACCCCTCATCCCAATTTTAACCTTTAGTAAACAGCCAAGCAGTCAAAGAATAAGTTTTTACCTAAGCCTGATTCCTCGTATCTTTTCTTCTCAATGAGATATTCTCCATAACAGCCAGCTATTGTTTTGTATTCAGAACCAGTATATAATTGCAACGCTTCAGTATAGAGACTTTGTCCCTTGATCAGTTCTAGGCACTCGCTGAATCTTTCTGAGCCTACGGCATAAGCATCAACAATACTTTAATCATCACAGCAGATTTCACAGCTAATATGTATACTAATCTGGCTTACCACATTTTGCCAGATGCTTAATAGCCTTTGAATAACGTTTCAAACATTTATCGATGGAATATTTCTGATAATTTTCGCCCATCTTGCGAAGATTGTTTAGAAATGGCAGATATTCCTTTGGATCCTATACAAAAAAGGTTAATTTGAAATGGGTATTCCAAGGTTCAATGGCAATCACTACACATTAGAAAACTGTAGTGTAACCAAAGTTCAAAATAACGACGTCCACATGGGGACGGTCATGATGACGGGTCAGTTCGTCCAGTGAACAGTCAAACGCAATTCCTGACCGGTCAAATTCTACCACCCTGCAGAATGCAAATTTGAAGAAAACGCTTATATCACATTGGACGATATTAACCTTGTTACTGATACATGTCGTTTACTTGGATTCTGTTCATGTATACAAGTGCGGTGTGTGATTAGCCTTCCACCCGCGTGGTTTATCCACCATGTTCGGGTATAGCCATCTTCTTCGACAGCCCGTGACGACAATAGACAATGTTTCCCATCAAGTTACTTAACTTGCATCAAAAAGTAATGGCCAATTTCAATTCATATGAAATGTTCATTGGCAAGAAAATTCACCACAAAATATGAACAATCTCCTTAACTGGGGTCACTTAAAGTGACTATGAAACGAAATTTTGTCCAACTATTTATTGATTGCATTGCAAAGATCGTGCTTAAAATGACACTGTAATTTCCTTGGTAGAATTTCTCTAACTCTTTTCCTCCTCGAGACATTCAACTTTATTCGATATGCAAATTACACAACTTATGTCATCACAGTTCATAATAACTTTTCATAAATCATCAGTAATTTGCAACATGATATAGCTAAGCGATTAATCGTAGTTTACACACATACGGAACAGTTTTCTCAAAGATAACATTATGCACAGTGATGCCATAAGTTGTGTAATTTACATATCAAATAAAGTTGAATATCTCGAGAAGGAAGAGAGCTAGAAAATTGTACTAGACTGCTATTAGCGATCTTTGCAATATAATCAATAAAGAGTGGTACAATATTTCGTTTCATAGTCTCTTTAAACTTGACTGATCAAATCGAAAATTTGACAGTTCATTGACCGCCGTGATTTTGAACCCTAAGTGTTCATAGAGAAAACTGCAACAGCCAAAGTTATTATTATTATTATTAAAACTATATTTATTCACGCTTACCCCTTCAGCAATAGCTGATTTCCAAGGGGGGCGTGACAATAAAAAGAAAACTATATACATAAATACAAATAAAGACAGTAAAACTCAAGTACGATGTTAGGATAGACTAATATCAGAAATTAAAGAATTAAAGGTATTTATCGATATTGAATTTCTAACTTCCGATGGTAAATTGTTCCAAAGTTTTGCACCACTATAACTAATACTTTTTCTCATATATTCAGTTTTAGGCTTTGTCAGATAAAACCCATAATCTGAATTACGTAAATTGTAATCATGTTCAGGAGCATTTGGATTTTGAAATGATTCGATTAGAACAGCTGGTGCTTGCCCGTGAATTATTCTAAACATGAGTCTGGCTTTCATAACAAGTCTACGTTGCTTCAACGTTTTCCATTGAAGCTCATTTAAGGCTGCTTCCGATTGGCCATGCTCGTTTCTATATCCTAATATAACCCTAGCTGCTCTATTTTGGAGTGACTGAAGTCTATTCGAAAGTGTAGCACCAATTGGCTCCCATACAAGGCAGCAGTAATCGAAATAAGGTTGAACCAAAGCACAATAGACAGATACAAGTGTTTCACGAGTAACATATGGTTTAAGCTTCCTAATCGCTCCAATACCTGCCGACACTTTTTTACATATTTCGTCCAGATGGATGTCCCATAGTAAACATTGGTCGATTTCAACACCTAAAGATTTTTTGTTTGTCACTCGATTTACAAGTCTATTTGCTATCTGAATTACAGGATCATTTGTAAGTTTGCTAATCTTTTGTTTACTCCCAATTAATAGGTATTCAGTTTTGATCAGATTTAGACATAATTTATTTGCTAAAAGCCACTTTTGAACATTGTTTAAGTCATGATTAATTTTGGATTCAATTTCGGGTAATGCCAAACCAGAGGCAGTGAGAGTAGTGTCATCTGCGAACATTCTTACTGTTGATTTTTCAATACAGTTTGGCAAATCGTTTATGTAAATTAAAAACAGAAGAGGCCCCAATATAGACCCTTGGGGAACACCATAATCTATTTTATGAGGTTTGGATAGATATCCATTGACATAACACCTTTGCAAACGATTTCCCAAATATGAGGTAATAAGATTTAAAGCACATGGTTGCATACCAAGAAAGCTAAGTTTTCCAATTAAGATTTCATGATTCACAGTGTCAAAAGCTTTTTTCAGATCAAGAAAAACTGCAATGTTGAGCATACCATCATCCATGTTTCTATACCATTCATTAGTAGAATGGAGCAATGCGTCAGCTGTTGAGTGCATTGGTCTAAAGCCAAACTGATGTTTGGAAATCAGATTATTGTTGTTTAAGTAAGCAAATAATTGCTTATGAAGAATTTTTTCAAAGATTTTGCTAATTGCTGACAAAATTGAAATAGGACGATAATTATCGACTATGTTTTTTGGACCAGATTTATGTAAGGGAATAATTTTAGCAACTTTCCACTCTGTAGGAAATATTTCTGTTTGAATCGAATAATTAAATAGATTTGTTAGAGATTGAGCAATAACAGGGGCAGCAATTTTTAAAATTTTAGCTGGAATCTTATCAAGACCTGTAGCTTTTGAGGCAGAAATTGAAAGCAACATGTGAAAAACTGTATATGTATCAATAGTTTGGAAATGAAATGTATCAGTAGTTTTTATCATAAATTCATCATATTTGAAATTACCTTCGCCAACAGAATTAGCAATCTTAGACCCTACACCTGAGAAGTAATCATTGAAGCATTCAGTGACCTCATCAGGCATTACAATGTCCTTATCTTCTACTTTAAGATTGAATGTTGTTGGTTTGGACTGATTACGACCCAATATGCTATTTATGGTCTTCCAAGCATCTTTTGGGTCATTACTTTTATGAATTAAATTCTTGTAATAAATTTCTTTATCTTTGCGAATGGTACAATTTACTCTATTTCTGAGTGCTTTGAAAGCATTCCAGTCGATCTCAGATTTGGAAATCATAGCTTTACGTTTAAGACGATCTCTTTCATGAATTAGATTTTTGGTGTTTTTATTAATCCAAGGAATATGTCTTTTTGATCTGATTCTTTTAGATTGAACTGGCGCGTGTTTATCAAGAACATTCAGAAAGAGAGTTTTCCAAAGGGACCATCTTAAATTTATATCAGACTCATAATCGATTAGGTCCCATGGTTGTTTCCAAAGTTCCTCAAGAAATTTGTCACAATTGAAATGCTTGTAATTTCGGATTTCTATGCACCTGTGCGAATTAATTTTGACATTTGAATTAATTTTTCTTACCACGTATATGAGGTTGTGATCACTTACACCTAGAGGGACCACATCCGTCAAAATTACGTGTTCCGGATTTGACGTGACGCATATGTCTAACAAGCTACTAGTGAATTGAGTAACACGTGTCGGTGTATTTATCATTTGATAAAGTTGATATGATTCCAGAAGTAGATTTAGCTTTTTTGTTACATGACTTGATGTATCCAACATATTGCAATTTAAATCGCCAAGTAGATAGAATTCATTATGCTCACAATCAAACGTACTAATGAAATAGTCAATTTTTGCAAAAATATCAACAGTACTGTTAGGTGGTCTGTATATTGTGGAAACAATAAAAGGTCTTGAGTTAGGTTTATGAATCTCAATAACCACAGCTTCCAAAGTGTCAGGTATAGTATGACTTAGATTGCAATAACTTATCTTATTTCTAACATAGATGCAGACACCACCCCCGTTTCTATTACGATCATTACGAATAATGTCGTAATTTGGAATATTTACTTACATTACCTTCACATGTGACCAACATTATATACTACGTACTTTTTGAGATTTCTCTGCCACCATTAAGACGAGCTGAAAATCGTACATCCCAAGAGCAACATCGTACATTTTATTGACGTCGACCATAAAGATCAGATACTTCAGAGCATCCTCCGCCTCGACGAGTTTTTTGCTGTCTGGTCGCGGAAAGAAAAAAATATGTAATAATCTACATCTGTTGGGTTCATTTAAAGTGCTGGTATCATTGACTTGTCTTGATTTCAATCAAACATCCCAATCAAACATAGTAGGGAGTTTTAGATTTGACTACGGCTACAAGAGCGAGTACTATACGACTGCAAGCTTTTCATTTCTTAAATTCTTTCCTATAAACCCGTTTCCGTCTTCGCTTTGGATCATCTGCTGTTTTCAAAAACAGGTTTTATCAAATTTACAATACATGTAGCTGATTTTCAACGGCAAAATTTTGTAGTTGTACTCTCGTAGCCGCAGTCAAATCTAATATGAAGATAAACGAACAAGACGTTTTTACTGTTTTAAAACATGCAAATAGCTTGTGTCATCTCACAAAACCAGATTATACAATATCAGAAACATCTTATAAACAATTTATTTAAACTTCACAAAAGTATAGTAATGTTGCATGTAAGTGCATAAATGTAAAAAAGTTGGGTAAATTTTAAATTTTTTTACCGATATTCTTTGTTAAGTTTCCATTTCGAATGTGTGAGAGAAAATGACATCACAAATTAGCTTTAATTTACAGCCATTAAAAATGAATACTGAATAATCGTATTTTACCTTTTAGATTTTTAACGATCTGTAAAGCAGTTTCTAACTCTGGTGTTGATTTTTTTACATAGGACGTCAAGATACAAAGAAGATATCTAAAAGACACGATATATTGGTGATGTTACTCTCGTTGACATATATACACGAGGGGTCGATTGTACGAAAGGTGAATACCGCTACCCGCGGGATAATGACCTTCTAAACATGTTCAGTAACTGGTAAAACCTATATCAAGGTTCATCATTTTCGAGTTAAAGTTACTCTTGCGAGTTCAGTGTCATTGCTTTTCATGCCTTTCTGCAGCAGTTGAAAAAAGTCACCACCAGGTGGATAGCGTTGTTAACGTTTCCTAAAAACGTTCCCAGGACTGTTTGCTTCACTTCAAAAAGTGTTAACCAAAATGGCCGAAAATACGAGAGTTTGCTCGTGAAGTCGCCTGCTGACTACCATTGTGACTGTCACGGGCAAGCACCAGCTGTTCTAATCGAATCATTTCAAAATCCGAATGCTCCTCAACATGATTACAATTTACGTAATTCAGATTTTGGGTTTTATCTGACAAAACCTAAAACTGAATATATGAGAAAAAGTATTAGTTATAGTGGTGCAAAACTTTGGAATAATTTACCATCTGAAGTTAGAAATTCAATATCGATAAATACCTTTAATTCTTTAATTTCCGACATTAGTCTATCCTAACATCGTACTTGAGTTTTACTGTCTTTATTTGTATTTATGTATATAGTTTTCTTTTTACTGTCACGCCCCTCTTGGAAATCAGCTATTGCTGAAGGGGTAAGCGTGAATAAATATAGTTTTAATAATAATAATAATAACGCTCTCATCCAGTATTGCACGCTCTCACATATTTTAGCTTTCGTAACCTTCACTAGCTCTCTAACGCTAGCCTCATCTCGTTATCCTACAATTGAAGCTGCCAAACTTACTTGTTTTCATCAGTCGTTTCCAAAGCTTTTCTCGTGGCATCACAAATCCTGTCCACTTTGTTCTCCACCTCAGCGCTAAAGTAATACATGTATTTCAATGAGTGAACAATGCTTCGCTCTACAATATCTAAAAGCAACAAGATAACTTACCAAGGGATCCGGTCTCGATAATAATCAGCGTACAAAGTTTGTGTAACGTCATCCGCTCTGAAAAATAAATACGATCAATTCTACCGCATGTTTTGGTTCGTAGAAACATCAAGTACTGTTTCATGCACTTGTCTTACACAAAGTAAAAGGCGAAGTAATGTATAGGTATTATAACTATGGCTGGAAAGAGGTTGCAAGGCGCCTTTAAAGAGTTCGTAACTAAGGGGGTACATTATTTAGTAACTCATAGGT
The DNA here is from genome assembly GCA_963855995.1 of Muricea muricata. NCBI lineage: Eukaryota > Metazoa > Cnidaria > Anthozoa > Malacalcyonacea > Plexauridae > Muricea > Muricea muricata. The sequence goes on along the minus strand of OY979728.1, from coordinate 4,821,897 downwards.
AACTCACTAGTAACTCATAAGGCAGTACGTTGTGTCTTAATCATGATAGACAAGATTAGCGTTAACAACTTAACATCATTTTCGCACTTTGACATATGATCGTTAGTTGACCATACAGTATGCTATAGGGAATTCTTTAGTTCTTAGAAACCTACCATGTCAACAACAGTGAACTTTGGAATAATTTATTAACAAAGGAACCCTGCAAGAGGGCATTGACTGGAGGGGCAAACTGCCGACAAGAAGGCAGTAAGAAGGCTGGGGGGGGGGGGGCTAAAGGATCTGACTGGTCGTCAAACTGTCCTAACGTGGAACGACGAATTCTGTTTATATCGTCCCCGGCAGTAAAACATGACGAGTTTTTGTGTGCTTTAGACTGCACCACCGATATGAGAAACGTTAGTTCAAGACAAAATATGGCAAGACCTTAAAGTGAAAATCTCACAATTGAGAAAGGATGGAGTAGGGAGGTTGCTCCAACCCTGCTGTCATTCCTGCTGAGACATTGTATGTGCAACATACGCAACACTCCAGGACTCTGCGGCTAAGCCTACAAATACCGGGGGTAACCCCCCCCCCCCCTGCGGAAGGTTCAAACTCCCCATGGAGAGAACCGTTATGACAGAGAACTATACATATGTACTACTTACTTGAGTTCTGATAGGAACATGTTGATGAAGGAAACAGATTCAACTTGTTGAACAAAGTTTGCCACATTCTCGAGAAAATGCTAAAATAAATTTTTATCAACATTTAAATCTCGATTCAATCATAGCTTTAAACCAAACGATACTCCAGCCTTATAGCTTGACCACGTCCTAACCATGCCCTAATCATGAGCTTCTGATCGTGCGCTTTTAGCCACTGGTAGGCGGGATTGCTTAAAAAAACAGTTGTCTCGCAGTTAACTGGGAACAATAGTAGATATTAATTATGGCAAACAAATTTCCTAACTAACTTGCTTCGATGCCTAATGGTGCAAAGGTTACAGCAATACAACTCAAAGTGCTAGTTACCTTGCAATTATGATCGTAAATTAAATTCAAGTTGATGCGATGTCGCCTCATACAGTCGAACGCATCTTTATATTTGACACTGAAAAGATAAGCAATTATAACGCAATAAGCATGCCATTCGCTGCGAAATTCGATCACAATATCATTTTGGACATTTTCCCAACAGATTGTATCGCTAGAGGCGTTGTTACACCATGCAACATGCCCCGCAACGAATTTACTTTAAGAATTGGAGTTGCATGCAGCGGTAGATCTAGCGTAAGTCAAAATAAATTACCACAGCTCATTCTGGGATATATTTACATTTTAAAATACCTTCAAAGCAACTTCATTGGTTAGATTTTATTCTTTTGAAATTCATAACCTATTACATTGTTATAAAGTTATTTTGAATTTAAAATTGAGCTGCTATAATTTATTTTGACTTACCCTGGATCCGCCACTGGTTGCATGACCAGAGATGTTACACTGTGCAACGTTACTCGCAACTGTCTCGCAATCTCAGTGGAGACTGGGATCTATTTTTAAACAGCGAGTTTTTATTGGCTGCTCAGCAGAAATATTGCGCGCCGCAGATTTGAAGATATCGTGCTTGCGAAAAGTAGAACCTGATTCTACTTCTGACAACAAAACGCTGCGTGACTTTATGATTGCGACGCATGTTACACCTTGCAAATGCGCTGGCAACTTGTGTCGCAACAAAATTGCAAGAGAAGTGGCATAGCGTAACAGCGCCACAAACAGGTTACGTATAAGCACAGAAGAGTTGATACAGAAAGGCATATTCAGTGATTTCGTGACGAATAGCACTTTTTACCATTATCGTCATTCAGTAATTGCTCGAAAACTCGCCTCTCCCTGGAGAGATTCAAAAACGGTTCATTTCCAGGGGGGCGACGTCTTCTCTTATGGACAGTACCCAATAGCGCTTACACTAAAATCACCACAGATAACCTTCTGTAGCAACTTTTATTCTGTGGCGCAGGACTTACTTAACCAAACACATTAAGCACGTACTTATCGAAACATTTCTTCAGATATGAAAGAACAAGGACTCTGGGATGAACTGTTTCAAGATTTCCTCTTGGCATCTAAATATTCGGTAAACAAATACAGTTAACTACGGTCAAAGCCTCATTAGCGAACACCTCTTTTAAACCGTCACATGACTAAACTTGCATCACAAACGTTCGATTCCTCGCGGAGGACCTATAGTTGATGATGAATTTTTCTCAACTGCTCCTGGCTTGAATTTGAACACATGTATAATTTTTGTCATAACCCTGTTAAGCACACAACTCTCCTACGTTGAAGCGCACACCTTAGTGACCATATGCTTCAAGTCCCAATGCTAGTCAATCCTCTTTAAAGTGTTTATGCAACGAAATTTCACCACAAAGTTTTATGGCCTCAGTGTAGAGTCAACGTAAAATGGGCTGGTAACTTCTTTTACAGAAGTTCATCATTTTGCTTCTTTCGTTAGAAATTTGGCTTTGAATAATATGCAAATATCATACTTATGACATCACAGTGCATAATGAGTTTTTAATGCTGTAGGAATTTCTCTTACAGTATCCATGATAATTTTCCAAAAGTTGCACTAAAATACAGCAAATCGGAATTTGTAAGTTATAATTTTGGAATTTTGTTCGACAAACGTAAATTGCTCGAAAAATCTATGTTGTTTTAAATTACATTATGCACTGTGATGTCATAAGTATGATATTTGCATATTATTCAAAGCTAAATTTCTCACGAAAGAAGCCAGACAATGAACTTCTGTAAAAGAAGTTCCCAACCCATTTTACCTTATCTCTACACTGAGGTCAAAAAACGTCGGGGTGAAATTTCGTTGCATAAATACTTTAAGAAAACAGATAATAGATGGTTTAATACAACCTTTGGAGCAATTGACAGTAAATTCAAATTCAAATTTGAACTTGTCACGGACTATTGCCCGCTTGAAGAACAACTAGGTATATATTCGGTCAATTTCTTTTAGATTGACACCCCTTTAGTGACACCTAGTGATGCCCCGATGGTGCTATATTCTTTGGCAAGCAATCGAAAGCATCCCCTGCTTTATTGTTAAAAAAAATGTAAACAGAAAGCATTATAAAGAACATTTTGTTTCATCCTACAAGCAAGCAGTTCCCGGTGGTGTAGCTGTTCAGTGGTCCGATCGCTGTTCACGATTCCGGTTCCGAAATTAGCTATATGATTTTTTTAGTACGTCTAATAATGTCAAAGGAATAATATGTTCGCACCTATAAAATCGAAGCACAAATTGTGAACAGGCCTTAATAAATCTTAACTTTTGCTTACTTGTAAAATCAGCTTTGTATCCTGTGTGATGGCGGTTATTATTTTTGATCCTCTTTCAACATTTCGAACATTCTCTTCGGCAGTTTTGCCCGCCAACAAGGAAGCCAAACCTAAGAGGCAAAAATATGTAAGTTTACATACTTTTACAAAGTTTGCCAACTTCTTTATCAAAAATGGCTTCCCACGAATTCTTCTGAAACACTCCCAATGTCCCATTGGTTACCTAACTTTATCAACACAGCTACCTACTTCATAATAATCCTAAAAGCCAGGCGTGCAAAGTGTCTAATAGATCACAGGGTTTGGCGGGGGTTTTTGTGTGCGGCTCAATGACCGGAGTTCTCACTCCAGATATCCTTCCAGCTCATTCTCCATACCTTTTCCATCAGGTAGTATACTCAAGGAACGCAATACGTGAGAAGTGGTGGTCAAGAGAAGATACTCGTCGTGGACGAAAAATGATGAACAATTACTGGCAATTTCTTTCTCATTCATATACAACCTAGAATGCTCCGTGAGACCAATCACAACTTCCTGCAAGTGGAAATAATAATTACAGTCAGAGAACTACACATTAGAGACCTTTAGTTTGGCGTTTACTGCAAACGGCAAACCTCAAGCGTGTTCATTATTATAAAAACGAAATCATGAACCGTGAAGTGCTCAAACTAAACGATGTATTCAATAAATCGAAAATACTGATCTACGATGTATTTGTATGACCACTGAAAGGTATCACTGACGGAAAACAGTTTAGGGCCTCAATCGCTTGACGTTCGAGTTGACGTTTCACGTTTGTAGTGAGCCGCTATGAGCATGTCTAGCAGTTCAATTGTAGAATTCAAACATGAAACGCAACAATTCAAACGTGAAGCCATGTAAGCAGGAAAATAATTGACGTCAGTCAGCAAGTGTCTGTGATCGAACCATCTATCTATGTGCAGTGTGTTTATTCTTATTAATAGTTCGTATAGGTAAAACATTTCACGGTTACTAGTTTTATTTCTATTAAAAGGACGTGTCTCAGGTTTGCCGTTTGCCGTAAACGCCAAACTAAAGGTCTCTATTTGCTCCTGACTGACTGCTAAAATTAGATACAATATCTATCGAGATTGCAAGATTTTCAAGATTTTATTCAAGATTGCACTATTTACAGATGAAAAACAAATATGTAAAGAACCTTACAAGTAAATATAGTTTGAGATTTATATATAATGAATTTAGAATGAAAAGTGCGTGGTGACGAAAGGAGCATACGCTTTCGAGTTGATCACAACCTACGATCAATATTAAATAATATGTATATATAATAAGTAATTATGGTTGAGCTGAAATGAGATCACTTCTATATTTATCTGTACATACCCACTGACTTTGTAACAGGGCAGCTTTATATTTTTTCTTAAATATTTTCAACGAAAATGAACGCTTTAGTCTCAAGTGGATAGGTTAATGCTTGTACGAAAAGTGGATGGCGCTATCAGGAATTTTTAACTCGCAAGAAATAAAAAATGACTTCAACTCGAAAATGCTGATTTTTAACTATTACCTCGTCCCCAATCTTGACTGTCTCAATATAAACACAAGGTTGTGGTAGAACTACGGCATTTCCAGATGAATCAAGGCAAGGTTTGAGCTCAGCATTACCAGCGTCTACTAGATCATATAAAAAACAATTAGGGCTTGTTTATACTTTTGTTTACAATGAGGTCCTTGCGAGTTTCCATTGTAAATATATCAAATATTTTGTGGAAACACCATGTTAATTTATCATCGCAAAGCTTTCGATCCGTAAGCTCGGATCGTCATCAGTGCTTATAATGTAACAAATAATTTAATGTAATCAGTGATGTAATCAATTCATCAGAGCTAATACAACTTTAAATTTACAGTTTTTCTTCTCTTTAATGGATATGAAAGAGAGGATTAGTTAGAAGTGTTAACTGGAGGAATGGTATTATGTGGAACTTTCGTTACCATTCAACTCGTTCACATCCATCAAAAGGAGAACGCTCGAATGTTGCAATCAAAAATTGCTCGTGCATGTACAGAGGCTTTACAACGTGCAGGAGAAGCAATATTACCTGATGTGTATTTCAATATGGAACCATCTTTGCACTCTACTACCACTGAGGCAGTATCAGCATTAACAGATAATCTAAGGACACTTTCTACTGGCAAAACATTTCTGCAATAAGATGAGTTCAAAATGCAATGTGTAAAATATCTCGAATTAACGTTCCCAGTGCAGGTGTAATAGTAGATGAAATGTTTAGGTTCTTACACTGCTGCTGAAACGATAAAGTGAGACTCGACGTTTCCAGATAAATAACTTAGCTGCAAACTTCCAGACGATTGGCCTTCGCTAGAAACGCCGAGTTTTAGTCGCTAGAGCGGCGAATTCAGGTTTCATGACGCCTTTTTGTCGGATCTCGGATTGTTACCCACAAAATGCATATGACGTCATTTGGAACACGATGTACGTCATGTAATCGGGCCGGACATTATTACAACTTCACAGCGTATTGTAAAAAAGAGCGTCTTGTTAAAAACGCACAGGTTGTTTCAGACCTGCAAACAAGTTGTAACAAGTGTTCACCAACTGTTGACAACATGTCTTTTCAAACCAAGTAGTTGGAACACTGTTAGCAACTTGGAACAAGCATGTTGACTGATGTGGGAATATCAAACTGTAACAAGGTTGGCAACACAAGGCTGTAACAACATTGTTGTATCAAAGCTGCAACAGATTGTTAGGACAACCTTGTTACAAGTCTGATAATCTCAACAAGTTTGTTAAAAGTTTGTTAACAGATCGTACACTTCATTATTTCAGGCAGTAAAAAAACCTATACCTTTCGTGAAACATCATCAAAATATAAATTAGATAAGAACTCCAGGTAACATTCACATACAGATATTCTGCTTTAAATTTATCTTCAACTTCGGTCAGTAATATTTCACATATGACACTTGTTCCGTCTTCGTGTAATTTGCCAACTGCCAATAAAGTGTTGTCTTTCCACCACGTCAATTGATGAAGATTTCCCGGACCTGAACATAACTTGTTGTTCACTTCCAAATCTGCCCTGCAAGGATGTGAATGAAAATCACTTACAATTAATATTGGCAGATGACACAACGTCGGAGACAGCAAATTTTCCGCTATACTATGTATGAGAACGTTACGAGATCTACTGTAGTTACAGGGCTGCATAAAACATTTTATTTTCTGGGACCACATTATGCACCCCTGTCCAGTTATGAAGTCGAGATCTGACTAAACCCTGGCATGCTGTTTTTAAATTACAACCTGGGGACAGTTGTTCGAAGCCCGTTTAGTTTAAACGGTGGATAAGTAAAACACCTACTTATCTGGTCAATTTGCAAGTGAATTTAAGTTTTAAATACTAAATATGTAGTTAAATACTGGTGTTCTTTTCAGGTTAAATATTTAAGTTAGTTGTTCGATGAGCATAGAGTTGTTTGATAATATACAATTGACCATAACGAATAAGATACCATCACGTACATTTTGCCAGAATGCACTGTGAGCACCAAGCAAAAAACGACTGAAAAAATATGCCAAGAAAATTACCTAAGGACATAAAACTTGTACAAAACAAGGCTGGAAAATAACCTCCTCTCTTATGCTCGTCATCCAATGGACGTCAATTTTTTTGTAACGATTTCCGACCGCGATCCATTCTGGTAAAATGTACATACGCCATCTTTTTCGTTACGGTCTATTAAATTAAACTTGCTCACTTGACATCGTCAGATTTGTGATGCTGTAGCTAGTTGTTCAGTAAAAGCTACATGGGTTTTTAACCACATACCTTCGGATGGAAGATTCGGAAGACTTTCCTTCTTGAGTTGTTTTCTTGACTATAACAAGACTGCCGTCAGACAGAAGCAATGCAAGCTGATGACAACTTGGATGGAAAGTGATTTGATTGATTGAACATTCAGTTTTCACACTATGAGCCGACATGGGAGGAGGTATGACCACCGATGACATTTCTGTTAACAACAGTTGAGCTAAAAAAGAATTCAAGTTTCTAGTTTTACACATCTTAGCCCGACTCAAGGTGCTCGCAGATATGCTACAAACATTTGTTTGATGCGACTTGGTCATCAAGTTACATCAAGCCTGTTGGCTTCAGAATCAAGTATTTGCGGGCTTGTTGCTTAAGTTGTTATTTACAATTTGCAGCAGACATTATAATTACATTGCTGCGTGATGTCGGCTTGACAACTGCAAAGCAGACTTGGTACACGTTGTGCGTTTGGACTAGTTTGTAAATATTATTAAAAGAACTTGTTATGAAGGTGTGGTGGGAAAAATAACACGGTCAACCACAATGTCTGCTTTACACAGAAACTACAGTCATGTAAACCGGTTTAACATCAAAAGATTCTACATCAAGTAAAAGCGGTTCAGAACGTTTAAGAACCAACGACTTTACCCACGACACACAACATTACACCCACGACACACGACCTTACACCTACGACACAGGACATATACGAACACCCTTTCTGGCTGGGCTAACCCAGTGTCCAATCTCTATATCTCTTCTGTATTTTTTCACAACTTCAGAAACTACTATCCACTAAGACAAGATTTCGGGAGAAATATTTGTCAAAGCTAAGCTAAGGAATATCCTTTGAATTTTATCTTAGCCCATGTCAATACCTTGTGCAGCAATTATCACAGTGTAATTTATTTTGGTATAATATGATAATGTTAAGGGTAAGGAAGGTGTTTTAGGTAAACACTGTACGATGACTGGAAACGAAATTGCACCAAAATGACATATCCCTGATGAGATGTATTTGATGTTATTAATATATGATTTTGAAAAGAAAACATTTCGTGTGGTGTGATTACTGTCACACCCACCTAATTTGCTGCTGGCGGCCATTTTGTCTGGGACATCGTGAAAAAAATACTTTTACAATCCGTCTTATAACAAAGCAATCCTGTACGAGTCTTCGATTATTTTACCTGATTCTTACCATAGGCCGCCCAAAAACTAAAAGTGCGCGTAAAATTTCTCGCGAGCCGCAAGCGCCATTCATGAAAATCATTGTATATACAATGACTTTCCTGAATGGTGCTTGCGGCTCGCGAAAAATTTTACACGCACTTTTTGGGCGGCCTTACTTCTTGCTGGTATTGAAGCGAACAAGGTTTTCCTGACATGAGAGTGTAAAACAATAACAACGGTCCGCGTTATGATTGTGCAACAGTAGAAATCCTTAAAGGTTCAAAGGTAAGTGTGAAGACCTTAGGCTAACTGACTTTTCATCAACCAGCTTTGGGTTAATCGACAAAAATATAACAAAGACCATATATTACCTCCATCGACCATGATGACAGCCGAATGATTGTTCACGTGATGCCCACGTGATCGAAATATCTCCCAACAAAACTGATAGGACATATAAGAACCGTTTTTTGTCAAAATGTGGAATTTCAGCGCATGTTCCCCATCCCAACACAAGTCACTGACGGAGTCATCCTTGAATTTCAATTCTTGTTTCAAAAACCAGTGATAGTTACTGCTGTACCACAACTGGACTGTCACAAAGAAACAGGAATGTTTTTTCATTTAGCTACACGATGCGGCAAGTTACATGCGATTGTCATTCTGGCGTATGAAAACGACTGTGAACTACATTATCAGCTACAACTATCAGCTCGAACTACATTAGTGTATATCAGCCACATACTGTACAAGTCTTTACACAAATTTACTAAATTCCATACACCAAAATCAGAATCGCATGCGACATATTTTTCAAGACAACATTTTCATGTCTGGGCTTTCACCTCATTTGCATGTGCTTGCTTCGTGTTATCATTCCTCGTATTATACTATGTTCAACAACTCATTTTAATCACACAAAAGAAATTATGGCCGTGAAGGAATCTTTATACGTGATAAAGATCCACGGTGATTTACACAAAACTTTCGCATTTATTGTCTTGGCTTAAACAGCATCTATATTGAAATTTCTTCGTAAATAAACTCACAAGATGGGTATAAAATGGTCCGTTTTTAAAGCCATTTAAAATATACTCGCAATTCGTGCTTTATCAGATAAAATTCACACTGCTCGTGTTAATGGTACACGCGAAGTTTTCAAAAAAGTGAAAAGAATGCAATAGGACAGACACAAGCAAGTATAGCTTCCCAGCACTTTCACAAAGTTTTTACTTTTACATATGGACATACTATATTCGTTGTCGTCTTAGTATTGCATGTAGTGGTATAGTATTGTATTCAGATTCACAATGTCGATAGTTCGTTCTTTAAAGAGAGATATGGCTTTTTATTACATGGTTATGGGTGTTTTACCGTGAACTAAAACACTCGTATTTTCCATATTTTCACTAGTAAAGATATGAAAAAAATATGTAACGCGTGAAAAACGCGTGTGTTTTCCCGCGGGATTTATATGTCCTATGTTCGCTTGTTCCGACTTCTGACCATAGTACACGGTAACTTGAAGATATGAGTGTTATTTTCTCGTGTTGAAAACAATATTCTACGAACGAGCGCAGCTCGAAAATAATATTCATATCTTTACGCCACCATGCAATACCCTCTATATATGTACCATGAGTGATTAGAAATTCACGCGCCTTACCACTATCATAAATCGCTCCCGTTTCAGGTGAAGAAATCTTGTTCCACACACAAAGTACAGATGAGTCGATATTCCAAGATAGCTTAATGATCTAAAAAATAAACAGTCTTCCAGAAATGAAAAGTCATCTCTGTCTGAATTTGACAACAGCCAATCCGTAGTCTAATAGTCGTGTATTTACAATGTGCCGTGAAGATATTGCATTTTGTTTTCTACCTTGCTTTCTTTTGAGCGCAACGAAAACTCCCCGTGTCGAAGGCCATTCTTTTCAAAAAAGATCACTTGATGTTTGTCAGACAGAACTTGAACTGAGGCGATGAGATTGCCCGATGGTCTGGAAAGTAGATTTGGGTAAAACTAAATATACAGCAATGGGTCAAACTTAAGATTATTGCTTCTCTCCTTGTCGCAGGGGATAGTTTAAGAAATTGTCATCAGAGGTATGACCCTGCTTAATTTATGAGCGAGCGACGAATGCAGGTTTTGCAACACAAAACATGGGTCCCCCCCCCCCCGTAGCGTAACAGACAGACCTAATCTTAACATTTGATGTATACAATTTGACAAAAATGCAGTGAAAATAGAAGCAATACAAGAATGACACACCTCCAATCAATGGGCATTCCTTGAGCACTAACAAGCTCTGAAACAGAGACAACTTCTCCTTCTCTGCTCCAGACTCTAAATTCTCGATTTCCTAACACATAAAGCGCAAACAATTATCATTTCTGTGAATGCAGCTAAACTATTAGATAGTCACTACTAGTCCGAAGTATTTTACGCGTAAAATAAGAGGGACCCCCCCCCCCCCCCACACACACACATATATAAAAATTCTCAATTCTCATCCGAACGTACTGCGAAGAGCTACAGTCTGGATTGGAGCATTTCCTCAGATATCTTGCCGATCCATTTTGTAAGCAAATATCCTGGGGCCATTCACCTTTCGTACAAAAGACCATAGGGTTGCAAAGTTCGACAGAATAAATTCATAGAAATTTTGTTCGGATTTGTGTTATGTCTATGTTCATGTATAAAGGACTGTAAAGTAGCATTTTACATACAGTCCTTTAAAGTGAACAATCAGGTCCGATCCAGGGAAAAAGGGGGGGAGGATTTCCCAAAATTGAAATATCATCGTGTATAAAATAGCTTACAATATATCCGACAGTCTAAAAACTGTAAACGCATCAACTACCTTTATTGGCGACAGAACTAACAACAAAAAATTGCCCATCTCCTCGCCATGATATTCTGGGTCTTTTATCATCATCTTCGAGTATTACCATCTCAGAATCCTAGCGTGAAACACATTGTAAAACAGTTTTATTAATATTAGCTGATATTTTCATAAAGATTTGCTAAGATTTGCTTTAGCTGATATTTTCATTAAGATTTTCACTTTTTAGAGCATTATTTTAGTATTAAGAAATTTTCAGGGGAGCTACCGTTAGATTATCTTGCGACTGACCACACTGACGAAAATAATATCGTGCTGAATAGCAGAAAAAATTGCATCATTCAGTTTTATAATAATTCAATCCACAAGTTTGGACATACCTGATTCTTGATTTTAGCAGCTTCTTTCCCAAGAGTTCCATGAAATTGTGTCTCTTTTTTGCCCCAGCCTACATTGACTGGTGCATCTATAAATACCCAACAGTCCTTTCAATTTATTGTTTTGTACATCGCGCATGAAAACGCACAAATTGTAAACGATATAAGCTCTTCCGAAATTTTAAAATGCACATTGCCCTTCGATTTACTCACATTCCACATGTCATCACAAGATTTTCACATGTCATCACACGAATTTAACATGTACTAACAAGAATTTAACACGTTCTCATACAAATTTAACACAGCACGTGATCATGCAAATTTCACACGTGTCCGCACGAATTTCACATGTGCCTACATGAATTGCACATGCGCTGACACGAATTTCACATGTGTCCGCTCGAATTTCACATGTGCTTACAAGAATGTCACATGTGCCCGAACGAATTTTACATGTGCCCACACAAACTTCACATGTGCTTCCACAAATTTCACATGTGCTTACACAAATTTCATATGCGACCGCAGGAGCTTCACACTGATGTTCTTGCATGAACTTTACATTGCGATAATTATACACGGTTTCTATAAACGTGGTGGCCACCGCTAACTCCCACAACTGGTCAAGAAGTCATAAATAAACTACACTTATATAACAGACCTTTCTCGTAATTCACGACAAATCCGAATTAGAGATTTTCCATGAAATTTGATTGGCTCAGGAAAAATACCAAGCCAATGAAATCAGTTTCATGTAACATTATTTCTTCCACATTTGATGTCACTATAAGAAAGGTGATTAAGAGAGAACTGACCTTCAGAAAACACTTCTGAGCATATAGGTACTTCTAATACAGGATCGAAATCTTTGTTCATCAGAATTATCTTGCCTTCACCTAAACAATCAACCATTACAACCTGCTGAGCTAATTCATGGAACTTAAACCTGGCAAACATTTGAAAAACGTACCGGTTGTAAATGCCACAACCTCCTGATCAGGACTCCAAGACATACATGTTAAGCCACTATCAACACTCCCAACACATTCTAACTATTCAAAACAACAACATATTTACTGACTAAAACAAGCCATAGACAATCAAAGAATTGATTGAAAACGTAAGCTAAAGCGGAAACGATATCTATGCAGGATTTTCAGGGTTTTCCTTGGGTACAAGAAAAAACATACTCCGAAGAACAACATCTTGTAAACTCAAGATATGAGCTATTAACAACAAGACAACAGTTTTGCGGTCATATTTCGACTCTATTTCAAAAACAATGACTTTGAAATGGGGTCCAAATATCACTGCCAAACTGTTGTCTTGTTGTTAGTAGCTTAAATCTTGAGTTTACAAGATGTTGTTCTTTGGAGTATGTTTTTCTTATTTCCAACTAAAATATAATTTCCATCCGTAAATTACGGTCCGTAATAAATGTAACTCGAACAACTTCATTGAACTTCGCTGAACACATTGGTGAGAAGATTAAGTTTCAAAACTTTGACGTTCCTAAAAACCTGCCCTGAAAAAATCCCTGATTGATATTCACCATGCAACTAATAATACGAAAGTGAGAAACATTAATCACTGAGAAGCATCGACTTTTTTGACCTGTAATTCTGAGAAAATCTAGATTGCTCATATACAGTCAAATATACAGTTTAGTAGGACAATGAAAAACAAAAGTTAATGCTATAAAAACATTCATTTCGACAGTATACGAGACCTCGACATTTTTGGCAGTTAAAAATGAGAGTCGCCATCAACCCACACTAACTGGCTTTGTGAGTGGTTGGTTATAACAATAAAAGACAATAATCTATAGAAATTGGTTTTCTAAAGAACGAATCACAAACAATGATGATTATTGTTTTAAAAGTCCAATAACAAAGACTGACATTTCAGGTTGGTATTCACCCAAAAATGAAATTGACAAGCTAAATGTTACTTGACCCGCAAAAAATAATTTGGTAGGCTATATAATTATGTTTTTCTGCTTCGAGCCCTGCCAAATGCTAATAAAGCTCTTAAGGTTCTGGTTTCGAACGTTTCATGCCATCTTATTGCCAGTGGCGGATCCAGGGTAAGTCAAAATAAATTATAGCAGCTCAATTTTAAATTCAAAATAACTTTATAACAATGTCATAGGTTATGAATTTCAAAAGAATAAAATCTAACCAATGAAGTTGCTTTGAAGGTATTTTAAAATGTAAATATATCCTAGAATGAGCTGTGGTGATTTATTTTGACTTACGCCAGATCCGCCACTGCTTATTGTCGTTTAAAGTCTCTGACTAAGCTCCCATGACGGCAGGCATGTCAGACCATCATACCTGCTGCGTTGACGTGTCAAAGAGATTTACATCTCCACTCGCTGTTGAAAAACACACTGCATCAAGAAGAGGCAAATGTTGCACACCAATAACACTTTGAGAAGTTTCATAGTCCGCAACTGAACCATCAAGTGGAAGCTCAAGTGGAAGCTCAACAATAACCTACAACAATCGAATAATTCCTGAAAATTGTCCTAATATTGCAACCCAAACAAAACACAATTTATGAGTAAGTTGTAATTAATATTATGAAATCATCGAAAACGAATTCTGTGAAATGACGCTTTTTTGACGATTTCAAACTTACGAAAAACAACAAAAAATGAATAAATTTTTAGAATAACATTGAATCATTCACCTGACCCTTCCCACGATCTATTCATAACATGAGCAAGAAATATACTTTCTTAAACGTTGCAAGTTGTTCAAAAATTATCTTTGTTGTAAATTTAAAGAATTTTAATGCTATCTAGGTGATCTGAAACCACGGAAAAGTACTGGCACTAGTTGTCAAATAGAAATCCATTTTTCAAGCCAAACTAACAAATTTCTCATTAAGTATAATTTACTTCGCTTCCAAATTTCTGGTGGACTTATAATTTTCAACAAGTTTTATAAAGGAAAATAAAAGATATAAGTGGCTAAAAATAGCAAAATGGATATTTATTCGGTAGGTAGTTCCAGGCCTTTTACTCGCGGTCAGATCAGCTGGATATTTTACAAATATTGTTTACAAGTTTTCCAAACTAAATTATATTCACAATGTTATTATATGAAACCAGTATAGAACTTCAATATGCATACATTATTATAGAAATTGTACTAAAACAATAAGCCAGTGCAGATACAATCTACATACTGACAGTACAGGAATACCATAATCACGTAATCAAATTATTAGTTCCACGATAACATGTAACAACTATATACAGAGTGTCCCAGAAAAAAGTGACACTATAGAAATTATCTCATTGTTCTTAAACCACTCATAAACGGGCATGATTACACACCTGGGCACAACGACACGATTCTCTCCGAATACTTCATTGAGGGGATCCCGGACTTCAATGAGGCGATGAGCTAGAGCGCCATCTTGTGCCCACCAAAGACCTCGAAATAATCCCTCCCAAAACTGATTGTTAAAGTGCATGGCAAGCTGCGGAAATGCAAACTCGTCCAGCATTCGTAGATATGCCAGGCCGTTCACGTTCCCATCAAAAAAGTAAGGCCCCAAAATTACACCATTACCGCAGAGTGCTGCCCAGATAGTGAGTTTGGCTCGAGAGTTTGTCCTTTCGAATTTAAATGCCGGTGTATTTCCTTTCGGTGCATACTCGCGCACATTATGAGAGTTAACCTCTCCATTCGAGGCAAATCCTGCTTCATCTCCGATAATAATGCTTTGCAAAAAATTTTGGTTCTGACAGCTTTTGTTAAACAAATTTGAATAGCGTACCCGACGTGGCAAGTCATTAGGAAGTAGCTCGTGCCGTACGTGCATTCGGTTAGGATGCCATCGAATGTCCAGTTTTGTAATCCTGTTGAAGCTTGACTTCGAAACTGCAACAGCGCTACGACGAGCGCTCACACCTCGCGAGGTTTCTTCCAACAGTTCTCTTACAGCGGCAATGTTCGCTTCGTTTCGAGCACAGTTGCCTGATAATTCATAGCTTTTACTTCATGAAGATAATGTGTTGTCTGCTAAACCGCTGACGTAACAACGCTGGCGTATCAGAGCAAGCGTTTGCAATGAATGTGATTACTTAATCATATTCATTGCAAGCGCTTGCTCTGATACGCCTGCGTTGTCAGGTCAGCGGTTTAGTAGACAACACATTATATTTCATGAAGTAAAAGCTATGAATTATCGGGCAAACTGTGGTTTCGAGCAGTTCTTCGCCTTCCTGATATGGACTTGTTACGGTTGAGGCTTGTTCCTGTGTTATGATATTTTCTAACGTTTTTTAAAATCGTATTTCTGATAGGTGGATTCCGATCTGGAAATCGGATTCTAAATGCGCTTTGCACTGCGGTTACATTTGGTATTAGGGTAAATTGTGTTACCACAAATACTCGTTGCTCTGTCGTCAATTGCACCACTATTGTTACTCCAACTGATCGAATCATTTACTTGGTAATTTGAATTTTATGGTAGTAGGAGTTATTTTAAATTCCAGAAGCAGAAGTTATGCACCTGTGGGTTTAGCATAGTGCTCAGGCATTCAGATTATAACAATAGGTTAATTTCTATAGAGTCACTTTTTTCTGGGACACTCTGTATAATCATACGAAAAGTGGTATAGGAGTAAATACGACCGCAAACTGCCCGAACTTGATGTATTAATAGTGCATAGCTTGCAATCACCTCGTCATCGGCGACTGACTGTTCCATTATTATATAGTTGCACCTGATTTCAGTTGAAAGCTCAAAGACAATGGATAACTAAGGCCTATTTCAGACGTTAGACCTTTCATGTACCGAATCCACTGTGCTTATTTGAATTAGGTTCGGCACATGAAAAGATCGACGTCTGACACAGGCCTGAAAATCGCTTTGCGCAAAAATATAGACTCGCAGTTGTTGCAGTTAACAATACAGTTAAAACAAAATTGTTGGTAAGTGGTATATATATATATGTGTAATACAACTTTAGGATTGCTACAATTGACACTATTTATACTGTAGTTTCTTGGACAAGATCCAAAGCAAATAATCGTGTGCTTGTGCCAGAATATTTGTGATTGATTCAGATCAC
This sequence comes from Muricea muricata, assembly GCA_963855995.1. Taxonomy (NCBI): domain Eukaryota; kingdom Metazoa; phylum Cnidaria; class Anthozoa; order Malacalcyonacea; family Plexauridae; genus Muricea; species Muricea muricata. Next base: position 4,805,244 of record OY979728.1, on the reverse strand, counting down.
GGCCTACTAAAGCTGTGTTTTATTCTCCCTAGCATAATGTGAATGGCCATATTAATAAAAATTTTTCATGATATAAAGTATAGTGCTTAATTTATAGAAATTTCCGGCTCTGATAAATCACATGCGAGATTGTTTATGATAATTGTTTACAAAAATTATCGCTATTCAAACAATAGCTTAAGGATATTTATCCAGAAAAGACTATAGTTTATATCATAAATAGAAAAATACATGGGAGCTTGGAAATACTAGATTTACGGTTTCACTGATATTTCTCAGCACGAGAAATAAACCTGGTACTATTCTCTATTTCAAAAACTCATTGATATAATTCAAAACACAACGGAAATCATAGCCGTGAAGGAGTCTTTGTATGTGATAAAACACACATAGATTTTCAAAAAACTTTTACTGATACAACATTGAAAATTCTTTCGTATAAACAAACTGACAAGATGGGGTATAAAATGGATCACTCGCGATAATTTGAGAAAGCACTCCTGCTCGTGTTTTAAATATTACGTAACACTTAACAATGTCCATGATTACACACACTCACTGTGTGCGTGTCAGGCGAAAATCCAATGAAATGTGTGGATGAGACAAGGTAGACGCATCCAGTGTCGACATCAACACTCATGCGAGCATTTTCACTGTTCTTGAGTGCTTTGCTCGCGCTGAAGCCAAGTAATTGAAGGTTCTTCATATCTACAAAGGAAAAATAATATAGGTTGTGAATGTGATTGTAATTTCAGCTAAGGCTAGTTTCCATTCAGTCGTGAAAATATCAAAGTGACCGATGTGATAGAGCGTGTGCACGGATCTACAGTTAACAAGTTAGAGTAATTTGAATACATGCCACTGAAGCCCGCAAAAGAAAAGATAGATTCAGACTACGTCACATCGTCGAGAATGGCTTTTCTACGACAGTTGGACTCGTACTGCGAGCTAAAGGGCTAGCTGATGTTTCTGGAACGAGACCCATGAAAGGACCTGATGCGCTTTACTTTGCAACCAGGTAACTTCGCTATAAATGTTAACAGACACTTCGCGCGGAAGCTCAATCTAACATTTCGTCTGGTCTAATATATTTCAAACAACGTTAATAGGTTAATGTTATATGTCAACTTTCTATACCGCGAAATTGAAAGGCAAAACAGTCTATTGACGTTAAATGCAAAATTGATAAAAACATTCCATACAACCGGAAAGTCAGACTGTTATCATAAGACGTCAGCGATGACGTAATCGAAATTTGGCTCACGTACATGTACAAGTAGAGCGAATCCTACAATACACCGAGTTGAGCTAGTTTGCAGCAGTTTTAAGTTTGAACGCTTGTTCAGTAAGCAACTGTTGCATTTGGAGTAGTTTGGCCATTTCAATTTTCACCACGTTGGGACAGCTCAACTCTTTCTGCCCGGATATTCTATCTTGGCTTGAGGAGAGAAACGAAATCTCAAGTAGACAAAAGTTCAATGCGAGTACGGACAATGTAAGTACAGAAATTATTTTGTTAATCGTAAATTCTAGTTCAAGTGCTTAGGAAACGAAAATTTGTCCACTATATTATTGGTTGCATTGCAAAGTTTACTTGAAATTACGTACCATATATAACTTCCTTTGCAGGATTTTTGTAAGTCTATTCAACATTATTGGATATGCAAACATACAAGTAACAGCCAGTGAACTCTATAAATACTGGAACGATAACTCCAGATAAAAACCCTACGTTTGGGTGAAGCCAAGATGGCGGCAACAGATACAACTGTCGCAAACAGTCTTAGTACTATTTTTCCGAGGTATTTGCTATCTTTAAAAAAGACTGTATCGCAAACTAGGTTATAAGTTCATAAACCATAAAATTACCTCTTAAATCGAAATAAAAACATCAACAAGTCTATTGAATACTATTTTAAGCCATGGAAAATTTCCCTTTGCGTCGACTGAAAGTTTTATTGTACCAATATATAAATCCGGTGACGCTAGTGACCCGAGTAATTATATTGAGGGATTTGTCTTTGCAGTTGTTTCGGAAAGCTTTTTACTCTAATAATGAATGCACGCTGAAATAATTGTTTGGAAGAAAATAAGATTATAAATAAATGCCAAATAGGCTTTTGCAGAAAACATCGGACAGCTGACCATTTGCTAGTATTAGAAAGTATATAATCGACTGTTATAAGCTAAAGCGAAAACCTATTTTTACTTGTTTCAATGACTTTACGAAGGCCTATGATAGTGTATGGAAAGAAGGACTTTTTTACAAACTATTATTTTGCAGTTGTAGCAAATCATTCTTAAAATGTATTTTGGGCATGTATTCGTCTGTTATAGGTATTTTGTCAAACTAGAAAATGGAACAACACCATTTTTCAACTCGTTTATTGGGGGGGGGGGGGGGGTGTGAAGCAAGGTTGCAATCTTAGCCCTACCTTTGTTTAACATTTTATAAACGATGAACATAACTTATTTGATGACTCATGTAACCCAGTAAGGTTAGGTAACACAAACTTGAACTGTTTACTTTATGCTTATGATTTGGTGCTTTTGTCGGAATCCCAGAAGGGTTTACAATCCTGTTTAACGAAACTTGAAAGGTATACCAATCGTTCGAAACTTAATATCAACAAGAAAAAACCCAAAATATTATTAATAGGGAGCCCAGCCCAGAGACGCACATACGCTACAACAAGCTGGGTTTTTGACGGCAATATTTTAGAACAGGTAAATGAATATTGTTATCTTGGCATAATAATCAACTCTTCTGGAACTTTCAAGAAAGCACTAACGAAAAGAAAGCCCTGCATAACAAAGCTTTTACATTATGTGTTCAAAAAATTTTCTAATTCTGATAATGTACCAAGTAGTTTAGGGTTAAAATTATTTTCAAGCATGGTAATTCCAATACTACATTACTGTAGCGAAGTTTGGGGCCCACCACAAATGTAGCTGTTTATGCTAAACTATAGGCAGACTGCCTTTAATAGTACCAATTTCCGTCCAAATTGTAAAATATTGGCTAAAAAATTATGGATTTGACTTTTAACGAAACTCTAGTAGGAGAAGCAGCCCAAGTGTGCATGAGAATGAATCTTCAACTAGCACTTTATGTTAATTATATACCCAATGCCGATGATTTAGTGAAATCCGCTACAAACCTTCACAATGCTCCAGCAATTTTTTGCCATTATTTAAAAAAATTATTACATGATGAATTTGTTACTCACTTTAAAAACCAGATACAACAAAACAAAGACAATGGCAAATTAAGACTGTTTAGAAAAGTCAAAGTGAAATTTAATTTCGAGTATTATCTTTCACAAGTGCAGAATGTAAAACGTCGACAAGCTGTAACAAAACTAAAAATTACAGCACATAAATATTCAGTTGAAACAGGGAGATATAAAAATATTCCTTACAATGATCGAATTTGTAAACATTGTGACCTATATATATGAGATTGGGAATGAACAACATTACTTAATGTCATGTAGCAATACAATGTTTAGGATAGTAAGAAATAAACTTATAGATAACTTATACAAAATTAATAAATCTTTGATGCTATTCAACACACAAGACCTTTTTCACTACGTTTTGGCCATGAAAGACAAAAATATCTTAAAAATGTCGTCAAAGTATTGTTTTGATATATTAGCAGCATTTGACTAGGTAACATTGTTAGTTTAGTTTGTATTCCTTTGCACCTTTTTTGGTAATTCGTTGCAATGATATATACAAGTGCCGTTTCAGTAATTTTGTTTTGTTATGTGATAAAAATAAGCTAGATCTTTCCAACGCAACCAAGAAAATACTTGACAAACCGATAATCACTTCGCCTTCGGCGAATAATTGTTAAATAATTTAAGGAAATTCCTACCCAAACTTCGCTAAAATAAATTATTGATTTCGAAGCCGCGTAGCTAGAAGCGATTATAGTTTATTGCATGTTCTTACCAAGTATTTATCCTCACGTGCTGCATGTCAAGGTTATATCATTACTGAAATTCGTTGTTCTTATTCAAGAAATATAAAACAATTCCCGTGTTGATATAGCAATTGAAAAAACGAGAATATAGCACAAAAAATACAAAATAACTATGAACAGCAGAATTAAGGGCGGCGGGAAATTTTTCGTGTTTATATATTAGTTTTCAATCAACACGTCTATTAGCCAATGAGCGTTCAGAATTTACAAATGCTAAACTATAAATAATCATAAACCTAATATATGACCTTCTTACTTAAGCCAAGATTTGATAACGTTAAATTACGTCATCTCAATATCAAACTAGAGGCAAAAACGGCGTTCTTTTGCATTTAACATCGTTACGTTTTTCATAAAATTAACAAACTGTTTCGTAATTCAGTTTCGCTATATTAAACGCTGGCATATAACATTGACATATCAATATTGTTTATTAACACATTAGTCCAGACAAAATGTTCGAGCAGATTTTAACATTTTTGGAAAAGTCATCATGTTTACTATAAAGCCGCAAATTTTGGAAAGCGCTGGTGATCTTCAACTGTGTGATGATCAACGTGCAGGCTGCGAGGGGGCAGTACATGCTATCTGAAATCTTCACATAGGAGGAAACTGACTCTGCATTGCTTATCGATGCAACCAATGCTTTTATTTCAATCAACCGAAACGTGATGTTACACAACATCCAGTACATATGCCCTGCCATGGCTGTATATAATTACGTACAACTGCTACATCACTGTATCGCGATTGTTCGTACAAGGACGTAAAGAATTTCCTCCGTTCAAGGCACCGCCCAATAGCTATGCCAGTGTACGCGGTAGCCATCACTCCTTTGCTACAAATAATTAAATTGGATGAATCCCATGAAGCGAGACCAGCATCCTTCGCCAATGATCTTAGTGGTGCTGGTAAGCTCCTACTATCAACAACGCAACTGGTGGGAAAACATGGACCGCGTCTCGGTTACATTCCACGAGCAGATAAATCCTGGTTCATAGTCAAGTCTAATTTGGAACAATCAGCTAGAAAAATATTTGCCGGTACTGACGTCTGTATAACAACTGCACATACGTACCTTGGAGGATATATTGGTTCAGATGAAGGTAAATCTAACTACATTCGATCTCGGGTTAGAAAGTGGGCTGACCAGCTTCTTGTGCCAAGTGTGATTGCACAATTTCAACCTCAAGCAGCGTACACTACATTTGTTTTCGTCATCGATTTATACACCATATACGCAACATCCCTGATATTTAAACCGAGATGCAGCTGATTGATAACATCATCGACACGAAGCTTCTTCCCGCACTTCTTGATTGCACTTCGTCCCGGCACGAACGGCAATTACTATTATTGCCCGCACGACTAGAGAGGTAGTGGTATACTAAAGGACAGAACGTGAATATATAAGAAACACAATTTGTCAATTTCGATCTGTGCTGATAAAGCAAGGAGGTAAAGAGCAAAACAGGATGTCTATTCTGTTTAAGGGAAATTCTTGCACTATAGTACAGTTTTGTATCTTGCAGAGAAAAAACTAGAAGTCTGTGAACAAAACAAGATGAAGAAAAGCCACATATCCTTCAGCATCAACAAGAAACAGGGAAAAAATGAAAGTGGTAAATCTATTTTGTGCTGAAGAAAACGCGAACTCAAAGACCATCTACAAAGAACTCTCAACTAACATCATCTTCCAGAACAGTGCTTCGGTACCTGAACATTCAACACCACCCATAATCTACGTTGCGTAATTGCCAGTGAACGAAAAGCACGGTACAAGTTGCTCCTGGACAACTTCAGATCAAACATGAGCAATGAGCAGATCCGAGCGAACAACCTTGCCCAAATGAAAGGATCTTCATCACGGCTAACAGCTCTGCCACTTACCAACGAAGGCTATGTTCTTACCAAACGAGAGTTTTTTGACGCGATCTTACCTACGTTATCGTTGGCAGTTGAAGCGCCTACCATGGCACTGTGCCTGTGGTAAGTCGTTCTCTATAGATCACGCCATGTCATGTTCAAATCCCAAATTTACTTGCATTTGCAATCAATGACGTCGCCTACGATGTGTCAGCTCGCCCTTTTCTCTTTAACTGGCGAAGAACTTACTCACAGTGCGAGTTCTAGTGATGGGGCCAGAATTGATATAGCTGCTAGAGGCTATTGGCAGAGATGTGAAAAGGCATTTTTTGATGTCCGGGTTTTTAACCCTTACGCCTCGACACATCGACGTCAAACACTGAGCAGTTCCTTCAACGCCAATGAACTGGAAAAGAAAGGGCAGTCAATGAGCGCATACTCGAAGTGGAACATGGCTCATTCACACCGGTCGTCTTCAGTGTCTATGGTGGCTGCGGAAGAGGGGCACAGCATTTCCTCTCTTTCTTAGCTGAAAAGCTTTCTTCAAAGAATTTTGAGTTGCCTATTGCGTTGAATTGGCTTTGCTTTCATGCGAGTTCAAGTATCCTGAGGCGGTCCTACTAAAGAATACCCGGGAATGCCCGGAAACATTCGTCGAATGCCCGGGAGTTGGGAAAGAATGCCCGGAGGAAATTACGTTAATAATTACGTTAGTCACTAATAAAATCACTTATTTTGCGAAAGATTAAATAATTCTTGTAAGATATGGCATTGCAAAATACTGTTCAGGGAATGCCTGGCTGTCACAAAAGAATGCCTGGCAGTCGGAAAAGAATGCCGGGGGTAAAATTACGCAAGTAATTACATTAGTTAATAATAAAAATGGCAGTCGCGGCTTGAAAACAACACCACCATCAACAAATGACATTGAACTATTTGAATGGAACTCATCCATTCAAAACATTTTAAACTCCATAATTCATAATGCGAAAATCTACCCGTTAAATGTGAACGGTTTCATGCAATAGACTTTTAATTTCTCTACAATTATAATTTTCCAAAATTTGTAAATGTACAAAAAACAATTTTTTAAAAAATTGTTATAATGATTTACATTTAAATTAAAAATAGCCTTGAAAATGGAAGGGTTAACTGAAATTGTTTTCAAGTTAAAGTACTTTAATTAACATTGAACAGTCATTACTATGAGGCCCCTGCTGCCATAATGACAGCCGTTACCAGAAACATGGACACCTAATTTGTGCCTGAAATGTTTCATTACTTTTTAAATACTTGGGTTAACTTTGTATCATTAGGATATTCATTGTCCTATTCAGAATTTCAGCAGCAAACTCTAATTTCCAGATTTTTTAAGAAGTGTAGGACACCTTACAGAAATTTGGCCAATAGTTATGGGAACCACTGAGTATTTTAATAAAATTCAAAAGAACTGTCCTGATGATGACTAAAATATAGTCAATAGATTCAGTAAAGTTACAAAATGTTATTCGGAGTTACTGTTCTTTTGTATTTTATTAAAGAAATCAATATGGTTATATTGATTGGCTTATCTAGGCTATATTGGGTTAACACATCAAGTGAGTATTTGTGTCTGAATAAAACCTACAACAATGCCGAATCAACTGCAGAATCTTCTCAACAAAGCAAAACAAGAGAGTTACAACAATCTTTATATCAACTATGGCAACCTAGAAGAAATTCCTCCTGAAGTTTTGGAGATCAGTTCAATCCAAGCAATTTTCCTGAAGGCTAACCTGTTGACATCACTGGTAAGACCTTTTATTACAGTCTATACTATTACATACTATACAGTCCTGTTGTTGTATTAGCCAGGCACACACAGCATTTTTGAGGTGTTAAACATTGTACATCCTTGGCACAGAACCCTTTGATCCAAGAGGCTGTTCCCTGGGTAGAAGAATTAAGGTTGTTCCAGAAAAGATCAATTGGAACAATGGATGAATTTTGATCAATCCATGGTCTTTAGGATAGGATAAAATTTCAATTGGTAAGCTGTAAAACATGGAATCTGGAATTTGGAATCTTGGAATCATGGAATCTTTTTACTTGTATTGGCGCAATTCAAAGATGCAATTTTTTTCCTTTTGAAGGATGTGAAGGAGTGAATTACTTAGTGATGTTGTTTCATAAAACATTTGTAACTGAGTTACTCTTTCATATCCTTCAAAAGGAGCAAGTTACGCTTAAAATCAGCGCGAAAATCACCCTTTACCATGTCTTTAGCTATCACCATAATATAACTGAATGACACAGAGAATGACAAATTGCCGATGTTTCGAGCGCATATATTCTATAAGCAGCAGCTGCGACTAAAACGTAACACCTACTCAATTGTGCGGAAGGAAACAGCGAACAATGCTAAGCCTAGCTCGTCGGCTTGTTGTATTTCACAAGCGTCGTTTTAATTAAACCTATATACCAGGAAGATTTCACTATTGCCATATTGTTTGAAAGAAATACTAGGCGTTTGAGGCGTCTTGCCTTACTAAATTGCATTTGACGGGACCAAATTTCGAGGGCCACTGATAGATCTGTGAATGTTTAATTAACTCAACGTTTCATGTTAAGATATATATATATAAAATGCTGCAGTAAGGCAGTTTATTTTCGACTGCGGAATCCTGATTATGATGCAATTGACATCATCTATAAACCTGTGATTTTATAACTGTAACACAATGCAAGGGGCTAATGAAATTAATTTGGTTTTTGCTTTAATTTGTATCTCCACGTGTTACGTAACCAAGCCGAACTGAAGTCTGTGGTTAAAATTTCAAAACCGCACCAATACAAAAATATATAATACTTCGCAAAACTTCGGTAGCATAGCTTTCGGTAATCCTTGTTTGTCCTTTGCTTTGTTACAGTTAGTCGCAGCTGCAGCTTAGAATATATGCGCTCGAAACATCAGCAATTTGTCATTCTCTGTGTCATTCAGTTATATTATGGTGATAGCTAAAGACATGGTAAAGGGTGATTTTCGCGGCGGTTTTAAGCGTAACTTTCTCCTTTTGAAGGATATGAAAGAGTAACTCAGTTACAAATGTTTTATGAAACAACATCACTAAGTAATCCACTCCTTTACATCCTTCAAAAGGAGAAAATTGCATCTTTAAATTGCGCCAATACAAGCAAAAAGATTCCATGATTCCAAGATTCCATGATTCCATGATTCCAAGATTCCATGATTCTAAATTCCAGATTCCATGTTTTACAGCTTACCTTTCATGTCGGTGAAATGCCGGGGTTAAAGGAAAATGGCAATGTATTTTTTTATTGGCTTATTGATAAAAAGTTAAAAACCTTTGAAGCAATTGTAACATTCATTGTTAATTTTTTGATAAGATACTTTAGTTTCTGAAATATTTTAGAACATATGACATCTGCCATCTTGTTTGATAATTAGGTCTATTTTGCTGATGTCACAACCTGGGTAGACTGAATAAAACTTATTGTGAATTAGTTAAATGCTTTGTAATTTATGTAAAAGTATACCCATACAAATTTCAGTTGGATTTCAACATTCAACATACTTGTTAATCACTTCTTTAAGGTGGCTCGATAGTCTAACTCATAGCACATAATACTTCTTTTGCCATAGAATCGTTTATAATGCGCGTGTAAAGCTTAGTTTAGGTCATTGCATAGCTCTACTGGTTGTCTTCATAATTGGAAAAGTTTTATACTCCTACCGTCCATATGTCCAGAGATATTGCTGTCATAGGTAAAGTGTGGAGTTTATGCACATGAAATTATAATTAGAATCGAGTTCCAACAAGAAATGTGATTTCTATGTTCAGGCAAACTTTGAAGAAATTCTTTTTTAAATACAGCAAACAGTGCTATAGAGCTGTGCAATGACCTAAAATGAAGCTCAATTAGCATTCACTACAAAACATTTAATCGTAGAAACACAAAATTTCTAATGAATTCTGACTATCGAGCCACCTTAAGAGAAAAAATAAACAAGGTTGTGACATCATGGGGTCTTAAAATATCCAAGATGGCAGATGAGTAGTGACTTTGCCTTTCTTTGTCCTTCAGTATTTCAGAAACTAAGCATGTTATCAGAAAATGACAACACATGTTATGGTTACTTCAGAGGTTTTTGTCAAGAAACCTATAAAAATATATATTGCTGTTTCCTTTTAAGCACAGTAAGCCATTATTTTGGTATAAGCCCAGGAAGAGTTGTTGAATAGTTCCATAATCAATTTGACACCAAAAGAAAAGACGTTTAGCAATGCAATTGAATGAATGCTTGGGCACCAAAAAGGCAGAAAAGAAGGAAGTTAGGAAGCCATGTAAAGGCCCAGTCTGCAGATGATGTCCAGTGCACGCACAAGTTTTTTGCTAGTTCATCTTTGTGCATGCCAATTTATACACATTGCTAGCGACTTAGGAAAAGAAATTATATGATATGTATATAATAAATACATATAATACTTCGTACTAAATACATATTTACAATTTATGAAACACAGACACATACAAAATATTTGTTTCGATTATTTTGTAAATCTCGCCTCTTGATTAATGCTTAATATACAGTTTTATACACAACTGTCGCACTTTGTCTGTCGATGTACCTGACTAAAACTGAACACATTATGAGACAACAGAATAAATTAACATCACTAGACAAAGTTGCACACACACTGAAATTGAGCAATTGCATGCCAATGCAGAATGTTCGATCCTGCGCAAGATCTCGTTGGCTTCGGACCCCCTTTGCAGACAGGTGCAACGGTCTGCAGAGTAAGGCAGTTTTCGTCAAGATCTTGGGTGCTCCAAAAACCAGAATTTGAGTGAGGGTGCGCAAAAAATGGTCAGGTGCGCCAAGAAAAATTTTCCAGGCATGCCAAAATATATTCAAGCGTGCCTATTTAAGTGCTGCATTATATTTCAAATCTTGGTTATAATGTAACTAATTATGAACATAAAAAGTGAAAATGAAGTGTTTCTGAAGTCTTCCAAAACACCAGATGCAGTCGACTAGGAGCGGCAGGTGCCATGAAATTTTGCGCTTTTCCAGCAAGGTGTGCTATTTTTTGCCTGAAAAAATCTTGGGTGCGCATTGCCATACTCTGCAGTTTGGCTGGTCTTGGCTCCTCTCCCAGCACATATCAAATAGGCTTAATAATGTACATTTGTACTTGCATTATTAGTTGGTATTTGACCTGACTGGAATGATTGCAAATTGCACGCCCAAGATTTTGAAAATTTACTATAAAACAGATAGTGAACATCAAAACTGCGATACAAACTTTGCAGACTGGGACAGTCCGACACTACTTGGGAAACATCAATTTACTGTTTGCCGCCATTTTATCCATTCTCTTATTTCCATTTAAAAGCCTCCACAAAAATTAACATAACAGACTATTAGCCTATTACACATACGTATAAATAGTTTGCTATTTGGTATAAGCTGTACGGTAGACAAGCCGTTGAACTCCAAAACACGTGCACTTTACAATTTTCCAAAAAATAATAATTATTAACCTATTTAGGAAAGAACTATAATGGAAAGCTGTCGCAAACATACCTTGAAACAAAGTAACTTTCACTTTAAGCCTTTCACATTGTTCACAGCCTCAAAAAACAGCAAAATCTCAATTTGTTTTTAAAAATTTTCCAGCTTTCCGCCATGTTTTGTGAGTGATAGAGAAGAGTGATGGTTGATACGAAGGGACTAATTAAGGATGTCACTGTAGCAAACTAGGGATTCCAAGGGATTTTGGTGAAATTCTAAAACGGACTTTTACACCGGACTTTTACAGAAATTGGAATGTTTCATTTGGTGTTGTTTTTTCTCAAAAAAAAAAACAGCTACCAAAAACCTCATTTGCCAATACTTTATAATGTGGGATCGACTATCTTGGCTAAAGTGGGTTAATCCTATGGGTTAATTTGCTATTCACCAGCTTTGTACCTCAAGTGAATCATACATTTATGTCTGAATGAAACCAGCAGTAAGGCCAAATCAACTACAGTATCTTCTCAGGAAAGCAAAACAAGAGAACTACACCAATCTTTATATCAGCTATGAGAACCTAGAGGAAATTCCTCCAGATGTTTTAGAGATCAGTTCAATCCAGGGACTTTTCCTAAAGCGTAATCTGCTGAAGTCGCTGGTAAGAATTCTCACACCTAGTTTATGTCAGCCAGGTACCCACAACACAATTTTCGTCAAATAATTTTAACCAGTTTAAAATAGTTGATACCGGTATGGCAGTATTGGTTGATACCAGTATAGCTGTATTGGACTATTGGTTGATATTGGTACAGGGTATTGGTTTTGCCTGGTATACTATTACTGTTGGTATACCATAAGATATACTATCTGGTATCATGGTCAATTGTGGCATGGTTTGGATCAGTCAAGCAATAGATTTTGCCGTTCTGGCCATCTACAATTTACTGCAGGCACTGTGCAGTTTGGGATAAGGTCCATCATTTATTGGGAGGGGGGAGTTGATGATAAAATGGTGAAAACACTCACTTGTTAAAGTTCACAACTTCATTTCTTAGTGAGACGCTTTGTGTATTAATCTAATTATGTGACTCAAAGAGCACATCCTCCCACTGGTTAGGGTGCCGCTAGTAATCGTGGTGGTGTATATTAAGGTTCTGTCCAACCGATTATTTTTGAGAACAACTCAACAACTGATTTCAAAAGAAATTAGTAAGGCAAAGCCTGAATATACAAGTAGAAACACCCGATATATTCCTATTTACATCAATTACTATATCCACATGATACTGTAACTGAAGACTTTTCCAATTTGCTGGCCACCATACCCACCCCCACCCCCAACACACACAGCTTCCAATTTCAATGTGTAATGACTCACCATTCATTTCAAACAAAATGCACAATTTTTGAACAATTTTTTTTTATCTTTTTCTTCATAAAAGCCACCAGATTTATGCAAGCTACCATTACTCAAAACATTGTAAGTATTAATATTAATATTAATACCATTTGTGGTGCACAGTGCAATGCTCTTCAGTGGCAGATCCAGGGTAAGTCAAAATAAATTATATATAGCAGCTCAATTTTAAATTCAAAATAACTTTATAACAATGTCATAGGTTATGAATGTCAAAAGAATAAAATATAACCAATGAAGTTGCTTAATTTGAAGGTATTTTAAAATGTAAATATATCCTAAAATGAGCTGTGGTAATTTATTTTGACTTATGCTAGATCTACCACTGCTCTTGTTATGAACAGAATATATATAAAGCAGAACAACTTTGCATGATATGGTATTTAAGTGCCTTATGTTTTTAGGTACTTACCATCAAACCAACTAACCACGCTAACAGAAGGTGCTCAGTCATGTATCATTATTAAAATAGCTAAGGGACTTGTCAGAAATTAACAGGGGGAGAGGGTGGAAATATTGAACTTAAGGTTGGAAATGAGGTGACCCATCTAAGCAATAGGAACGAAATTTCTTTACCATCCCCCTGGGCCTAGCATGAAACACCATGACCCTCCCCTCTATCATCAAGTGATTTAATACAAAAGTTCAGTTTAGTTACATTTAACATTTTTAATACATTTTCATTCTAAAATATGTTTATTTGACATTGTTGTTGCGGTTTTAATATAATATTTGAACTAAACATAGCACTATTTTTTTGTAATCTATTTATACTGTGTACTAACAACTGTACGAGCATAACAATAAATTTGAATGACCCTCCCCTTAAAAGCAGCTCATTTTTTCTTCACCCTCCCTTTTTTAGGATCTTAAAATTAAAGCAATCTATGACCCTCCCGACATTTCCACACACCCCCCCCCTCCCCCCTCTTAATTTCAGACAAGTCCCTGGACAAGTAGCATGCATAATTTGATAACAAAAAGAATATTATATAATGCAGTAGCTATATGCCAAAATGTTTGATTTATTTAATAAATTTGATATTCATTTATTTTTTTAGAAATTGGCAAATGTGCAAATTTGGAGAGCCTTAATGTTGATGGTAACTATCTGCATTCATTGCCGAAGACGATTGGAAAATTAGCAAAGTTGAAATCATTACAAGCATCAAACAATGAGCTTGAATTCATTCCGCCAGGTAAAGAGAACATGTTAGGGAATCCCTTAACTGTGAGTGCTTATATTGCCACACCATGCAAATTCTAATTCTTCCCCACAACTGATTTTATTAATACAGTATAACAACCTGTTGGCAGATATTATTGTTCCTTAAATTTATATTATTAGATAAGGGAAATGTTGGGTCATTTATTTTAGCTGTAGGCATTTAGGTTTTTAATGTCCCATAATTATTCTAGCTATATTTGATTGTTTATATTTGATTATATTTGATTATTTTATATTCAACATATCTTTTGTTAGAGATTGGTCAATTAAAATCACTGGAAGTTCTTGAGTTGATGAACAATTCCATAGAACACCTTCCAGATGAATTATCAAACTGCAAAAGTCTCAAGTCATTGTTTGTTGATGGAAATCAGATACAAGAATTACCAAGAACTCTTCTTGAACTTTCCAGCCTAGAGTATCTATCATTAGGCAGAAATAACATAAGTTGCCTGCCACCAGGTATATATTGATTACAATAAGCTTTATGGTTGAAACTGCGTGAATCTAAGTGACAGTATTATTATTACTAAGTGACAGTATTAGAATTATAATATTCAGTATGATCAAAGGTCTTTTAAAACGTCTATTATTCAAGTCCTTCTCAAACTTTTTTTATATTTTGGGGGACCTGCCCCCCCCTAAATTTTTCTTAACCCCCCCTCCCCACTAGAATATTGCTTCACACACCCCTAAATTTCATGCCTCTCCCCAACTGTCAAGAATGGCATGTTGCACCACTTGCACCCCACCTAAAATTCTTCCACCCTTCTTGTGCAGATAATGGGAAATGCATTTGAACATAATTCTTCTTTTTAAAGAATTGATACCCCAGCCCCCATTTAGACACACTCCCCATATTCACACAAAAATATTTGATCATCAGATTTGTATTGGATAAGAATTAGAGTTACATGTAGGATTTTAGTTTGACAAGGTGTAAAATTACAAGTTTTTATATGTTTATATGGAATTAACCTAGTCAGGCTATGATTTTTCTAGATTTAAACAAGCTATGCAAGTTAAAATCATTAGTTGTGGATAATAATGAAGACTTGAAAGTTATTCCTGCATCGATGTTTGACAATTTAAATTTTCAAATTATAGGATTACACGGGTATGTATTACACATACCAACATTGTGTGTGTTTGACATTGTAAGCAACAGTAATGTTAAAGCATGCTGATTATTTCTTAAGATGCGGTTACAGCAATATTGGACAAAGCCCTGCAGAGATCTTGGAAGAATATATCAAGATACAAGAATTGAAACCAGTGATAGGCAATGTTGAATCTCTTTTGGAATTGTGTCTTCGCAATGCACCGGGTATAAACAGCTTTAAATGTAACAATTTGATTCATTTTCATTTGTATTTCAGTAGCTAGCTGTTCAAAGCTAGTTTTAGGTTAAAATTTAACCACTGTTTTAGTTTGCGTACACTCAGGTTGGGTACTTCAGCGCATTCTTTTCCTTTAAAACTTAGGACCAAAAGAAAACTTTGATCAACCAGGGGGGGGGGATGAAGAAAATTTTTTTTCAAATTTAGAAATTAACTCTTGTAAAATTTACAGCTATTTTGACTCTCCCTTTCAACAACCTGTCCTTGACTTGGGGTTATAAATTAAAAAAGTTTACATTCTCGGCGTCTGTAGTTTACCAACAGAACTCACCAACTTTGTTCTAATTAAAACCCAAAATAATTGAAACTCTGTAAATTGTCAACATTTACGGAGTTTCAATTATTTTGTGTTTTATAAGAATACTATATGGCAGTCGTAATTTTTGTTCTAATTAGTTCTATCACAATTTCTTTGATCCCAGTCCTCTACCAAAATCGTAATTAGACAAACAAAAAAGTTGGTAATTAGTTGGTGAGTTGGCAAGATGGTAAATTACTGACACCGTTTACATTCTCGGCTCCCGAAGAAAAGTTGGTACAAAAAAATGAGTCGTTGAACACGATGTTTGAGCTGTGTTGCGAGCAAAGTACTACATTTTTTTACTTAAATAATGAAAAAAGTAAAAACTAACAGGTGAATTTTACTTGGATAGAAGTCAAAGTGAAAGTACTGCTTGAAAATTTTATTTAATAAGTAAAAGTATTGTCAGAAAATATACTCAAGTGAAAGTGTCTTTCGGAATAGAATTTAACATAGATACCAGTAAATACAGACTTTTTTGGGTAAAATGAAGTAAATTTACTTTGTTGCTGGCAAACACTATGTTTGACTTTCTCTTAATTAGGTCAAAATTTGGTGCATGTTGTATGGGCTAATAAAGCTTGAAAAACTTTGGTGCACACCAAGACGGATGTTTGCTGTTGCCCTTAACTCAATTTAATTATTACCATAAATTGCCTTTAATTAACTTGTCATATTTTCCAATTTTTTTACAGAAACAAAACAACAAGAATTGCTTCCCAAATCTCTTCAAACAGCACTGAGAAATCCAAAAGGATGTTGTAACCTTTGCAAAAAGAGATATTACATGAATGCATTCTTTATAATTTACGACAATATTGCAATATATACCGAAACTTTAATGGAGGATAAACTTTGGAAGCAGATTAAAAATACTGCATGCTATTTTATTTTTTCGTTTTGTTCATATAATTGTTTAAAAAGAAGTTTAAATTTATGGGTTGTTTATTTGTAAAGTGTGGATTTTAATGGTTGGCAATGCCAATGGTCTATATTTTCTGAACAAAAAGATTGAAAATGAGCCATCATGTACTCTACCATATATTATTTCCTACTTGCATCAATCACCACAAAAAGTGTCAAACAAACCTCTCCTTTACCCTTGCCATAGTTATGAAATGGTCATTAGGGGGGACAAAGTTACCCAATGCTCATTGTCCCACGATTAAACAATTGCTGTTTACTTGGAATGTATATTATATTTGTTGCACTCATTTCCTAATGAGAAGCATAATTAAGTCTGTATGGGCTATATTTTTAACCTCACATGCACGACAACGTTTTTGAGACATTGGTTGGCCATTATTCACCAATGCCCAACAAACTCAACTGTCTTGGGGTTTTTTTGACATTTTTCAGGTCAAAGCTAAATCATTATAATCCACACTGGTAAAGTCATATAGCTGGGCTTGTTCAAGTGAAACACAATGTTTGCTGAGGCATTTACTTGTTTGCTGAGGCATTTACTGTGTGCAATACTGTTGCTGTCAGGGAAACTTTGTATCAATTTATAGCAACAGCAACAATCATGATTTTGCAACTGTTATAATGAACTTGTTTGACAAGAAGCAAAATACAAAAATGTGTATCTTGTATGACTGTATATATGAGAAAATATGGTTCATTGTAGGTTTATGTTATATTTTATTGAAACAAAAACAATATTTCCCATGACTCCCGAACAAGACTGGTTTTCTGTTACTTTGAGCTCCATTACAAATCCATCCTAAACCTTATTATACTAAAATCAAGGAGGGGGTGGTCAAGAAAACAAGGCCAAGTCCAACCTTTGTATGTTCTGTGCCATTGGGTAATTGTAGACTGAGATGCAATATAAAAGACAAGGTGTATTATATAGGAGCCGCAATGGCCTATACCCAAACAACTACGTTCAGACTGTGTTGGCTCAAAGTTTCAATACAAATATGTCATGGGACTGCATGCTTAAACTGGAACATTTTATAATTAAGAAATATATTTTTTGTTGGTCCATACATGTTCGGTAGAGAGTGAATCCTTGACCTTATATTTGCATATGCGTGTGTAGAATTTGTATACTTTAAACGATGGATATAAATCTGCTATTTATATATTAAAAAATACATATGTTCATTTATTATATATGGGTGTTCTACCATGTACTAAATAATTTTCAGTCATATTTTCACTAGACTTATAAGTGAAGATATGAAAAAATATGTAACATGCAAAAAACGCATGTGTTTTCACAGGGGATTTATATGTTCTCTGTTAGCTTGTTTTGACTTCTGACCATATAATAAAAAGAACATCACACAGTAGTTTGAAGATAAATATTATTTTCTCTTGTTGAAAACTCGAAAACAATATATCTTCATGCCACTGTGTAATAGCCTCTATATATGTATATACTATATATTTCTGCATAACACAAATCAAATGGATAATGATAAACCAATCCCATAAATACATCCCACGTCTGGCATTTATGGTGATTTTTTTCCAGCTAATTGTTCCATAAGTTTCTTAAGTTGTATATCCGACTTCCACTCTAAGTCTGGCAGCAAGTTTGCCCTCATCAAGACCAGTACTGAGAAATGAAAAGGTGACAGGAGAAGGTCATTCAGTACAGAGCAAGTAATAAATATTACATCTCCATCTCTTTCCAAAACGACTGGATGGTCATTTTCGATCAAGAAATGTCCGACGAGAATTTGAAAGCCAAGCACGAAGACAACCCAGATTAGTGCACTGGTAAATGACGTTTCCACATTAAGGCCATGATATGCAACAATCACATAGATTACAGAATAAATTGCCTGAAGAGTGTAGAAAAATATGTTAATGAGAGAATGCAGAGGAGTTTTGATGTGCAAGCTTTAAAGCTACAGATGCATGGGCAATATTTTTCTCATAACAGCAATGCACTTTTCATAAAATCTTTGCATTGCCATCACAAGAAGTGGCTACAAGGGCAAATGAGTGTACAATGCTACCACATAATCCCTGAATCTTATTGGCTGGTGAAGGAATTTAACTAATTTTACCCTTTACCTTCCTTGACCACGCCTTCTAATTGCCGGCAATCATTGCCAAAAATCAAAACGATTGAACTTTCAGCAATGATTATGCATTACATTGTGTTGCCGTTGCAGATTACTCTCACAACAGCAATGCAATTATTTTACAAAAATTGCATTGCCATAGCAAGTGCTGGTGGGTGACACCAGTACCAACGTATTGAAACTTTTGATATTCGGGGTCGCAATTGAAAAGATGGTATTGTTACTTTTTTTGTTCTTGATACTTGTTATGTGATTCGATTGTGGTTGATAAATGATAATGTATAATGCTACATGAAGCAGCATGTTTAGTTCTTTCCCAAACGAGCATGCAACAGCCAGAGATGTCTCATAATAGAAGAAGCTGCTTGAAACCACTACTAACTGTAAATATGTTACTGTTGTGCAAATTTAAATTTAAAAAAAGGCCATTAACTGTTGTTTTACACATATTCATTGAAATACTTTGTCCACTGACCAGTACCTGTATTAAAAAATGTATCTATTGGATATCTTGGTATCACTAAAAAAGTACTCTGTATATTAATAACAAAATCGATATTCACAATATCGCCCACCACTAGTCGCAAGAAAAATGATGGCGAATCTCAATATCTCTAGAATTTTGTGAAAACACCACTTAAGCTAAGATACATGGAGTAAGCAAGCTACTTGGAGGTTTTCACATTACATCATGGTACCCCTGCTTGTGGACAAGAAGAGCCAACATTGACCAAAGAGAGATAGTAACAATAATTTTAGGATTTGCCTCCGAAAATTACAGCTCAGAAGCTTACAGTTACACCACAACTTGTGTGTGTGTGTGTTTTTTTTAAAGTATAAACTGACTTTCTGTCTTACATTTGAGTCTGACACCTTGTAAGATGGTTAATAAACACTTAGAACATTGCTTCAAAGTGGGTTTTAAATAGTACATAATTTTGTACATACCCCAAGTTTAATATCTTGGACCAAACAAATTGCAATGTGAACAAAAATTAGAAAAATGTTAACAAATGTTGGGAACAATATTCCAGCCATTGATAATAACAGCTTAACAAGAAACCATTCTGTTACTACGTGGACTATAACATTCCTACAAACAAATTGACAAGATCAGCAAAATAAAAGCCTTCAGATTAATTGAAGAGATGTTATAGCTTTTAAAATCATGCATGTATACATTAGCTGTCTTGCATTTTGTGACAACTATAGAAATGAGAGCTACAGTTTAATGTCGTTAGAGAAGAGTCTGAATTGACCATTGCTGTAGAGCCATAATGACAAGGTGAAAATGGCTTAAATTTTTATGTATAGTGGTGCCCATGATATTTCCACATTGTTCTTACACAGTCTTTGGCTTGGCAACACTTTTCCTGAACCTTGGTATCAAGAAAAGGGGGTGGGCCAGTATGGAAAGTATGGCTGTTTTCAACGAGATCTCAAGTGTGCATACAAAAAAATCCAAGTGTGCAGTCGTGTGCAAAACCATGTCAAGTGCACTCAAGTGTGCATGTTTTTTTGACAAGTAGCACTGATCAATGATAAATTAAAATTAAACTTCAACATTCTTCAAATAAAAATATCACACTCCTTATTGAGTACCCAAATCACAAGATATTAAATTTTCGCCTTTTTCTATGCATCCTTCAGATCTCTCCCAGTCTTTCACACTCCCTACATACCTTGCGCTTTCAGCACAAGAATCGTAATCAAGTGTGCAAACCTAAACGTAACAAAAATTCTCGGGTGTCCATTTGCCATACTGTCCATACTGGGGGGGGGGAGTTGTGGCTGCCTCAGGTTCCCCTTTAGCATGTCCATGTTCACTACAGCAGTACAGCTCCCCCTGGGAGCAGAGTCTTACTTTCCTTTGTTTTTCCCTCAGCTTACAGGGTAACTGCAGCTGCACATTTCAAGAAATCTAATTATAGGACAAGCATAATTTTCAAAACACCATAATTATCAAAACACCATTTCAGTTCAGCAGTCTATTTTTTGCAAAAATCACATGTTGCATATTAAAACAGAAAACTGATGGCATCATGAAACTCTGAAACTACATTACTTAGTGACATTAAAGACATTAAATATTAGCTATTTTTAGTTATATAAATCGTATAATTATATTTATAGCTGGTTCGGTATAAATTGGTGATAAATTGTTCACATTTACTGTAAAAGAATGAAGAACTAACTAAAACTCGGTCACTGTAACATACCAAAACTTGCGATGATTATATCTTCGCCAAGCTGTTTGATAAGCGAGATCAAAAAACACAGAATACACCCCGATCAAATCCTCCATCTTGGCCGGTCACTACGACTGTCTACCACAAAGGCCCGGGTGTTTTCAACACGGGCCAGTACTGTACTAGCGTCAGATATTGGTCAATATGGGTGGTCAATATGAACCAATATAACTTTTATTCACCACAGAAGTAGGTCATATTTCGTCATGTGTTGACAGAAATTCGCTGTTTCTGATTTTCAGCCAAGTGTGGTAACAGAACGGAGCAGAATATGTGACGGAACCATTAGCACAATTAAAATTACACGAAGTAAACTCTGATTAACGACCGCTGATGAACAACCGTGCAGAATGCGGACTTTTTGCTCCCAAACGGTCATGGCTTTATATAGGATACCCTAAAGGTCGAAATGTCGAGAGAGCACTGGGTTTCTCATTCACTGGGACTGTATCTACCTCACCAAATTTAGCTAAAGAGGGAGTGCGTAGCGCGACAATCATTACTCGCCCTTCGGGCTCGCGCTTTAGCTAAATTTGGTGAAGTAGATACAGTCCATGATACAGTCCCAGTGAGTGAGAAACCCAGTGCTCTCTCGACATTTCGACCTTTAGGGTATCCTATAAAGCCATGACCTAACAGGCGGAAATTCAATTTTTGTCAAAATGTGTAAAAAATAGGTACGCGACGCGTACATGTGGTAAGCTTGTGCTTAAATCAGTTAACCAGAAAACCAGGCGTAAGCCTCAAGGAAATGTGGGTTCACAATCCAAGTCCGTAAAACAAAAAATGTATGAAATGTCGTTGTAAGCTTGTTGAGATTTTAAATTTACTAAATTTTAACAAATTATGCTGAAAGACTATGACGACAGCCAATGAAGTGAATGAATAAAGAAATGAATTTAGATCTACTTTTAAACACTCATATCTACTTCATGCAAACCCGCGATCTCACGGGTATCACTACCACAGAATAATTACATACAGAGAAGTATCTTAGCGAAATGTTGAAAATGCTGCCATGTTCTTAGCCAGTACTGCACATGCGCAGTCTTCTGGAATAGGATTTTGTGTGCCTGTAAGATACTGTAAAGAGCAAATTTCAAGTAAAGACCTCACAAAAACGTTCAGACATTTTATTTTACAGGTATATGGAAAACCTACATATTTGGACCTGTATTTGGACTGTGTTTCTCAAGCTTATACCTGAATAAGCCCAAAATATAATTAAAGTTTGATAATAAACAAAACTAAATGTACCAAAATAGTCTTCAGGTATATGAGATTTATCAAAATCTACTTAACATGCATGCAGATGATATCGTGATATAATATCCAGCATCATCAGTTATGGATGTACAAAGAGTAGTTCAAGCTGACCTCGAAAATATTACGTTATGGATGTTTGACGATGAGCTGGTGATTAAATGAGTCTAAAACCAAAGCTCTATTGTTTGGGACAATCCAGAGGCTGCGTGATGTACCTGATTTTGATATCTATTTAAACGGCATGAAACTTGAACAAGTGTTCAGTTTCAGTAACTTTGGAATGTTAACTAAACTGCAAAGAGCATGTTGAAACTATTAGCCTAGAGATTGGTGGTCGGCTGAAATTAATGTCCCGGCTGCTGATTATTGCTGCTGCAAAATTTGTCTACAATGGTATAATACGGCCTCTGTTTGATTACCGTGATGTAACATGGAATAAACTTTCAGAGGGATACAAGCATTAACCTTTAACGCTTACAAAACAGAGCTCCTCGCATTATTTTACAACAAGAGAGAACAGGGGTCTCTTTGAAGGTTTTAAACTGGAAGAAATTAGAAAATAGAAGACCAATGCATGCCTGCACTTTGGTTTTTAAGTGCTTGAACATGTCAGTTCCTGAATGTCTCAGTGGTTACTTTGATAAAAATCAGAATACACACAATTATAACCCAAGGAGGGAATCAAATTTACTCCTTCCTAGGGTAAAATTAGAACTAGGCAAATGGCAATTTATTAATTTTCCTGGTGAAATTAAAATGCTGAGTTCATTAAAAAGCTTAACCATTTTAACTCTTTAATCTATTGAATGAATATCTAATCTATTTAGCTTAACTTAGTGTTTTTATAGAGTATTTTTAATGTAAACTTGATTTGTAGTAGATATACCCTGTACGTATAGCATTGTCAAGTCAGCATTTTTTCTGGAGCAATGCTTGTTTGCGGGTTGGGAAGCTTTTACCCTTGTGAATTAGTTTTCATGTCTAATATGCGACCTGGCGCCAAAGCATTGCTGGTAATCAAAAGCACATGTAAATTTATTAAGTTTCTTCACGTTGACCATTGAAACATCAAACATATTTTCATTTTTAAGGCGAATATTTCTGGCACGAAGCCCCGTGTGTCTTGTCCAAATTATTGAACATATTTTGCTTGATCAAAGCTTACTTGAGAAATGTAAGGTTTTAGAGTGAACCAGGGGCTTGTTCGGTCATGTTGCTTTCATATGCCGAGTGCAATCTTTGCAATGTGAGTTTCATCACCTACCTTGAAAATACGATGATCATGATATGTAACAAAGTCATTCAAACGTACGTGCACACTGACAGCAATATTATAAGAGGAATATCTACAGTGGCGTAGCCAGCGTCGATAATTGGAAGGGCGAATATTCATATATCGCGTTTTGCATCATTAATCTCTTTTGAAATCTAATGTTGTTACGGTCTGTGAACACAAATATATGAATATTCGCCCCTCCAATTATCGACGCTGGCTACGCCACTGAATATCTATTAAGTTAACATCGTTTATGCCATTTTAGCTGTGTATGTGATTTTAAGATCAATACTGAACTCTTACGGTGAAAGGTTTTAGCAAGGAAAACAAGGTGATGCGTTTATTATTATGCCAATTACATCTACTTGAGTTAGATGAAATCATTCAACCATACCTTGTGTGTTTGTTATTCTGCACAACAGTATCGGTTAAAAGCTTGGGGAAATATTTTTTAAATGGTTTATTTAGATTAATACTGAAATGACCATGTTGCAATAATCAATTACGATGCAGGGTTTGCTAGCAAGGAAAGTAAGGTGCTTTTAGTTTGATATTATGCAAATATCTGTGCACAATCGATTTCCGCTGCAAGATTACGTGGCTTGTGGCAACTACCGTAACGTTTGTTGTTACAAAAATTGTCAAATATGACTCATCACATATTAATTTAACATCGGTTATCTATATACCAACGCTATGTATAATCTTTAGATCAATGTCGAAATGACCATGTTGCAATTGTTTTAGAATTTATATTGTCTATTTAATTAAGACTTGAGATCATTCAACCGTACCTTGTGCTATGAGCGTTACGAGACTGAAGAGCTCGGACTAAAGAGTGTTTGTTTTAAAGTGTTTGAAAATGTCTTCAGATGAATGTGTTGGGGTCAAGCTCGTCAAAGAAAGATTCGCGCTCATGGTGACAGAACACGGAGCAAATCATGGTTTGAATTTCAAACCTCGTTCAGACGACGTGATGGTTGTAACTCCGCCGAAATGTGGCACAACATGGATGCAACAGATTCTACATCAGTTGCGAAGTGGTGGCGATATGTCTTTTGACGAGATTGGTGACGCTGTGCCATTTCTCGAGTTTGCTTATGATGAAGAAATCGATCTGAATGCCGAACACAATTATCAACCGCGATGTTACAAGACTCACGCATGGTACCCCTACTGTCCGAAAGGTGCTAAATACGTTGTGATTTACCGTGAACCCTGTGCTGCCTTCTACAGTTATTTTAACTTCCTCAAGGGTTGGTTATTTCAAGCTGGAGAAGCCTCTCTGTATGAATTCGTAAGGGATTTCCTAGTCGCTGGTAGCGGGGTTCCAAAAACCAAAGCAGAATTCCCGTCCTACTTTGTCCACTTGGTGAGCTGGTGGGAACACAGGAATGATTCCAATGTTCTGTTGATGTTCTTCGAAGATATGAAAGATGATCTAGAAAGTGCGGTTCGAAAGGTTGCAGCTTTCATTGGAATCCAGGATGAAGAAAAGATCAAGAAGGCTATGGAAATGAGCTCCTTCGAATTCATGAAAAAAAATGACCGAAAGTTTTCCTCAACTCGCACGCCACGTTATCGGAATGAAGTTATGGGCTTGCCGAGGGACCAGACAATCAGCAAGGTCGTGTCTGGATCCGCGACAAAGGGGCGAGAATTGATGGATAAGAAAACGAAGGAAATAATTCAGGCCAAGTGGCTGGAAGTAGTTGGAAAACAAATTGGATTGCAGAATTACGATGAGCTTCGAATGGCATTCAAGAAACAAAAGATTAATAACAATTAAAAAACATTTAACAACATGTTGTTTAATTTTAGTGGTTATTAAAATATGTGGAAATAGCTTATATAGCAATTTAAGGGGCTAGCAAAACGTAATAAGATAACTTTTCTACGAAGAAATCATTGAACTCGTATCCTCCCCCCGGAGACCCTCACACACATACTTTAGATTACTTGTTCATATTATTTCTCACATAAATATATTCACACATTTCAGAAAGCATTTTAAGTATATGTCAGGTTAAAATACAAATCAGTATCTCACATAATCATTTCAGGGCGCATAGACACCATCGTGTAACGCTCAATAGAGTGTCTTCTTTATAAGGATTAAAATATTGCTAGCTTTCTCTGGGAGGTTGATATACTAGTCACAAAAATTTTTTTTCTGAATACCTGGTGATCGCTCGGATACGACATGGAGGGGAAAAAACTGCAACACTGCAATTGAATGATCCGCATGAACCTACTGGATATTGCATTCCAGTCAACCTCTCCATGCATGACAAGAGTTTCTGACGATATTTTTTAATTTGACGTGTCGTCTAGATTGACCAATTGATGTATTCAATCTTTAATCTGTAATAAAACGTCTTTTAATACCGTAGCCTATTCAGGTTAATAGGCCTATGTACATTCTGATCTTCATGGCCGTGCTATATAATACTTATCACACAATGTATCTAATGCACATTAATTAACTTTGTTTACCTTCATACATATACATACTTGACTACATTCAGAAATACCTTATATTATTCGTTTATAAGGATTGAAAGTAGTTTAAAATATGGTAAAGACAAATCCTGTATATTTTTAGTTATTTCAACCGATGATCCGTTCCACACATGCGCTGCTCTATAAGGGGACCTTCTTTTTAGAAAATTAGTTTTTGGTTTATGCAAAGATAATTTAATGCTATTACTTCTCAGGAAATAATTACAATTTTCGCTTTTCTCGGAGAAATTCAGCACACAATCAGGTAATATGTTAGTTAAAGCTTCAAACATCATGGTTGTTTCTGTGTTCTTTTCAATGTGTTTTCAATTGGTATCCAATTGTGACTTTCTAGCAGGGCCTTTTTTAACTATATACGTGGGGGGGGCAAGGACCCCCCACCCTCTCCTTTGGCCCTCCCACTGATGGATTTTGCCCCCCCCCCCTTTAAGTTGTCATGTTGTTACTTAAGCACGTAGCATGAAATAAAAATGTATGTACTGCTTTTGGCAGTGGGTGGGGACAGTTAAATTTCTGCTTAATTTGCTTAATGTTGTCAGCTCCTCGCTGTTAACGATATATTACACAAAAAAACAGTGCGTTGATGAGCGAAAATGTTAACTAATAATAACTGTTCGTAACATTTTAAAAATATTTTTCATTCAATAATAAATATAGAAACTATGTCAGCATATCCCACAATTTTCTGGTCCCTTCGGTCATAACCAAAAGGTCCCTTATGTACACCGGCCCCCCCCCCACGGGCAATTTCTTAAAAAAGGCCCTGCTTTCTAGGATTTGAGTCGAACGGACTTCGTATGATTGTGACGACCCGAGCTACTCTTGTTTGTAACTTGAATCGTTTGTTAAGATCCTCTGTGTGTTGACGAGCAGTGCAAATCTCGTACTCGGAAACTGCAATGTTGGAACGAGATTGGTACAGCGTCAGCATCGCTCAAGTTACTGACGTTTTCTTTAGGAATAGTAATTTTAAAATTGCTGGGGTTTTTTAAGCAAATATTAAAATAATGTAATACAGTATTGCTTTCGTTCATCGTTGTGCTTTTTTCTATGTTGTCTTCGTTGTGGGAGCATAAGCTTACAACAGGCAATTCCAATAATACAATAACAATATCCAATAATAGGATTCAGTAAGGCAAGGTTCAGAGCTGTGATAACTTGGAGTCGAAGAGGCAGAAAAATTTTTAAAAAATTAAAAAAAAACTATGAAGTTGCTGTCGCACATGTCTGCTTGAAATACAAACTCTATAAAAAGTCGCTTTAAACATTTTTGACAATTTGAGGAATCTCGACAAGTATTCTAAGGAATTTTAGAATTTGATTACAAGCAGCGTTCACGGAATCAGAAATTTTGCAATGACGTATTGTAGTAACGCTGGCGCCTTTTAGAGCATTTGCATTCTAATCTTACGTCATAAAAGAGCTCTGAATAAAGAGTGATCGTTTCAAAAGCGCTGAAAATGTCTGCAGATGAATGTGTTGGGGTCAAGCTCGTCAAAGAAAGATTGGCGCTCATGATGACAGCACACGGAGCAAATCATGGTTTAAATTTGAAACCTCGTTCAGACGACGTGATTGTTGTAACTCCGCCGAAATGTGGCACAACATGGATGCAACAGATTCTACATCAATTGCGAAGTGGTGGCGATATGTCTTTTGACGAGATTAGCGACGTTGTGCCTTTTATCGAGCATGCTTATGATCTCGAAATAGATTTGAATGCCGAACACAATTATCAACCGCGATGTTACAAGACTCACACATGGTACCCCTACTGTCCGAAAGGTGCTAAATACGTTGTGATTTACCGTGAACCCTGTGCTGCCTTCTACAGTTATTTTAACTTCCTCAAGGGTTGGTTATTTCAACCTGGAGACGCCTCTCTGTATGAATTCGTAAGGGATTTTCTAGTCGCTGGTAGCGGGGTTCCAAAAACCAAAGCAGAATTCCCGTCCTACTTTGTCCACTTGGTGAGCTGGTGGGAACACAGGAATGATTCGAATGTTCTATTGCTGTTCTTCGAAGATATGAAAGATAATTTAGAAAGTGAAGTTCGAAAGGTTGCAGCTTTCATAGGAATCCAGGATGAAGAAAGGATAAAGAGGACTGTGGAAATGAGCTCCTTTGAATTTATGAAAAGAAATGAAAGGCAGTTTGCCGAAGCTCGTTTCCCACGTTATCGGAATGGAGTTTGTGGCTTGCCGGCCGACCTGGTAGTCAGCAAGGTTAGATTCAGCTTCATTTTAACGTTTACAAACATTAAAATAGGGGGAATCAGGGGAAAAAATAAAAATGGAAACGGCGATTAAGGGCAAGCGACGTAAATATATAGCTTTATCATATGGTTACAGGTGTTTTACCGCAAACTAAAACACTCGTATTTTCCACGTTTTCACTAGTGAAGTTATGAAAAAATATGTAACACGTGAAAAACGCGTGTGTTTTTCCACGGGATTTTTATGTTCTTTGTTAGCTTGTTCCGACTTCTGACCGCATTACACGATAGCTTGAAGCATTACAAACATTAAATTCAGGTATTACAAGTTAGAATGAATTAGAGAAGTTGCTATACAAAGGTGTGGCCAAAGTAGATTGAGTCTTTCGATTTGGTCACTGCCTACGTTTATTTACAATTTAGGACGGTAGCTACTTTAAAGCAATTGTGCAATACGCGTCAAATTTTTAAATGTTACCTGTTATGATGATACGATAATACAAAATTGTAATAATTACGCAACTGAACTGATCACTCAAAATTTGTCGTTTCAATTTTTAGAACATGTCCGGTCGGTCTTTTTTATTAAGACTTTCTTGTCGCTTTTTCTTACTGTATCGATGCTAAAAAGTTACTTTTGTTGAGTTATTTTAGTAGAATATGAGTTTGATGATCTGCGCATGGACGGAACTTTGTCCAATTCGTAATTCAAAACTCTATCAAACACAAGAATCAAAACCTGTCAAAGAATTATTATGCGGAGAACCTTTTTATGGTTTAGATATTTCAGCATACATGTTAAAGTACGTGTTTTGTCGAGATATTCTGCTAGAAAATGAGTTTAAACGAGTTGTTTCTCACGGGAAGTCAGCGGTATCAGGGGAAAAAATAAAAACGGAAACGGCGATTAAGGGCAAACGACGTAAATATATTGCTTTATCATATGGTACCGCAAACTAAAACACTCGTATCTTCCATGCTTTTGTTAATGAAGATATGAAAAAATATGTAACGCGTGAAAAACGCGTGTTTTTCACGCGGGATTTCTATGTTCTCTGTTAGTTTGTTTCGACTTCTGACCACATTACACGGTAGCTTGAAGATTTGAATATCTTCGCGCCACCGTGTAATAATATCCTCTATGTATGTTTTCTTTCTAACATCATATTTTCGCGCCATTGTGTAATATCCTCTATGTTAGATCGAAACTTTATTTTCAAAGAGTAACACAAAATAGCAAAGCTAATAAACTAGTGGCTTTCTTATGTATGTTTTCTTGACGTAATAAAATATTGACTATAGGTTGTGTCTGGATCTGCGACGAAAGGACGAGAATTGATGAATAAGAAAACGAAGGAAATAATCCAGGCCAAGTGGCTGGAAGTAGTTGGAAAACAAATTGGATTTCAAGATTACGATGAGCTTCGAAAGGCATTCAAAAAAGAAAAGACTGATAGCAATTAAAAAGCATTTCAAAAGTGTTAAGATGTGCTGATACAAATACTTCATATAATAATAATAATGATAATAATAATAAAAATAATAAAAATACGCCTAAGCCCGATACGGGTGATACATATAACTATTACTAGAAATACATTACATGAAGAAACCCCTCGCCGTTTCAATTTTTCCTACTTTGCGAAAGTAAAAGTTAATTTTAGCTTCGTCACAAGATGCATTCCTTTAGTCCAGCTCTACGCTTTGCTAATAAATGACAATGACTTACCTCTACCTCCATTGATACCTGTACTTCTGCACTTGCTTAATCTTGTATTCCCAGGCATTCCTCTTGATTCTCCTCCGCAACTACACCCATCGTAACACTTTCCATTTTCCCAGATGACTTGTGATTTACAGTAAAGTTAATTTGTTTAAAAATTGCTTTCGAGATCGATAGAAAGAAATTTGCAAAATGCAAAACAATTACGTTAAATTTCGTGTCGTGACTAATGCAAAAACAAAATATACCAATTCAGCCAATCATGACGTTCCTAGTCACCAGTCCAACCTCCTTTTTGTGGTACTTTCAATGACCGAAATTCAAGGCAAATGATGACGACGAAAACTGTTTTGGATCATATGACGACTGCGAACAGAACTGTTTTGGTGGCTCTTGTACTTACGATACTTCATTCTTACGATCGGTGGTCGCCCATTCTGTGTTATTATATTGTTTGAACGATTATTTACATAAGAATTCTACGACGGTGGTCTGCTCTGTTAACATTACGAGCGATAGATAATTATGCATTATGAGTAAACAGCAATCAACCTTTGATCAAGAAGATTAGCAGTTAAATGGTAATAAAGCAATAAAACAACCAAACTATGAGTGTATTACTTTTATTCCATTCACATACGTGTGCTTTATTACAGCTCTGTTTGAGTATGACTGAAAAATTGTCGTTACAAAACTAGTATTGGTAGCTATTTTTTGCTCTGTTCCACGATATTCAAACATTCATGGCTAGCAACTCATGCAAGTCGTTAAAAAAGTCGTAAAAAAATGCACTTCACACATTCACACGAACTTTTACCATTTTCTAGTGGGTTTCGACACCGCTGGAGATTGAAGACGGTCTGGTGGTGTTCATAACCATCCTGGCACATATATCGTTTATCGTCAACATCGTAGCAGTCGTATTTCAGTCGATATAATGGCAATGGCAGTCTATCTAATAAAACCTCTTGTTCGTCTTGCTTAGAACGTTTAAATGAAATACAAGCGATCAAGCGTCTATTCTGCTCATTTTTAAAATACGTACGTACAAATGAAAGAACTGGAATATATTTAAAGAGAAGTATGACCATAGAGTGTGATAGGGTTCCAAAGTAAAGCGTCATCAGGCCGTATCACGCGTGCGCGTCACCAGCGCTTTAGCTCGCATTTTTAGTCTGAGCGCTGGACACTGGATTGCGCTCACTTGCGGAGATGCGTTCATCAATTACGTGATGACATGAATGAGCGCCTGCATTTGCTTACAGGACCTCAATAATCAAATCTTAATAATCAGAACATAAGAGATCAATTGGAGGTACGTAAAAATATATTCATGTGTTGCCGAAATTAAAAGAAGTTCACTAAAGACGTGATATAACTTTACTTGAAAACAACAACAAAAGAAATACAAATCTAACTGATATCTGTAAATCGGATAAAGATTTTGTCTTGATTTTCATAAGCTATAAAGCTTATTCTTTCACAATGAATCATTATCTGATTAGAAAATCAAACATAAGTTTGATTTTCTAATCAGATAATGATTCATTGTGAAAGAATACGATCGTTTTCATCCATACAGTAAGATACCAAAAATTAACAGATATATTTCCATTTTTGTATATCCTCACTAGTGAAGATATCGATCACGTGAGCATTTCGCGCCAATAATATTAATTGTACTTCCAAAATGGCGACGTTTGTAAGAGCCGCAAACGAATTTTATCTTTGATCAAAGAGAAAACAAGATATTTTGTCATAAACAGAAAATATAATAAGAATGCACAGTAATGATGCACTGATACTCTTTGTGTTTAAATGATAGGATTTAATTTGTTGGAAAAAAGCTACATTTTTAGCATTATATCGATGGTGAACTAATTTTAAATCTTTAGTATCAACAGCGCAAACAAGATGTTTTCAGCATTATTTTAGATTTTGACAAAAAAAAATAATGTAAACATAACAAAGCACGCGATACTATAGAGCAAAAAAAGTTAATGTTGGCTAGAAAGCATACTTTGTTGCAAGTTGCAGTAAAACATACCTGATAAAAAATTGCTTCGTTAATATTAGTTTTTTTAAGTAAGGTAACACAGTAAATTTACTCTAATTGTCGATCGCTGTCGGTCTATGTTAATGTTTTCATTCTGCATGCTTTATTTTGTCAAAACTAAAAATAATGCCAAAACTACATTGTTTGTTTCAATTCCAGTAAGAATTAAAGTAAATAATCAAAGATTCGTATAGGATTGCTTTGCTACAAGACGGATTGTAAAAATGTTTTATCATGATGTTCCAGCAAAATGGCCGCCAAAAGCAAATTGAGCCCGCAACACTAAGGTGTGCCCTGGGGATGTGACAGTAATGGCTTAATTATTATTAAATAGAGAAATAACTCATTGTGATGTCGGCTAGCAGTTTTACAACATCAAACGGCGGAGACACGAGGGACGCACGTGACGACGAGAGACAGAATCCAATTATTCCTGTTCAACCAATCAACGGCGTATGTCGAGTGTACATTGCTCCACTGCCTACGGCCGACGACAACGAATTGTTCTGCAGGATTTGTCACGACACGAAATCTGATAATATCACACCGCTGATCTCGCCCTGTCGTTGTACTGGCTCGTCAGCTCTCGTTCATCAAGCTTGTATAGAGAATTGGTTGACGTTATCTGGTCGGGAATCATGTGACCTATGCAATTATAGATTGCCCATTTATAAAACTTTGAAACCAATAAGAGAGGTAAGTATTCACTTATACACTGATAGAGATCACTGGCCTGCCGCGCCTGTGAGCTCTATAAATACTGGAATGATAACTGCGCGTAAAATCATCATGCTTGGGTGAAACCAAGATGGCGATTTTTCACTAGCTGTTTCCCCCCCAGACCGCAGTCTCTTAATTCACGCGCAACAGTTACTTGTTTCTTAAAGAGATCAGTGCTTACAAAAAGATAATGAGATCCTACACGCTCTGAGCTGTATTTATAACAGTATCAACCGTATTAACTAAAACAAAAACATTAAAACAAAAGGCGACTGGGAAAGAAACAGGTTTTCTTTTCAAGTTAGAGCTGTGTGCATGGTTGACCAAAAATTTCGGGCGGAAATTTTTTTTACTTTTAAGTCGTACTGAAGAAGATCCGAGCGTGCGGATCAAAAAAGCTTAGCGATAACATTATAGTGATATTGGTATTCACCATGCAAACTTACAAGGAACATACTATGCAAATAACTTATTGAGTTATTGAGCAATTGCCAATTGAATTATTCGAATATTACCGTTTTAAAAGGACCAACACCAAATTTACAAACAAACGGTGCTTCCTAGTTCTTAGTCTAGACTATGGTCGACTTGTGTGGCATGAGTTTGGAATAACTTTAACTAGATGAAAATACACGCAGTGAGTTAAATCTGCTAACACTGTGCAGTAGAAAACGCTTCTTAAAATTTATTTGGGTTTTTAAATTAGTAGATAATATGGACTGTCCAAATCATTTCAAAGGCACTTTTAAATTTAGATGTGATGTTCACCAAAGAAACTTGAGAAATAAAACATTACTTGACCTCCCAACAATTATCTCTGCCATGGGTTAATCCACATTTAAATATGCTAGGGCTGAACTGGAACTCTTTGCCTTCCGAATTGCATGAGAGGCATTACATCACTCGCGCGTTCAATTTCTACTTATGCAGCGTATATATGTAGTATATAAATGTAAATTGATTAGTAACTAGTATATGTAGAGTCTGTAATCCTTTTTAGGTCAATACACTGTAAATCTGGAAGTGTTAACGTAACACCAAAATGGGTGTAAATTGTTGCAACGCTACCGACACCAATTAGGTGTTAGTTAACACTAATTTTGGTGTTTATTCACACTTTCGTAGTGTTAGATATTTGCCATGTAACTACATGGCAAATATCTAACACTACGAAAGTGTGAATAAAGGCCAAAATTAGTGTTAGCTAACACCTAATTGGTGTCGTAGCGTTGCAACAATTTACACCCATTTTGGTGTTACGTTAACACTTCCAGATTTACAGTGTATTATATATGTATATTCCTGTTGTTTTGTTTAGCAACAATGCTGATAAATAGCTTCAGTCTTCAAAACACAACATGAATGTCTGTAATGACTATTATACCTTTGAAAACCCTATACACACAGAATTTCTTTCAGAGGAACCATGGACTATCAAGGGTATGAACTGGAAACGCGAGCTAAAGCGCTAATGACATCGTGATACGACCTGATAATTATATTACGATTTTTTTAGTCAAGCCGCCATTGGTACCGTCAAAATAACAAAGAGAATTTGGCTTATTTATTCAGGCAATCTACCAACCCTGCTTGTAACTTCACTTCAGGACTGCATTTATGAATTTCAAACAAGAATAGTAGTCAGTAATGTCTATGTGAAATTGGGTGTAAAAAGAAAAAAAAAACAACGCTCAATGTTTGCATTCTTATTGAGTCCGAAAATATTGCCACTGATAGTGTTAAAAAGTCATTACAAAAGCATTCAACTGTGATTCAATCCTGTTTAAAAGCTTTACATACATACTTCTAGAGCCATCATGCTGTTCTTGTTTACAATTGCAAATACAAAGTCCTGGATTATATTTAAAGTGAAGGGTATCAAGGTCAAGGATGTCATCGGCGCTTTTAAAGCGCCAGTCCATTAATTTGATTGCCTTTGGCTATGGTAGAAAAATACAGACCATTTGCAGACAAATACTAACCTCGTTCAAAAAATACTTTGTGAAAATTATGCTTAATAATGAGGCTAGCTATATAGGGTAAAACGATCTTTGATGAAAACAAGCTTTATCAGAAACATAGAGCATATAGCTATAAAAATGGATCATCGATAACGATCGTGCAGTTGATCGACAATGACTCGAATCCAATTCTTGTGGATGAATCCACTTCTCTAGCTTCATTTTACATATATTCTTTAGTTTGAACTTCCTTTCGTCCCATTGTATACATATACTAGTTAAAAACTAGAGTCGAAAGCTTGTAAATGTTTTTATCGTCTTTTATCAATGCTCTTCATCATCTTCAATCCTGGGTCATATATCATGCACGTTTTTTAAGCGGTAAGACGGCTGTTTGTCACTGAATTATCACCCAGTCGATGCCAAAACAAGTCGTGTCACAGACGTCCGCTTCAGCTCAATGTATTTGCGTCACCATTCCGTAGAATTCACTGGAAGTTCCTGTTTTGCCGCGCATGATGTTTTCATCAGTTTTCAAAACAATAAACAAAGTTGTTTTTGATAAATTAAACCTACGCAACACGCGACATACGGAGAGAACAAGATAGTTGTAATTATCGTCTTATATCATGGCTTATATGCTAAGTCCTAAGAAATTTTTAGTAGCTAACACTGTACAAGAAGAAACACATGAAAACATAGAACACGAAGTTTAGTCGACAAGAATGAATTGATGACAATTCAATCAATCAAGGAAATTGTCAAAGAAATAATGATATAAAAATTTGTAATTCCCAAACATTTTGCTACCGAGTTTGTTTTCAGAAATAATTTTACTGTTCTCTACATTTTTTATTCTTGTAATTATATTTGATTCAATAGAATAATAATTCACTGAATGATAATAAACAATTTGCATTATAGACTAGAGGTTGGACTAGGCAGGTAGAACGAAATATTTTACTACAGTTAGAAAGAGCATCATAAAATTAGTAGAATTACAAAGTTTAGTGGCGAAATATTGTAAAATACGGAAAATATAGCCTTGCGAAGTTTGCAAATTTTGTTTATATTTGTATTACGCGAGGGAAAAGTTGCAAACTTCACAAGGCCATATTTTCCTAATTTTACAACATTTCGTCACCAAACTTTCAATTGTACTTATCTTAGGATCCTCTTTCTAGCTTTAGTAAAAGTTTGTTCTTCTTGCTTAGATCAGATCTTAGTTTATAATGCAAATTGTCCATTCAAACGGGAAGGCTTATTATCTCCCGACTGGATGCTAGTTATGCTTTCTTGTGGAATATAGGCATATTGCCTTTATATATATATTTGCCTTTATACTGTATATTACCCTTGCCTTTATACTAAATATTTACTATATATATTTGCCTTTAGTCGATCGTGCCTTAAGATTTTTTGTCCTTCTAGCTTCTAGTAATACATCGTTGTAATACATAATATAACATATCATTTAGAAACATACTGTACATTTTGTAATCATGTGGCATAATACGGTCTGCTTGCTTCAAGTTATTTCCTCACTCGATCAGCTTTTATCGATCGAAAACGAAAGTGTACATTTCAATGCTGCCCAAAAATACACCATTTTAACAGGCATTACAATATCTTATAATGTGCACCATGAATATGCAAAAGTGTTTTTTAAGTGAAAGTTAACTAGTGCTCAAATAATATCTACAATCAGTAAAGATGATGCAAATTTCGTTCTGCGCATATTTTCTGCGCATAACAATGTTTACGTTTTTCGATATCATGTTACACCAGTTGCTTGTCTAAATACGTTATTTAGGAAGTCATTATACTCATAGTTGAAGTGGAATTTTAGATAAAACCATTAGAGCCGTGCGCCTGTCATGCGACACTATATCGTATAATACAAAACCCATGTTGAGAACCCTAAAAGGAAACACAACATAAAAGTCTGTGCATGATGACTAATAAACATTCAAGAACTCTCCAACCAGAACTGGTTCTCAGACCACCTGCAGACAAAGACTAACACAGTGGTAAAGCCAATGCAAATACGGTCTACAGAGACGGTCTATAAACACTGAAAAATTTTCATGTAAACTGCGGGGCTGGCTTCGCCACTGGAGTAATATTGTTTAAAATATACCTTGTGAAAACTGTCCTTAATGGAACTAGCTATATATGGAGAAACAGACTGAGCACTACCATCCTAAAAATAAGCGCGATCAGAAACGTAGAACAACTTAAAAATAGATAGAAAATTATCGTGTAAGTTGATAATAAATCTAATCCACATGCTGGAAAACACAATCGCAACATGCTTCACAACAATCATGACACATGTATAACGTCACATCTATATACCTTCGTTTTATACATTCTATAGTTTTAACTTCATTTTATACATATATTGTATAGTTTTAACTTTCACCTGTACGAAGACTATTATAGACTGTTAGAGTGTTTGTGGTAGTCGAAAGCTTGTATATAATAAATATTTTAGTCAGGGAACGTCTCGCGCTTTTCATCACGTCCAATCCTGGAAACACATCTATGATTTTTATGCGGTAAGACGGCAGCTGTTTATCACTAAATTATCATCCTTGCAGGCGATTCAAATCATTCAATAATAATGTCAAAACACAGACGTCCGTTTCAGCTCGATGTTTTTATGCCACTATCCTGCAGAATTCACTGAAAGTTCCTGTTTTGCAGCGCATGTTTTGAAACGTTTAAGAAAACAATGAATAAATTAAGTTGTTTAAATAATTCAGCACGCGGCACACTGAGACACTATAAAAGAACCAAACGTCGAAACGATAATCATATAAAACAAGCTTTGCTGAGAAGAAAAGAAGAGATTGAAAAGCTGCGAAGGAATAACTAGATACTTCAAAAACAGTAAGTTTTCTCTTCTTTTAAATCAATTCTCTGAATGAACGAACTGACTGACTTTGTAGAAGAAATATGATGATGTGCATGTGAAATTGTCCATGCATGGCATCACTAAAATTTTGTGTTCACAGCCTTGATATTTTCTAAACAGCTACAACTATGTATTGGCGTCTGAATGTCAACGTAAAGCTGATTAAATGGCATTTTGAACATTTTTAGGATCAAAATGGGTTTGAGTAAAGCTTCAACAATCTTACTGGTCTGCGTTGCAATTTTTGTGGTACTTTCCGTGACCGAGATTCAAGGTGCTTTTGCAAGCTGTTATTCGTCATTTTGGAGATGCTCCAGGTCCTGTGCTGGTGGCTCTTGTCGTTACAGTTCATCCTGTCGTTGGTCGCGTCCATATCGTTGTTCCTATTATGCCTATGGTTGAGCGTATCATGATATTCAAGAGGATACCAAATACAATAATAGTCTAGCTGCTCTGTTAACATTACGACCGATAACATTACATCACGAGTGAACAATAATCGACCTTCTATATGTGTTAATTCTTTATTGTGTTAGTCAATACGATTAGGATTTAAATGGTAATAAAACATTGAAACAACCGAAGTATGGGCTTAATTACTTTATTATATGAGTATAGAGATTTATTCATCGATATGGCTATGCGTAATAATCGTTCCAAATTAGCAATAGCCAATCGGCATCAAGAACGATAAAATTTCACTCGGTGAAAAATCATCGTTCACGGCCTTTGATTGGACGAAGGATGTTTTTTCACCAGTGAAAATTTATCGTTCAATGTTCTGATTGGCTGACCCGAACGTGCAACACCTGCTCGCAGGCTAGTGTAAACATGGAGTCTGATTTTACAAGTATTTTTTTAACTCACCGAAAAGAGAGATTTAAGACAATTTCACTGATAAAACAACCCCCTAAAACCATAAAGACGACATTCGTGGCCTCATTAACTTGGAATGAACCTCATGGTTTCATTTTCAGCAAGAAAACAAAGCAATAAATGGTAAGAAATTCCATTTTGATATTTTGCTTATGTGTTTGTTTTTGTCAGTAAGATATATCCGTATTTCTATACACTCATCTTTATACTCATATAATAAACAAATTACTTCATGGTTGCTTCGTTTGTACGATTTTTATTATTCACTTGTTGTGAAGGATCGCTAAACTCACTCGTTCGCTGTGCTCACTTGTTCGTTCAACGATCCTTCACAACTCGTGAATAAAAATCGTACGCACTCACCAACCATGAAGTAATCTCTATGTACTACATTTATTCCAGACATATACGTGTGTTCTATATTGTGGCTCTGTTAGCATATTAAAAAATATAGTTGCAACTTTTTGGCGTTTATTTGTTCGGTCACAATGTTGCAAAATTTGTGGTTAGTAACTTGTAGTACATGTCGATATAAATACTTTCATTTTTTAACGAATACTGATTTAGTTCTTCTGATGAGATAATATAAGTTGCTTGTATGTTTGAATATAGGCTAAATCTGAGTACAATTTTGTGGAAACACAACATAAGTTTATATATACAGGGAAGTAGTATATATATTGTACACGTCGAAACGCAACCTCGTTCCCAGGGCCTTATCTAACATGGAAGGGAGCATTAAAGGTCAAAGTCGATAAGCGAGAGGTAGGTTTTCAAGATGGCGGCTGTTTTTCAAGATTCTTAAAACGAAAACGAATCAACAACCAAACATTTATAACATTCCTAAACTTCACTCCAACCCTTACCCTGAACCTGACCTCAGTTTAGGAATGTTATAAATATCTGGTTGTTGATTCGTTCTCGTTTTAAGAGTCTTAAAAAACAGCCGCCATCTTAAAAATAGGTACGCCATGCGTACATGCATCTGCCAAGCGAAGTGGGAAAGAGCCGGTAAAAGCTACATAAATATGGTTAAATAATGGCCGTTTAGCTAGTGAAACGGTAAAGAAGGCGGAACAGATCTAATCACATAACCCGGACATATTCGCAACATTGGGTTCCTCAAATTGGGCTATTGAAATTTAGCGAGTGAAAGAATTTATGTATCTGCATAAGCAGATACTATGTCATTGGGTTTGTTAAGGTTGGCTGTTGGCTGTTAGCTGTAACTTTTCTGATCTCGTAATTAACTGGGAGTTATTCGCCTCGTCAGTTTGAAATATGTTCGGGAAATTACCGGGAAAGGTCCCTACGAACATTACAGTCCACATGTTTGCTTACAAAATCAATTTTAGCTTGTTTGCAAAATTAGTTAATTACTGTTGTTATTTTCTTATTTTTCGTGGAATAAAAAGTTTTTACAACTTCATCAACTTTGTTACTACCTCAGTGTTTACTTCACGGTGCGTACCTTGCTACTATGTTACATGTCTTATGTTATAAAAAAATAAAAAGTACTCAAATAATATTTAATCAAAAGACACATTCAAATATAATTTGAACATTGACAATTCACAAGCAGACAAGTCTAAACTTTGATGGTAAAAAATATATTACTGGCACAGATGCACAATATCAGTATCACAGTATTGCACAATAATCACCCATGGCAGAACATGAGAAAATCATCATTTTACAGCTTGTCTGTACGAACATTAACTGTTTCTACAAAATTATTATTGCAAAACTATTAGCTTTGAATGTTTTGTCGATCACCTGATCACCCATGCCGGGACATCAGAAAATCAATGCTTTACACCCAACCATGAATCATAGCTTATGGATATTTTATATTGCTAGAAAAGACTGTATTTTATATAATAAATAGAAAATACAAGGGTGCTTAAAAATACCAGTTTTACTTCTCGTGTTGAACACTTGAACATGACATTCACAGTGATATTTATACAGCTTATCTGAACCAACACTAACTGTTTCTACAAAATTATTATTGCAAAATTATTAGCTTTGAATGTTTTGTCAAAAGCATTATATACTTTTTAAAATTTCAACAATATATATATTACAAAACTATCTGTCACGTCATGCATTGAAAAGTATGTACTCAAATAATATTTGAGCAAGAGACACATTGAAATATAATTCAAACATTAGCAATTCACAAGCAGACAATTTTTTACACAGAGGCACAATATCAGTATCACAGCATTGTACGATAATCACCCATGTCAGGACATCATAAAATCATCGCTTTACAACCAATTATAAATCATAATAGCTTGTGGATATTTTATGTTGCTCAAGAAAAGACTCTAGCTTATATAATAAACAGAAAATACATGGGTGCTTGAAAATGCCAGATTTGCTTCTCGTGTTCAACACTTGAATACAGTGAACTTGAACATGACATTTAATTTATATCTTACGTTAAAATAATTAGTCACATCTTGCTTGATGTAAAAGGATTTAATAATAAAATGTTTGAATATAAAAAGCACACAAAATACAACAACAGCAGCAACCACATGAAGAACAAGTCACGTGTCCACACGACAATATATATATATAAATTACATGAAGTACTGCTTATAACTTAACATGATTATTACACCTATAACCTGTACTTCTTAACATTCCCACTTAATAATCACTTGATATTAAACACGACTAACAGATCACTAGTATGTAACTAATCTTAACGAGTCCTAACATGTCTCTAAATCTTTCAAATTGAACTTTTGATAGTCCCTTTTTCATGACATCAGCTAACATGTCCTCAGTTCTACAATACTTAACTGAAATGTTCTTATTGTCCACTTGTTCTCTTACGTAATGATACGATACGTCAATGTGTTTTGTTCTATTGTGAAACTTTGGATTCTTGGCTAGTTCCATTGTTCCTTGATTATCTTCATATAACACTGTAGGATTATCTTGCTTCTTTAAGACATTTTCAAGTAATCTTCTTAACCATACTGCTTCTTGACTAGTAATGCTCAAAGCAATGTACTCCGCTTCAGTTGTAGATCTTGCTACACACGCTTGTCGCTTGCTACACCAGCTTACAGTACTTCCTTGTTTCTGAAAAACATAACCAGTAGTTGAACGACGTGTTAACAAATCTCCTGCCCAATCTGCATCGCTGTATCCCGTCAAAACTGTACTTGTATCGTTACCATAATATACAAGACCAATGTCCAATGTTCCTCGAACGTAACGTAGAACACGTTTAACTCCTTTCCAATGTTCTATTCCAGGGTTAGACATAAACTTTGACAAAACACTGACAGCAGTTGACAAATCTGGTCTACTGATCGTCGCAGCATAAGTAAGACATCTAATAGCTCTTTGATACTTTTGTTTGTCAAACCGTTCATCGTCTTTCGACAGTTCTTCGTACTTTTTTCCAAACTCTAAGGGTGTTGAAACAGGTTTGCAATTTTCCATGTCAAATTTTTTTCAGCACTCCTTTTAGGTACTTCTTCTGAGTAATCGACATTGTAAGTTTCTCTCGATCTCGCACAATACTCATACCAACCACATAATGGAGCTCACCCAAATCTTCGACTTGAAATTCCTTTGCAATTTCTCCCTTTTCTTTCTCCAACATCTCAGTGTTGTTTGAGAAGAACAGCATGTCATCCACATAAATTGCGATCATAACGAAATGAACAGTTCCATCTTGAGATTTCACGGTTTTGATATATACACAAGGATCTGCCGTAGATTTCTTGTAACCATGAGACAATAGATAGCTGTTGATAGAGTTGTTCCAACATCTAGCTGCTTGCTTTAACCCATAGATCCCCTTGTTTAGCTTACAAACATAATCTGGCTTGTCTGGATCAACAACTCCGTTGGGCTGTCTCATATAAGTCTCCTCGTTCAAGCCTCCTTGCAAGAACGCAGTCTTTGCATCCATTTGATGAATCTCCCAGTCACCAATGTTCGCAACAGCAAGTAATGATCTTATCGACGTATAACGGACTAAAGGTGCGAAAACTTCATCATAATCGAGTGTAGCCTTGTGCCACCAATCTTGCCTTAAATTTCTGAACAGTTCCATCAGCATTTCTCTTGACCTTGAACACCCATTTGCTTCCAACTACATTCTTGTCATGCGGCGGAGGAACTAGTTCCCATGTATGATTATCAATTAACGATTTGTATTCCGATTTAGGAGCTTTCTTCCATTCAGCACTATTCTTTTCGGTCCATGCTTCATTAATGTTACTTGGTTTATTAATGTCTGCGGTGAGATCTTCGGTGCAATTATACAATTCATCATCGAATCTTTGAGGAGGCCTTCTTTCTCGTTGTGGATTAAGATCTCAACTTCTCGCATAAAATTGTCCTCGTAAATGGCTCCCACTGGATGATGGTGCAGCACTGGAATGTCAACTTCCACATCACCATCATCATTCACAACTTCTTCAGCACGTTCGTTCGGAGTAATAATAGCACCAACTACAGAACTTTCAGGTTTCTCTTTCTGTTCGTTATAGAA
The DNA here is from genome assembly GCA_963855995.1 of Muricea muricata. NCBI lineage: Eukaryota > Metazoa > Cnidaria > Anthozoa > Malacalcyonacea > Plexauridae > Muricea > Muricea muricata. The sequence continues at coordinate 4,762,163 of OY979728.1, read as the reverse complement.
CTCTGTGTTTTCTTTCAACCCGAAATTATGAAATCTTCTTTCTTGAAATATGATGCTTCGACTACGAACAAAAGACTTCTTCTCCAGGTCGTACAGTTTGTAGCCTTTGGTTCCTTCTGGATGCCCCACAAACACACACTTGGAAGACTTTTTATCCAATTTGCTTCGCTTTGCATCAGGGATGTGCTTGAAAGCAATGCACCCAAAAACTCTCAAATTGGATACGTCCGGCTTCCGACCAAACAATCTCTCGAATGGTGTGACTTCCTTTAGCGAACTTGTTGGACTTCGGTTGTGTACATATGTAGCTGTATGAATTGCTTCAGCCCAAAACTCTTTTGGCATACCTGCATGAAACATCATTGAACGAGCAGCTTCGACTAGAGTCCGATTCATCCTTTCAGAAATACCGTTTTGTTCAGGACAATATGGAACTGTTGTATGATGTGTGATTCCTTCGCCTTGAGATAATCACCAAACTCTTTCACCATTGTCTGAACGAAGATTCTTCACTCGTTTACCCAATTTCTCAGCTTGATTTACGTATTCCATGAACTTCTCCAGCACTTCATCTTTTCTCTTAAGGAAATACACTTGCGTACATCTCGAATGTTCATCGATGAATGTAACAAAATATTGTGACTTCCCAAATGATTTCACATTCATTGGACCACAAACATCACTGTGGACCGTTTCGAACAATTCAGTTGCTTTATTGAAACTCTTCTTAGGATATGGCACACGGTGTTGCTTTCCCATGACACATGCTTCACATACATCAGACACATCACCGTCCTCAATACTTGACATACCTTCAACTATATTCTCATTGATTAATTTAGAAATGTTATCCATCCCTAAATGTCCAAATCGACAATGCCATAGTTCCATATTTGGGTTATTCTTTGCAACATTCACATATTCCTCTGAAACGACTTTAAGCACGTACAACTTTCCTTGCATTGTTCCTATTCCAACCAATCTTGAATCTTTCGAAATTTTGCATTCATCTCCTTCAAACACAACGGTTGCTCCTAATTTACTCTTAGCTTGAACTCACAATAAGTTCCTCTTTAGCTTTGGTAAATAAAGTACATTCTTCAAGGCAATCTTTTGACTGGATCCATTCAAGTCAGTTCATACACGATATGTTCCTTTCCCATACGCTAAAATCACTCGATTATCTCCCAAATTTACTCTGCACGGTCTCTTAAATTCCACATACTCAGATAAATTGTTTCTTTCATATGTCATGCGTTGAGCCAACGTTATGCCAACCACTTTGATATTTATTACCATTTGTAAACAAAGCTATTTCATCAACATCTTCTAGGTCATTGGACTCTTCCTGAGTACAATGTACTGATCCTTTTCCTTTGTTGAAATTATCGGGATTATTTTTCTTGCGTTGTGGACAGTCTCTGGCAAAACGTCCTCTCTTCTTGCAGCAATGACAAGTTCCTCGAAATGAACTTTGGTTGTTAAAATCATTCGTATTCTGCTCTTTCGGCTTCCATGCTTTTTCTTTAACTGGTCGTTGGACAGTGTAAGCATCCTCGTCTTTCTTCGTATCCGGAATTCTGTCAGCATCGTTGAGCAACATTCCTTTTACCTTCTGGAAGTTCAACGTGTCCTCTCCCACTGCATCCAAAGCAGTAATAAGTGGATTGTAGCTTTCAGGCAAACTTGCAAGCAAGGTCATTGCCAATTCTTTATCATCATACTGGACACCCATCTCTCTCAACTGATCATGAAGAAATTTAATCCGATTAATATAATCAAGCATGTTCTCACCACTTTTATACCGACACCAATGATATTGCTGGCGTAATCTGACTATCTGCGATATGGAGAGTCTTGCAAAATGATTTTTCAAGGCATCCCACGCTTCCTTGGCCGTGTTTGTGTCTCTTACATGAATTTGTTGTTCAGGTTCAACTGCTAGGCAAATGTACGTCCAGGCTTTCTTCGAAGCGGACCTAAACGCTTGCTTCACCTGTTCAGACGCATCCTCTGCAGGATTTTCGATTGATCCATTCGCATAACCAAACAAATCCATACTTTCCAAGTAGAGACGCATATTAAATGCCCAATCTCGGTAATTCTCTCCATCTAACTTCGTGCTTTTTAGTAAAAAATCTTTCGCCGTCGCCATATTCAATTGCCCGTTAAATTTCCATATTTCTTCACGCCATACACTTTCAAACATATAAAATTATGCTTCAGGCACATGTTGGAATGCCCTGGGCCCATACCTGTTAAAATAATTAGTCACATCTTGTTTGATGTAAAAGGAATTAATAATAAAATGTTTGAATATAAAAAGCACACAAAATACAACAACAGCAGCAACCACATGAAGAACAAGTCACGTGTCCACACGACAATATATATATAAATTACATGAAGTACTTCTAATAACTTAACGTGATTATTACACCTATAAAGGCGGATTTCCATTCAGTGCAAAATGTCGCGCGATCGACTTTTAGCGAGCGCTTTCTTTTGAATTACAAACAGTCAAGCGGAACAAATCTTATTAGATGTGGTTGACTTCACACATTTCAAAAGAAAGCGCTCGCTAAAAATCGATCGCGCGACATTTTGCACTGAATGGAAATCCGCCTTAACCTATACTTCTTAACATCTTATTCCTACATTATCAGGCTAGTTCGTTATCTGGCTGATGATATATGAATTGGTCACAAAAAGTTGTTCGTAAATTACCTCATAATCCTTGAGGATTATGAGGTAATTTACGAACAACTTTTAAGTGCGATCGGCGTTCATTCCTCATGACTTTTGCCATGTTGGATTGAAAAATCAGTATATCACACCAGTTGAGCTTTTGAAAAGTTTTCCAATCTGTTAGTTCAGTGAAAATTTAAACATAACGTCATCCAAATGTTACATTCTCGTCCATTGGCTGAATTTAGTTTACGCGTTCATTGATTGGCTATAAGGTAACATTACAGTTACAATTACAGTAAAAGTTACAGTTACAGTTACAGTTACAGTTACAGATAAAACACTACTTGACCTCTTAACAATTACCTCTGCAATCGGTCAACCCATATTTAAATATGCTAGGGCTAAACTGGAACTCTTTGCCTTCCGAATTGAGGGGCATTACATCACTCGCCCGTTTTAAACGTTCAATCTATACTTATGCAGCGCATATGTAGTGTATAAATGTAAATTGATTAGTAACTAGTATTTGTATAGTCAGTAATTCGTTTAAGGTCAATACAAAGTTTACAAAGTTTAGCGGTGAAATGTTGTAAAATACATACGGAAAATATAGCCTTGCGAAGTTTGCAAATTTTGTATACATTTGTATTACGCGCGGAAAAGTTGCAAATTTTGCAGGGCTACATTTTCCTAATTTTACAACATTTCGCCACCAAACTTTGCAATTCTACTTATCTTAGGACCCTCTTTCTAACTGTAGTAAAAGATTTTGTTTTTCTTGCCTAGATCGAATCTTAGTCTATAATGCAAATTGTCCATTCAAAAGATAAGGCTTATCTCTCGACTGGATGCTTGTTATGCATTCTTGTGGAATATAGGCATATATATTAAATGCCAGTTCAAAGTCAAATAAATTTTGCCTTAAGATTTTTTGTATTCCTAGTTCTAATACATCGTTCTAATACATGATATAACATATCATTGATAAACATACTGTTCTTATTGTAATCAGCATAATACGGTCTGCATGCTTCAAGTTATTTCTACTATTCTGCATAAGTCACGGTTGATTTTTGCACAACTGTATCTCTGGTTTTACCTAAGCTATACATTAAGGCCAGAAAAAACACACTATTTTAACAAGCATTACAATATCTTTCAATGTACACCATGCATGCAAAAGTGTTTTTTAAGTAAAAGTTAATTAGTGCTCAATAAAGATGATGTAAAGTCCGTGCTGCGCATATTTTCTGTGCATAACAATGTCTGTTTACGTTTTTCGATATCATGTTACACGAAGTATTTCTTGCTTGTTTAAATTTTTATGGAAGTGATATCTGTTAAGGAAGTGATTATACTCATAGTTGAAGTGGAATCTTAGAACTGATAAAACCATTAGAGCCGTGCGCCTGTTATGCCATACTATATCATATAATTGGCAATTGCTCAATAACTCAATGAATTATTTGCATAGTATATTAGTATGTTCCTTATAAGTTTGCATGGTGAATATCGCTATTGTTATCGCTAAAGCCTAAGCTTTTTTGATCGGTACGCTTGGATAAAAAATTTCCGACCGAAATTTTTGGTCAACTACACAGCTCTAATTTGAAAAGAGAAACCTGTTTCTTTCCCAGCCTCCTTTCGTTTAAGTATTTTTGTTTTAGTTAATATGGTTGATACTTTTATGAATACAGCTCAGAGGGTGCAGGATCTCATTGACCTTTTTATAAGTACTGACCTCTTTAAGAAACAAGTAACTGTTGCGCGTGAATTATTAAGAAACTGCGGGGGAAACACTGAAAAATCGCCATCTTGGTTTCACCCAAGCATGCTGATTTTACGTACATTCATGCGGCAGGCCAGTAATCTTTACATTTATTAAGTATGTACATAAAATCTGTGATTGGACGAATTTGTAGAAAACAAGTAGCTATGCCAAAAATAAAAAAAGACCAACTTTGTCAGCAGCGAGAGTTTTTGAGTCCTACCTGCAAGAAAAGGACGAAGAGGAATTAAGAACCAAGGCAGAAATCTGCGATGTGTTGTTGTTTATGTTGAAGCACGGAAGGCAGATCAAGTATTGTATAATAAAACAATTATTGAATTCGGCTTTCACATGATTTCGCTTTGGCAAATAACTTTGACCGAGGTCTGGATAAATCTTGATATCACGCTTAGCCTCATCCAATAATTGTTAAATATCACAAGTTAGTAGAAAGGATATGAAATACTGATAAAGAAGTAGTTACACCGTTTTAAAATACCTTTCCAACCAGGAAATAAAAAAGTCGTGCGATACATTATGTGAAAGAAATTTAAAACTCCAATACAAGTTTTTTAATACTTTTTTGTTACAGTGCTTTATTTGATGACATATTTCAGTTTTATTTTGCATCACATTGTGGATAATGAGTTGTTGTTGAGTAATGAATACCAGTTATCAAGGTTAAGAACAAAAATAATCATAGAAACAATTATTATGTAATCAAAATAAGTAAGCAAAATTCAAACTAAAATATCTGAAATATCGGCGTAGGTTGGATGAGATATTTTGTTTTATGCAATAATTCATTCTGCATTTTCATTGGTGGAAAGCTCTGAGTATAGAACACCGGAACAGGAGGCATGATGTACCAGAGCAAAATGTTTCCGCGGGAATTTTCTCGTTTATCTAAGCTTTTTTATTTTATAAAGCAAATAGATTTCATTTTTTGTGCTTCTGTACTGTAATAGATTTCAGGTCACAGAACTTTTTTGTTCTTCGCACGCCATGACGTCATCTGTGATCTATTTTAGACAGACGCATGCAATAATAAAATATATTTTTTATAATTCAACTAGTTTTCAAGATTTGCTGGCAACTTTGATGCTGGGCGATGGCTAAAGAGGGATGGACGAGAGATAGGTTGTTTAGGATAGCGGGTGTTTTACAAGAGTTTTAAAATGAAAAGGAATAAACAACCAGATATTTATAACATTCCTAAACTGGGGTTAGGTTCAGGGTAAGTGTTGGAGTGAAGTTAAGGAATGTTATAAATGTCTGGTTGTTGATTCGTTCTCGTTTTAGGAATCTTGAGAAACAGCCGCCATCTTGAAAACCTACTTCTCGTTTATTGACTTTAACCTTTAATGCTCCCTTTCATGTTAGATAAGGCCCTAGGAACGAGGTTGCGTTTCGACGTATACAAAATATATACTACTTCCGGGTATATATAAACTTATGTGGTGTTTCCACAAAATTGTACTCAGATTTATATTCACTGTGCAAACATACAAGCAACTTATACTATCTCATCGGAAGAATTCGTTAAAAACTTAGTATTCGTTAAACAATTAAGTATTTTTATCGACATGGACTACAAGTCACTAACCACAAATGTTGCAACATTGTGACAGAACAAATAATAGTTACGCTATTATTAACGCCAACAAATTGCAACTATATTTTTTCACATGCAAACAGGGCTGCAATATAGAACACACGTATATATGAGTAGTACAATAAGCTCATACTTCGGTTGTTTCAAGTTTTTTTTACCATTTAAATCCTAATCGTATTGACTAAAACAATAAAGAATTAACACATATAGAAAGTTGACTATTGTTCACTCATAATATATTGTGCCTTAAGATTTTTTGTATTCCTAGTTCTAATACATCGTTCTAATACATGATATAACATATCATTCATAAACATACTGTTCTTATTGTAATCAGCATAATACGGTCTGCATGCTTCAAGTTATTTCTACTATTCTGCATAAGTCACGGTTGATTTTTGCACAACTGTATCTCTGGTTTTACCTAAGCTATACATTAAGGCCAGAAAAAAACACACCATTTTAACAGGCATTACAATATCTTTCAATGTACACCATGCATGCAAAAGTGTTTTTTAAGTAAAAGTTAATTAGTGTTCAATAAAGATAAAGAGTAGGTGTATACCTACTCTTTGATAAAGATGATGTAAAGTCCGTGCTGCGCAAATTTTCTGCGCATAACAATGTCTGTTTACGTTTTTCAATATCATGTTACACGAAGTATTTCTTGCTTGTTTAAATTTTTATCTAATCTTAGAACTGATAAAACCATTAAAGCCGTGCGCCTGTTATGCCACACTATATCGTACAATAAAAAACCCATGTTGAGAACCGTAAAAAGGAGACACAACATAAAAGTCTGTGCATGATAAATAATAAACATTTAAGGACCCTCCAACCAGAACTGATTCCCAGACCACCTGCAGACAAAGACTAACAAAGTAGTGAAGCCAGCCCGACAATTTGGCCATGCTATGCAAATTTAAATCATTATCATTATTCATTTCTTCAGAAATTAATACTTATACGGTCTACAGAGACGGTCTATAAACACTGAAAAGTTTGCAGGTAAACTGCGGGGCTGGCTTCGCCACTAGAGTAACATCGTTTAAAATATACCTTGTGAAAACTGTCCTTAATGAAACTAGTTATATATGGGGAAACAGACTGAGCACTACTGATCCTGAAATAAGCGCGGTCAGAAACGTAGAACAACTTAAAAATGGATCGAGAAGGATTGTGTAATTGGTAGCTCGCGGAATTTTTCGATGAATGGTGTATGGCACCAAGACAAAGAGAGAAATATTGATAATAAATCTAATCCACATACTGGAAAACACAATCATAACATGTTTCACCACAATCATGACACATGCATAACGTCACATCTATATAGCTTCGTTTTATACATTCTATGTTTTATAGTCTTAACTTTCACCTGTACGAAGACTATAGACAGTGGTAGTCGAAAGCTTGTATATAATACACATTTTAGTCAGAGAACGTCTCGCGCTTTTCATCACGTCCAATCCTGGAAACACATCTACGATTTTATGCGGTAAAACGGCAGCTATTTATCACTAAATTATCATCCTTGCATGCAGGCGATTCAAATCATTCAATAATAATGTCAAAACACAGACGTCCGTTTCAGCTCGATGTTTTTATGCCACTATCCTGCAGAATTCACTGAAAGTTCCTGTTTTGCAGCGCGCGTTTTGAAACGTTTAAGAAAACAATAGATAAAGTTGTTTAAATAATCCAGCACGCGGCACACTGAGACACTATAAAAGAACCACACGTCGAAACGAGAATCATATAAAACAAGCTTTGCTGAGAAGAGATTGAAAAGCTGCGAAGAAATTACTATAGCTACTTCAAAAACAGTAAGTTTTTTCTTCTTTTGAATCAATTCTCTGAATAAATGAAATGACTTTGAAGATGAAATATGATGATATGCATGTGCATGCATGGTCATCTATAGCTGTTTAGAAAATATCAAAGCTGTGAACGCCAAATTTTACTGCTGATCAGTCAGTAAAATTTTGTGTTCACAGCTTTGATATTTTCTAAACAGCTGAAACTATGTATTGGCGTCTGAATGGCTAAGGTAAAGCTGATTAAATGACATTTTGAACATTTTTAGGATCAAAATGGGTTTGAGTAAAGCTTCAACAATCTTACTGGTCTGCGTTGCAATTTTTGTGGTACTTTCCATGACCGAGATTCAAGGTGCTTTTGGCTGTCATTACTCATATTCGTCATGCGCATCGCACTGCCGTAGTGGCTATTGTACTTACGATAGTCTAACCTGTAGTACGTTTCGGCCATATCGTTGTTCCCGTTTTGGTTGAGCGTATATTTTCAAGAGGATACCAAATACAATGATAGTCCAGCTGCTCTGTTAACTGATTACGACCGATAACATTACATCATGAGTGAACAATAATCAACCTTCTATATGTGTTAATTCTTTATTGTGTTAGTCAATACGATCATTAGGATTTAAATGGTAATAAAACATTGAAACAACGGAAGTATGAGCTTAATTATTGTACTACATTTATTCCAGTCATATATACGTGTGTTTTATATTGTAGCTCTGTTAGCATATGAAAAAATATAGTTGCAATTTGTTGGCGTTAATAGTAGCGTAACTATTATTTGTTCTGTCACAATGTTGCAAAATTTGTGGTTAGTAACTTGTAGTACATGTCTATAAAAATACATTGATTTTTTAACGAATACTGATTTAGTTCTTTTGATGAGATAGTATAATTTGCTCGTATGTTTGTATGGTGAATATAAATCTGAGTATAATTTTGTGGAAACACTACCTAAGTTTATATATACCAGGAAGTAGTATATATATTGTACACGTCGAAACACAACCTCGTTTCCAAGGCCTTAACTAACATGGAAGGGACCATTACAGGTTAAAACGAGAACGAACATTTATAACATTCCTAAACTTCACTCCAACCCTTACCCTGAACCTAACCTCAGTTTAGGAATGTTATAAATATATGGTTGTTCTCGTTTTAAGAATCTTGAAAAACAGTCGCATTAAAGTTGCCAGCAAGTCTTGAAAACTAGTTGAATTATAAAATATGGATTTCATTATTGCGTGCGTCAGTAGTCAGTACTGTAATAAATCCATAGAAATAATAGATATAGAATGCGTGCTTGGTAACCTAGCCGGTACACAAATTGAAAAAAAAATTGCCCTTATAAATCCGCCATGTTGGATTTGTCCGAGGAGCGGTCTATGCGAATTACAGTGGGGCGAGTTTAATTTGCCCTTATAAATCGGCCATTTTGAATTTTAATGTGGCGTCATTTGTTTACCTGAAAATAGATAGGAGCGCGCATTCTATATCTTTTATTTCTATGAATAAATCACAGACGTCATGACATGCGAAGAACAAAAACGTTCTATAACCTGTAATATATAGAGATTACTTCATGGTTGGTAAGTGCGTACGATTTTTATTCACGAGTTGTGAAAGATCGTTGGACGAACGAGTGAGCGCAGCGAACGAGTGAGTTTAGCGATCCCTCACAACGAGTGAATAATAAAAATCGTACAAACGAACCAAACATGAAGTAAATTGTTTATTATATGAGTGTAAAGATGAGTATAGAGATACCAAATATTTGATATACTGACGGACAACAAAATACAAGCGAAATATAAAAACAAAATTTCTTACCATTTAACGATTTGTTTTTGTGCAGAAAACACAACCATGAGGTTTATTTCACGTTAATGAAACCACAAATGTATTTCTTCATGATCTTTCGAGATTTTTTGAAGACAAAATATTATAAATTTCTCTCCTCAGTAAGTTGACAAAATCGGACTCCATGTTGACATTAGCCTGCGAACAGGCGTTGAATTTTTAGGTAAGAAAATGTCAGCCAATCAAAACGCTCATACGACTTTTATCACATGTGAAAAATGTCGTACAACCAATCAAACGCTCATACGACTTTTTTCACATGTGAAAAATATAGTATGCAGTGAATACGAGTTTTATTTCAGCCGAATACTACTAGAATACTACCCGTAAATCTCCATAATCATACAATAAAATAAAATATTTCATCGAACCTACGCCGATATTTCAGATATTTTAGTTTAAATTTTGCTTACTTATTTTGATTACATAATAAAGTAGACGATGTTGTTTCTCTGATTATTTTTGTTCTTAACCTTGATAACTGGTATTCATTACTCAACAACAACTCATTATCCACAATGTCATGCAATTAGAATCAAACTGAAATATGTCATCAAATAAAGCACTGTAACAAAAAAGTATAAAAGAACTTCTATTGGAGTTTTAAATTTCTTTCACATAATGTATCGCACGAATTTTTTATTCCCTGGTTGGAACGGTCTTTTAAAACGGTGTAACTACTTCTTTATCAGTATTTCATATCCTTTCTACTAACTCATTTGAATGAACCAATGTGACTTTGCGATGTTGCAAACATTCATATAGCAGCTGCAAGTAGGTAGTTAAAACGGCCCAAAATGAGTCATAATATGCATTGGAACGGCACATTGTTTACCATGAGAAGTAAAAAATACCCCGAAAACATCTGAGTTAGAGGAAAGGAAAAACTGCAAAAGAAGTTGTTATACAGTTTTCCAACTGGGGAATAAAAAAATTCGTGACATGCACTTTAAGCAACAGACTTTTGTCATTTTCTAGTGGGTTTCAGCACCGCTGGAGATTGAAGACGGTCTGGTGGTGTTCATAACCATCCTGGCACATATATCGTTCATCATCAACATCGTAGCAGTCGTATTTCAAAGCATCGAAGTTTCAACACGAGCTGACACAATAGCAATCTTCAATCTTTCAGCACTACTCATAGGCTCCCTGTGGTCCATAACCACAGTCGTATTCATGACGTTAGGAACATGGTGCTCGCCCAACTGGGAGGAATGGCGCGAGGTGAACACCAAGATCAAACTTCGAGAGTTGGTCTACGTTGACCGTTGTCTGCGAGACGTTCTTTAAACTATATTGCCTTATTATATTGTTTTCTTTCTTGAACTGTTTTCCCATGTCTTTACTGAACACGTTTTTACTGTTGTGAAGTTTGCAAAACTTAAAAATAAAAAATATGAGCTATGCAAGTGACTGTATTTAATGAAGATAATGATGTTTTCTTATGAGAGCGGTGCTACCACGAAAATATAGGATCTTTAGAAATTAGGGTTCTTTTCAGGGTCTTTCCTTGGTTTCGTTTTTTGCAGAGATTGAGTTCAGGTGTGTATCCGTCTCCCCTAAAAGTAGTTGAGACGGGGGGGGTATTTAACGTCGGGTCGTCGCCTGGTCACTGTATATACGACTATCACAATAATTCGCAGTTTTTCTTGTGTTGTGAAATGACTTCCAGCTGTTCTTTTTCGGGTTTCTAGCTGAAAAATAATCCTACCGGCGACGAATTTAACTCAAACTTGATTTTAACTGCGTTGAATGTTTTTGTGAGAAGATTGAGTTTCAAGACTGAATTGAAGATTTCGTTTTTCGAACCGTTTTACGGTCCTAAAAAATCCCTGAAAAACCCTGATCTTTCATTACCTGAAACAACATTAACACAATTTGACGTTTAGAGTGAAGGGCCTTCGTGACGATTTTTTAAGAAAAGCTTATATACGATCTGATATTTAGCAATCTAATCTTGAATACCAAACTCATACAGAAAAAAATCAAGCTGGAAGGCTTTAATCCCCCCCCCACCACCACCACCCGTAGGTTGTCGTCGCAGTTTACCCACAGTTCAAAGGGAGGTATGTAACAGACTTGTAACATTAAGTTTAATTCAATATCTGTATTTTAAAGGGTAATGGCAACAATAGTGTTCTGCTGTGATATTGCGTCTATTTCTTTCTCTGACCCTCGACTTTGATGGCATGTCTTGAAGTTGTCTTGTTTCTGTCTGAGTATTTCTTATCATCTCCTCTGAACGCAAGATAAAAATAAATGGAAATCAGTGAAAACTACAGCAAACGATAAACTTGACAATGCACGATATTGGAAATAAGGCTGGGAAAACACTGGAAAAAAGCATGTAATCTTCACACGCATTGTAAATCATATATAGACTAAATGCACATTGAAATAGCTGGTAAATTCAAAGTAACTTGTAAAATATCTGTAAAATATTGGAAATAGTTCAAGAACAGCCGACCCGCACGTTTTAATCCAATAAAATTACTGGTGACAACGTTTAACAATTCCAATAACTTATTGGAATTGTCATTTCGTGCATGTAAAATGACCCTGACCCAAACCCCAACCATAACCGTGATAATCCCAATGATTTACTGGATACAATAATTTTATTGGGATACAACGTTCGGATCGAGTGTAAAGAACCATATAATTTACATAGTATGTGAGAAAGTCAATTTTTCCAATGAAATTGACTTTTTTACATACTATGTTTTTAAGTTTGGTTAACAAATTATTGCCAATATTTTACAAATAATGTGTTATTTACACACTATTTCCAGTGAAATTTCCAGTGAAATTTCCAGTGAAAAGTGGACAACTGGCGTCAACACTCATGTTTAGCGGCACCTAAAATCCAAGCGAAAATCGCCTGTGTGATCGCGGGCCTATATCCATACCTATTCATTTTAATTTTATTCCTACATCCTTTGCCACCTTCCCAATGAGTTGTGTGTACCGCTGTCATTGAAGCCTTGCATGAAATACAACCTCTCTGAGAGAATCCCTGAAATGACAAGAATTGGAAAGATAGATGTCTAATTCCAGAACCGATTTTTCACTATTCTCTAGATTCTTCTTCGCTAGATTAATATTAGTCCAATTTTTCATGTCTCAGATGATGGTTCTTAGATGGAGTTGAAGTACTGCGCATCCTCAAAGTCAAGTGCATGTTAAGTCATAATCGAAAATATTTCGCACTCAAATTGGATAAGACTCGCTACCAATACCAGTTGGTTCGATAACTCAATTGATAAAGTGGCGGTCTGGAAACCCAAAGCTGATTTCTAAAATTTAAGCTTCACTACTGAAAATGTCATACAGGTATGTTTGCCGTATGCTTACTGTACCAGCTATGAAGTTTAATTAGCATGTCTTCGTACCATAGTTACAGAAAGCTTAGTTCTCTTTAACGGGATGTGCGAAATTTTGAGAAAGAATATCAGGTGTGTGCTAAGAATTTATTATTTATGTAACCAGAAAGATACTATAGATGTTTTTTTTCGAGACAATCTTTCTTTTAGCGCTTGAATTTTTGGCGGCCATGTTGAGGTTCAAACTGCCACAGGTACTATTGTATCGGTACTGTTTTGAACTACTGAAACATTCCAACTATACTCAAACATTCCAACTACTGCATTATGAGCAGGAGTGTAGCCAGCCAAATGATTTAGTCCCGCAATGCAAATATTTTCGTGCTCTTGACTGTGAAAACAACAATTTTTAAAGACATGAACAATTATAGTGATTTGAAATTTGCATAGCGGGACAAAGTTGTTGGGCTAGCTAATTCACTGATTATAGGAGGGTTGCACCCTCTTCTCTTGCACACCTGGTGACCAAGAGGGTGCGCATTCCTGTGGTACATCCATGGACTGCTTGGCGCGTGGTCGAGAGATTGTGTTCTTTACCTGTTCCTTGGAACAGAATCCACAGATCATCCTCGTCGCTTGTTCCATTTCATGTCCACCTTCGACGTCTTCGTGACATTTATCACATGGATAACATTTGCCACAACACGGGAATCTCATCCATCTGAAACTTTTCTTGTAGTGTTTGCATGTACCATTGTCCGGCAGGGCTTGGCCGGACTTGATTGGAGGGTCTTTGCTCTTCTTTGTTTTCTTAAGTTCAACTGTCTTGATGCTATCATCTGAAAAAAAGAAATTTAGAAATCCTATCAACGCTCAAGCAAAAACTAGGGTAGAAAGAACTTTTCACTGCCTTTTGTTTCAGAGAGAATCCATGCATTAATGTTCCATTGCCTTTTCATTGCTTTGAAAATCCCACAGTTCTCATGTCATCAAGTCATGATCAGAATGTTCTTTTATCTCTTCATTGTTTTGAAAATCTCACTGCTTTCCACGTCATCCACCGATGACCCAGTGATCAGAATGTTCCATTCTTTACATTGTTTTGCAAATCTCATTGTTCACCATGTCATCCAGTCATGATCCAGTGTTTCAAGGTATTTCTATGAGGTATTATGTATTTCATTTAGCCCAGAAGAGCAGCATAAAAATTTACCAGATTGCTTAGCTGGCTGCAACTGATGGAATCTAGCTGCTTCAACATTCATATCCAGTTTACTATGGCAGTGATGGCACCACACGTTTTTCGTAGAGCCATAGTTAATACCCTGAAATAAAGACACGATAAGGTTTTGTTTGAAACTCCAGCTTAGAGTACACAAAAAAAGAATTTTTTGTTAAACTATGCGGAAGAACTTTTAAAACTGTAATACAAATTCTTTATACTTGTATGCCAAAAGCTTTGTTGACGAGATACAGTATTTCTGTTTGAGTTCTTTCTTTTGAATGAATAGTAGAAAGAGAACTACATAATGCTGTTTTCTTATAAAGAAACGGTTAGGAAAACCAGGGAAAACAAATGGTATGATCATGTTTGTCCTTAACCTATATATCATGTCAATATTTCAAGAATTTGATTCGTTCAGATCATAAATAACTATTATAGTAATCCACAACAACTGGTCATACAAAGTAAGACGTTACAAGTTGGCAAAACACAAAAAATAGAACTGAAATATCTCATCAACGTAACAAAAAAAGCATAAATGAACTTGTATTACAGTTTTAAAAGTTCTTGCACATCATGCAATATAAATTTTGATTTCATATACACTTTCTAAAGATGGATCGATTGAAAATGCCAACCTTGATCGATGTCTCTTTATTGCAACTAAGACAACCCAGAACCAGCTGGCACTCGGACAGGATAAGGTCGACTGGTAAACATCTAAACAATAACAGATATTGACCGAGATTAAAGACTGTCTCTTAATCATTCATTTTATTGACTGCGGAGGAACTAGCGCCAATTCTTACCCTTGAGGATTAATGTACGCCAATGTCGAGGAATGTTGATGGACTACTTCTACACTTGTGAACACAATGCTTTGAGCATTCGAACACTTGGAACATGCCAGTACGACCTGTGTGCTGCAAACAAACATTTGGAGTTATCAATTGAAACAAGCACGCGAACGGTGATTTGTGTAAATATTTATGTTTCCAAATCCGGCTGCTCTAAGTAGAAATATAGCTTGATATGAAGAGCAGAAAAATTGCGTTGTAAGGAAGCTTTCATAAACTCCACCCAGGAGGGGTTTACGGGTGGGACTATGGAAATATTTTAAAAATAACAATGAACTATGAAATTTTTGTTTGTATCTAATCTCTACCAGTACTGTTATTACCAGTACTTGACCATCTGGCCAAAAACTATTGATTTGTAGCGAATACCAACTCCCTTCCTCCTTGTTCAATGTATTCCAGTGAATTCCTGTTAGTGTGCACAAGTGTGGTTTCATTCAGGCTGCATGAGCCAACATTTAAGGGCATTTGAAAGGCATTCTACTATTGCCAACCAAGTGTGTTGCTACTGGTACACCAATAATGCAAGGAACTGTCACTGTACGTATACTATAGTGCTTATGACAAACGCCAACATAGTACGGTATTTGGAATTAGGGTCATGGGATAATAGCGCAACAAAATGTGATGTTATGATTTGTTTAATTTTCATGAAGTTTCCTTTTAGGGTGGAATTTACCAGAGCTCCCAAAGTTGTTCAAAACATACTTCTCTTTGACGTTTGGCATTTCCTCTCTATTCTTGCAGCGGACACATTGAACAGTGAAATTCAGAGATGTTACTCTCACAGTTGCAGTGTTCTCGTGAAGCTCCAAGCCCCGAAATCGTATCTCTGTTCCTTTCTTAGAAACGCCTGTTTTCCTTGCTTCAACCATTTCAAACATTGCACTAGTTTCTTCCTTTTCAGGTACTTTCTTTTCATCACCATCATCACCACCACTATCATTGATTTGTATCACACTCGCCTCAGAGTTATCTTTTACACATTCAAGTTTTGTATCCTCATTGTCTTCAACATTAGACATTTCATTGTCTTTGGGGGTTTCCAATTCCTCATTTCCACAACCAGTTTTATTACTACCGTCATTGTCAAATGTTATAAATTCCAGCCCAGCTGACTGGGCTTCCACATCAAATTTGATCTTAAAGTATAAACAGTGTTGGTAAAATGATGTCATCTTATGTAGGTATTGACAAATTGCATGTATTAATATCAATGTATACAAAATTACACTGTCTTCATGCTCTTGGTACTTCTGTAGCTCAGTGGTAAGAGCATTGGACCAGCATGTTTATAGCCAACATGCATTGGAAGTAGGTTTTTGCATAAGTTTGATTGCTGCCAGATGACCTACAGTCTTTTCTGGCTTGAATTTGGACATGTGTATAAGTCTGATTTGAGATTAATTAAGACACATGCACCCTCTACAACCTGCAGAAATCATGTAAAACCAAAAAATATGTCAAATGAAACTGAAGCACAAGTTGAAGACATCATCTCAAAGTGAGGGCTGCAGGGGTCATGATAATTTCATTCCCAATTAGTCCTAAGACTTGATGAAATCATATAAACCCAATACCTGTTTTAAAGCTTTTGTGAATAGATTCTCCAAGTTTCGATCAAGCCACCTGAGAAACGGTCTAAACAAGAGATCTGGTGAATCTCGCAGTTTCTGTGCCTCCTCATGTTCCTTCAGATGTTTTTGAATGTCATTATTTATGTAGCTAAAGGTAGAGAGATTGATATACCAAATGTTTAATATCCAAATACCTCGTAGTAAATTCACATATGTATATTCATCTCACTATCATAATCTGAAATACCTTGTAAAGTTTGCTGGAAATTGCCCATCATCATCAGTCACTTCTGCCTTGAAAATCTGTCCGTACAATAATTTGTTTAAACATATTTAAGCAAATTCCATCAAGGATAAAGAATAAAATGCAGAAACACAACACAGAATAATATGTCATTAAAATTTGTTTCATCACCTGTTTTGGATAGCTATTCGGGAATGTGATATTGAGTTGAACTTCATTTATGTCATAAGGCTGAAAATAACATGTTTAACAGTCAGTGGTCAATCATCTAACTATTTAACAAATAGATAACATTTTGCCATTGTCTGTTCAGACATAGATCTGATACATTAGTATGACATCACAATGTGGTGAGAACAAAAAGCGACCCACGAGCCGCTAGGCAAGTCACTGATGTTCTTATCATGTTATGACATTGACATTTTGCCAAGCTGAATTTTGTAGTTTGACATGAAGATTTTTTAACACCATTTGACATGATAATGATCAAGACAAAATAAAGCATGTCGACAATTCTAACATGAATGTGATTGAGTCGTCACATAAAATGATATCAGCTGTGTGAATAAATCACAGTTATTGACCAATAAAAATCCAAAATGAGCTCTTACTATTATATAAAAATGTACTTAAAATATTTTCTGTGGGTTTAAATTAAGGAGTTATTTGGGAGGTGGGGAGCATAGTTACAATCATCAAGATTTTAAGTCAGTTTCTTCAAATCTAATTATCTTTTTGATCTGTTAATTTACAAAACTCACCCAATCTGGGTCGGTAGGTTTTATTGTGAACATGCACAATATCCCATGATCCTCCTGTGTAACCCTCAAATCACCACTTACAAATCTCTTCTTTAATTGTTCAATCTCAACTGTTCGTAAATACACAACACCTTCGTCGGTCAGCTCTGATAACTTGTCACTCAAATTCTCTGGTCTTTTGATTGGCTTTGTTACATGCGGAGCCTCCGTGGGGGCATCACGGAAACTCCTTTTAGCCTTTGTCGCATTAGCCTGATGTAGAAATCTACACTTGTCACCATCTCTGCAAAGACCACTTTTTTGAAAATATCGACAAACTGGTCGCCTTATTTGCCGCTTTTTGTTTGTAATTGCACCATCACAACTTTGATCACGTGACCCACCCGTGGCACCTTTACATTCTTCTGAATCAGATGTTACATTGGCGGGAAACTTTCCCCCTTTAGGCACTGGTCGAGTTTTAACATCAGGATCGCCATTTCCAGCGTGTGTTACACTTCTTCGCTCGTGTCTGTAGCGACATTTCTCGCCGTATTTGCAACCATTTTCACGGTTAAAAAATTTACATATTGTGGTGCTTTTAGTTGATTTCTTATCTGCACCACCTCGCTCTGGTTCGTTTTCAGGCGTTTTCATAACAAATTGAGCGCTTGAAAAGGATTCTTCTTTTGGCTCGTTCTTTAGATTCGACAGCTTGGTCTGCAGTAACAACAGTTTCTGAATAGAATTCGAAGTCTTATAAAGGGAAATCGTTCTGTTTACAGGATTTTATGTTACAACTATTTGGTCACAACTTTTTGTTTACAAATTTTCATTTTGATGGTGTAATCGATGTTACCACTATGTGAAAACAAAATTCTTTTTGGCGACACTGATCCGATACAGTGATCCGATATCATACGGGATAATAAGGCATTTAGAAATATGAGGGGAAAAAACAAGGTAATAATGCCATCGCTCTGATATTTTTAATTAAGAACGAGGGACTGCGTGACAGAAGGGAAAAAATCTCGGAGAAAAAAAACTTGAGGGAAAAAAACTGTGAAAAAAATTAAGGAAAATCAGGAGAAGACGGGACTTAAAGAGAGCTAACTAACATTAGGCCGGCTGCTTACCCACTGCGCTATCTAAGCTCGCGAATTAAATGCAAATAATTTAAATATTACTCGGTTGGTTGTAACCATATTGCGGCTACAAATCCTGTAGGATTACAAGAACTGTAAATTTAAGACGGCAAATTTCATTTTTGTGAATATGTTTAAGAACGTGAATACGTTACATAAAGGAAAAATTCTTGGAGAAAAAAATAAAAAATTGCCGTCATAGACGAGGCTCGAACTCTAGGGTTTATTTGCCGCAAAAGACAGTCGACAGGATCCTTACCTCCTTACCAAATGCGCTATCAAAAGTCAAAGAAGAGATATAAAACTATTAATACGTAATAAGAATCCTCGCCTGTGCGTTAGAAAAGTCAGTTAGGGTTAGGGTTAGGGTTAGGGTTAGGGTTAGGGTTAGGGTTAGGGTTAGGGTTAGGGTTAGGGTTAGGGTTAGGGTTAGGGTTAGGGTTAGGGTTAGGGTTAGGGTTAGGGTTAGGGTTAGGGTTAGGGTTAGGGTTAGGGTTAGGGTTAGGGTTAGGGTTAGGGTTAGGGTTAGGGTTAGGGTTAGGGTTAGCGTTAGGGTTAGGGTTAGGGTTAGGGTTAGGGATAGGGTTAGGGTTAGGGTTAGGGTTAGGGCTAGGGTTAGGGTTACGGTTAGGGTTAGGGCTAGTGTTAGGGCTAGGGTTAGGGCTAGGGTTAGGGCTAGTGTTAGAGGTGAAGGGGAAGCGGGAGGAGACGGTGCGGAATGCGGGAGTGATGCGAGGCGTGATGCGGAAAAAGAACGAGGAACGTTAATAAGTTTTGAAATGACTTTTAGTCCCTTTCAAAGCATTTTGTGTTAAGAATCAAGTGTACCTAGAATGCATATTCCGATGATACCAATAAAAGTTTTCAAACTGTTAACTTTGATTAGCGCTAGCTTGTAACATTTATGAATATTACGTGTAATGAATGGGAAAACTGGAAGAGTGGTTTAACGTTAATAAGTTAACTACATGTAGCTAAAACGGAGTTTTTGAATATCGGTTGACGTCAAAGACTTGCAACAGTTTTGATACTAGTTGATATGTCTGTGTATGCGTATCGGTCTGTATAGTTGTGTACAGGACTGTATAGTTGTGTCTATACAGGTCAGTGTAGTGGTGTACAGGTCTGTATAGTTGTGCATATGTTTTTGTAGTGGTCTAAAGGACTGTGTATTTGTGCATAGATCTGTGTAGTGCGGGTGTACTGGTCTGTAGTAGTGTATAGGGCTGAGTAGTGGCGTATAGGTTTATATATTTGTGTATGGGTTTGTGTGGTTGTGCACAACCTCGAAAGACCCTGGAAAGGATCGAGGTTGTGGTTGTGTATGGGTCTGTATTGTTATTTATAGATCTGTGTAGTTGTGTATTGGTCTGTGTATTTGTGTACAGGTCAGTGTAGTTGTGTATGGTTGTATAATAAACAATTATTGAATGAGGTCGAGCAGGATATGAGGGTTATTAAGGCAGAGGCTTGTGTTATGAGGCCTTAATAATTCCTCATATCCTGCTAGAACTGAATTCAATAATTGTTTTACTATTTTTTGAAAATATTTTAAAGTCAGTTTAAACGCTTGCTTTATAAATAAGAAGACACAAAAAGACGCATAAATTATAGCGTGACGTCATATCTTGTTCCGATACGACGACATGACTCATAATGACGTATATTTATTTTCTACCCCAAATTTGGGCGACTACCAAGCGGATATGACGATTTCACCTTTAGCTTTTAAACAATCAAAACTCCTAAAATATTTGCAATAAATGATAATATAGGTTTTCTATCAATGGTCTCTGTGTTCTTCTATATATAGTTCCAGTGTATATTTCTGTAAACACTGATCTCCAATGACCTGGATGGGTCTATAATTTATTCCTGAGAATAATAAATTATGATAGTCTGGGAATGTTAACATGTAATATGAGAGATCCATGGTTTCGCTTTTGTCGTGAATCAGGAAAGGAAGATACATCGAAAAAATACAGGTATGCTTGGCTCTTAATCCTTTACATTCGACGTTTCTCAGTTGGTTTTGTTTGTTTGATGTGTTCTGTACTTGTGTGTTGAACTCGTGTCGTATTTTCGCAATTTACGACAGCAGAAATGTCCGATAAACAATGAACCATTTGCCACTAAATTACTTCCCAATCGGTATTTTATTGCCTACCTCGTGTTTCGTTCTATCGATTATTATCGACTATTATACATGTTTTCGTTTCTTTTGGGCAAGCTAAACGTTTCAAATATTTGCTAAATAGCCCGGGAGATGTGATATTTTGCCAAGTCATGCTAATATTTTATGTTTTCTAAGAAAATATCAAAATGTAGATTTACTTCGTAGGGTACGTTGGCAAATCGCTTCTTTCGTTCTGTGGTTGCGTCAACTCATGCCCAATTTGCCTTGATACAGGGGCTGTCATTTCTCGTGCCCAGAAAGGTATTTTAAAGTATTTAAAAGCTTCTGAATGACCTCCCTTCCACAGGTTTGAAAAAGCAAAGATTGCTGTCTAACAGGCTATTTACCAGATGCAGTGATATATGCTTTGTTATTTTCCAATGCTTAACAACAGACAATTTTATTTGATGGAGAAAGAGAGTTCTGGTACTAACTGGGCTTGCCAAACAGTCATTCCGCTTGCTGCATCTTTTCGTCCTGTTAAGCAATGTGCCCCGACATGCCCTATCATGGATATCATGTCTAATTGCATCTTTTGAAATATGGAAAATATACAGTAAAACACATATATGTTTGTATTAGTAAAAACCCGACTATTTTCTCGCTAAATTTGTGTTCAAATGTGCTCCACAGGTTTATAAGTCCGCATGTATTACAAATATAACAAAATTTTTTCCTAGGCTAATATTTCACAATCAAACTATGTAATTTTACTGAAAAGTAAAAAACTTAAGTCAAAAATGTGGTCTATATTGTAGAAATTTTCCATTCGTTAGGTAATGGTTGTCCAGAATTAGAAACGTTGGTAAAGTTGCTGACGTGCAATATTGAAGGAGAAAGTGAGAATTCAAATTAAATTTAATAAGAAACAGTAGCAAACAGTAGGGAGGGGGAGGGGAGAAATAATGTAGTTTCATGGTTTGACTTGACTGGATGCCGGGTGCAAGAATTTTTTTTAATTGCATGATAATAATTGCTGATTACAGTCCGTGACTATTTCGTGAACACAAGTAAGTGTTGTGTTATGAATTATGTTGGGCTTATAATTTATGCCATGTTATTTATAATTTATGCATGAAAGGGCGGGAAAAGTTAGATAGCAAGGAGATGTAGCATGAAAGCAAAACGAGAGAATTAAAACACAATAGTAAGGAATGAAATTGATTTCTTGTTTTTCAGTCTTATTTTTAGCTCAAAAACTCATTAATATGGGAAACTCATTCATGAGGAAAAATAAAGGCAATATTACACAGCAATAATTTTTTTGTTGCAGCAAAACTGTTCTATTGCTTGTTAAGTTCATTCAACTGCCCATCATTAAACTGGTACTACGCCCTGTCTTATTTTGTAAATTTTTAATTTTTTCTGCTCTAAAAGATTGCCCTATATTTATAAGCCATTGTCAAAGAGTGGTTGTGATGACAATATTTAGGCCCACAAGCTTTTGTAATCGACTGATGACCGTTGCAAAGTGTTAGCCAGAAAACCAGTGTAAAGTCTATTTTACTAGTTAGGTAAATTGAGAAAGCAGTTATAATCTGGATGTAATAAGTTCCTTGTATGTTTGCATGGTGAATATCAAATTTAAATATAATTTTGTGGAAACACCACGTAAGTTTATTATCGCAGAGCTTTCAATCCGTAAGCTAGGATCTTCGTCAGTGCTAATAATAATAATAATAAACAACTTTTTTATTATAATAATTATAATAAACTTATTTATATAATAATGATAATAAATTTATGTGGTGTTCCCACAAAATTATATTTTAATCTGTATGTAGCAAGACAAATAAAGTGTATTGGAAGTTATAGTAACTGCACCAATGACAGCATGAAGTTGTTGTAAAATTAAAGATAGTGTATATACAAACCATTCTGTGCATTGGTTCTGCTCACAACGATAGGAAACAGTGCATGGTTGGTTATTTGTGTATTATTGCATGAAAAATTTATGCAGTTTGAAAAGCTTTTGAAGTGATTTTTCAACATATTTTCTCCGTAAACCAAAATTTGGAACTTCTGCTTTTGTTTGCTTGAGTTCCTCAGGATCAGTTCTCTGTGCTAAAATATCTTCCCCTTTATATGTTTTTTGTTTTGTGGAATAATTTCAAGCATTTAAACCAATCGGCATCCTGTAAATTTTGGAATGGTAACAATCAATTACATTACCAATAACTTTTGCAGTACAAGTAATAAACTGCCATGAAAATTACTCAACATGTAGTGAGCAACTTATTACAGTGGCGTAGCCACCCCAAAAATTTAGTTTCGTTATGTAAATTACAAACATAATTCATTTCTTTAGATATTGTTGTTTTCACAGTCAATGAACACAAAAGTATTTGCAGCGGGACAAAATTGTCTGGCTGGCTACGCTTCTGCTTTTGTATTGATTATTTAGAACAGTGCAAATTTATCAGACATTTTTCTATTTTTAGAGATGATATCAGATGATGATGACTACTTCCTTGAGCATGACTATTATTACACAGACAGCGATCACGACTGGTACGATGACTATGATGACGACGACATTGACCTCGATGACTACGCAATGTGCGGCATGGTGGGCAGTGACATGGATTATGAACCTTACCGCAAGCCGGAACCGAATGAACGTCTTACTATATACAAAGAGCTGAACATTCCTAATCCTGACAGTACGCCCAGAAATCCACTGCCACTCCTTGACATTTGTGCTAGCAAGATTGCTCTGAACTATGCGTTTGCGTACATCGAAGATCGAAACCCGCCGATACCTGAGAATGTTCAGCTTAAGATCATCAGCTACTCATTTCCTCAGAACATGGAGAAAATTAAACGATATTGCGCGCTCAATAATGGCTCGTCCTCTGAGTTTGATAAGGCAATTAACATTGTGAAATCTGTTAAAGATTTGACACAAATTGGTAAGTGTTAATAAATGATAAAATGAAGCTTTATTTAAGAAGCATAAAACCCTTTTTATGTTGATGAACTGTTGTGCGGAAACATGATTGCCAATTTCCGCGAATGTCGATATAACTGTATATCAATACGGAAAAATGTTCTAATTTTCTTTCATAATATAGCAGAACAAATATAAAAATAAGCAACAGGAAATTTTCCATATTTACATCAAGTTATGTTAATACGGCTCTTAACCAATCAGCATTCAGAATTTACAACTGCTATATTACAACATATATTGACTTATTTTAGCAGCTGAGGCCGGTCGTCTAAGCACTAAACCTGGTTTAGTTTAATCATAGACAATCAAAAGAATGGACTGGAAACGCAAGCTAAAGTGTCAATGTTGCTGACGCGACATCCGTGATACGGCCTGATATGCTATACTTTGGAACCCTGTAACTTCACTTTAAATATACTTCAGGACTTTCTATTTACATATTTTAAACAAGAACGGCAATCTCTATGGAACTATCGACTTTTAAAATTCTTTATGGATATAACAAAGCTAAAACCCAACGCTGAATGTTTGCATTCTTTTTGACTGCAGAAATGTCGCCATTGTTGTTGTTGAAAAAGGTTTACGGAAACATTAAATGGTGATTTTCCGCCTTGTTTATCTCTCTGAAAAGTTTTAAAAGTCGATAGTTGCTTTCACATTTCTGTTCTTGTTTAAAATATGTAAATACGAAGTCCTGAAATGTATTTAAAGTGAAGTTACAGGGTTCCAAAGTAAAGCGTATCACGGATGTCGCGTAAACTTTAGCTTGCGTTTCCAGTCCATTCCTTAGATTGTCTATGGTTTAACCAACTGTTATTGTTTCTGTATTTCTACGTGTCTGTTTTGATCAAAACCACAGTACCCAAAACTATAACTGATCCAAAAAGATTTCTAAAGAAATGTCTCCAAGTTTATACTAAACAAGCTGCTGGGAAGTTCTTGTTTGTGTTACCCAGGGTTAAGCTAACTGGCTTCTTTTAAACAACACCAGCCCATGGCAACTAAGATTATATTTTCAATCGTAATTCCTAAGTTATTTCGCAGCATTTTAGAGACATTTTAGCTGAACAGTTGTACTAAAATGGCACTGAAAAAGACAGCAAGCATTCAGCATTGGTGCTTAGCTTTATTACACACAAGAGAAGTTTTTGACCTAAAAGAAGTCAATAATTCCATATAGACATTGCTGTTCTTTTTTAAAATATGTAATACAAAATTCTGAAATACTGTATATTTAAAGTGAAGTTATGACATAGGCAGCCCAATTCAGTGTGTAGTTTCATATAGAGATCAGTGTGCACATAAACACACTTCGTAGGTTCTTAAATATAATTATATTTAATATTAAATACAGTTATATTTAAGAAGGTACGAAGTGTGTTTATGCGTGCACTGATCTCTATATGAAACTACACACTGAATTGGGCCGCCTATGGTTATGAGGTTCAAAACTGAAACATTCCAGCCCATTTGTTTGATTGTCTATGCACTGAGTGGTTCAATACTTCTGTATTAATCTTGTTTTGTAGGTTTTCACCTGAGTGCAAATGTAGAATGTCGGGGTTATCGTGAAGTGTGGTATGGTGGCCCACCAGGGAAAAAGCCACCTTACTTATATGTGAATGTTAAGTTTGATCGTGGAAAGATTACGGAGACACACTGTCCTTGTGAAAACAGTGGCAGCTGGTGTTTCCACGTCATTGCAGTGTGCTTAGCTCGGATTTTCCTCCAAGACAAATGTGTGATGAAGCCGCCCCTATCGGACTCCTTGAACAACTTAACGACTTATGCTCAGCTGAGGACGTTTACACAGTACCTTATCGCAGAGTTTAGTGATCGACGTATCGTTGAGTCGGCTCAAAATGTTTTGGACAGGATGATGAAACCAGAGAAATGTGATGAAAATGCCATTTATGACACGTGGGGAGCACCTGATCCTACTGCTGGTCCAGGTAAGTTTTTATTGGAACTAAAAGTGAATTTTACTGCAAGCTTTCTAAAGCCTCTTACTGACGAGCAAGTTTTCTATTCCAAGTTTTCACGTGTCAAGTTTTTTTATTGTCTGTACGCCACACTTTGCCAATTTTTTCTGTGACAAGCGCACTCGTTCAAAAGGTAGCATGCTAGTTTTTCAACAAGCATCCCTTGAAACTCAGGTCCACATTTGGCAATGCCGACCTGCTAAGCGACATTTATTTAATGACATAGATTTGAGTGGGCAAAGGTTTGCCGACCTGAAACTTCAGGAGATTTAAGGGCTGAACAATTGCACTTGTCACAGAAAAATTAGCAAAGTATAAACTTGCCCGTCTGTATGGTCAACAAAGAAAACTTGTCAAAGTAAATTGAGCCCAATAGTGCGTTGGCAGCGGTGTACACAGCGAAAAATGAACAACCTGTTTTGGCCTGTTGAAAACAGCATTGAACAATGTTGTGCTGCCCACATTGTTCAAGGTTGTCAACAATATTGTTCGACATTGTTACACATGATTGCAGGCTAGTTCAGGCATTTGAGTCACTTTTTATCTCTTGTTAGTTCGTTAATGTCTTTTCTTTTTATGCCTTTCAGTGACAGTTAAAAAGTCACTATCGGCGGATAGGGCTATTCATCCTATTTCATATATCGCTTGCTGTGACAGCAGAAAGGAAGTGAGAAAATGACGTCACAACAGACCGCTGTTCACAATTAAAAAACAGGCTCAAATCAATGGTGGCCGTAAAATGCGAGTTTTCGATCGGAGCTTTGAAAGCTCTACTCAATATTTTGTCCCGATATTTTACTGGTATATATTTCAAGAAACGCAGTTTCAGAAAATAAAAAAAAATCGCCCCCAAAGTTTCATCGAAGTGCCCCTTTAAAGAACTGGTAAAAACCATGCTAAAGTTCAGCATTTTCGAGTTAATGCCACTTTTTCGAACTCAATATCCCTGGTGTCATTGCTTTTTGTCCCTTTTTGCAGCATTTACAAGATCACTATCCGGTGGATAACGCTATTCTCGTCTAAATTTAGTTTTGGTTTAAATGATTGTACACATTTTGCAATTTTTAGGCTTAGATGAGATTTCTCATTGGTTGATTTGTGAGGAAGGCTTAAAATCTCGTTGTACGTCACTCATCAATAGTTCCAGCGCCACAGAGGGATGTTGGGAAGTCGCACATATCACTGAAGTGGACAATGGACAGTCTGCGTCGGTCTGGGAAAGGTGGAGAATGACTCAGATTGAAGAACCCGTAGTTAAAGGTCAGAGACATGGGGCAAGGTCCCTGTGTCCGGTCTGCTCAGCCACAAACGCAACTGGCTTGTTTCAAATTATCGATTTTACTGGCTTGTGGCAACTTGCCATTAACAAATTACAACAGACTTGTCATGTTCATCAATTTGCAACAAGTCTGTTAAAATCAGGGCTTGTTGCAACTTTTCATTCGCAGACATGTTATGTACATCTTGCTGAAACAACTTGCAACCGTATGGATAACAATTTTTATTATATGGCTTTGAAGTATCCTGCATTCTGATTGGTCGACGTGCGGTCCGTAAAAACCCGTATTCGGACCGTGGTCCGTAAATTTCCGTATTCGGACTGGGCGTTTTCCCAGTGTTTTTAATCGCACTTTTTACTGCCTTTAATATACTTATTAATGAAAATGTTTTACTGATATACTTGAAAACTTTATGTGTAAAAAATGAAGTTTTGTCATGTTCAACTTTTTTGTATTCTAATTAACGAAACCACGATCGACGTCATTTAAAAACAAAATGTCACACTAACTCTGAGAATGACTGCGAGCCATATAATAAACAGTTTATTGACCTCGCTTGTTCGCTCTGTACCGTGAAATATCGGACTTCGGTTTTTTAGCACCGCACTCAGTCCGATATTTCACGGTGCAGACCTCACGCTCGGTCTATAACCTTCAATATTAAATTCGACAGAAATGCGACGGCAAAAACAGGCCTTTAAAATATATTATGTAGCAATCGAAAACAATTCATTAAATATCCGTAAAAGTCGAAAAAACTCGATATTTCAATAAATGGAAAACTCAAATATCGAAAAATCGATGCGCTGAACGGTTGAAAGTAAAAAATAAACTTGAAAATCCGCCCAAATTTGGATTGTTTATTTCTTTGAACAGATTACTTCGACAATCTGGACTCCCCCCCCGCCAACACTTTATACTCCTACAACCACAGCAAGAAAACGTATTTGAGGGAAAAGGGACAAGAAATCATGAAGTTTCTTAAAACGTGCGAGGAATTACTCCGGGACGATTTTACGTACTCCCTGAAAGCTGTCCAGACATTTACAGTTCAGCTGATGGACACTATTGAAGAGCGAAATAGGAGGAATGCTTACCGAGCTGTGAGAGAAAAGGTGGAAAATAACTTTCATTTGGCGTGTACACCCAGACCTCAACCGTAAGTATTTGAAAGCTTCGTGTAAAGGGCCAGTAAATGAAAAAAAAATAGTTGGTCTACTTTTAATTCTAATTACAGATAATTTAAATCTTCAAGTTTTTTAATATCTCGTCTTGTTCTCGAGGTATTAATTTTTTAACGGAAGTAAATTGAAGCTAATTTGTGACGTCATGTTCTCACGCATTCGAAATGAGATTTACTAGTATATATCTAAAACCTAGCAGAAATATAGGTAAAACCTGGCAGAATTCACATTTATGTACAGTACCTACAACATCACTGTACTTTTGTGAAGTTTGAATAAATTCTGGTTGAAGATACTTCTGGTTTTGTGCATGGGATCTTTCTGGTATTTAGTATGCTTGAGAAGATGAGATCTCAAGCATTTGCATGATTTAAAGCAGTGAATATCTGAAGGAGAACGAGACGACTTATTGAAAAACTAAAAACGCCTTGTTCGTTTTTTCTGCCAGAGGTTTGCCAGACGGAAAACGGATTCTTATGATATAAAGAAATTTTATCAGTTACGTTTCGTCTTTAACTTGAGACATCTTCAAACTATATAGAATTGCATGGAAGTTGAATAAATGAGCTAATTATCATCTGTTACAAGGTGGTGGAACGATAAAATATGTAATAACTAGCTCATATATTCAACTTTCATGTAATTGTGTATAGTCTGAGGATGTCTTAAGTTAAAGACGAAACGCAACTAATAAAATATCTTAATATAGCTTATTGCATTTTTAATTAATGGCCTTCTTGGGCTGTCATATTCTGGTATTATCTGGATTGAGGTGAATGTTTTCAAAATGTCATGATTTTAGCCAAGTATTTGTTGATTGGATCACAAAGATCGCTTAAAGTGACAGTTTTCTGATACAATTTTTCCAACTCTTTTCCTTCTCGAGACTTCATTCGATATGTAAGTTACACAACTTATGAGATCACAGTGCTAATGAGTATCTTTAAGATTGCCGATTTTGTGATATGTGACAATAAGAATTAAGAAATATTAACTGAAACTGCGCTATATATGGATGCATTAGCTACGATTAATCGCTTGGTATCTGCATATTTCTGCGAAATATGTTGTTGACAAGTTATTCTGCACACTGTGGTGTCATAGGTCGATTTATTTTTTATATCAAGTAAATATCCCCAGAAGAAAGGGAGTATGGGAAAAATTGTGCTAAAGAATTAGTTATTTTGTCGCGATATTTGCAATGCAAACAAAATTCATGTGAAAATTTCGTGTCCTAGAAACTTTGATTGCAAAACTCGTCAATAACTCATGAATAAAAACACAAAAGAAATCTCGAGCGTCAGGGATTCTCTATATGTGAACAAATCTCTCTTGATTTCCAGTATAAACTTTAACGTTGATTTTCTGGTCTTACATAAGATGTATTCTCAAAGTTACTTCGCCAATAGATCTATAAATTTGGAGAGTTTCACAAGCCTTTTACAGCATAAGTGACCGTGTTGTATCACATGTACAACTCTCGCCTTCGACTCGAGTTCGTATATGTGCTGATACAACACTGCTGCTATATTGTAAATGTTACAATCATATCGATGCCATTACAGGTGCTGGCTATTTCGGGATCAGCTTGCGAGATTGTGGAGACTTTTAGTGTTGAATCCGTCAATATCTGCCAAAGATCGTGAAGGAATATTCACCACGCTGGAAGTACTTGAAGCGAAGCTACGTAAGTCCCGCTTGATTTTAAGAACTTTCTACCGATATCATTGCTTGTACATTTTAATATGAATGCTGTATGCTTCGCCGCTAGAAACATTGCTGTAAATGAATGTCTCTATTGGCAGATTCTACGAATGGTCAGAAGCAATACTTGGAATGGGACTCGCCTAAACACATTGAATATCTAAAGAGCTTCACGTGGGAATCTCTACAGCTTTCTGACGATCCGTTCAAGGACGATAACCGAACAGAGATGTCCGTCCTGAGGTCCGCTTTTCTCGAGTGCACCGTTCCGCGTTCAAGGTATCCTCGCAATCCTGAGCAGTTCCCATTCCCCCAGCAGCTCGGCTGCGGTAACTTCGCGTCATCGGTGACTGTTTATTGTTATCTGGTCGAAGCGTTGTCTGTCTACGGCAAGACAGATCAAGCCGTGCATCTCGCAATGAACTTAGCGCTTGCTATTGTTAGATATTATAGTACTTGGCTGGAGGTGAGTATCAGCAACAATATTGTATCACAATGTAACAATATTGGTATATCATGACTCTCTTAGTATATAGTCTTATAACAAGTTTGATGGTTCAGGCCATGGGCATAGATGAAGGATACATAGATGTGCAACTCGGGGTATTTCTTGTCTAACGTGGTTGGCTTTGGTACGTCATACGCACGCTCATTTCTTGCAAGCACACATGCGAGATTTTGTAAGGAATTAGATTGGGAAATGTCAAATAAACGGCGATTTTAAAAAAAAACTTTTCGCTAAATTGCCTTGGTTCACAGACCATGGTGCCCTGTATATTTCAAGCAACAAATGAAGCTATGTTTTTGTCCTGGTCCCTTACACAACGGCAGAAATTTCATGTAATACATTTATATTGAAATTCAGACAAATGTACTTGCCAGAAATTCGTGTGCATATGACGTACACATCCGCGAGACAGGCGAAGTATACCCGGTTGCATATCTATGCCTTTGGCTATGGTGTAGAAGCACAATTTTCGTGACCCCCATCTGGGATATACATTCTGTATGCCCTGATGTGTAGATGTATGTGTATTTGATCAGCAAAAAAGTTCCCAAGCCAAAAAATGTACCCAATACCGAGAAAATGGGCGATTAGTGGTTGTTTCTTCAATTAGATTTTGGTAGAATGGTACACTATTGCAAATATGATTCTTTCCGTACTCGCTATCCAATGAAAATTGGATATCGAGTAGCGAAAGAATCATTTTCGTTGAGATTTTTTTTATAAAAAATTGCTTAAAAATAAATTTTCTTGTTGAATATGTCATGTTCTGTAAATCGCTCTCGATTTCTATAAAATGGTAGTTGACTCGGGCTTCGCCGTCATCAAGTATAACTTCATAGAAATCTCGAGCTCGTAATCTAATGGTTAAATATTGTATAAATTACAACAAAAAAGTGAAATTTTGAATCCAATTACAACAAGAATGACTTGCACCATCAGAAAGCTAAAAAAACTGCATATAAGACTTTTAAACAGTTTTTTTGTTGCTGAAACTGTTTCCGAGTGATGCTTTCCACATTTTAAGAAGTACTTCAAGACCTGTTTAAAAGTCTCTTACGTAGTTTTGCAAAATTTCACATATTGGGTGTAAATTATGCAGTGTAAAACAATCATAAACTATCATTTTTCTCGGTATTGGGCAAGTATTTTGCTTGGGAGCTTTTTTGGTGCTCAAATACAGATAAATCTACATCTTAAGTCACGCAGAATGTATTACTCAGACGGAGGGGGGGGGGGAATATGGGCTCATAACCCGCGGCGTAGTTCCATCAAGCTTGTTAAAAGTTGTTAGCAACTAGTGTTGTGAATGCAGCTTTTGACTAGACTTGTTTTGGGCTTGACTTATGTTAACCACCTCTTAAAAGGTTGCATTATATCGTCGTAGGCTGTCGAAGAAGAGGCGGTCCCAGGAAATGCGACCAAACCAGGCCTGTGAAAAGCTTATCACACCACATTCATGTGTAGATGAAGAAAAACTATCCATTATGCGGAATTAATTATATTAACAGAATTAATTATGTATCTTCTGTAATCAGTGGTAAATACTGCAAATTCATTGGTTTGCAGGAGTGCGATTTGAGCATTAATCACACCCTCTGTGAGTTGTAATCGCCCCCTGCCCACAGCCAATGAAAATCACTCTAGTATTAACAACTAGCCAATCAGCATTTAGAATACAAAATATGAATTTGTTTTTTTTTTGCTGTAAAATTTTTCAAAATGGATGAATTGATTACAGAAGATATATAATTAATAAGTAATAGAACGAATCAATTCGTGCAATAGACGATTTGCATGTTAGACTAATTTTCAATTTAGGCTAGACGAACAAAGTCTTTTACCACAGTTAAAAAGAGCATCCTAAAATTAGTAGAATTGCCAAGTTTGGTGGTGAAATGTTGTAAAACATGGAAAATATGGCCTCGCAAAGTTTGCAAATTTGTATACATTTGTATTACGCGAGAAAAAAGTTACCACTTTTGATACAATTTTAGCTGAGAAGTGGTAACTTTTTCTTCGCTTAATACAAATGTATACAAATTTGCAAACTTTGCGAGGCCATATTTTCCATGCTTTACAACATTTCCCCACCAAACTTGGCAATTCTACTAATTTTAGGATGCTCTTTTTAACTGTGGTAAAAGATTTTGTTTGCCTTGGCTAGACTGAAAGTTAGTCTAACATGCAAATTGTCCATTAATACCAAATCATACTCGTGATTAACGAATCAACCTCCCGCTGCGCGGTCGGTTGATTTTGTAATCACTCGTATGTTTTTGGCATTAATTGCACTCCTATTCGTTTTATTACCATCATTAATGACGCAGAATGTGATATAGACACATTTTTATGTGCACAGTCAGAAACTGCACAGACTTGGTCCAAGTTGGTGAGTTTACCGGCTTGAAGTAAGTTTGCTGTCAAGTTGCGTCGAGCCCATTGAACTATAAGTATAAACTGGAACGAGAAGTCTGGGGAAAAATTGAAGCCAATTTGATTCAGTTTTTCTGAGTTTTGAGTTGAAATACTAAACGGGACAAAATGAGCCGTATATCAAATGAAAGCTATTAGAAAGTTGTGTTTGGTGTAAAAATTTTAAGGCTTAAACTTTGAAGGGAAATTTGCCGTATTTTTTAAAATTGCAGCTGTTTTCGTATTTTTTAGGCATTTTTTTTTGTCTAAAGTCTTGAATTTTTTATATTACATGTAACTTTTAAGTAGCTTCAATTTGATACACGGTCTGATCTTTGGCGTTAAGTATTTCGTCTCAAAACTAAAAAAAACTAACTTGGCTTCAGCCATTAACTGAACTTTTGTATTGAGTTAGCGTTCCAGTTGTATTGCAGTTCACTGGTCGAGCCTGCTGGCTTCACCAAGTTGCATAAAGTCCGTGAAACTCAGACATGATGCTTGTAAAGACGCTGCAAGTTGGTGAAACAACTTGCATCGAGCTTGCATGTGGATAGTCTGGATGATCAACTTGCGTCAAGCCTGTTGCAGCAGACTTGTAAACACATCTTGAGATCAACTTGATGACTGCCAGGTAACAAACATGCAGGTAACAAGAATCTGTGTGTTTCTTGCTGTTCAGTTTGGCGTTCTGCAGTGTGGTAGAATTTGACCGGTCAATATTTGCGTTTGATCTGGCTCTCGAGAGACTAACCAGTCCTCATTACCGTCCTCACATGCCGCGCTATGCCACGTATGTTAACTTTGCTTTTTTGTATCTTAGGGAAGTTTGCCCGTAGATCCAGAATGCACGTTGTATATCGATCAAGAAGAGAAACAAGAAAACGAAACGGGGAAGAAAGGAAAAGCTGGAAAGAATAAAAAACGGAATAGAAAACGAGGAAGACTAGGTATCGTATCTCAATTCACATTCACTGTGTTGTTCACCTGTTTTTCAAGTTCCTACAGTCGTTGAAAAACCTGGAAAGTCCTTGAATTTGAAAAAATTATCTTCAGACGTGGAAAGCCCTTGAAATTTTGTAAGCTCCTTGAAAGTCTGGGGATATGGGCAAAGAGATTGCTTTATCGTACTTGGGAAATGTCTGGACAAAAACGTTCCAATTCTTTTATGAAAATCTCAGTGAAATGAATAATATTTGGTTAGAAATTTAAACTCAAAGTATGTGTTACGCAAGGCAAATATTATATGGTAAATAAAGCACATACTGTTTGAGAATTTGCAGATAAGGCACACACTATTTGAGGATTTACAGATCAGGCACACACTATTTAAGGATTTACAGATAAAGCACACACTATTAAAGGATTTACGGATAAGGCACACACTATTTAAGGATTTACAGATAAAGCACACTCTATTAAAGGATTTACGGATAAGGCACGCACTGTTTAAGAATTTACAGATAAGGCACACACTATTTAAGGATTTACAGACAAGGCACGCACTATTTAAGGATTTACAGATAAAGCACACTTTATTAAAGGATTTACAGATAAAGCACACACTATTTAAGGATTTACAGATAAAGCACACATATTTTAAGATCTCTCAAATGCCTATTTACTATTATGTTAGCTTGCTGCAAAGTATGAACGGAGAACAAAAGTAAGTACGCATTTGGATGTATGAACATGAGTGAATAACTCGTATTCATCATTCGTATGCCTGCTTACTTTTGTCCTAATGTACTCTTTCGCAAACCAGAGCAATGGTATCGAACCATGTGAATTATCCGAAGATGGGAATGGACCATTCCCCAATCACACAAACTTTTAAATTTGAAAACAATTTTAGCACAGTTGGAAAGAGCCCTAAATTTAGTGAAATTGTGCAGTTTGGTTGTAAAATATCAAGAAATGTAGAAAATATAGTAATGTGAAATTTGCGAATTTTGTATACTTTTGTATTACGCGGGAAAAAGCGTTACCGCATTTCCACATAGTGGCATTTCCACAATTTACAATATTTTGCAACCAAAGTTGACAATCGTATGAAATTTAGGATACTCTTTCCAGCTGTGTTAATTGATTTTCCCAATTCAAAAGTTTGTCTAATAGGGGAATGGTCCATTGGGTGGCGACGGTGTAAACCAGGGAAATTATTGTTTTGCTACTGGCTATCTATGGGTAAATAGATAGCGGGTAGAGCAGCCAATCAAATGACAGCATTTCAGTAGTATACCAGTATGATTCTATTGATTAAGTATTTTCCACATATTTTCTGCAGGCACGAAAAAGGTCGAGGAAGAACAGGATAAGTCAAACGAGATGGTTTTCGATCAGATCAAAGGAGTGATTGCGATCACCTCTGTCGCATATCTCATGGACATCCTTGAACAGCATCAGGAACTTCTTGCCGAAATGTTAAAGTTAGTGAAGCTCAGGGGCCTGGGCTTGAGAGAGGACGAGCTCATGGAATGTGATGACGTCACGAGTGATGCAAAATCTTTGATCTTTCGTCTTGGCGTGGTTGGCTTAGGAATGCCCAAGATTCGCGCGCCGTCAGTTCAAATACAGGTAAAGTGTTTTTGAACATGCTGCGCACTCCGCTATGCGGTAAACAAATACTTTGTTTACATTTTGAGTTGGGTTCGGGCTGTTCCTTG
The DNA here is from genome assembly GCA_963855995.1 of Muricea muricata. NCBI lineage: Eukaryota > Metazoa > Cnidaria > Anthozoa > Malacalcyonacea > Plexauridae > Muricea > Muricea muricata. The sequence goes on along the minus strand of OY979728.1, from coordinate 4,726,433 downwards.
AAGTCCTTGAACTGATTGAACACACAATCTGTTCAAGGACATCAAGGAAATTGATGTCCTTGAACTGATTGTTCAAGGACATCAGTTTCCTTGGTTTGACATCTGGTTTTGGCAATGACTTTGAAATAGACTCGAAATATCACCGCAAAACTGTTGTCTTGTTGTTAACAGCTCATATCTTGAGTTTACAAGATGTTGTTCTTCGGAGTATGTTTTTTCTTACAAAAGAACTTGTATGACACTTTTAAACTTCCTTCATGTAATGGAAGAAGCATTGGATCCTAGGAACCTGGTTGGGAACCTAGTTCACAAAAATTTGTTGCATCTTAATTTTCCCTGAAAATTTGACAGAAATTTTGAGGTCTCATAATGGACAGTTTGCATAGTAGACTAAGGGTCGAACTAGGCAGGAAGAACGAGTTCTTTTACCACAGCGAGAAAGAGCATCCTCAGATTAGTAGAATTGCAAAGTTTGGTTGGCGAAATGTTGTAAAATACGGGAAATGTAGCCTCCTGAAGTTTCTAAATTTTGCGTATATTTGTATTACGCGGGGGGTGGGGGGGGGGGAGTTACCATTTTTGAGCTAAAATTGCCGCAAAGGTGTAACTTTTTCCGCGCGTGATAAAAATATATACAAAATTTGCAAACTTTGCAGGGCTATATTTTCCATATTTTACAACATTTCGCCATTTAACGTTGTAATAATTTTACTAATCTTAGCATCCTCTTTCTAGCTGAATAACTTACGTTCTACTTGCCTAGATCGAAGGTTAATCTGTTATGCACTGGTAGTCACTCTAGTAGTTAGATCTAAATTGTGCAGAATTTTTTAGTCCTAAGCCCAGGTTCCCAGAAAGAAACAAATTGTGTCATAGGTACCATTAGTCAAACCAGTTGATAAAATTTTGCAACCTTTATCTTTTTTCAAGCTGGAGTGGTTTAACTGGGAAGTTAGCGTTTCTCAGAAACTCCTGCGGTCTTCGCCATCGGCTGCCGATGTTGAGTTCCTGAAAATGTTCACAATTCGCGCGATCAGCCTCTGCGAGACTGGCTTCCACGCGCCCCACGCACTCGTCATGAACCTCTTCCATCACTCGTACACTGACGGCGCTAGGCAGTCCGACGATGGCGTGAGCGTTGCCATGAGAACCATCGTTGCATCGCCGCCGGGAAAACAGAACGGTCTGGGCGTCAATCGCAGGATATTCCTAGAATGCCAGAGACGACACGCGGTAAAACTGTGCGAGGTCGTGTTATGCCGGGTGAGTCTGAGTCGACCTCAGTTGAATCATGCGTTGGAGTGCCTGTTCATGGCGACGGACACGGTCGGCTCTACGGCGGAAGGCTTTGACATAAAACTTGAGAAGAAAGCAACTCTCCGAGCCGCCAGCAAGAAGTCAAGTCAAAATGCTGATAATGCGACAAGAAAGCCCACAAGAAGCGTGCAAAACACGAGACTGGCTCAGGGTATGCTCATTGAGAAAGTTGTTGCAAATCTTTACCTTGCCCATGCCTTGGTCAGCTATGCGAGCAGCTTGACGCCAGAAGTGCAGCCGGACGCGAAGTCGGAGAAGCAAGCAGACGCATCCAGCAAAGCACACGGATCAAGCAACATTCAAGAGACTCTCAGACGTCGCAATGATCATTTTCGGTATCGTTATGCAGTCGCGAAAGTACAGGATAAGAAGGCAAATGTGCCATTAACTGAACAGCAGCATAGACTGTATGAAACCGCCATTACCCTCGCTTGTCGAGCGTTTGCTGTGAGGAATTTCAAGTGTCACGAGCTGCAGATAGATACCTTTAACAACGATTATGATTTTACAGAGTTCATGCAAAGGAGTTTAAAGTAAGTCGATATTGTGTTTGTAGTTTAGTCTGGGTTTAAATGCACTCCTGGTAAAGAGAAAAGTATGCCTGACCACGGTGGGAATCGAACCTACGACCTTTGGAATGCTAGCCTAATGCTCTGCTAAGTGAGGTAGGTCGGTAGGTAACTAAGGTCAGGTCGGTTCGAGTATGTAATATTTCTAGTTTATTCGCTATCATTGTAATCATGTAATCAATATTCAACGTCATAACAACATGGCTGACATGGCTTTGAGGTTGCTTAGTGATTAAATGTACCCGAAAGAGAGGGACATTTTAATCACTAAGCAACCGCAAAGCCATGTTATTACTTTGTAATATTATTGTCACCGAGACAATAGGAACGCTAAAGGTTAATTGAGTGTGCTCATGTCTGTCTTGCATAAACTGATAAGCGCAGGTTTTGGCATAAACATCAGGTACGATTAGCTAGTAATCGTGCCTAATGCATAAATACTAGGTATGATTAGTTACTGATCCTACCTGGTGTATATTCATCGGGTTATTTAGTTGTTAATCGTCACTAGTAAAACAAAGGATTTCGAAGTGACTATGATATTACATTTAAGAATACGTTGATATCAGAGGAACTGGATTCAGTCCCAAAATATCACATACCCGAACCGACCCGACCGCGTAGCTCAGTAAGATAAGTATCGGGCCAGCATTCCAAAGCCGGGTCGTAGGTTTGATTCCCACCGTGGCCAGGCATATTTTTCAGCTTGGCTGGTGTGGACATAAACTCAGGGTAACACCACAAACATCATTTTCACCTGAGCACATAACAGCAAGACACGTAAAAATCACGATCTGATCTAAGATTTCGTTGATATCGAAGGAACTGGACGGCGGTCAGGCATATGTTTCAGCTTGCCGGGGTGGATGTAAAACCCAGAGTAGCACCACAAGCATTATTTTCACCTGAGTGCAGAGCACTAAAATACAAGTGGTGTATGGGACTCGGTCACTTGATAATTGGGGGGGGGAGGCATATTCATATATATTCGTGTTCTGTCTCTTCTTTTCAAGCAGACATAATTATACGAAATGTACAAAAGTAAGGTATGTTGTACCCTTTGTCGACTTGGAGAAATGATGGTAGCACCTCCTCTGAAAATCACTCCCCCCTGACATTATCTCCAAAATCCGACCTTGATTTTTTTGTCAATTATTTCTCAACTGGCAAATACAATTGTATCAGATATTCCAGCTCTCAACGAATAGTTATGAAATTCATGTAAAATTGTTTAGTTAACCCATGCCGTTTGGCGTCTATTTATAGGTGGATGTGTAATATTAATGACAAGATTGGTGTGAAGGCCTTTGATCTTATACTGGAAAAACAACGTATTCGGTCAGGACCTGTAGCATGTTTTCATGACGATGAGCTCATTAAATTATGTACATTGATGTTAGAATCAGAACAGGTGATAATCCATTTGTCCTTATTTTGGGGGCGACCTCGTTCCCAGAACCTATCGAGAGGGTGGTTTTAGGGGAGAGAAAGACAGTCTTAAAGACAAGGTTGGAAATTGAGTTCCGCCCCTCTTCAAACGAAGCCAACATGTCGGTCCAACATCACCCAACATTGTTGGATGCAACATGTTGGCCTCGTTTGAACATCATGTTGGAAGATGTTGGCTTGATTTTAAACTTGCTTAAAATTTCGTCCAACATCATGCAACATTGTTGGGCCAACAATGTTGTATGATATTGGCTTCGTTTGAACAGGCCTTTAGATTACAACAGCGTGATGCAAACACAAAAGAAAGCAAAGATACGGTTTTAGAGTTAGATGACTTCCCGCTTCGTCGGTTGTTTGACAATAATTTGTGATAACGCGTTTTTACCTACCCCTGCTAAGTACGAATGTCAAGCACCCAAAATTTGGGTGCCACGTGACCAGCCTGTGTCAGGGTCTTCTCCGTAGCACGGGTAGCGGAGGTGAAGACCCTGAGAATCAGGCTGTTAAGACAGTAATCGTACACTTATTGCCCATTTTGAGTTTTCATAAATTACCCCGTCAATTTCTGGCATTACTAAAATTAAATTCGTGTACGGGTAATTTATACAAAATCTCAAACCTGAAAAACACAAAGTCTGTCAATCAGCCACACAGCAGCCAATCAGAACCATACTAGTCCATCACGTGGACTAGAGAGACTAACTTATATTACATTGTTCACAGATATTCTCTCTTCCCCCTCCCCCAAAGACAGTCTGCTTACAGACTGGGACCAACCCGAATCGATCCAGTGTTACCACAAAGGAAAATACGACTGATGTACAAATGTTTTGCTCATAGAAACGTGAAGATCGTGTTTGGCTAAAAGTGCGTGATGCTTTGTTGACAATGATCAGACCCGAGAGTCATAGGAAGATATCTGACATGCTCATATTATGCCGGTATGTGATTGACAAGTTCAAATCATGCACTGAACTCTAATAATGACTGGAACTCTGAACTGTCTTGCATATTGTCTGATAAAAATTTTCGTTGCAATGTTCTTCTTATACGTAAAGTTTCGTAGGTTGTCCTTTATGTGTTAGCCGGGGGGAGGGGGAGCCGCGGCTCTTATTCTCGTATCCAGGGGGGAGCCGTGGCTACAGCCCGCTTTATGTATACCTCGTCATTGACCCCACTATACGGCCAATACGACTAATGGCCAATTCATACTCCTCGCCTATCATAATTATTAGTTCCACAGAGCTCCCCTCCTGTACATTAGCAATTTGCTGTTGCTTTTAGAAATGTGGAGAAAGAACCGCCAAGAAAACGACTGTTACTTGTGCCGGCCATTTGTAAGGAGATCTTGCTGTATGTTCCTGGCAGCACACTGGAAGCAAGTTCGAAATTAGATTATCTCTCTCGAGGTGTGGGGATCATGCATTCTTTGTGTAAGAAACTGGAGGTCGAGGAGGAGTCAGGCGATAACCTTGAAGGCGTGGTTAGTTTTATCTACGCTGCAATGTCGCTAGAAAAAAATTCTCTCATATGGGTGCATGTACCTCAAAATATCTTTACATGCGGATTAGAATTTGAGGAACGAATCCTTCCCAGCTTGTCAAAATAATTTTTAAGATAAGAAATCGCACTTATGAATGCTGTACGTACCTTGAAGCCAATACGTACCTTGAAACATGCAGGACATTTTCCCGAATATTTTCAAAATTGTTACCACTAGTCAAAATTATTGCCAGAGAAAATTTTGGAGCCGAGGCAAAAGTCATATTGTGGGCCTCAGGGGGGCCCTTGCCCTATGGTCATACTGTACTTCACCCTTTTCGTTTCAAGGCATTGGGGGGCGTCTCTTAAGCCCCCCCCCCCCCGTTCGAACGTCTGTGTGTGTGCTTTGTCTGTAAATAGATTTTAATTCACATTTACAAATTTGCAAACTAAGCGTACATTGACGTGGTATGTGAATCCAAAAGAAATTTGTACAATATTGGCAATAGTTAATAAGCCTCAGTTTGCATAGCATTTAAGAAAGTCGAGGACGCCATTGTATTTCTTCGTTTCGTCTTTATTTTAGCTTGTGGTTGTGCTTATGTCGGCTAGGCGTTCAACTTAGCGCTAAGGCATTCAAATCTTACAATAGGTTATTTCAATCGTTTCGTGCCTTTTTCAAGACACTCTCCCGCATCTTACTATTCAGTAAATCCATTATTTTTTTTGGCAGAAGGAATTGTTCTCCGACAGTCCAGCGGACAAGCCGAGTACAAGCAATGGCAGTAGCGAACGCGAGAACCTGGACCCTAATCTGCAGTTATGTTTTGATCTTGCCATTGAAACGGTGAAAAACAACAGCGAAAGTTATCGATCGCGCAGTTATGAATTGAAAAAAACGTATGAAACTACTTGTAATGTTGTTGTCTACGTCGCTAGAAGAGCCAGCAAATTATCGGGAGAACAGCCAGCGGATGATGCCCAGAAAGGTTTGTCGTTAAAGGGTTTTAGTCGCATTGTTTTGTCGCGCGTATGTAAATAGCTCTCTGAATAGCGGAACATCTGAGGCAAAACCAACTAACTAACTTTGTTCAACGTGTTGTTTTTTAACCTTTCTGATAAAAACAAAACAAAACCGGCGGTGCTGCCTACAGCAGCAGACAACAGTGGCAGGCCTGGTTGCTACACTTCAGTGCATCAAGAAGTCGGAGTAGTATACTGGGCAAAACAAACGTTTTTATTCCTGATGACACGCTGCTCATCCTTTCTTTACACCTCAAAATAATGCTCAAATAGTGAACGTAACGTTTATGTAAGGGCGGAGGCAGATGCAAAAAACACTACCCCCATCATGTCTTAGTGCCACATTTAGGTGAATGGAGACAAATAAGCTGACGATAAATGAGCTTTGAATAAAACATGTCAATGGAAACTTCTCAAGGACGGACCTTCACTCAAGCTTTCACTGCGCAGATACATTTACGCTTAGCGTACCTATTTTTCTCAACCGTTCTCGGCTTGAGTTTCGACATGTGTATTATTTTCACTCAAAGTAAGACACATTTAACCAACATGCAACAGCAAGTGATGTGCCACATTTTGTGGCAGCCACAAAATCGTAATTATGTTTGATGTCGTTAATTGCAGGCAAGAGCAAAGCAGAACCGTTTGATGAAGTCTACGTCAACCGTTTTATTGAAATTCTGTGTACTTCCATCAAGGATTACCTACTGCTTACTGACTTTTTCTTCGAGGTATATACATGTCTTATTTTTTATAAGGTATATTATTATTTACTGAAAATATTTTAGGATATCCGCTTGGTAGTTGCCCAAATTTGGGGTTGAAAATAAATATGCGATATTATGACTCATTTCGTCGTATATTGAAAGCAAATATACGACATTATGACTCATTTCGTCGTATATTGAAACAAGATATGACGTCACGCCATAATTTATGCGGCTTTTGGTGTCTCAACCTTCGGCTTCGGCAGATAACACAACCCTCTGCCTTAATAATTCCTAATATCCTGCTCGACCTCATTCAATAATTGTTTAATATCACCAAATGAGGTGAACTGGTTTGCATGGCCTTTTACAAAACGTTTGTGTTTCAGTTACTTGCTACATAGGAGTAAAATGCACTTCAGGGGGCGCTTGTACGAAAGCTGGACAGCGCTATCCAGCGGATAGTCGTATTCAACTGCCCCAGAAAGGCATAAAAAGCAATAGAATAAGAATATTTAACAATGATTATTGGTGAAACAAACACACAGATAATGAATTGTATTAGATCATATGTGATAAGATCAACAGTATATTTTAGCGTTCTTTAAAATTGTATCTATATTGACGAGGATAAATTTGCTTTTTCAACAGTTGTCATCGAAACTTCTTAATCTTCAACATCGTGGTACATTTGGTCAAGAGCATGTTTTACTTAGCGATGATTTGCAGCTGGCTCAATTCACAAAATCTTGTTCGTCCTTATCAGTCCTATTGAAAAGGTCAGTCTTTACGTCTTGCTAATGCTACAAATATGCTTGTATGACTGGGAAGGAATTTCATATTTTTCTCCGCGGAAACTGGAAATATCTCGGGGGAGGTAATGCTACTCTTCATATTGGCAGGTGGCATTCCATTCAGTTTCCATCAATAGGTTGTGGTAAGACTTACTACTTGCACTTTTTCGGGGGGGGGGAGGAGCGGTGCGACGCTAAAGACGAAGTAAAAACGATGTGGCAAGGTCGTAGGCATCTCCATGAATGGCTACTTAAGCCTTTTATTACCTTCTTATTGACACCGATATGGCTCTACGGCAATGCCCAATTCAAACTCCTCGGCAATTATAATTACTAGTTTCCACATAGCCCTCCCCCCTGCTTTGAAAGCTCTGGCTACGTCCCTGCAAATGACTTCTTGATGTTCCTATGTCCTTTCAGGTGCATAGCTGGTCTTGTTGAAACAACGAAAGGCGAAGATATGGAGAAATTCATGAAGGAAACACGAGAAGACAGCGCGGGCCATTGCAAAATGCGAGCCAAGAGAGCGACATTTTATTGCGGTAGCACTCTTGTGGCGTTCCTCAACGTCGTCAAACGTCTTATGGGCATCTCGCAGGACGACGACTTCGAACCGTTCTCTTACAAACTCGCATCAAAGCATCCAGTCACGAAAGCTGCGGTGGAGGAGGTGAATAACAAGGACGGCAACAGCTCAGCGGATGAGAGCAGCGTGTACACTGAAAATCAACTCATATCATCGTTATTGTTGAGAAGAATGTTTAGCCCGGCTATGTCATTCTTTGATTGTGATGAAGATAGTTGGAGGTATTAAATGTTGGGAGCCGCCGTTACACACAAACGCACGGAGATATGTTTCGCCGATTTGTTTCCCAAGTCAGTCCAGGTAATCCGAAAACAGGAAAGGTAACTAGTGACAAAACCGTTAGGACATTACACTTAAAGGATATGGCTACATATTTTCTTTTTGGCTTATTTATAAGAACCTTTGAAGTAATTGTAATGTCGGTTGTTAAATTCTTGGTGACACGCTTAGCTTGTGAAGTATTGAAGGACAAATGACACGAGTCGTCCACCATCTTGTTTTATAATTAGTTCTGTTCAAGGGCTTATTTATAAGAACCTTCGAAGTAATTGTAATGTCGGTTGTTAAATTCTTGGTAACACGCTTAGCTTGTGAAACATTGAAGGACAAATGACACGAGTCATCCGCCATCTAGTTTTATAATTAGTTCTATACAAATAACGTTACAACAGGGTAGGCTGTGTAAAAAATACTGTGAATTGGTTAAATCTCAACGAAATTTTCTTTGACACTTCCAGATGGATGGATTTTGGACAATTCCAGATAGATTTTCCCGTGACACATTAATGAAGCATGGATTTTTGTGAATGTCCAAGATGGCAAATGACTAGTGTCGTTCTCTCCTTTTGTCCTTAAATATTTCAGAAACTAACCATGTTTTAAAAAATATAACATCGGACATTGTATTTATTTCAAAGGTTCTTTTCGGTAATCGTAAATAAAAGTATATTAATAACATTGCCATATCCTTTTACTTCTGCAATTTTTCGACCAACATCAGAACTGGACACTGTCTTGACAGGACATATTAAAACCGATGAGAATGATCATGTCACTGTCGTCGGTTTGTCCTGTGATGCTATTGTGAAACATATCGGTGACGATTACAGCAGCTGTCGAAGCATGACGTATGTCAGTGCTTGTCTGATGGTTGTTTGGCCTAATGAGTCTTTCTTGGAACGAGTAGGTTAATATTGTTAACTAAGTACTGAATGACATGTAGGCGTCGACTTCCTATTACATTGTTGAGCCTAAACAGTAACTTCGAATAACCAGTTTTCATATTAATTAACTGTCGGTTGTAGGGCGGATGGATATCGCTATGCAATTCGAAATGATATTTTTTAACCTTTTTTAAAGATAGCCTTAAATATTCATCCTTTTTTGCCCAAGTAACTTTTATCACAAGCACCGACATCCCCTTATTTAGGATGAGTTTGTTACCTCGTGATTAACAACAATAAGTTTGATAGACAATATAAATTCGATGAAATTTAGTACATTTTCCATTATATAAAACAATTACATCGGATGAAAAACAGGGGATTTTTTGAGGGAATTTTTAAGACGCAAAAACAGCCTCGAAAACTTGAATTCAGTTTTGAAGCTCAATATTTTTCCAAAACATTCAGTCGAGTTAAAATGAATTTGTTTAAGTTAAATTCATCACGAAGAGAAACTGTTTTCCATGCTCACACTTGTGAGGGCAGTGCTTCCGAAAATATCGGAAAATCGCTTCTGAGAGAAATTCCCAAGATTTATTTTGATTCTTACTGACACAGACTGCACAATTAGAACGATTTTATTTGATCTGAAATAGCGATATTACCGCCATACACCCGTCGTAACCCCCCCCCCGGCCCTAAATAACCTCACCTTCATATTTGATTATATTGATTTTTCGGGATGTTTGAACTGTTTGGACACAAACTGTTGGACACAAATTGTGCAAAATGGTTTTTTGTGTATGTTGAATTATACTGTAATTTTGTTTTCCGATATTCATTTAAAATCATTCCAATTACTGTTGATATTTTAAATGAAAGATCGTTCTGCATTTGTGATGGCTGTTTGTTCATGTTGCCGAATTTCTCAAGCTAAACCAGCAGATGAAAGAATTAAAGAATATTGACTGGTATATGAATGGTAACTGACTTGATGTATTGGCAGGTACCACTTAAAATGGTACTGGTACTTCAACTATTGCGTAAACTAGGAATTGTTGTAGAAACGTTGTGTGTTTCAAATCGGTATTTCTACTTCGAGAAGTGAAAAATTTGAGTTCTCACATCATGCGAAAAAATGTGTCCTACCGACAAAAAATGATTTCATGTTGAGGATATTTATTATAAAATTATTTTAGAATGTGGTTTCTTTACATGTGATACATATAAATAGGGAAAACACGTAATATTCTTGATACTTTGCACAGGAAGCAATGAGATTTTCGGAAATTCTTTTTGGAATCTCTTTCATGAATATTCTGACTTCAAAATTGGCTGATTGAAATGAAAAGGTTCTTTATCCAGGTCTAGTGTTCAGATCAGTGTTCATATCAGATCCACGCACAATTTAACTAACAGATATATATGTTATGTTGCATAATAGAATGCATATAATAGAATCTATCAGGATATAATTTTGCCTGTGCAATTTTCGTTCACATCGACGGAAATTCGTGCATAGTGCTACTGGATAAGTTTGCTTTCACACACGTTGAATATTGTAGTGCCAGAAACATTGTTCAGTATCTTTTGCCTCCAGAGCCAGGTCTGTCCCACCCGGTAACACAGTAGGAGAGAAACACTCCCCCCTGTTCATATGCAGATTTTTGTCTGGAACGAGGTTTACTGGAATGGAGTCGTTCAACCATAGCTTGAATATCTGCTTTGGACATTTCACGTTCTACCTAGTAAACGTAATTGAACTTTATCAATGTTCTGTTCCCAATAATATCAGTAAAGTACAATTTAAGTACAAAGCTGGGCAATGCCAACCTCGTTGCCACGGCCTCCATGTTGGAACGCGAGGTAGAAGATCCTCATAATGTCACAAATTTTCTAATATAGTTGGAAAATAGCCAAATTATTGGGCTCTTAATTTGCCATCAGGCTTAGGTTTTAAATTAGTTAAAAACTCTCACTTCAATAGTGCAAAACAATGCGGTAAAACAGCGCTATTCTTCATGCACAAAAAACGCCAAGAAATACATTTCCTGATAAAAAATTCCCAGGTAACACGGCCAATTTTTATTCAGAAACGCAGTTGCAATGCAAGATACATCTGATAAGAAAATGTTACACAGAATTGCCATGGTAACAACGTAAATTTTACATTTCCGATCAAACGTCTTTTTGCCAATGGCTCATGCTTGCATGAACTGCATTAAAAAATAAATGAGTATGCAAGGCCCACTTGACATTGAAATTTACTCAGCATATAAGGTACACGTGTTGTACGCATGCAAAGACATGATACGTGCCTTCTTTCGACGGCCGGGTTCTTTCGGAGTTTTTTGCTTTTTCGGTGTGTTAAGACGTTGCACGATTTCTTCGACTTCTTCATTGTTTTTTGTCTGATAACCAAGGCTTCCGCTTGTCTCTGTATCTTTCGTCTGCGACATCTCTTTTCAACTTACAACACGAAGCTGTCGGTAGTGTAATGGACACAGACAGCTTTGAACATGAGGGCGACACCAGTGTCTTTTCCCACACGTAGTGCGGCCTATTCCACCTGCTCTGGTTGCTTGTGGAATTTCATCTTTGGGAATTTAGCATAGAAAGCAAAGGTCTTTATCGAAACCAAACGCAGCACAAGCACTATAACCTTTATATGTTTTCGAATTTATTTCAAGCCAGCATAGCTCAAAATACAGGCTAGCAAGTCCTGCTAGAAATAAAGTTGTTCAGAATTAGATGCTTCTTTAAACAATGTAGTTCCTCAATATTCAAATGTTGAACTGTTGAAATATTTAAAAAGCTAAATTAAAGTTGTATTTTTGGACCTGTTTAATAACTTTTTTTAGGTGCACCTGTCAGTATGTCATAACAATAGTGAGACATGATCAACATTACGTATCGTTTGAAATGTCTGTATTGTATTAGGAAACACTGAGATGCGAGCATGTTGAAATTCTTCATCAGTACATATGCGCTCATTTTTCTCCTAGCAAATAACAGCAGACCATTGGAAACGAAGACAAGTTCATTATTTATTTATTTATTTATTCAGCTTTGCCTAAAATATAACAGCTTAGGAACATCGTCATAACCTGTGCCAGTTCCGTTAGTGACCTGTGAACACGCAGATACACATATGAATATTTTTTATATTATGGCAATTGATGTAATTATAGTATCTGATAAGTTCAGACAGTACCAAAAGTCGATCTATTACTCCTCGGTCAATCTATTACCCCCCCCCCCCCCACTCACACACTATCTCCCTATTAAACCTTTCAGTATTTTGTGCGAAAGCAATGCAAGAAATGAACACAAATAATTGAAATTAAAGGCAAGTGAAGAGTCGTAGAGTGAAGAGCAAAGGCGAACTTTTGGTGGAGGTTAATTTTTGAGACGCTGTAGAGCCACCTTAATATAACCACAGACTTATCCCGCGCGACTGCGCGAGAAACTCGCGTGCATCGACAAAAATTCAAAACGTAATGGCGGCAAATTCAAGATCGAAAGCCTGAAATTACCTGTAAGATTTGAATTTTTTGGTTTGTTCACTTGCTTCTTTTGAAGAATATCTTAACTTGTGAAAAGCATTATGAATGAGCAACATCAAAAGGTACGATGCAAGCAAATTTGACCGTTATATTCGTATTGTTGAGATTTATTATTCTTTCTCTGAAGACGATCCGGGCTTTAATACGGGCCGAAAGCTCAGAATAAATACATGGTGAAAACCAAAAATTGTTTCAATTATTTGATTACACCATGCAAACATTTAAGAATCATATATGCAGGCAGCATTGCTTGTACGTGAATTGCTTGTATGATTGTAAAATTTCGTATTTGTTTTTGCATCTCAAGCAAGTATTCTTTTTTATATATACAGTACACTTTTGTCTCGATTTTAACAGGTTCGAGCTTGGCTTGAAAGTTTGTTTGTCGATGAACGTATACCGTCATTCGAAATCAATTCAAAGACAATTGAAATTCTGAGTGGTTTGGTGGATATTAACCAAAAGAAGGACCAAGATTTGAAGATATTAATTGAAGATCTTGTACAGAAGAAAGAGGAATATAACAGCGAAGGTAATTATTACTAATGCACCAGTCAATTGTTTGCCTTAGGAAGAGGACCCATGGGATTTGACAGCAACATGAGAAATTCCACCAAAAACCATTGGCTGCAAGTATGAAATGTATAATTTGAACATGAAGCTAACTCTAGATACACATGCCTGAGGGCATTCACAAGGTTTGTAGGGGGACTGGGAGAAGTCGAGAGCATGCACTAATCATGAAAATGCTTTTTCGTGATTTTGGTATTCGATTCACGAGGATTTTGATGTTTTCATTTCAGTGAATTGTGTTAAAATAAATGGTGTCGATTTTCTCGACGATACATAAACCATATTTATTTGTCATATTTGTTTACCTGCATGAATGACTCAGTTTCTAAATGTGTTTACTATGATCTTTGCCACTTGTGACAGAGTTTTGCACACAGATTGCATTGAAAACAGTCATACTTTCCAGTTTAGATTTGGGGAGTCGTCACTGCTTTTGTTAGTGTGGAAGGGCTTCTAGACTGATGTAAAGTAACCTTGAAACAAACGTAGCCTGCGCCTATTGCATGAAAGGGAAAACCTGGCTCTTCCTAAAAGGGGGGGGGGTGTCAAAATGGGAATTCAAATTTAATGTCCCCCCTGACCTTGACCCCCTCCCCTTAGTAAATAATGGCAACTTTCCCAATTCTAATAGCTTCGTCCCCAGAAAATAGTAGCCTTTCACCAGTAAATATTCATGACAACTTCCTTAAAAAATAATTTTAGTTTTTTTGTTCTTCTTTGGAGAGGTGGTGCATGTCATAGAAATTTGGTTTGAGTTTCAGTGCAGACTGCGAAGTGATGAATGGACAGAATAAGTTCATTTGAATTTGAATTTCCAAAATGCAATAAATTGTATTTTCAGCAAAAAGACTTCAAAGAATTATTTCCTCAGTTGGTTTACCATTGAATAACTTGTCGCAATCAGGCTTGACGAGTGTAAGAACTCTGGCAAATACAGCTTTGTTATTGAATCTCAAAGATACAAAAATGTCCAGGTAACTGCCTGTACTTTTATTGCAGTAGCCACTAGCCGTTTAAAGAACGATCATGTGTATACTTGAAAAAGGGGATGTTGTTAAGGGGCTATTCCAACATGCTGTGCATCTCTAAAACATTACCCATCATTAAATAAATGCACTTATATTTGTTAAGTATTAGCTGAGGTTGGTAGAGATCAGGTTGAGCAAAGGGAGAACTGATTTCAATGTAATTGTTCAATCATTAATATTGATGCTGTGTGTACACCAATGCTTGTGAATTGTTAGACCAGGTTAAGCAAAATGTTTTCAATTGATCACTTGGTCTCCTCATTTTTGTGTGGAACATGTTCATTAAAGGGTGTACACAAAAAATGTAAATGAATCAAATTGGTGTCTATTACATAAAATTTCACACCGAAATTCATCTTCCTTCTATTTCATGAGAAATGATCCTCTTTGGGTGTCTGCCTGCCCTCAGCATAAATAAACGCTAGCAACCTCTTTGGTACTGACTGCATCATCAATCTCTTGTTTAACTTCTTGTCCTGGTTGATCTTTGTCCTCCTCGTATTTACCATCAACCTCTTGATTCTTCACACATTCCTTTGTTCTTTCCAGCTGATCCTTTCTTTCTGTCTGTGCCCCCCCCCCCCCGGCGCACTTTGAACATGTTCTCGTTGCAGTTGAGGATCCCTTTTACCTGGGTGAGGTCAAACTATGCTGGTGTGTCCGTTTGACCATCTTTGTTTTACAAATGCCTGGTTGCTTCTAAAAGAAGTCGTATTCGTTTACAATAAAAAATATAAGCTCATATTGTAGTCATAATTATAGGCACGTATGATACATATTCGTTGAATTATTAATGTCTGAAGTATTTTATTTTGTACCTGTTGTGTAGCTATCTACTTGGTATTAATGAACATTCAAAAGAACTCCATTCAGCCAAAGACGAGGAAATAAAATCGAAACATGCGACGGCAAAGAAATTACGCAAGATGAATAAAGCCTTGATCCAGTACAATTCGCTTCAAAAGTATGTCTGTACCTTTTGTTATTGAGCTTAATAAATTGAGAAAATTTAACATATTATATATGCAAGCAAATAAATGTTTACTGTAAGTCTCTCTCAAATTTAGGGTTGTTTAAGTAGTTGGGAAAGCTGTGGTACACGCGGCATTTTTGAGTCTAGCTAACGCCCTTGGCGCGTCCATCTATTATTCCAGATTATGATTGTATGCATTCAGATTACTTGGATTTTTAATACAAATGGAACGCTGTGGTGAATGACTTTGATTTATCGCGGGTTGTCGCAGGCTCTCTCGCAAAATGTTTAGTACTTTGAAAAAAAATTTTCGCGCGCTGCGATCTTAGCCGGCGTGATTACCTGCCTTCAAGGGCATAACACCCCGCAATAATGCAATGGACCTTTATTCTTTAACCTTTTAGACGGAATTTTGAAAAAATTCGAAACGGGCAAAAATATTACCACATCTTGAAAGAGCATCCTAAACTTAGTAGAATTGCAAAGTTTGGATGTAAAATGTTGTAAACTATAGACAATATAGCCTTGCGAATTTGGCAAATTTTGTATACATTTGTATTACGGTGGAAAATAATACCCAGTTGATACCCTTGGGTATTCATTTCTCACGGATAATCCAAAACTACAGAAAATTTGCCAACTTCGCAAGGCTATATTTTCTACAGTTTACTACACTTTACAACCTGCTTTTTCAAACTGTGGTAATATTTTTTCCCATTTCGATTTTTTTCAAAATTTCGTCTAAAAGGTTAAAGGTCCATTGCCCAAGGTTTAAGAAACAAACGGCCAAAAATATATCATTTTCCATCAAAACAGAGCATGTGAGGCTTTGGAAGAGCAGATATCGCTACAAGAACCTATTTTAAAACAACGATTGAGAGACACTGGATTTCTTAACAAGAAAACTGTGGAATACCAAAGACAGTTGGATCAACTGCAGGTTAGCTCTTATGCGTGCATACAGGTACCATGCAAATTTTTAAACGTTATCTGACAGATTTGAGACTGAGACATAAAAGTTACTGGGGTAAAGGGATATGGAAACAGATTTTTATCTTATCGATGAAAACGTTTGCAATAATTGTTAATTTTTTTGTTGTGTGGATAGTTTCTGAAATATTGAAGGACAAATATGCCACTAGCATATGCCTTCATTATGTTTCATAATTAGCCAATTAGGTCTATGGTACGGCGCGTCCACCATATAAGTGGGGCCACTTGAACAACACTCGCACATAGAACACTCCTAAACTGTCGATAGCGAGGTTTAGACATGGTGTGCTTTACAAGCATTTTGTGTACAGGCTGTGTGTCGGTGCGTATGACTGTTTCATTTTACGATATAATAGTTAGATTCATATTGATCTGACACTGCAGAGAACAACGAAAAATTCGTTGTCTCGAGTGGGATTCGAACTCGTATCGAATTTTTCGTTGTTCTCTCTAGTGTCAGATTAATATGAATCGAGTTTTTCATATATCTAAGCATGGTTCTGAAATAGAAATATTATAATAGTTAATTCCTTGACTTTTTCAAATTTTTCGCTTATTCCTACTAGTATGCTTATTGTGAAATTGATGTTGGTTTTGCGCGATGCTTGTTGGTTAACGCGTCATTTGGAGCGATTTTTCCATTTTCGTTCTTCAATGTGATTTGTGTGATTGTTAGTGTTGTTTAAGTTGTCCCACTTATAGAAGACGCACTGCAATGACGTCACAAGCAGGTCTAAAACTGTCATTTAGTTAAAAGCTAGAAAACTCTCAATTCACGAAAGAAAATTCGCGTAAGGATAAGTTAACATATAAATCCGGATAGATTTTAACAATAAACATGTTTGCTAAAAGCTTCTTTAAGAAAATAATTTCACCCTAATGTGATATGGCCATCCAAGATGGCGGATTGCTGGGCCCATCTTTGTCCTTGCCATATTGATTTGACAACGGATATTACAGTTACTTCAAACATTCTTATCCATAAGCCAAAATAAAAATATATCGCCATATCACTGCTGTAAACTTGAACTCTGCATGGTTTGAACCTCTGGACGCTGATGGCACAACTGCCCAAAGAGAGTCAAACAGACCCATGTATGCCTCTCATATGGTTAAAATACATTTGTTTTCAGAATTACCAAAAGCAAGCAGACTTGGAGCCGACCCTCTACCACAAAGCATTGGAAAAGAAACACGAGGTTCTATGTGCTACTTGCAACATGAGTGACCGTGATGTATCGGATATACGAACTCGAGTCGAAGGCGAGAGTAGTATACCTGATACAACACGGACGCGAATGTTGCAAATGTCTGGTGAAACTGTCCGATTTTATAGATCTATCGGCGAAGTAATTTTGAGAATGCATCTTGTGCAAGGCAAGAAAATCAAAGCTAAAGTTTCTGAAAATCAACAGAATTCTGTATCACATATACACACTCCTTCACGCTCATGATTTCTTTTGTGTCTTACAATGTGTTAATAGATTACTTTTTATAGGTTATTTTTTCACTATCCATGTTATTTCACTAGCCATTTTACTATCCATGTTATTTCACTAGCCATTTAACTATCCATGTTATTTCACTAGCCATTTTACTATCCATGTTATTTCATTTTTTTCTTTATCTATGTTGTTTCACTAGGCATTTTATAGGTTACTTTTTCACTATCCATGACATAAGTAATTCGACAATGAAAGCAACTCTGGTTAATTTAAGTTTCTTGTACGTTTGCATGGTGAATACAATATACTTGTTAAGCTTTGTGGAAACACCTCGTAAATTTATATATGTTTGTTACATTGACTGTTTAACAGGTTTATATGAAGTCTTGCTTTCGAAATGACAGTCAATTTTTGTTTACCCAACCCCTGAGGTGTTTTATTTTTCATTTATCCAACCTTTTACTCACCCAAAATTTTGTTTACCCAACCATTTTCTCTTTGGTGCCACCTCCTGCCATAAATAATGACCGATCCCTAAGCGGCCCTCCAGTATTAAAACTGCAATCGTTCTCTGTCTGCTCGGCTATATTCAATGTATTAAATATTCGAGCTGCTATCGAGCTGTATAGTTGCAAATGGAGTTGCGAATTAGTACTCAATGTAATTTTTTGCGAACGCAACAAGCGATGAATTGTGTATAAAACTCGTCAGCATAACCTTCAATATATAATGAGCTGATATTTAACAATTAAAGTAGCCGAAGGCGAGGCGAGCTGAAGGCGTAGTGAATCATATCGAATTCGATTAAATGATTTCATGTTTTGCTAAGTGATATCAAGTTTAGTTAAGCCATTTCATATTATATTGCACCGTTGCGGAACACATTCAATGGTTTCAATACGGAATAATTCGTTCCAGATCTGAACGAATCATTTCTCTATAACTTATTAAGTCATTGCACAACGTGTTAAACCAATCCTCTTGGTTTGCACGAATTAGCTCGGCACATGTTGAATGTTGATTTACTACGCAATTTAATGATTCATTTCACATAAAGACAGGTCATTTCTGACCTAGTCCAATCATATCACCAACTTACGTTAAGTCATTTCAAAACATATCGAATCAATTGTCATTTTTATGAGTCATTTCACTTTATGACGATTCACTTTACATGCGTTGTATTTTTGGTGGTAACGGCCGCCCATAGTATGGGCTTCTAATTACCGAGCCTGAGGCGACTAATTGTTTTAGTACAAATTTCCAGCTGGTTACAAATGACAATCAACAAAACTTTATAAAAAATTACTTCAAATTTAGCAGAAAGTTATAATCACTGACCAGTGACTATCAATCCAGAGACAGTGAATCTTGACCAATCAGGAGGTAGGAAAATCAATAGTCACCTGAAAATTTATACTAACAATATTTATATTTGCTTAGGATGTCGTCAAGTTAGAAGAAGAATTAAAACCATTGAAGTCTAAGTTAGACACATATCATAGTCTACCTCCGGTAAGTAAACTCAATCGCTACATTTTGAACGTCTGGACGCAGGGGGGGGGGGGGTTAATGTCGGAGATTTACCGACCAACATGTAGTCTTGATCTCTGTATGGCACTATGTTATTTGTTATATTACAAACATAATCAATTACAATATTTTTATGCGACCCACTCTAGGTTTTACCCACTGTCTTTACCAACGTAGATGTTACGCCCCCCGCACACACACCGTATGCTACACCAAGGCTTCGTACAAAACTATAATGTTCTTAAATGCCCTTGAATTTGAAAACAAAAATTAAAGGCCTTGAAAGTCCTTGACTGACATATAAGAAAGTGCTTGAAAGTCCTTAAATTCGTCTTGCTTTAGTTTCTGGGCATTTCTGACCTTTAAAATCAAATTGTGGTGGTTCATGACTTAAATAATATGTTTCGAATTCGTTTAGGCTGCAGTTGGAGCATTACTTAACAATTTTGTTCATTTTAGTTCTTGAATTTCCCGATGTATGGCCTTGAAAGTTCTTAAAACGTTCTCGAATTTTGCTCTTATTTACCTGTACGAACCCTGTCAGTAAACTCACTGCCGTGACGTCATTCGTTGGTTCACGTAGCACTTTTAAATTTTTTTATACAAGGACATTTCACTCGCAAAAGTAAGACTTGAAGAGGCAAGGAGAGAACTGGTAAGCCGTTTGAATATACACCTTGCTACTCAACATTAGAGACTGTGATACATGATTTTCCAATTTCCACTCGTGTTGATATAACTGTATGTGAACACGGAAAGTATCATAATATCTTTATTTAAGACTACGTTCACACTGTGCCGCAAAAACGTTTCGCCGTTTCGTTCACATTGTGCCGGAGCGAAATTGATCGGGAACGTCACTTCTGCCGTTACGCTTTTACTACGTTTGGAAAGCATGGTCAAAAAAGCACGACGGCAGAAGTGACGTTTCTGATCAATTTCGCCCCGGCACAGTGTGAACATTATGTTTTTCGCGCCGTTTTCGAACCGTGGCGGCATTTTGTGTGAACGTAGTCTAAATATCGTTAATGAATAATCTCAATTGTGGGTTTTGGAATATACACTTCCCTATGTATTTCAACATTCATTTCTGGGCCTGGGTTATTATGGCGTTGCAGTCTCGGTGAAGGTATTGAAAACCAAATCTAAAACTTGCCTTTACTTTACTTTACTTTACTTTACTTTACTTTACTTTACTTTACTTTACTTTACTTTACTTTACTTTACTTTACTTTACTTTACTTTACTTTACTTTACTTTACTTTACTTTGCTTTAGTTTACTTTACTTTACCACGGTGAACAAAAACGAACAGTTCTGTTATTTCAATGTCAGTACGTGATGACTGATCCCTTTATTTTCCCCTTTGTAGGAATTATTAGAGGAGCAGTTGGCAAGAAACATTGATTCTATACACAGTATGTAGTTATAGAACTCTAAATACTATCTTTATTAATTTAATCTCATAAAATTCTAACAATAAAACTATCGCAATAGCCAACAGCAATAGAAATCTGTATTACAGCTTCTTAAATACGCACGCAATGTTAATCAATTATATACATTTCAATAAATAACCTACATACGACTTAGCTACCCCGGGTACCAGAGGCCCGCGTGTTGTTCACTGATATGTATTAAAACTGGATAGTGCATCGTAATACAAAATACAAGAAAAATTGAAGCCGGAAACACGTCATATTTTGAGATCGGTAGCCATGTTGAATTTTGTTTCAAAACGAAAGCTTTACATCATGTAGTAGAAATCTCTAGCATTCAATGATCCAGTGGGGCCATCCAACATGGCCGCCAGTCTAAAAATGTGACGTACTTCTGGCTTCAAAATTTAATACATATCAATGGTGCTGTTGAACAGGGGCCTCTGGTACCTAGGATAGGCCTTAGGCCACATGATAAGGATCCGGCACGACCTATACAGAATCAAAATTATGCTCGGCATGAGAGGGTCGTTAACAACTTTGGTATAATTTTGTACATGATAATCAAGTAGAAAATTATCTAATAAATAGTACCACATATTTTATATCTTTTCATTGTTGACTAACACAAGTCTAGAAAGCAATGCATGTCTTTCTTGTCGCACGATGTACAATCGCGTATTCTCTGGTGAAAGCGACACTAAAATATGTCTTTTTAAATTTTAAACTCACATTTCAAGGTTTGTGAGCGTTTGTCCTTACATGCATGTAAAACTGTTTTTAAAAGTTTCAAACGCTTTGTCTCGTGTTGTTTCGTGCTTTAGCTTTTTTCATTCCAACGTTTTTCGCACTGAACCTCGTGGACCTTTATAGAACTGGATAGAAAACTTTCGCCACAGACGTAACACACTTCCGTCTTCGGTTTCGACGCGGTCTTTTGTTTTGCTGGACTGCCTTGCGGTCCTGGTTTTTTTGTTTGTCCGGGAGATTTCTGTTGGTTGATGTTCTTCAATATATCATTTTTCTTTTGGCATTGTTGTTCATGGACTTTCAAGGACGACACAAGCACTTCTTTTCCACATATATAGCATGCTTTTGTTTTAGGTCCTCTTCGCGGAGTCTGCGCTCTTTCGGTCTGTGCATCACTTGCCGGTTTCTCCTTGTTAGAAACGTTTCTTTTTGAATTCGACTTCCCGTTTTCAGGCTCCGTCTCCTCCACCGCTTTATTTTTGCTCGCACATTGTTTTTCATGGAATGCGTACGATGATTTCAAGAATTCTTGGCCGCAAATGTAACACACGATTGTTTTGGGTTTCGGAGAATTCTTAACTTGGTTCCGACAGGCCTTGTTAACTTCTGGGCGAGCTGTTTCGTTTTCTTGAACATTTTCAAGCTTATTGGCACATTTCTTTTCGTGGAAGGGATAAGATGATTTCAGGAATTCTTCACCACAGATGTAACAAACAATTGTCTTCGGTTTCGCAGAACTTCGAGAATTACTGGCTTTGTTCTTTGGCGAAGTCGTTTCTTCTGCTTTTGCACTTTCCTTCAGGCTAGCACATTTCTTTTCATGAATAGCATACGAGGACTTAAGGAACTCCTGTCCACAAATATAACATACGATTGTTTTTGGCCTTTTGGAGAGAGGAAAAGTGTTAGATGAAATGTTTCCATGGTTGGGATCAACCGGTTCGTCGATGCTTTGTTCGACAGTTTCATTCTTCAATCCCTCTGTTTGTTCCGATGTCAAATTTTCTTCGTTGAGGGTTAAATTTGCTTCGCCTTTTTCCACTGCGTTGCTGTTATCATGATTCAAATCCTGGGATTTCCCTCTGCATTTTTTTTCGTGGATTTTTAATGAATGTTGTAAAAATGCCACACCGCATAAATAACACGGGATTGTTTTCAACTTTTTTTGCTTCGGACTCTCGGTTTTCTTCTCAAGTTTCGGTGAAGGATTAGCTTGCTCATTATTGCTAGACTTTTGTCCCTTTTCATTGCTACAAGCATGTTCAAATTTATGGCTTTCTGGACTGTTCGCTTTCAGTAATTTTGGCGAAGTATTTCTAGCCTCTCCTTTCGTGCTTGATTTCTTCTTGACGTCAATTTTTGTTTCCTCCTCCACATTACTACGTTGTTTTTCTATCATAGTCCTTTCTGACACAGTCTTATCGTTGGCGTTTGGAGTTTTGTTAGCCTTCCAGTTCTTGATACACTGTGTCTCGTGTATGCTCAACGAATGCACAAAAAACTCTTTACCGCAAAGATAACAGGCTTCCAGCTGAGGTTTCTTTGCAACTTTAGAAGCTGCTGGTGTTTTGTTTATTTTCACAGTGTTATTTACTTTTGAGGCCTTTTCATGTTTCTTTGCGCATTGTTTTTCATGGATTTTCAGTGAGGAGAGCAAGAATTCCTTTCCACAAATATAGCAGTTCTCGGATTTTGGCTTTGGAGACAATGTTTCCTCTTGCGTGGACACGGGTGTGTTGGATTCCACCGCACCGATATTAACAAGGCATTTTTTGTAGCCATCCGTTCGGCGTTTTGTTACAGTTTTTGGTCGACGTTTTGGACCGTTGGTTTCTGTGCTATCGTCATTCTGATTGGTGTCTTGAATCTTGAACAGGTAAATAATTAACACTTATTGACTGAGACCGAGGGAAACAGTATGTTTTGTGGACCAGAGACTGTCGATGTTTCCCGAGGCGAAGCCGAGGGAAACATCGACAGTCGAGGGTCCACAAAACATACTGCTTTCCCGAGGTCTCAGTCAATAAGTATTTTATTATATACTGAGTGTCAAAAGAGAAGAAAAGTACCACAAATCAATCAAACATGTGTAAAAAGGATTACCTTTTACCTGACATGGCTCCATGAGGCTCTGTGGATTTGTTATTTACCGGTGAATAAAAGTAATGTCCACCGCTTAGCTACGTTGCCAGGGAGACAGTAGAATTTCTCCACTATCACGTGATACGTTCTTAACCAATAAGAAACAGGAATAAATGAACTTTGACATTCAGTATATAATAATGAATTTTATATTACAAAAAGTTCGCCTTATGTAAGGGAACCAAAAGGATTCCGGATTCCTACTAGCGGATTTCGGATTCCAGCGAGTGGATTTAGGATTCCAGCGAGTGGATTTAGGTTTCCTACTAGTGGATTTCGGTTTCCTACTAGTGGATTTCGGATTCCTACTCATGGATTTCGGTTTCCTGCTTAGTAGTGGATTTCGGTTTCCTGCTAGTTTCATGTCATACTGAAAAATGATTTTTTTCTGGATGAAGTGTATTGGTACTTCTTGCAATTTCTGGTGCAATTTTCTTGTGATAAATCTGAATGAGTGTATGGTTTCTGACTTTAATATTCCTAACTGGTCACAGTCATTAACATTAACACAATTAAGGAGAAAATCCTAGTAACTGGTTCAAAAAAACTTTAACTTTCCAACCTTGGGTGTCAGGTCAATGACCTCTACACTACCATCATGGCTTTTTGAGAAGAATGCATCCCCAACACTTGTATCATTGTCATCACTGTCATTCTCACTCTGCAACTTGGTAAGTAACACTGTTTGAGGTCGCGAGGCTTCACTTGAATCTGCAGTTGTTGCTTTGCTGTCCGACATCTTGTCAAATGTAATGGCTACAAAATTAGGAGAAAATGGGACCATTAAAAATAAATATTGTTTAGGGGGTTAGGGCATCTTTTCTAAATTTTTCATAGAGTAATGAGAAACATTATTTTATTAGCTCTAGACAAGACAATGTACACTTAAATTTAGAAACCAAGCTTTGAGAGACATGGCAGATTCATCTCCACACCCAGTGACAAAGCCGTCCTGACAAATACCAGGCGTTCTGTGGCCCTTGACCATGGTCTAATCACTGAACGTTAATAGTTGTATAATAGTACATTTTAAATGACAATGTTTTATCAAGTTTCAATAGCTCAGTAGTCTAGGGTGCTATTCCATGTGATGCATGATTAATGTGGTTCAAATCCTGTCTACAAGACATTTTTACTCTTTCCTAAGTCTTTTTCAAAGTCATAATTATTCATGTCTTTAGAAATTGCCTATGAAATATTCTACATGTTATGCCTACAGGTATATAACACCCCATGTGATATTATGCAAGAGTCTACTTGTAGCTTTTAGATAGCATTACAATGGGGATAGATTGTGGTCAACTTTATAACAGCTGATACTTTTTTAACTTTTTTAACAACAATTCGTCAAGAAATAAACTCTGGCTATTTTCTCATTTTTAAAACTGCAGGTATAGTACCAAAAGTCTGCTAGTATACACACAACATAGCTGTCACAAACTAGAAATATACTCAAAGTCATTCACAAGCTCCCGTTAATAATTAATGAGTTACTAATAGAGCAAGCCAGTATATATTATATTGTCTTCATTTTTAAAAATATTTTTCAAAATCAACCAAGGAGCCTCTTTCACAAATACATCATCTACAAAATTACCAGAAGTCTGCTATTACACACACGAAATAGCCACAGCAAGCTACAAATATACTCAAAGTCATTCGCAAGTATAATTAATTAATAAGTTGCTAATAGAGCAAGCCAGTATATATTATATTGACTTCATTTTTATAAATGTTTTATAAATCAACCAAAGAGATAGATGCAGCGTCTATGAAATCAAATAATGTGTACAACTACGTAATGTGTACTTTGTGCCCCTTAAAACGTGTTCGGCTTGTTGTTTTTTAATAAAATTACGAACAAAATAATGTATAGATAAAGATCTACATACAGTAGAAGCATGAAGTATCATTCTCAAATTTAAGTTTTCGGCACAAAAACTGTTAAATCGCGAAACTATTACAACTTGTAACTGTAGATGTACTCGATTTGTATTCTACATGAAGTAAACCTTGCGTGTAACGGCTCGAAAAGCTGAATAAAATTCGAAACAATAACCCATCAAAATTAATATTTAAACACAGCATTCGAGGAACTGCACTAAATATAACATTTCAAAAGCAACGATGCGCAATTATATATTGTTTCGTACAAAGAAACAGTCTTTTGTATATTTAAAAACTTTTTATAATTAACATTTACTTACTTTTTATATGTTTTCGACATTTTTTGTAGTTAAAACATACTACTTTTTTATCAAGTTTTATGTGAACAAAGTCATCTGAGAGAGCTTCCTCATGAAACGCGCGGTACTTCATGTAAGTTGTACTGAAAGTGTTTATATTTTTTTTGTTCCCAGTCTTTCTTCTTCAAACGTTTCTCGGTCAACAAAATGGCTGGCAATAATGACGTGGACGAGTTGTTCGATATTCGAAATTCTTTCTATTTAGGAAGCTATCAACGTTGTATAAACGAAGTGCAGAAATCTCAGGTATATGTAGTTTCAATATACGCTGGTTTCTGTCTGTGACAAATATCTTAGTCCTCAAACCCGAGGTCAAACCATTTGGCAACTATTCATGTATAGTTTAAATTTTCTGACAGCCATCATCTCAAGACTTAAAGATTGAAAGAGATTCGTTTATGTTCCGAGCTTATTGTGCACAGGTATGAGGAACTTCCTAGACAGAAAAATGTACCCACATGTATGATTTTAAAGGGACCATCAACAAATGGATTTTGTCATCCTTGTTCCATGATTGCCTATTTTGTATTAACTCTTTTCCACCATGAAAGAAAAAGTATGTGATGTGCAGGTGCAATCTGTTTGTTTGAAATCCTCCTACCTTGGGGGATAAGTGGGAAGATGGCCATATGAGGGGATTGGGGACGTCAGTAAGTTTCACATACACAACTGTACGAACTAGTGAATGTCCCTGGTATTCCCAAGATAGGGTTGGACGTTTAAGCTAGGGTTGGTGCATAACCCTAGTCTAGTCTCACCAGATTCACTTTCCTCTTTTTGAGTAATGTTGGGCGGTAATTTGTTATTCACAGTATTGATTTGATACTGGTATGGTAGTTTTGGCTTTGACACTGTATCAGTATGCCATTATTTGTAGTATACTGTAAGATATACTTGTATCGTGATCAGTGGCTATCATTAGTTCATCGTTTTTATTTGAACAACAAGAAACATTTACAAATGACAAACAAACACATCACATCCAATCGTGAAAAATTTACTAGCTTAGATCTAAAAGACTAAAGGTAGTTACTGCCTTACTAACTTTAATTCAAATGGGCAGCATGATTTAGATCAGTAAAGCAGTAGATTTTGCCATTCCGGCCAAACATATCATGCAAAACAAATCATCATTTAAATGCATGAGCAAAATAATATTGCACTCATTTCTGTCCCCCTCCTTAAGTCTTGGATAGTGTCCAACACTTTATATATAATATAATTGTAAACATAACTATTTCCATATAACTTAAGATCATCACATGTACTCTTGCAGGGAAAATATGGAGTTGTTCTGGATGAAATAAATAAATCCTCTCCCAAAGAATTGCAGCCAGTACGTACCCTGGCAGAGTATTTACAAAATCCAGCAAGAAGGTAAAAAGCATAACACAGTCAAGTTTGATAAAACATCACTACCATATGGAACAATGCAGCAAGATTCATAGCAACAATGAATCTCTGCAAATACCCTTAAATTTGAAAACAAATATCCAAGGCCTTGAAAATCCTTGAATTTATAAAGTTTTTGAAAGTCCTTGAATTCATCTTGGTTTAGCTTCTTGACATTTTTGACATTGAAATTTCAATTGCAGTGGTTCATGAATTCATGACTTGTAAAGATATTCTGATATATGGCCTTGAAAGTCCTTGAAACATTTTTAAATTTTTATCTTATTTACATGCAAGAATTTACATGTATTTAAATGTTCTTGATGTTATGTCTTTCTGCAGCACTTGGAAAAATTACTATCTGACAGATAGCTTTATCTACCTTTGACACAACCAGCCCCAGTTGTCCAAAAGTTGTCTTTTTTAAGTGCCCATCAAAACTTTATTAGTGATTGACCGATAGTGCCATAATCGGTTTTACCTATAGCCATTTTTTTCACCACTTGTACTCAACTCATGCTTTTTAATGACGTCACTCATTTTAATTTTAATTTTAGATTATGCACATAGTTCAAGTTAAATTAAAACTGCAGTATGTTAACAATATCTACTAGTCCTAGACAAAAAAAATGATTTCATACAATGACTGCATGCACATAAGAAGCAAGCATACTGAGGTTTGCAGGAGAAGTTGATATTTTGTTTTCAATTTTTTTATACAAAATGGCTGGACACATGTCACATGTGCTTGCAGGTGCATCCACATGATGTGCGATGTGTGTAATTTTTAAAATGTGAATTTTCTCAACTATTGGTTTCACACAATTGGCAAATATTTACACATTTCCTGATAACGATTTTCTACCGATAAGGCAAGTGTGGGCCCAATACCAACACCGATTATTGGTCAATCACTAAATTTTATGATGGTCATCCTGGTTGTCTTGCTGGTCATAAGACAATGCTTCCTGAGATGTCCCAAACTCCAACACATTCATTTAGAATTGGGACTGGTAATATTTTATTTTGCAGAGAAACGATTGTAAACACAGTTGATCAGAAGCTAAAGTCTGGTGATGTTGATGATTATTATTTATTGATTGCAGCCATCATTTACTCACATGAACAGGTGCGTCGTCAGGATTTGTTTTTTTTTGTGTATTTCAACATATCGGATATATATTTTCAGTGTGATTTGTATTTAGAACTATGAGTCGGCATTGAGATGTCTACATGCGTCTGAAGCACTAGAAAGGTAATAATGTATTATTATCTGTGATAATTTTAATTTTTTTTACTTCAGTTTAAACAGTAAAATGTGAAATTTAACCTTGAGTTCTTCAAAGCTGGGTCAGCACTTACCAACCCACTTTATACTTTATTTAGTTGTTTTGTGTTAGTTTTTTTAATTTCGGTATTTCTACACCTCTGTTTTCCCCATAGAAATCAAAACTGCTATTGGAGCAAACAAGAATTCCAAAGAAATTTTTCAGAAAATTATGAACAAACTGCTGGGAAATTTCCTTTGAATTTCATAACCCAGGGTTAAAATACATTCTTGCAAACTCAAGATATGAACTTTTAAACAATGTTTCGAAGTCCCCCAATTTTAATGTCATTGTCACACCAGAATAACAAATGAATTCAAAATAGACTTGAAATTGTTACAAGTCTTGTTTTGAAACTTGTATGTTGAGTTTGCAGAATGTTATTGTGATTATAATGCTATAATTTTTTTTCCATGGTCAACTGAACTAACTGTGTGCGAAAAACTTGTGCAAGAATCTTTATGTTTTTTACTATACTTTAAGTTGGGTGGTATCAGATAAAAATACAGCTATTTCAATAAAGGTTGTCCTTCCGAAAGCGTGAACTGTAAACTGTGAGCGCACAAAGGATGATGGGTTATTTCTTATTTTCTCCTCTAAACCCGGAATTATTCTGTTGAAACAGAATTGAGGACACATATAGGAAACTTACAATGGCAAATTTACTTGCTATAAAGGTAATTCATTGAGTATTTATTTGGCCTGAACAAACAATAATCCATCTTCCCTTGCACGCTCATAGTGCACAGGTTGCGCTTTTGAAAAGACAACCTTAATTGTTGAAATAGCTGTCTAGTACCAGTTACGGTGTTTTTAAAGTGTTGTGATATACTGAGTACTGTATGTATGTAGCATCATTAAAATCTTTTAAGAGAGAGTGTGACCTACAGTAAATTCATTTTACACCCAAAAATTCTTGGCAAAATAAAAAAACTCGTTCATGAAAACAACTGCCATTTCCTAGTAAATTAAGATTTCAAAATATGTTGCATAAACCTATGTATAGCTAATTGTTACAAGCCATTTTGATTCAAGGCCCTTTGTATTTTCGCAAAATTTTTGCATTTAGTTCTCAACAAAGTGCAGTGCAGGCGATGCATTTTTGTTGTCAATCACATATAAGTATCAACAATTAATTGTCTCCTCTGTAGTGGCACTAAAATCGACTTTTCTGTCCCCTTCTATTTTAATCTAGTTCTGCCCTGACCATTCAAATTTATATCAGCATGGACAGAATTGACTTAGCCAAGTAAGGGTTGCATCTGTTTATTTAGTATTTAGTGTAAGGTCAGCTACAGATCTGAACATATTTCTCTATGTTTTCTAGAAAAGAGCTGAAGAGAATGCAAGTAAGCCCATAATTAAAGCAGCTTCGTAATTTAAGCTACTTCACAGAGAAAATGGTGGATGTGAAAACACTTAAGAGTTGTACTAAATAAAGGTTTACTTTCTAAGGAAATTGATGAAGATGCATCATTAACGCAACTTGCCCAGGCTTGGTTCAACATAGCTGTGGTAAGATGGCTGGAAAAACAACCCTTCTAGAATTGTTTTGAATACATACAATACAACATTTAAAGTGTCGCTATCATGAGAAACTGTTTGTGTGAGATATTGACTGTTAATTTTTTGAGTTGATTTTTCGAGTATTTCACTGCCCAAAAGACTTCAACAAAACGTCAACGCTTAAGGCGCCAGTATCAAAAGAAGTTGTCCTCAAAGTGAACGAGCTCGCCCTTCCAAATAATCGTCTCGTTCCCCAGATATTTACTGTTTTAAAACATTTAAATAGCTTGTGATGTCATCTTCTCCTGCGTGCTAAATACCAAATAGATCATACAAAACCAGGAATATCTTAGAAACTTACTAGCAGAATTTATTTACGAGCATTACAAAATTATAGTAATGTTGCATCCATATGAAAAAGTTGGTAAATTTTACTGGCGTTTTTAGAGATGTTCTTAGCTTAGTAAATCTTGTTTCGAATGCGTGAGAAGATGACATCAAAATATTTGGTTTTAATTTTACTGCCATTAAAAGATGAATACCTCCAGAACAAGACGTGGTATTAAGAAACTGAAAGCGTTTTGAAGGTGTATTTTGAAATTAATGTTCATCGAAGTTACAAGTGGACAAATATCATGCTAATCTCATCAAGGGCTTCTCTTTAAAAAGTCTAGAAATTTTGTGAGTGTGAATAAAGCAACAATTAGAGTACAAGAACTAGCTGTCATTCGACCCTCGTCAACTGTTCTTGCATGAAATTGGTCTGTGCAAGCCACTCGCTCAGTTTGTCAAGAACTTATTGCAAGTTGTTCTCAACCATTTTTTTACAATCTTGTGTTGCTCCTTGTCAACAACTGTTGTCAACAACCCTTATTCACGACTTCATGGTTGTTCATAGTCAACAGTCATCAAGTTCAGTCATTGTTGACAAGCATCAACAAACTTAATAAGCTCCTAATTGTATGTTTGCATGGTGAATATCAAATTAAGATATAATTTTGTGGAAACAGTACGTAAATTTATTGCCGCATAATATTTATTATTGCGATAATAAATTTACTTGATGTTTCCACAAAATTATATTATAATATTAACAAACTTGTTTCATCAACTATTGTCGGCTATTGTTGCAACGATAGCAATTTTTGTTATTTATCAACCTCGAACAACTATTTATCGAACAATTCTCATCGACATTGTGCATTCACCAAATGCTGTTCAACCTTGATAACAATGTTGTTTAGGCGACAACGTTACATCAAACTGATCAAGTTTTGCGCATGTTATCATAGGTGGTGGCCCAGAAGTGAGGGGCTTTCACGTTGAATAAATCAATTTTGTACATAATATTCATTTTACAGCTGCCAGAAATTTACAACGTTGTTATTTCCAATCTTTTGTCACGCTGTTAGTCGGTATAACAACGTTTGTTATTTCCAATCTTTTTGTCACGCTATTACAAACATGTTTAACGTTAAAAATAATCTACAGTATAATTTGCGCAACAATGAATGTGGTAGGTATGTGTGTGGTGGGTATATGTGTTTGTTTAGTGTTAATTTTTAATTGCTTTTTTATTTTGCAACGGCCCCTTGAAAATCAGCTTTTGCTGAAGGGCTACCGTTGCATGTCTTGTAAATAAGATTAAATAATAATAATAATAATAATAAGTTCATGTAGTATTATCGGTTTAATATATTAAAGGCAAAAACCACTGATTTCTGGGCCACCTGTGATGTAACCGTTTTTCTTAAGGGAGGAGATAAGATCCAAGACGCGTATTACATATTCCAAGAAATGTCAGACAAATATGGCAGCAGTGTACTGCTTTTGAATGGCCAAGCAGTTTGTTATTTACTCATGGGAAAATACGAGGACGCCGAAAGCCTATTACAGGAGGCTCTAGATAAGGTATTAGAATACAGAGGCGCTAGCCATCCGTCATGTTGGATATTCAAAACATCCATTCCTGTCAAGAAGCTGTTGGCAAATGCATTAAATGTTAATTGTTAAAGCCAAAGTGTATTTGTATGAAAGTTATGTACTTTTGTTTATCTAAATTGTGAAGTTGAAGTGCAAACGTTTGAAGACGGCCCGAGTTACAGCCCGAAAGCTCAGAAGTGTTTTAGTAGATACACCCACAAAATTAGTCGTTTTCTCATTGGTACATTATTTGCGAAGAGTTCGAGAAAATTTCTTTGAGATTTAACCTATTTACAATAAGTTATATACAGTCTACCTTGCTTGTGACGTCAATAAAATGGACCTAATTATAAAACAAGCTAGACATCCTCTGGTATTATTTATCCTTCAGAAAGAAAGCATGTTACCAAAGATTTGACCACGAATATTACAATCACTTCAAATGTTCTTATAAATAAGCCAGAAACAAAATATATTGCCATGTCCGTGTAAGTAAACCATCACTTACATTCTGTAATAACTTTTATTTTCTTCAGGAAAACAGCAATCCAGAAACGCTTCTAAATCTCGCATTCCTTTCTCAACACTTGGGAAAATCAGCTGAGGTTAGAATCCTGAAATTTTAGATGCCTACAGCGCTGTGTCTACGTGCAGATTCATGATCGTGTTCTTATCTTCCTGTATGTGATTTTTAGGTCAGCAATCGTTACATTTCGCAGTTAAAAAGCTCACATCCAGACCACATATTCACCAGACAATTTGGCAGCAAGGTAGAGGCAGTTGTATACATTTCGAAACTATCGATTCATCTTCAGTTGGAAAATTGAAAATATAGGTTCGAAATGTACAGTTGAATTTTTAAATTGTGCATCAAATTATGCATATTTTCGGAATAACTTTAATCTTATGTTGGCAGTTAAATGTTTGCAAGCAATTTACGATTTCCAGGGCTCAAAATCACGTTCCGCGTTAGGACATCCATGATGACCAGTAAAACACAATTCCTGGGCAGTCAAATTCTACCATTCTGGAGAATGCAACTACAATCAGTTTCAAAAGTGTTTAGGGGATATTCAACAAATAGATTTCATTTTTGCGTGCGTCTGTACTGTAATAGATCACAGATGACGTCATAGCGTGTGAAAAACAAAAAAAGTACGCACGAGACGCAGTCGAGTGCGTGACTTTTTGTTCTTCACACGATAGGGCGTCATCTGTGATCTATACAGTACAGAGGCACAAAAAAATGAAATCTGTTTCATATTATAATAAAGTTGGCAACAATATTGCGAAGACCCGCAAAATAAATTAGCTAAATTAGATCACGCCATCAGTTGACGTCATCCGTGCGTGTGTACTTAAATAACACAGAACTCGCGACCAATGAAAATGCAGAATGAACATGTATTATTATATAAACAGTTATAGATAAATGTCTGCACAGTGTAGTTTCCCAATCGATGCTATTGAGCCGTTTTAGAAACTAACTGTAGTAACATAAAATGAGATGGGAGCTCGAAGGATTCAATTTTTCTTAAATTATAAGCTTCAGGCGTGTCTGTCCTAATAGTTTTGAAAATGATTGTATATAAAAATGCGTATGTTACATCCTGCGCCATTAACTCTGTTACGGTTGCACGCGGTGTACTTCTGTGAATGCCACAAAATGGGACAATTTTTGTTCTTGTATACTACTACAAGTGTGGTGTGATTGGCTTTTCAAACGCAAAGTTTATCCGCCATTTTCGGGTACTGCCTCTTCTTCGATTGACCATGCCGATACAATGTGATTGGTCACATTTTGTGGTTGATTTTCTGACTATTAAATATTTCATTGGAACTAAAGTTACTTCTCAAATACTTTTGCTGACTGCTGCTAGTTAAATAACTTAATGTGAAACATTGTCTGATCAGGAATTGCGTTTGACCTGTCACTGGAGGAACTGACTGGTCATCACGACCGTGGTAATGTTGTTGGAATGTTATTTTTATTCCTTGAGGTTTAAACAACACCAGTTCTTCGTGTGAGGATCGTAGTAAAACGCTACACACTTGATCCAAGTTGTGGATTTTCCCGCCTTGATTCAAGTTGGTCATCAAGTTGTATGAAGCCTGTTGGCTTCATCACTTTTCATTAGATCTTTGAAGATCAGACTTGGTGCAGCTTGAAATTGAAGACTTGCTGCAGCTTGAAATTGAAGACTTGCTGCAAGTTCTTGAAGCAACTTGAATCAAGCTTGTAGATACAAAATCTTGACCACAATTTGAATCAAGCCTGTTGACAATTCGCAGCAGACTTGCTATCAAGCCGGAGCAAGCGATAAGAACGAATCCTGATATCGGGCTTGGTCACCCTTGATGACATCAAGGTGACAAGCCTACAGCAGACTTGCTGCAACTTGTGTTTCTAGCTGTGCAATTTATCGACATTTTTTATTGACTTTTTGTTGGTTTTTCCTGTCTAGGAGAAAGAGTTTGACAGATTAGCAGCCCAATACGAGCCTTCGGTTCAAGCGTAACCGACATGAACATACCCTAATTCTCCTATATGTAAAATGTAATCACTTAGGCTTTGTTAAAGTACGAAATTTATGAAATGAAAGCCAGTGTAGTGCCTTGCAGATGGTCACTGTGTATTGTAAACACTTAGGGTCTGTTCATATGGGCAGAATTTACCTCGGTTGGCGAAAAAACCTTTTGAAAAATAATGAGGTTTAAATGCACACAGGTACCTAATTTTTTGCCTCGAATGTTCTAAGAAAATTTCAACGGGATTTCTATGGTGTTTCAACTTAAAAAGGCCCCTTGGGGAAGGGATTCTTTATATGGCGGGTCAACTCCACGAGGAGCTGCTCAAAAAACCCCGTGGGAGCGGTCAAACGCATTCTCTGAACCTGGATGCTCGCCCTTGGTCGTATGAAATAAGAATAAGCATCATTAAGCATGGTAATTAGGCATAATTATGGTAATTATAGTAAGCATGCTAATTATAGTAATTACCATGGTGATTATGGTAATTACCATGGTAATTATGGTAGCATAATTATGGTAATTAATTATGGTAATTAATTATGGTAATTAATTATGGTAATTATTAGCATTAAGCATAATTATGGTAATTAACTATATTAAACAGTGCATAATTAATTATTGTTCATAAAAGTGTTAAATGCTTGATCACGGAGTAACATGTGTGTTACTCGCAAAATTAGGCTAATGTAACAGCTAATGTTGTCTAATTAGCTCTATAGGAAGTGAACTACCCCTGCCTTTACCCTAAGATGTGTACAGACACACTCCAGTTATGTCTTGATGGTTGCAGATCACTGGTTGCCCAGAAATCTGTAACAAATTTCGTAAATAAGTTCCTTGCACGCAGAGTTCCTTGTATGATTGGATGGTGAATTTCAAATTAAAATATAATTTTGTGGAAACACCACGTAAGTTACTTACGTCGTGTTTCCACAAAATTATATTTTAAATTTCGTTCGTAAAACCGACAGGTTCTGCCCAGAGGGTTCCACCGACAGGTAAAACCCAGAGGGTAAAAATTAATATTTCTTGGTAAGTTCTAAAACTCGCAAGGATTGTGCGAAATGGCTACATTGACAGCCAAGACAAGAGAAGCATTGGCAAAGAAATATTTGGAAACTTTAGTTGAAAATGTAGAAGAAGCGCATGTTAGAATCCAACCGTATGTTCATAAAACTGCGCTGTGCCACTCTCTATGGCTAAGCGATGAAGGTTTGAAAACTAGTGTTCACTTCAAAATGGGTAAGCTGATATAACTGATAAATTAATGGATGCTGGAGAGTTTTAATTTTTGACTTCTACTGGCACATGTTCAAGTAACTAGAAGTCTCATGACCTTGGGCCATCCATTTAATGCCCCCCCCCCCCCCAACTGTGGACGGAGTTTTCTGATGGCTTGGTCAAAAGCAATTTCTGAGAGGTTATGCTTGTCGGCTTCCTTTGATCATTGCGATTTTTTTTTAGGGGTAAGGTGGAAAATTCCAAATTTCTGAGGGGTGTTTTGTATCAGCACTTTGATCTTTTTTCCTAAAGGGTGAAAAATTTTCAAAGCTTATCCACAGGTGGGAGGGGGTGGATATTAATCGAATAGCCCTTTTGTCTTACTTGATTAACATAAATATTGAGGGGTATGATACAGCCAGTAATAGGATGGGTTGTGTCATCATCAACTTGTGTCAAGCCAGGACAACTTGCATCAAGTCTGGCATTTCTGGCTGTGTAATTAGTTTCTGGCTGAGGTATTGGGCATATACCCACTCGTCCCACTTGCTTAATTGAAAGCTACATCACAGAAATTGTCAAACAATTGTACCGCAATGTCAAATCCCATAGGTATGGCCAATATCCCACGTGGGGCATTATTAACCAATGACTGGTGCATTAGGGGCTTGTAAATATGATAAGGGCTGGCCCATTCAAATGTGGTGCCCTACTCCACAATAATTTTGTAAAACAACTATTTCACTTTACATGTATGTGAACTAGGATATAACCAAGCTTGGCTGTAATTTAAGTAGTTACATAGTTAATAGATCTAGAAGAGATGGTTTAGAAACTCGTTAGAATTATAACTACAGTACAAATGATACATCTGATACACACACGCAATAAACTTTTGCTCAATATTTAATGTAGAGAGTGAACAAATAACTGGTTCATTCAAAGCAAGAGGAGCATTCAACAAAATTTGTTTAATAAAAGAGAAAAACAAAGGCTTAACAGAACCTAATCAACTTAGCATAACCACAGCATCATCTGGAAATCACGGCCTAGCTTGTGTAAGTGTAATATACTTAATTATTTTCATGATTGTAATGATAATTGTGTTTGTTGTGATGATTTACAGTGTTTCTAGGCTGGAAATATCTAATACAGTCAAACAGGTTTATCTCTAGTAGACTTTGGCATTCTCTTTATCTAAATCTTTAGTAGAGACATCTCTCTAATACTCTCCCTACAGATGCAGACATCTCTCTAATACAGACGTTTATTTAATACAGATGTTTATGTAATACAGACATCTCTCTAATACAGACATCTCTGATCTCTAATACAAACACCCCTCTAATACAGACATCTCTCTAATACAGACATCTCTCTGATGCAAACATCCCTCTAATACAAACATCTCTCGAATACAGACATCTCTCTAATACAGACATCTCTCTAATACAGAAATCTCTCTAATACAAACATCCCTCTAATACAAACATCTCTAATACAGACATCTCTCAATACAGACATCTCTAACACAGACATTTATTTAATACAGACATTTATCAAATACAGACATCTCTTCAATACAGACAACTCTCTAATACAGACATCACTCTAATATAAACATCTCTAATACAGACATTTATTTAATACAGACATCCCTCTAATACAGACATCTCTCTAATTCAAACATCTTTCTAATACAAACATCTCTCTAATACGGACATCTCTCTAATGCAGACATCTCTCTAATACAGACATCTCTCTAATA
Source organism: Muricea muricata (assembly GCA_963855995.1). Taxonomy (NCBI): domain Eukaryota; kingdom Metazoa; phylum Cnidaria; class Anthozoa; order Malacalcyonacea; family Plexauridae; genus Muricea; species Muricea muricata. The sequence continues at coordinate 4,688,986 of OY979728.1, read as the reverse complement.
CAAACATCTCTCTAATACAGACATCTCTCTCATACAAACATCTCTCTATACAGACATCCCTCTAATACAGACATCTCTCTAATACAAACATCTCTCTAATACAAATGTCTCTCTAATACAGACATCTCTCTAATACAGACATCCCTCTAATACAGACATCTCTCTAATACAGACATCTCTCTAATACAGACATCTCTCTAATACAAACATCTCTCTAATACAGACATCTCTCTAATACAGATATCAATCAAATACAGATGTCCATCTCTCTAATACAGACATCTCTCTAATACAGACATCCCTCTAATACAGACATCTCTCTAATGTGGACATCTCTCATTATCATCAAATATTTTAAATAATATACCCCTAAATATAGATTGATTTCTCTAATACAATAACCTCTTTATTGTGAGCTCTGCTTTTTGTGTGAATTGGAGACATATTTGTATCTTTAATTGTATAAGGTTTATCTATCACTGTACTCTAATAAACCTTATCTGTCTTCCTGCATCAGGCATTGGCCATGAAAACTCTTGGAGTTAAAGGAACAATATTTGTCCCAGAATATGCTTCACCAACAAAGATGGAGGCAATAAAGAAATCCGGTGGCAAGCTAGAAATATATGGTGATGATTGTGTGAAGGCAGAGAGCCGAGCTAAAGACATTGCTCAAGAAACAAGACAAACAGTATACGTTTCTCCTTACAACGATGTTCAAGTTGTTCACGGTCAATCAACTATCGGGTAAATATATGTGTCAGTTTTGTTTTACATTTGCGTTTACAAGGTTATCTGCTAGTGTTGGCTAATTTGTATCTAATTTGTATCAAATTTTCTTGGAATGTAGCCAGATAAATGACGAGTAAAATGCTGTTATAAAATGTATGAAGGAAAAATAATTGCCCTGAATGTTGCTATAAATTTACGTTTGTGGTGCCTTCGTATCGCGATTTTCATCAAACGCCGGGCTGACCAATAGCTTATGAAACTAGCATTTTTACCATTCTTGAGGATTGTTCTTAAACTATATGTTCGCATGTGTTAGCACTGTAACTTTGCACGTAAAAGCCTAAAAATTGAACGCGAAAGCATTTTGGTAGTCAAGACACTAGGTTAAAACACACGCTTAACATTGCTCTTTTAGTGCGTTTTATCGACTCGAAATGAATGCGTCGAAACATTTACTTCAATATTATTTAATTACTTTTCGAAAAGTGCTAACTTGTTAACTTGCTTAATGTAAATTTTTTCTGACGACTGATCTATTTCTGAACTACTATTAGAATTTTTTTAAAGTAAGGAAATTTTTAAAATTCTTTCGGGTATTCTGCAATAACTTCATGACATATACTGCTGAGATGCTGGATGCTTCTGAAATAGTTCTTGTATCTCGTCATTTTTTTACCCCTCATTTTACATTTCCTGGGCCCCTTTGTCTTTTTTTCCTTCTTTCTCCGTCTTTTCATTCTTCTTGCAGGCTTCTTCGTTATACTTTCACTGGTTCTCTTCCCTGTTTCTAAAACCTTTTGCTTGCTTTTACCCTGTGAGGGAAGGGGAATTATGGAAGAGTATAAACTCCGTAAGGAGCTGTTACACTATGGAACTTGTCTCGCAACGACTTTATTTTAAGAATTATAAAGTTGCTTAATCAGAGATGTTATTACTTATTACACTGTGCAATGTTTCTTGCAACTTGTCCGCAACCTCAGTAGAGGCTGGGACTGGGGCTTTGGTGGTGTAGTGGTCAGACCACTCGCCTTTCACCTCGAAGGTTCCTAGTGCGATCCCCAGTAAGGTGAACTCGAACCCAGTTCTCATGTGAAAAGAGTATAGTCAACGCTCTGCCGGAAGTCGTGGGTTTTCTCCGGGTACTCCGGTTTCCTCCCACAGGGAAAGTTGACAGGGTGGGATAGGTAATATAGGCCCACAGTAATTGGCTCACGCTGTTGTGGTGACCCTGCCCCTGTGGCAAAGCTAAATAAAAAAAAGAATATTGCGAGACAAGTTGCAAGAGGGATGCTGCACTGTGCAATGGTTAAAAAAATGCGTTGTGGTAATCGTTGCGGAAAGTAGAGCCTGATTCTACTTCATGCAATGCTTCTTGCAACAAAAATGTTGCGTGACTTTATGATTGTGAGGCATGTTTCACCTTGCAAATGCGCGTGCGACTTCCGTCGCGACAAAATTGCGAGACAAGTTCACAAGTTGCATAGTATAAAAGCACCTTAAAAATCACACGCCATGTTGGAGCATAAAATGCGAACACATTCTGCGGTCAAATTGTTAAAACAATATTCCAAAAACTTTGCCACAGGTTTGCTACAAACTGTGGTCTTGTGCATATTTTTGTTTCTAAGACGGAAACTCGCATTCATGGTTGGATACATTAGACATAAATTTCAACTTTTTAACCTGACAAGCTGATTCTAAAATTGTGTTTAGGCTGGAAATTCTGGAAGATTTACCAAATGTTGACTCAGTTTTTATTTGTGTTGGTGGTGGCGGTCTTATTGGTGGTATCGCGACATATATGAAAGCTAAAAGACCCTCCGTTAAGGTATACACCTCGCCATTCTGATCGTGGGAGAGATGGGGAGTGGGGTGGGGGGGGGGGGGGTGGGGGTAGCACGATAACCAAATTAGTTAAAGGGTATATGGCAATAAAATTTCTTTTTTGGCTTGTTCACTACAACCTGTGGATATTTCGCAAAATACAAACAAAAACCATTAAAAGTGCACATGACAGTGTGACCATATAGCTATGCAATTGTTTTTACCAAAGCTACGTAGATTTGGTGGGACCACCCCTTCCTGTTCTAAATGTTGCAAATCTTTAAAGCAGGGGTGAATGTCCAAGCCCATCCAACTGGATCTGGTAAAAAATATACCAGATCTGGTCACACTGGCACATGCAGTCTTTGGGGATTTTGCGATATTCAGGACATTTTAGGAAATGTAAGTTTTATTCCTAGAGAAAAAAGCCATCTTCATGGTCTTTTTGGTTCTTTAAGTTACCTGACCTGGTGTCATTTAAGTTATACAAGTGAGTTTTCCATTGTTTCGTGCTTTAAAAAATGACGTCAGTTCCTCTGATTTGAACAACCAAAAACATGAAGATGAAGGTTTTGTCTAAAATGATTTATCGCATTTCGTCTTAAAATGTACAAAATTTTACAAATATACCAAACCCTAAACGACAGCATGTGAGCTTTAAAACGTTAGGTTACGTTAAACACTGAAACTTACATTCTCTCGATGTTTTCATAAAAATTATTTCTAAACCGGCTTATGAAATGCAAATGTTTTTCGGGGTTTTGTCAAAATATTTTCAAAACTATTGACTAGAGTGATCAGCCAGCGACGTGTGTTTCATTTTTTCGAACATCAATTGAAAGCTGATTGACTGCCTCAGTTCAAGAGTCCGTCCAAAAGACAATATGTGGACCAGTTCACAACTTGGCCGTAGAGAGGAAAATGAAATGAGATTTTTCTCTCATTCTCAACACCTCTTCTTCAAAATAGATTCTGTATAGAGTATCCTTGATCTCATTAACAAATACAGTGGAACCCCGCCTTACGGCCACCTCGATAATACGGTCATCTCGATAATACGGTCAATTTTTTGGTCCCGGAGAAACACCAATGCATTTTATATTAAAGTTACCCCTTTGATACGGCCACCCCGCTAATACGGCCAACGGCCACATTGCCGAGTCCTAAACTAATGAAATCACCCCGTTAATACGGACATCCTAAATGGGTCTACAGACGGAAACATAATTTAAGACTCCAAACATAGATGTAAACCATGACATCCGTGTTATATCATGTTACTTATTGTATTCTTATTACAAAAGTAACGCATTTAAAACATTACATATAGGCTTCAGTTAAAAGTAAAGGTTTTTAACGTCGTTTATGTAGTTATTAATTGGTATTGTAGTATCGTGTTGTTGCTGTGCTTTTGAAATAAATTTTTTAACATGATTTTTATGTCACAATTGAAATTTGATATTATCCCGTTAATACGGTCATCCCGATAATACGGCCATATTATTTCGACCCGTTGGTGACCGTATTAACGGGGTTCGACTGTAGATTACATTTTCCCGTTGTCTGTTCAGTTATAGATACACGGTATGACGTCATAATGAGGTAAGAACAAAAAAGTGGTCCACGAGCCACCCAGACGACTTACCACATTATGACGTTCACCGTGTATCTATAACTGAACAGACAACGGCAAAATGTAATCTATTTGTTTTATATCATAAAAATGTAAAAAATTTGCCAAAATAAGCTTTGTACAGTCGAACCCCGTTAATACGGTCACCAACGGGTCGAAATAATATGGCCGTATTATCGGGATGACCGTATTAATGGGATAATATCAAATTTCAATTGTGACATAACCATGTTAAAAAATTTATTTCAAAAGCACAGCAACAACACGATACTACAATACCAATTAATAACTACATAAACGACGTTAAAAACCTTTACTTTTTTACTTTTAACTGAAGCCTATATGTAATGTTTTAAATGCGTTACTTTTATAATAAGAATACAATAAGTAACATGATATAACACGGATGTCATGGTTTACATCTATGTTTGGAGTCTTAAATTATGTTTCCGTCTGTAGACACATTTAGAATGTCCGTATTAACGGGGTGATTTCATTAGTTTAGGACTCGGCAATGTGGCCGTTGGCCGTATTAGCGGGGTGGCCGTATTAAAGGGGTAACTTTAATATAAAATGCATTGGTGTTTCTCCGGGACCAAAAAAAGTGACCGTATTATCGACATGACCGTATTATCGAGGTGGCCGTAAGGCGGGGTTCCACTGTAGTGCGACGAAAAGACTTAGCACGCCATTTGACGTGATTATGATCTATACAAAACAAAGCACGCCATTGGCTGTCGATAATTCTAAAATTGCTGTGATTGGCTTGTCGCTGAAATCGCGTCAGCGTGCGTCTGTCCTCTAATAGATCACAGTTCTCGACCAATGAAAACCCAGAATGAGCTCTGATTATTATATAATTTGTTAGATCATTGGCTGTCAGCCGTTAAATTCTTGTGTAATGTATGAATCGTGCAAAGCCAAAGAAATCCTTGACATTCCATCATTGCCAACATTGTCTGATGGTTCTGCTGGAGGAGTTGACCCTGATGCTGTAAGTATATTTGCACTCATGTGGTAAAATTGCCCCCCCCCCCCCACCGACCCACTGTTATTAATAAGATCTTAGAACTTTTTGTGCCTTGAAAATTTTTTGGACGATGTTGTTGGGTGTTGCTTTATGTTCTGAGAATGCCATGAACCATTTTGCTTGATAAAATACTTTTTTCCAAAACGTTAAAGATGCTGGAAATTATAATTACTTATCGATATTCCTTTGACGATTTGTTTTCAGTTCACATTCGACTTATGCTGTGACTATGTCGATGAATGGATTCTGGTTTCTGAAGAGGAAATATCCCATGCAATGTTCTTCATGTTGCAGAAAGAACACAAGGTACAGATCAAATTACGGTTATCCCTGGCTTATCCATATTAAGAACCTCTGAGGTAACTGTAATATCCGTTGTTAAGTCGTTGATGGTATTCTTTGTTTCTGAAATATTAGAGGACAAAGGATGCTAGCCATCCGCTATCTTGTTTCAAAATTAGTTCTGTTTAACACATCGCACGGGGGCAGTTAAAACCTGCCGTTCAATCCCAAAAAATTTTTTGAACAATTCGTAGTTTGCGTAAAATATACGTATATAAACACCGCACAAAAAGAAAGTTTCCCCCTACATACATCAGAATACATTCTAAACAAATGAATCGCTGTTAATCAAACCTATAACTAAGTGGACCTATTCTGGGCATGATTTAAACGGCTTTACACGATTGCACTACGATTTTGTGTTTACCAATGAATGGTGAATGAGACGGATCACACTAGCATATTCAGCATGTTAATTTTGAAATCGGGTATTTTTGTATTCAATGGGGTTTAACTCATTCTTGCACGCATGTGTGACCCAATTCTTCACACACTATTAAGCAACCTACCATAGGTCCAAGTAGTTCTAGGTTGATTAACAACGATTCATTTGTTTGGAATTTATTATAATATTTAGGGGGGAACTTTTTTTTTGTGCGGTGTTTACATACATATTAAATTTTTGTTTGAGAATTTTCTGATTTAGTGTTTCAGAAACTAAGTAACTATGTTATCATGCAAAGATTCTTAACGTTAAGTCAAAATTAAAAAACATTTTGCCATACCCCTTAAAAAACATTGTTTCTAACAGAAGAATTGAAAAGTCACCAGTTTATTTTGTTGTGGCTTAACAGAAATTTAATTTTTTTTTACTAAAATTCAAACAAACTCTTTGTCTTCAGTTAGTCGAAGGCGCTGCCGCTGTGTGTGTTGCCGCTTACAAGAAAGAAAAAGAGCGTTTTCATGGACAGAATATTGTCTTGTTAATGTGTGGCGGAAATGTCAGCATTGAGGTTGTGCAGAGTATTATGAAACAAAAGCCATGATAATCAATAGATACGGTAAACCTCCGCCTTTTAAGCCCTGGGCTTATAAAAGTTCGTCAGCGTGTTTTGGTGGGCTAATATACACGGGATCTTATACATGCGAGGACTTGTACAAGGATGACATTCTGGGTTAGTACATATTTGTGATACAATCTTAAAAAATACGGTCAAACTAGAATACCAAAATTGAAGTAAACTTCATTTGACTAAAGTAACTTTAAAAAATGAAATAATGAGCAAACTAGTCTTCTATTAATTCCAAGAAGGTGTAGTTTCTTAGAAACGTATGCGCTCTCCCAGGAAATTATAGGTTTAAAAAGCGGCATAAAATTAATGAAGGCATGACAAGGTAGTTTTCATGCATACATAGTTTATGAGCGTAACTTTATTTTATTTATACAATTCAAAAGCATTATGTTCAGAAAATCTAGTAATCAGATCTATAGCGTTTTCAACGGGATTTGCGGTTACAGAAAAACAACGGATTGTAGATTTTGCAGCAGTACCCCACCAGCTGCTGTATTACCTGTATATAGCCTAGTCGGTAAAAATTTGTTGTGTTAATGTTTTGTACTGCCATTCCATTTCACCCGTAATGCCATGGTGCCCAAATGATTTTTCTTTATTAAAACTGGAAAACGTTGAGCGTTCTCATGTGAAACATTGGGTTTCAGTGGGATGCAGTCGTGCCTGTGTTTCAGGATTGATTACTTTAAATTCTTCTAATAACTTTTCACCAGAATCACTAGTGAGTGAGCACATATGGTGAACCTAAGGCGAAAACGCTATAGTCTAATATAGTCTGCGTTGAATGCTACGGAATCACTAGCAAAACAGCATACCATAATCTCTCTATTTAGCCCCTCCTCTCAAATTAGCCCCCCTCTCTAATAGCCTCCCCCCCCTTTTGAGTGAAGAAATGAAATAAGCCCCCCCCCCATAATATAGACTCAAAAATGATATATACTGTGTAATGATTTTGAGTTTATTGCAGTTCAAAGAGATAATCTCCATTGCTGGTTTTTTGAATGTATATATAAGTCCTCCCCCCTCTTAAGCCACTCCTCTCCAATAAGCCCCCTCCCCCCTCAAAAGGTCCTGAAATGAATAAGCTCTCCGAGGGCTAAATAGAGAGAATACGGTACTAATTTCATCTCTGACAATGATTTCGGTGTCATTTTAGTAGTTTGAGGGCTACTTATAGAGATTGATTTTTAAAAAATCGGACTAGAATTCAGTATAATATTGGAGTATAAACTTTGGGTTATTTAATAGCTTGGTTTAATATGATCTGACAGTTCTCTGTTCTCAATATAAGGCTGCGGTTTTTGGTTGCAATTAATGGGTAATAGTACAAATACAAATACTGAGTGAAATCCTAAACAAACCTGCCAACCTTGGCGACTGATTTTTAGGGAGAACTTAAATTTGAAACACCTATTTCGCTGAGCAGTCTGCTGATTATGCACTAGTCAATTAACCCAACCACCGCACAAGCTCAGGGATTTCAACTTTTACAAGAGTTGAAACCCCCGACTGAAAATGTTGTCAAATCGCCCAGCTAGGAGCGAGAAAAATACTAAACTAGCTAGAATCGTAGCCGACGTAGCGAATATAATTTGATTCATTACTCTGCAAGGGAAACAAGGCTGTCTCTTATCATTTTTTTTCACCTACCCACTACCCCACCCACCCACCCACCCACTATCCCACCCATCCACCCACCCACCCACCCACTATCCCACCCATCCACCCTTAATTCAAGAGGCAGACTTAGTGCAAGTCTAAACTATATTGGGAGACTTCTGACCATGAAGAGAAAGTTGGCAGGGCTGTTAAAATTGTTAAGATTGTCCAGGAAAGTATGCTTAGACAGTTCTATAGATTTAGATCATCAAATATCTTCAAATTTATTAGCCTAACAAAATGTGCTTAGTGACTAACAATAAATAGATTTTGTCAGCTGTGATTGCAACCAGCTTGTTCTGTGATGAAGGGCAGGGTTAGCCTGGAGCCTGTGATTCCAAAACAATTGCATGAAAGCAGGGACATGCTGAATGAAGGGATCCAGTCCCAGACCAGGATGCATTCTCTGCACAAAGGTTCAGAGATTGCATTTTGAATTAGAAACAGGATACAGGACTAGATTTTAAAACTGTGTGGGGATTATGGATGCTTTCTGATATATTTGACCATTGTATATAATTATCATGTACACAACTGCTTGCTTTATTATCTTTTGTAGTTTGTTTGCCTTTGCAATTATTTGCATCCTTTATAGAATTCGAATTTATAATTCTTTTACATTTGCAGATCAAGAAAATGTTTGCATTCTGTTAACAACTGACAGATTATGAAATGTGAAATATTATTGTAAAAGGTATTGTCACCTTCTTTCTTTACCTTTTACAGTCTGGATGGTTAATTAATCTCTAAACCTGGTTCAAGAAACATGCTCAACATTTAAACTCAAATATTTTCTGGATGTGTGTTGCACATTCCCAAAATGCTTCATTAGTTGACTGACAACAGAGTGATCTCCAAAAATGTAGACCATTGATAGAAAATATACAAAAAATTCTCAATATTTTCTTGTTTTGTTCAAGTAAAAAATGATTTGAACATTTAGGCTTGCTTGTGATCAGGGACTGTGCCTATTGTGAGGTTTTAAAATCTGCCAATTAATTGTAACTTGCAAAGTCTGCCAAATTGTTGTACATCAGTCAGTTCACAAATTCTGAAGATAATTTGTTGAGCAGTTTGTTAGTATTGTAGTATTTTACAAGTATTTTGACTGGTAATATATACATTTATGTTGGAGTTAATTGATCATCTTTTACCCAGTCACAGGTCACAAGCATATAATTTTAAAAATTACATTTTGATTTATATAAAACCCATGAATAATATTATTGCATGTTTGTGTTTTAAAAGTTGAGTATTGCTTGGGATTTTGAACATACATTTGTTTAGCTTGCAAAAAAGGCAAAAAAAATTAAATTCATATCAGAATTGTTGTGAGTTACAAGTCTACAATTTATTAAAAATTTGTTGAAATTTAATCCCATTTGAGAATTAAAATTGGCAAATTTTAGAGACTTTAGATTAGTTAGTATTAATTAAATGCGTCTTATTAGCCACGTTCATTTATCGTGACACATCAAGTCATTAAAGTGCATATGACACGAAATTTAATATTTTAGAATCATAGATACATTTTTTTTCAAAAACATGCTGCTAAGTGGACTATTTAAACGTTTTACTACATGGCCGTGAGGCAAAAACTGTCCCTTTTATGGAAATGGATTTGCACGAAAATGACGTCATGTATGGGAACAAATTGGCACCAAAATAACGTTAGTAGTTTTACCCAAAGTTGAACTCAGTCAATGAACAGGAAATAAATCTCATCAGTGCATGATGTCATTTTGTTGCAATTTCGCTCCCAGGTATTAGACAGTTTTTGCCTCACCGCTAGGTATTAAAATGTTCAAATAATTTCCTTGGCATCATGTTTTTGAAAAAAATGAATTACACTGCGATACTTGCCGCAGAATGAAGTTTGTAATTCTAAAATATAAAATTTCGTGTCGTGTACACTTTAATGGCATCAGCTCAACAGCTGTGAATTTCATCGTGTCTAAATAAATGTTTATTATTAGTTGTATTATTTTCTTATTTGCTGCCTTAAAGACACTCAGAGGTGAAAATATGCAATTTCGATCGGTTATTTTCACTTGTTTTGCTCAATTTACTTCACATATCACAAAAATGGTCACAATCGAAAGCCAAAAGCCTGGACTTTCTGACTGTAAATGGTTAGATATAGTTGGCATAAGCTTGTTGATCTTTTTTGTCGATCTGATTTTGTCCTTTCTATTTTCTTTCAGTTCAAAAAAATAGGTAGTACATTAAGTATACTTTCTACTAGGTTTGTTATGTCACGCGTGTAACCTTCTAGTAATGTTTTAACAAAAAAATGCCCCTGGAGGGGACCTAATTAGAGTGGACCTAATTAGGTTTCCAGGTTCAATTCCTGGAGACAATATAGAGATGTACGCTAACTGCCATACACTATACGTAGTATGGTTAGTACAGGTGAGTTCACTAAATATAAAATGGTACTAGGTACTTACAGTCATTTATAATCCCACTAACCACCCCCGACCATTCTAATTTCCACCCCTACCGGTTTTCGTAGCTTTATAGTTCTCACAACAATCTAGTTATTACGGTTACCATTAGGAGGTAACTCTGTATGACATGCGCAAAAGGTAACTTTAGTTTACTGTAGTTAGCACACGAGAGTTACCTCTGTCAGTTATCGAAGGTAACTCAAGTGTACTTGTGTAGATAACTTTGTAGTCGACTAGAGTTAGTTAACTAAGGTAGAGTCTGCCTTAGTTAACTAACTCTAGTCAACTACAAAGTTATCTACCCAGGTACACTTGAGTTAGCTTAGATAACTGGGGTGACTCTGGTATACTAACTACATAACTAAACCTTCCGCGCATGTCATGCAGAGTTACCTCCTAATGGTAACAGTAATGCAAACCGTAATAACTAGATTGCTGTGAGAACTATAAAGCTACGAAAACCGGTAGGGGTGGAATTAGAATGGTCGGGGGTGGTTAGTGGGATTACAAATAACTGTAAGTGCCTAGCACTCTTTTATATTCAGTGAACTCACCTGTACTAACTATACTAAGTATAACAAGACGCCTGCTAAGGCGTTCACTCCGCCTGCCAAACGAAAATGGGCACAAGGCCAGGCAGGGCTGTAACTAGAGAGTTCATTGGGGGTGGGGTACATTCACTTATTTCTGTTCTGTCCAACTAATTCCTTTTTAAATCAATTATTATTACGGTACCTTCCAAGGCATTTTAAGACATTGCTAGCACATCTTATGCAATCACTAAGATAACCAAAAATCAATGTCTGAGTGACCTGCCAGGCACTCTGTCCAGAGTCCTAGTAGGATTGCATTTTTTAGAATTTAATTTAGATTAAAGACTTTAATAGTACATATGTTAAACAAGATTCTTTTGCCATAATGCCACCAACAAATAGCTGTTTTATTTTGCAAGTAAAGAAAATTTTACTAAAAGTGTATACAATACATCAGTCTATTAAATCCATCAATTTATTAAATCTATTCTGTAGCACACTGCCTGAAGTCTCCACGATATAATTTGTTGGGAAAATGTTGGCTAGCCTTTTGATATATTGACCAGCTTTGAATTAGATATTTGATGTGTTGATAAGGTGTCAGGTAAATATTTGGCATGTTTATAAAATGTTGGTAAGGATTTTGACTAGTTGACAAGTTTTCGAGCAGACTTTTGACATGTTGATAAGATCTGAGTTAGTCTTTTGATATGTGGACAAGCTTTGAAATGGACTTTTGACATGTTGATATGCTCCTAGTTAGATTTTTGGCATGTTGACAAGATGTCGGTTAGGTTTTTGGCTTGTTGACAAGATGTCAGTTAGGCTTTTGGCTTGTTGAAAAGATGTTGGTTAGGCTTTTGGCTTGTTGACAAGATGTCGGTAATGCTTTTCGCTTGTTGACAAGATGTCGGTTAGGCTTTTGGCTTGTGACAAGATGTTGGTTAGGCTTTTGGCTTGTTGACAAGATGTCGGTTAGACTTTGACCTGTACATGCCCACAAGTTGTCAGTTAGACTTTCGACATGCTGACAAAGTATTTACTTCCAGAAAGCTTCAGGTGTCAGTTAAAACATTGGTATATAGGCAGGGTGTCTGATAAAGTTTTGGAAAATTAAGAAAGTGCCAGTTGAAATTTTACTAAATTTAAGTTAAATTTTGTTCTTTTTTTTATTTTGCATTTTTGAGTTTTTTTCTTGCTATTTTAATAATTATAGCAACAATCTTTACAGTAATCGACTTAAAAGTATTACTGTGATCTGTATTTTCTGTGATATCCAATTTGAAATCCTTTCTCTGAGTCAACTATTCAACGTGACGTTCTAACAAAACAAGTATTAAAATCGCTCATAAAAACAACAAAAATTAAAAATTAGACTAAGCTATTAAGTCTGAAGTCTCCACGATATAATTTGTTGGGAACTTTAGACTAACATATGTATTTCTGGAATTGGAATGTAAAATGTCTCTCACCTTTTATTTGCCGTTTTAAAACATTTCTGGAGCAATTTTTTGATAAAGAACCTTCCTGTCCCTTTTTGTTGACTATTACATGTTAAAAATTGTGTTTTGTATGTAGATATTTCAGTAGAATTTGCGTTTGATTCTTGTGTAGAAATTTCTAAATTTCCTTAAAAGTAGGAATACAACAGAAAATGACGGAAGCACGCTCTCATCGCTCCTCGGTAAAGTTTCGCGGTGGAATTTGTCGTTTTAAAACATTTTGCATGAGAATTTTTGCACGTAAAACCTTCTTGCGGTTTAGATGTTCTAGCATACATGTTAAAATGCGTGTTTTGTTGACATATTCCGCTGGAAATTGAGTTTAAACGACGTGTTTATGTCGGCTCACGCGGCTTGTGTCCAGCGGTATCACCCATTAGCGGCGGCACCGACTTCTGACACCGAAAAAAAAAAAAAGAGAAACCGGGCGAATTTAAAACTCCGCCTCGCCTACGGCAGGCGGAGTAAAAAGGCAATTTAATTTTAATTTTGTGAATTTCGATTACAAAACATGCCTTGGACTGTCGACCAATTGATTTCGTCAGGCGATTACAGACTTGTGAGAGGAGGGGGGTAGCCTAATTACTAAAATGTAGTGAAAAAAGGACTTTCCATCTAATGGTGGGAGCAGGTTGGCGGGAACACTGGAGAATAAAGGTCCTGTCACAATGCAATTTTTCTTGCAACTTGAAATGCAATTCTACTATTGGGAGATGTAAAATTGGCAAATGCAAGTTTCCATCACAGTTTGCTGGGGTTTTTTAACGTACCAAACATTTGTCACAAATTTACTTAAGAGTAGATTTTCCCTGTAGCAAAAAAGATGGCAAATGTCGATTTTACCAGAGTGCATGGTAGTCTGAAATTGTTTAAAAAGGCAAATTAACGTCTTTTAAAGAACAGACAGAAGACAATAGGTTATTTTCACACTTGTGTTAAAATTTCAATCCAGTAGCTTTGTTTCTTGTCATCTTTTCCCACGTATTCTTTCTTGATACCTGCAATGCATTCTGGTAAAATCGACATGTCGCCATCTTTTTTGCTACGGTGAATGCAAGGAAAAGTGCACCGTGTGACAGGGCCTTAAGGGTTAGAGGTGGATAGAGAAGGAGACGGAGCAGTTACAAGTGCAAGAAAAATTGCACCGTGTGACAGGGCCTTGAGGGTGGGAGGTGGATAGGAGGAGACGGAGCAGGATGTGGGAGTCGTGCAAGGTCGGGAGGTTAAAAAAGAACAAGGAATGTTATGTTTTTAATGCCTTTTAGACTTTTCTTGAGGCAATTAAAATTCAAACTGTCAAATCCAAACACTGTACAGAATGGCCGACTTTACGTGGTCTTTAGTTTTTACACAACCACTTGCATTGTTATCTTTTGCAGTTTGTTTACCATTTCAGTTATATATCTTCAATAGAGTTCTTTGAAATTTGTTTGTAGATCGACAAAATGCTTAACCTCCTCTCAACAACTGGCAGATTATGAAAAATGAAATTGTTAAAGGTATTGGAATATTGCATGTACAATATTGAATATGGGACAATTTGGGACAGTATAATTTTGGACATGACGGTTTCATTCTCACCTAATTTGACGATTATTTTGTGGGTACACATACCGTGGAATCTCATGTGCTCCAGAAGCATTTTAATCTTAGAAAAAGTCAAATAATGATGAACTGTGTTTTAAAAGAAAGTTAGAATCTTATTTGGTTCAAATCAATTGAATTATGGCCCAAGAGTTCATGAAAACACATACAAAAGGCTTTCTTAAAAAACTGAAATATCAAATCTAGCAATTTTATATGTTATGCCTCTAAACAACACAATTCTGTTTCTAAAAATTGGTACCCTACTAGACCTATATGCATGATTATACTAATATGGACATATTTATTTTTACCCATTAAAATATAAATTTGTGTTTAATCATTTGTGTTTGTCATTATTTGACTTTGTAATGTTGGTTAAACATAAGGAGATTGAGGTGACTTTGCCAGAAACAAAAACATCCATTATTATACTAAAATTTCAATATATGTAGCAATTAAAACTAACCACAGGAAATATATTTCTACTTTTTAATTGAAATGTTTCTGTTATATGCACTATATCATATTTTTGATAAAAAATTACAACACCTATGTTATTTCCTGGTTTACTATCTCAATCATCTTTTGTTTAAGCTGGCTTTGAGTGTTCATTTGAAAGTTTGGAAAGTTCATTTGAAAATCACAATAGTTCTCAATGTTATATTGGACCCTTTAAAGTTAAAAAAATACTTTGTAATATTTTATACTACTGGTAATTTATCTTAGATACAGACTTTGTGATTTTGTACTAGAATGTTGACTTTCAAACTTTAAGATGAACTACTTATTAAGGACAAAATAAGCTAGCATATTGTCTTTTGTTTACAAAGTGGAACTTGTTTGGAATTGAGATGAACTGATGCAGTTGTTCTTTAACTTTATCAATTAATTACATATCTTAAATGAAAAAGAAAACCACAACTTGCCAAATAAATTCTGTGGGCTCTTTTTATTAGCAAAGAAAAGATGTGGCAGATGTAAGAATTTAAGAGTAAAAAAGTTTCCTTGGACTAAAAAAATTGACAGTATGCCAGATTTTCTAGATAAACAAGCAGTACAGATGTCGGCCAATAATAAGTATAAGTAACTACAATTTTTAATTTTAAAAGTTTTCTATTGATGCCTGGATACAGTAAATACTTTACCAGAGTTCTTCGTATTACATCGACTTGAAAAAGTTTTAAGTCACATGAAGCTTTTAGTTGATACTATGCAATTTCAAATTTTACAGACTTCTTAATTAACATGCCAAATTTACCTTGTTGAACATAAGGTCTTTCCTGAGAAAAAGTAAAACTGTCTGGCATTATATGGAGTAGAATAATTTAAATTAGTTTGAGACTTTGATTTGATAACAATTTTGATTTGTACTATTTACAATACAAGTGACCGGGTTGTATCGGATATACAAACCCAAGCTGAAGGCGAGATATCTGACATACACAGATGCGAATGTTGTAAATGGCTTGTGAAACTCGTCAATTTTATACATCAGATCTATAGCAAAGTGATTTTGAAAATACCGATTCTGTAAGATGAGAAAATGATTTCTTTTGTGTTTCCTGTATGATTTATTACTTTATAAGTTTCTTAATTAAAATTACAACATATTGCCTACTGGAACTTTTTATATTGTTTGGTTGTGGTGAATTTGTATTTTGGCAATTGAAATATTTCTGAATTTGTATGTGCATTTCCTTTGCTTCAGTTCAAGTTTACATTTCAAATATTCCACTTTGTAATACTTGCGTGGTAATAATAATATAAGAAAACAGGTTTACATGGCTCTTGAATATAGTCTTTTCAACAAGTAAGTAAAGATGAATTTATACTTCAAAGAGATATGTTCCTAACCTGACAATGGTACCTTCCAAAAAGACTAAATTTAAATTGATTCTTCGAATAAATTTTTTACTTTTCAATCCAAGATCAATCTAAGTTATGTATTTCTACTTTTATTTTGGTCTCTTTAACACTGAAACTATCAATTGTATATAAAGCAACTTCACTATCGAGTGACTTCATTAGTTGCTGGGCAAAGCCAAAGCATTGATTTTTCGGCTGTTTTCAATGAAAAATAGAATTTTGCCCAAAGTTATCTCAAATAAATTATCACAATTTGAACAAAAAGCTTCTGTTCTTGTGCCCACCAGAAAAATGAGATGTCTGAGACTTTCTTTGTATTTTTTTGCGAAAAATAGATCGCATGCACTGTTATGCAAAGAAAAGTGTAAGAGATTGGTTTCTGAAAAATGTCGTGCTACACACAATATTCTAAAAATGCTTGGTTTTTATTCTATGTATTTTTGAATTTTTTGTTAAAAAAAATAAAGGTAGCAATGTTTAGTGCATTTCACATTGTCAGGTTAGAAACGCAATAAGAAAAATGTGGCTCCGAACATTACAGCTTGGTCAATTTGGAATTTATAAATCGTTTCTTCGTTGTTTTTCGACGTTTTGAAGGGTTGTTTCGAGTACAAAAAAGTATTTTTAGGAAGAATTATGTGCCCACGTTACATGTCTCAAAGCCATCAAAATTCGTTGGTAATTCGTGCATGTATTTTTTCTGACTTATAAAAGCACAATTGATTAAAAATGATATTTTCTTTTGACAAAAATACCTTTCTTCTGTGAGGCTGGCTGTATTTGAAAAAGCGTTGGTCAACGCTCCGCCAAAACTCGTGGGTTTTCTCCGGGTACTCCGGTTCTTCCCACTGGGAGAGTTGACAGGGTAGTTACATATGGTTATAAAAATGTGACTAACTTTTGAAAACCTTTCTACTTAGACTTGTTAAGCCTTCTCGTCATCTCTATCAGTTGCATGTTTTGAGCCACATGTTTTTCTTTGTAATTGTGAAACAACTCGTTATATGCTGGGTAAACCTTTGCAAAACTCTCAAAATTTATCACTTCAAGTTGTTTCATTGTTATAATATATTTTGAAGTATAAACATTTACTTACGTTGAAAAGACCCAAGTTTTTTAGGACTTTGTTCATTCACTTGTGTTATTGTTCTCTCTGCCATGTTCTGTTTTCTTCTGTTGTTATTTTAATAAGTACAATGTGTGGTAGTTAATCTCTTTTTATTGTTATTCAAATTGTATGTAATCTTTACAAATTTTTTCAATAAATTGTTTACAAAATTTACTTGTGACCCCTTTTTAATTAAAAATTCAATTCCCATGGGAATTGAGAAATTGAATAAAAAAAACCCCCCTACCCCGGCCAGCTCCCCAAGTGCCACTTCCACCTAAGTAGAAGTACTTATACATGTAGTACAAGTACTTCTACTTATTCACGGTGGAAGTAGCACTCGGAGAACTGGCCGGGGTAGCCGGCAAAGAGAAGACCAACTTTGCAAGTGCTAATACAATTGCTAAGTTGATCTTCCCTAGAGAGCAGCCGCGCGTACCTAACAAATTAAAACAACAAACGTTAGTGACTTAAGTACTTAGCATGCAAATTTGATTCCCAAAGCCAAAATGTCAAGTGCCCCCCGCTGATCCTACCAACTGCCTACCTGCCTCAGTTCTAAGCTGTCTTCCTCAGTTCTAAGCTCCTGCATTCCATTCGTTACCTTCACTTTCCTCACCATCGCACAGTCACTCACAGCTGATAAACCCGCATGCACCACCACCACCCCGACTGCCACCCAATTTCGAAAATTAAAAGAGTTAAAATTTCGGTAAAGTATGCATTTTAAATGCAATTTATTTGGATATTTTAGATCAAACGTAAACAGAAAAAGCTCGTACATAAAAACAGGTGAGAATTCTATTTAAAATTTGCTTGCAAAATATAAAACTTAATTCGCATTTTTCTTAGTTAATAGTATAGATCAATTTAGTTGATGTTGAAACCTACTCTTAACTGTTTTGTTAGAAGTGACGACAGATTTTGGTTTTTAAGCATACTTTCAAAAATTTTAATTCCTTTAATAAACCTAATCCCATGCAACTTACACACGGCGCACACCCTCGCAGTCCATACATTTAGCTAATAAATTACGTTATAAACAAAAAAGCAAAATAAAAAGATAAATTACGTTATCTCTAGCTACTTAAACCCACTTAGACTGAGTTTTTGATTGAATTTTCAAACGTAAAACCTTAGCTGAATGGGCATGGGCTTTTCGTTGTGTTAACTGTTCCGGAGTAAATATAAACCTGGGGCCGGTTGTATCAAAGGCGTTTAGCTTAAACGGTGGATAAGTGAAATTTAAAAATCAGTTTTACACCTAGTACGGAACCGAAATTATGAGTTGAAATAGAATAAATATTTAGTTTTATATATAATTGTTCTTCTCAGGTCAAATAACTTCAGCTGGTTTGTTTATACAACATGGAAACGTGTTTCATATTTTTGACTTATCCACCGTTTAAGCTAAACGCCTTTGATACAACCGGCCCCTGATACTTACCAAAGTCCAAGGCTGGGTCAAATAAGCATGAGAATTAGGCAAAAATAAAAAGCAATTGAAACTCAACAGATTCACTAAAGTTGTTTTTTTTTTGGCAACTTATATCCTTAAGTGTAGATGACATGCAATTTTTAATGCCGTAATTCTCACACTTATTTAACCGAAACGCCTTCATTTGCATGGTACCTCGCAGCTGCTCTCAAACCACCTTCGTAATTTGCTTTAGTGTACACAAACAATGACTTCATTGTTCCTGCTTACCAAAACAAATCTGAAAGCACCAAGATACTTATCATATTAATAATCAAAGAGGATTCGCATTATGCAGTAATTACCATAAACAGACGCATCACCATTGAAACAAAGCATGCTGTATTCCCATGGGAATTTAAAATGCACAAAAAAATATAATGATCCTACTGATTTGCATGGATGTATGAACCACATTAGCTAAGAAACAAAGAAATGATATATTCCCTTGGGAATTTAATGTAGCAAAAAGATGGCGGGTGTTGATTTTACCAGAATGCCTTGCGGTCTGAAATCGTTTAAAAACTTAAGGTAAATTAACCTCGTTTGAGGAACAGACAGATAGGTTATTTTGTCACTTGTGTTAAAATTCCGTCCATTAGCTTATGTTAAATATCATTTCACTGCTATTCTTGATTGATACCCGCATTAAATTCTGGTAAAATCGACATGCCACCATTTGTTTTGCTACGGTGAATTGGAATACAAGTCAAATTTTCTCGCTTTTTAACCAGAGAACACATTCTTTAAAGGTAGAACGACGGAATTGATCGTTTACAATCGACGCCATCTTTGTTGACGTTTGAAACACATGGCAACCACAAAGTATCTATTCATTATATCTGATCCTATCGAGCCATACATCTTTAAAGTATCATTCATGATACGCTAAAACTAACGATGAAATAGTAAATTGACACAAGTACTTCGCTGTAAACAGCTGAAGTAATCTGCAGAGTCAACCAAGATGGCGCCCAATCACACGAAATGACGGCATGTGCAAACCAAAAATAGTGACCAAATGCATCAACTATAATTTAGTGGCATTATTACGAAACTTATTTTTGTAAAACGTTCAATCCTACATGTTATTTTGTTTTGTTTTTAGAAATATCCAAATCCAAATGTTAGAGACGAAATTTCCAGGCGTTAAGGTATTGTTTCTTTAAAAAATATTGTCGACATTTACCATATTTTTACCTGTTTTTTGACTCGAAAATTGACTGCCAAACTCCTAGGTATTCTATTTAATATCATTTTTTTTAGTTTACTCGATTCTGATTGGTTAAAAAGTGTGCCGATTAACCCTTAATCGGCACATTGTGCCGATTAAAAATTAATCGGCACGGAAACGAGCTATACGTCATGTAGTAAAATGTTTTTGTGATAAAATTTGTCAACATTTTTGTATTTTTATTTTGAAATATTCAAAGAATCAGCAGTTTTTTTGACAAAAATGTTCACAAAGTGGTTAAAAAACTTTCGTTGGATGAATACTCGTGTTAGAAAAGGTTTCTTTGAAGAGAAAATGGCAAACCTGAAAGTATTTATTGCGAAAGTTTGCGAAACATATCGTCGGCAGCACTTCATTCACGAAAACAGTTAAGTTCAGCATTGAAATATGTAGTAAAATGATATTAATAGGAAATTACACTTGTTCTCGAAGTATTAATGAAAAATCTCACTTGTGTTTGGCGAAATATTTATAATACCGCTCGTGCTACGCACTCGCGGTATTATAAACATTTCGCCAAACACGCGTGCGATTTTTCATTAATACTTCTCGGACCGTGTAATTTCCTATACTAATTATTTTGTTGAATGTATTTGATATCAATGTTATTTCAATCCAATTTTTTTCACTTAATTTGCTGTCTTCTCTTTTTCATTAACGAGAAATATCTATTAAATCCTCTTTGATCCCTCAATAATAAGTATCTTGTTTTCTACTAACTTGCACATTACCACTACTTTCTATTACAATGTCGTGTCTTCTCATTCTTGTGGATTGTTGTTTTGTGGGTCTTGTCGTCCAGGATCGTTCATTCTTTTCTTTTCTTGTGCGTTTTTTTCACATCCCATCACCCTTTGCAATAGTAGAAAGAATTAAATCATGAGATGATAGTTACGAGTAATTTATAAACTATAACATATTAAACAATTATTGGATGAGGTTTTTGTGATATGCGGAATTATCAATGTCGAGGTAAGAGTTATCAGCCGAGCCGAAGGCGAGTCAGATAACTCTTACCGAGAGATTGATAATTTTGCATATCACAAAAACCGAATCCGATAATTGCTTTATTATACATTTTAAGTCTTTTTCCTCGAGCAATTGACGCATTTCGCCCTCGGAAGAGCTTAAAAAGGAAGATGCCATAACATGAAACAGAAAATATCGAAAAAATGTTGTTGCCATGCCAACCATTGATGCCAACGAATACCGCATACTGTAATAATCTGCACCGTAGGCTCAACATCCAGATAACTCAGTTATCTGCTAGCAGATAACTGAGTTATCTGCAGATTGTGTGATAGTCGCATTTGTCTGCATACAACTGATCAATCACAACGCATAAAACAACTGCAATGTATAATAAAATAGTTTATTAACTAGGCCGGCCAAATTATTGTGTAAGCTGTTAATATGAAATTTTTTTATTAAAATCTCGAGAATCATTAGTAAATCGTGAACAAAACACAAAAGAAAATCATAGCCGTGAAGGAGTCTTTATTTCTCACACGCACACAACTTGCAGCTACCCTAATTTATGATTTTAAATCAAAATATCTCGAGAATTAAACAACACGTAAGGAATGTGTAAATTCTTAAAGCTCTTTCGAACAATAAAAATTAATATCTCGCACTAATCTCTCTCAAAAGCTCTCTCAAATTTATTACCAATATCTCTTCAACTATTACTTTGCAGGTGAAATGTAACTTCTATCAAAACTAGCTTACTTCAAGTTGTTTGGGAATTAAGATTTTACGTGTCAACGAGATCAAATATGAATCTAAGATGGCAGACAGCGCATTAAATTTCTATCTTTACGACCAACTCCCCAACGAAAGGCTTTAATTCGCTCGAAAGTCGAATTTTGTTTTTTTATTGTTTAATGTAGTGAAAGATCCTGTGTGCTTTTTACAGCACTGCCAACACTAGCAAGGTTAGTGCGAGATGTTAATTTTTATTGAAACGAAAGCTGAACTGCTAAAGAAAATAGAAACGACAAGATAAAATCAAAAAACTTACTTTCACTCTATCTTTGGATCTTCTTGGCTTCGGTTGTTCTCGTTTCATCATGCTGTTTATGGTTTCATCTGGTTGGCGCACTCTCTTCATGGAACATCACGCCGGTCCAGTAGGTAACTAGCTCACTCGTGTCCAGTCAACCAACATAAAATAAGGAGAAAATTAATGTTACAAAATATTTTAGAATATAGGACACTAAGCGTTAATTGAAATTGACTTTAACAAACCGTACATTGTGATAGTATTTGCATCTTAACATCTGATGGAGACGGCTTGTGATTTACTTCTTATGTCGATATGAATTCTTTCCCATCTTGTTGCGTCATTAGTTGATGGTTGTTGTATTCACTTTTTACTTGGCATTCTTTGAAAAAAAAATTACGATGTTCAGAAAACTGTTTACAAGATAAGCAAAGAAAACTACGTTCACAAGCATCAGAGAGGACTAAGTAATTATAATAGGCGTGACAGGTCACAGAGGTTAGTCGACGAAGAAACTCATGGACAAATTCCCGGCATGATGATATTCCGATAGCAAGAAGTACAGCAAGTGTAGAACGTGTACGTGTAAGCTTAAACTGTATCTATGCAACTCCAAGAAAAGCGCAACACAAAATGGCGGAATTTAAAGACATTTCTGGTGTCATTTCCAGTTCCCTAACTTTCGCGGACAAATATATTTATATATTTTTCTCAAATTTTTTTGAAGTAAATCTAGATGGATTTTGTGAATAAACAAATTAAAAAAAGTATTGCCTACGTTAGGAAACTAGAACGGGCGCCCAAGAATGCCCACAATTTCTCCAATCTGGATTATATTTATTGATTGCGCAAATGACTGATAAAAAATAAGAGAGTAATAAAATACCAAATGGTTTCCTCTTCAAGATAGTGTCATACATGCGCGCGGCATTTCGGGATATTTGGGAAAACTCGTGTTGAAGTTGAAGGCAACATGCCAAGTACATGGATGACGCTATCCTGCTCAGGAAACTATTTAGTAATTGTCTTACAAAATGATTACAGTGAAACACAAGTCAACGCCACGGCATTTAAATTTCTCGTGTAGGATTGTTTGATCCTGCACAGTAATAGCCAAGTGGCGCAATCGTCAGAGCAAACGCCTATCACATGTGAGGTCGTGGGTTCAATCCTTACTTCAGACTCGTGACACCCATGTGAGGAGTTAGTCAGTCGTGGGTTTATCCCGGGTACTCCGGTTTGCGAATGTTGACTGGATGGTTAAAATTGTAAAATATCAGTAATCACCGGAACACGGGTACTTAACTAAACTGCTGACGATGAGGCGGAACTCATAATGAGTTAATGAAAATGTGTTTCACTGTAGTTATCATATAATGTAATTGCCAAGCTGAATGAATAATTCTCCAGTAACTACGTCATATGAATAATTTACAATTATGAGAGTAGTGGGGGGGGGGGGGGCAGCATAAAGATTGAAGTAGTGTCAAGGAAGGGGTACTACCCTGACGGGTACTAGGCGAAGAAGTAGAGTAAACAGGAGGAAGAAAATTAAATTGGAGTAAATAAGGGGGATTGGGGTAAAGAAGGGGAGAAGCAGGAGTGGAAGGGGGTGCTATCCTGGAAGGAGTACCCGGAAAAGAAGAGGGTGAACAGGAGGAAAAGTAGATTGGAGTACAGAAAGGGGAAATTAAACGGATCAGGAAATTCAGACTTGCAATTCAAATGAAAGGCAGCTCATTGGTCATGTAAACACTCGTTAAATCATGGTTCTCGCTTGCCTTTAGCTTGGAATCATCTTTGAATTTGAACTGAAAGTCTGAATTTGCATGTTTCTTGTATAGAGTGCAGTGTATCAGAACAGAAGAGGTTTTGAAGAAAAAGAAAGAAAGAATAAAAGTAAGTTAAAATTTGTAAAGAATAATGAAGAAACTATTGGTACAGCACTTGATACATGATGATAATCATCATTATAAACTCTCTATTAATCCGGGGGGGGTATAATAGAGAATTTGCAATGATAGTAAGTATATTGTAATATTTGGGTTTTTACCACTAAATCCTCTTGAAAGTTCTTTTTGGCTGTGGCTTCTCTCATCACAGTTGTCTGTGCTTGTCTTGCAAAATCTCTGGAATATCTATAACGTGAAGGTCAATATTTAAGATTAGAAAAATAGAAACCGTAAAATAGAAAGAAATTTAAATCGTGGCGAATACTTTTTACGGTCTTGCTGGCATGACAAAAAGAGAGTATAGATTTATAAGATCATGTTGATTTATCCTTTATCTGAACTATATTTAACTTAGATTTTAAAATAGATTTCACCCTGGTAAGCAGACCGAATGGGTTTTCAAACAAGATAACATTTAATGACTAAAACGTGCACAGAATAGTTAGAGAATGCTTACATGTCGAATAAAAATCCAATACTTTTAATGTCCAACTACACAATAGCGATTTTCGTTGCATTTCTAGACTGGAGAAGAAGACGACGCCATTTTGATTTTGATTTCTCCCGACAACGGCAGATTTGTCTTCGCAATTTTTTTCCATTTCTTCGTCGTTTCAGCTCCAATTTGCTCGTTGTGTTTCTTTCGTACCTTCCTCGCCATTTCCGTACAATCAATGGACATTTATACTCAAGATTAAGACTGTATTGAGACTTTCAAAATGTTCGTCAGGAGACATAAAAATCGAAGCTTCTTCTTCGGGTTGCAGAAGCAAATGACGTCAGACGACCTTTGTCCGCCAGCAAATACCCGTATGTATAACATTCAATGATCTTTTTAGGAAGCTGAAAATCGGTTTTTATTGCGCGAACGAAATGTTTTTGCCATTATTTCTTACTCAGGTCTTTCTTCTGCTACTTTACTTCATGTTTACTTAGGTAACTTGCCAAAAGAAACGCCTGTAAGGGACAATTTTGCAATTTTTTTTATTTGGATGCTGATGAACAAGGGAAGACTCGTTAAAGCTTTCATTGGCACATATCTTTCCCTCCGTGGCCGAGAGGTAAAGACAACTGTCTTGACTTCGATTTTGGGTGGATCGAGGACCGGTCCAGTTCAACTGAGTTTGGTAAGAATTTAATTCTGATCGATGCTCGATCCACCCAAAACTGAAGTCAAAGCTGGGCGTGGAGTGCAGGAAAACACTAGGCAGTACCGCGAGGCCGAGGAGGCAAACGTTATTTTCCCAGCGTTGTTAACTAATATTTAAGCAAATTTCATTAACTTGACTGTTGGGGACAGACCTGTAGGGTTGGTGCATTGAAGACTTCTCGTCGTTATTTCCCTTCGTTCAAGAAGACAAGTTGTCTTCATCGAGAAATAACGACGAAAAGACTTCAAGACACCACTAAACCACTACACTTTAAAGCTACAGTGTAGTGGTTTAGCTAGCTAAACCACTACACTGTGCCAATAATATATGGCTGACTTCTTCCTAACGCTTACGGTACGACCATGGATGCGCAAAGATGCGCAAACACATTAAAGCCTTGAAAGCAAGTGTTTTCTTTTAGGAAAGAATCAAGGACGACAACGCTTACTAAATCAAAGCCGTCTAGTCATGTTTTAAGTACTTCAGCTGTTTAACGATCTTTTACCAGATCTTTGCAAGAGGAAAAGTAAAATTTTGCATCATTATTATTAACTTTCCGTCAGTCGTTTCTTTCTTGATCGAGCATTATATGCCATTGTGTTCAGTGTCCTTGATATAGGAGCCATATACTTATGGCCTTGGGTTTAATTCCCAAACACTGAATGGCAGTGTTTTGCTCTTCCAATGAGATAACAAGATGGCACTGTAGAACGCGTGGTTTTATATAAGCTACGAGCGTCAAGATATCCTTGATAGGTAACTATTGATCCTACAATGGCACTTATGTTCACTGCCAATAGGAACGTTTCCAACTCACAGCTTGTACATAATGGCTTTTATAGGTTGTGTCACAAGGAAACTGCAGTTCGGTCGTAAAATCAACTTGTTTTCAAGGTTGCCGGGTTTTAAACATTACTGACACTGTTAATGTTGTAGCTCGGAATTGTAAAACAACGGCGGCAATGCAGTTTTCTTGTGCCATAACCATATAAGCTACGACCGCCAAGCTTTATCCTTGATAGGAAAGAATTGATCCCACCAACGACATTTGTATTCTCTACCGATAGGAACGTTTGAGACTTACAGCTTGTACATAACGCATTTTATCGGTGAGTCGTAAAACCAACCTGTTACTGCTCAGCAAACTACCATTTCCCTCGATCAACGATAGTCGATGAAGCTTGGCGCTCGAGTTGTTCAGCTAAGTTAAACGATTTTTTATGGCGAGGTCTTTTCAAGAAGGCATGAAGCATAGATGCGCAAACACTGTACAGCCTGTAAAGAATATGTCTTCTTTCGGGAAAGAGTCAAAGACGATAACGCTTATTAAATCAAAACTGTGTAGGCATGTTTTAAGTTGCTCAGCTATGTTTAACGATCTTTTATGACCAAGCCTTTGCAAGAAGGAAAGTCGAAGTTTGCATATACTATTGACTTTCCGTCGGTCGTTTCTTTCTTGATCGAGCTTTATATGTCATTGTGTTCAGTGTCCTTGATATAGGAGTCATGTATTTATGGCCTTGGGTTTGATTCCCAAACACTGCATGGCAGTCTTCAGCTCTTTCAAGTAATAAGATAACTTTGGAACAAGATGGCAATGCGTTATTTACTATATGCCTGGTCATGCTGTAACTAATCATGTAGTATATTCTACAAACCTTAACTCAGAACGTTGGCTGTCAGTTTCTATTCGTGGTTGCTTTGAAACATTGCAGATACTGCTAACCTGGCTATAACCTGTAAAATGCTTGGTTTTACACAACCTACGAGCGCCAAGCTTCATCGACTATCGTTGATCGAGGGAACTGGTAGTTTGCTGAGCAGTAACAGGTTGGTTTTACGACTCACCGATAAAATGCGTTATGTACAAGCTGTAAGTCTCAAACGTTCCTATCGGTAGAGAATACAAATGTCGTTGGTGGGATCAATTGTTTCCTATCAAGGATAAAGCTTGGCGGTCGTAGCTTATATAAATGATAAAACCACCCATTTTACAGGTTATGGCACAAGAAAACTGCATTGCCGCCGTTGTTTTACAATTCCGAGCTACAACATTAACAGTGTCAGTAATGTTTAAAACCCGGCAACCTTGAAAACAAGTTGATTTTACGACCGAACTGCAGTTTCCTTGTGACACAACCTATAAAATCCATTATGTACAAGCTGTGAGTTGGAAACGTTCCTATTGGCAGTGAACATAAGTGTCCATTGTAGGATCAATAGTTACCTATCAAGGATATCTTGACGCTCGTAGCTTATATAAAACCACGCGTTCTACAGTGCCATCTTGTTATCTCATTGGAAGAGCAAAACACTGCCATTCAGTGTTTGGGAATTAAACCCAAGGCCATAAGTATATGGCTCCTATATCAAGGACACTGAACACAATGGCATATAATGCTCGATCAAGAAAGAAACGACTGGCGGGGGGTTAGTAATAATGGTGCGAGGTTTTGCTTTTCCTCTTGCAAAGATCTGGTAAAAGATCGTTAAACATAGCTGAAGTACTTAAAACATGACTAGACGGCTTTGATTTAGTAAGCGTTGTCGTCCTTGATTCTTTCCTAAAAGAAAACACTTGCTTTCAAGGCTTTAATGTGTTTGCGCATCTTTGCGCATCCATGGTCGTACCGTAAGCGTTAGGAAGAAGTCAGCCATATATTATTGGCACAGTGTAATGGTTTAGCTAGCTAAACCACTACACTGTAGCTTTAAAGTGTAGTGGTTTAGTGGTGTCTTGAAGTCTTTTCGTCGTTATTTCTCGACGAAGACAACTTGTCTTCTTGAACGAAGGGAAATAACGACGAGAAGTCTTCAATGCACCAACCCTACAGGTCTGTCCCCAACAGTCAAGTTAATGAAATTTGCTTAAATATTAGTTAACAACACTAGGAAAATAACGTTTGCCTCCTTGGCCTCGCGGTACTGCCTAGTGTTTTCCTGCACTCCACGCCCAGCTTTGAATTCAGTTTTGGGTGGATCGAGCACCGATCAGAATTAAATTCTTACCAAACTCAGTTGAACTGGACCGGTCCTCGATCCACCCAAAATCGAAGTCAAGACAGTTGTCTTTACCTCTCGGCCACGGAGGGAAAGATATTTGCCAATGAAAGCTCTAACGAGTCTTCTCTTCTTCATCAGCATCGAAATAAAAAAAAAATGCAAAATTGTCCCTTACAGGCGTTTCTTTTGGCAAGTTACCTAACTAAACTGGAAGTAAAGTAGTAGAACAAAGACCTGAGTAAGAAATAATGGCAAAAACATTTCGTTCGCGCAATAAAAACTGATTTTCAGCTTCCTAAAAAGATCATTGAATGTTATACATACGGGTATTTGCTGGCGGACAAAGGTCGTCTGACGTCATTTGCTTCTGCAACCCGAAGAAGAAGCTTCGATTTTTATGTCTCCTGACGAACATTTTGAAAGTCTCAATACAGTCTTAATCTTGAGTATAAATGTCCATTGATTGTACGGAAATGGCGAGGAAGGTACGAAAGAAACACAACGAGCAAATTGGAGCTAAAACGACGAAGAAATGGAAAAAAATTGCGAAGACAAATCTGCCGTTGTCGGGAGAAATCAAAATCAAAATGGCGTCGTCTTCTTCTCCAGTCTAGAAATGCAACGAAAATCGCTATTGTGTAGTTGGACATTAAAAGTATTGGATTTTTATTCGACATGTAAGCATTCTCTAACTATTCTGTGCACGTTTTAGTCATTAAATGTTATCTTGTTTGAAAACCCATTCGGTCTGCTTACCAGGGTGAAATCTATTTTAAAATCTAAGTTAAATATAGTTCAGATAAAGGATAAATCAACATGATCTTATAAATCTATACTCTCTTTTTGTCATGCCAGCAAGACCGTAAAAAGTATTCGCCACGATTTAAATTTCTTTCTATTTTACGGTTTCTATTTTTCTAATCTTAAATATTGACCTTCACGTTATAGATATTCCAGAGATTTTGCAAGACAAGCACAGACAACTGTGATGAGAGAAGCCACAGCCAAAAAGAACTTTCAAGAGGATTTAGTGGTAAAAACCCAAATATTACAATATACTTACTATCATTGCAAATTCTCTATTATACCCCCCCCCCCCGGATTAATAGAGAGTTTATAATGATGATTATCATCATGTATCAAGTGCTGTACCAATAGTTTCTTCATTATTCTTTACAAATTTTAACTTACTTTTATTCTTTCTTTCTTTTTCTTCAAAACCTCTTCTGTTCTGATACACTGCACTCTATACAAGAAACATGCAAATTCAGACTTTCAGTTCAAATTCAAAGATGATTCCAAGCTAAAGGCAAGCGAGAACCATGATTCAACGAGTGTTTACATGACCAATGAGCTGCCTTTCATTTGAATTGCAAGTCTGAATTTCCTGATCCGTTTAATTTCCCCTTTCTTTTCTCCAATCTACTTTTCCTCCTGTTCACCCTCTTCTTTCCCGGGTACTCCTTCCAGGATAGCACCCCCTTCCACTGGTTTCTTTATCCTGCTTCTCCCCTTCTTTACCCCAATCCCCCTTATTTACTCCAATTTAATCTTCTTCCTCCTGTTTACTCTACTTCTTCGCCTAGTACCCATCAGGGTAGTACCCCTTCCTTGACACTACTTCAATCTTTATGCTGCCCCCCCCCCACTACTCTCATAATTGTAAGTTATTCATATGACGTAGTTACTGGAGAATTATTCATTCAGCTTGGCAATTACATTATATGATAACTACAGTGAAACACATTTTCATTAATTCATTATGAGTTCCGCCTCATCGTCAGCAGTTTAGTTAAGTACCCGTGTTCCGGTGATTACTGATATTTTACAATTTTAACCATCCAGTCAACATTCGCAAACCGGAGTACCCGGAATAAACCCACGACTGACTAACTCCTCACATGGGTGTCACGAGTCTGAAGTAAGGATTGAACCCACGACCTCACATGTGATAGGCGTTTGCTCTGACGATTGCGCCACTTGGCTATTACTGTGCAGGATCAAACAATCCTACACGAGAAATTTAAATGCCGTGGCGTTGACTTGTGTTTCACTGTCATCATTTTGTAAGACAATTACTAAATAGTTTCCTGAGCAGGATAGCGTCATCCATGTACTTGGCATGTTGCCTTAGGTTCAACTTCAACACGAGTTTTCCCAAATATCCCGAAATGCCGCGCGCATGTATGACACTATCTTGAAGAGGAAACCATTTGGTATTTTATTACTCTCTTATTTTTTATCAGTCATTTGCGCAATCAATAAATATAATCCAGATTGGAGAAATTGTGGGCATTCTTGGGCGCCCGTTCTAGTTTCCTAACGTGGGCAATACTTTTTTTAATTTGTTTATTCACAAAATCCATCTAGATTTACTTCAAAAAAATTTGAGAAAAATATATAAATATATTTGTCCGCGAAAGTTAGGGAACTGGAAATGACACCAGAAATGTCTTTAAATTCCGCCATTTTGTGTTGCGCTTTTCTTGGAGTTGCATACATACAGTTTAAGCTCACACGTACAGGTTCTACACTTGCTGTATTTCTTGCTATCGGGGTATCATCATGCCGGGAATTTGTCCATGAGTTTCTTCGTCGACTAACCTCTGTGACCTGTCACGCCTATTATAATTACTTAGTCCTCTCTAATGCTTGTGAACGTAGTTTTCTTTGCTTATCTTGTAAACAGTTTTCTGAACATCGTAATTTTTTTTTCAAAGAATGCCAAGTAAAAAGTGAATACAACAACCATCAACTAATGATGCAACAAGATGGGAAAGAATTCATATCGACATAAGAAGTAAATCACAAGCCGTCTCCATCAGATGTTAAGATGCAAATACTATCACAATGTACGGTTTGTTAAAGTCAATTCAATTAAAGCTTAGTGTCCTATATTCTAAAATATTTTGTAACATTAATTTTCTCCTTATTTTATGTTGGTTGACTGGACACGAGTGAGCTAGTTACCTACTGGACCGCCTTGATGCTCCATGAAGAGAGTGCGCCAACCAGATGAAACCATAAACAGCATGATGAAACGAGAACAACCGAAGCCAAGAAGATCCAAAGATAGAGTGAAAGTAAGTTTTTTTATTTTATCTTGTCGTTTCCATTTTTTTAGCAGTTCAGCTTTTGTTTCAATAAAAATTAACATCTCGCACTAACGTTGCTAGTGTCGGTAGTACTGTAAAAAGCACACAGGATCTTTCACTACCTGAAACAATAAAAAAAAACAAAATTCGACTTTCGAGCGAATTAAAGCCTTTCGTTGGGGAGTTGGTCGTAAAGATAAAAATTTAATGCGCTGTCTGCCATCTTAGATTCATATTTGATCTCGTTGACACGTAAAATCTTGATTCCCAAACAGCTTGAAGTAAGCTAGTTTTGATATAAGTTACATTTCACGTGCACAGTAATTCTCAAAGAGATATCAACAATAAATTTGAGAGAGCTTTTGAGAGAGATTAGTGCGAGATATTAATTTTTATTGTTCGAAAGAGCTTTAAGAATTTACACATTCCTTACGTGTTGTTTAATTCTCGGGATATTTTAATCTAAATTCATAAATTAGGGTAGCTGCAAGTTGTGTGCGTGTGAGAAATAAAGACTCCTTCACGGCTATGATTTTCTTTTGTGTTTTGCTCACGATTTATTAATGATTCTCGAGATTTTAATAAAAAAATTTCATATTAACAGCTTACACAATAATTTGGCCGGCCTAATTAATACTATTTTATAATATACTGAGTGTCAAAGTTCATTTATTCCTGTTTCTTATTGGTTAAGAACGTATCACGTGTTAGTGGAGAAATTCTATTGTCTCCCTGGCAACGTAGCTAAGCGGTGGACATTACTTTTATTCACCGGTAGACAACAAATCCACAAAGCCTCACGTAGCCATGTCAGGTAAAAGGTAATCCTTTTTACACATGTTTGATTGATTTGTGGTACTTTCTTCTCTTTTGGCAGTCAGTATATAATAAAATACTTATTGACTGAGACCTCGGGAAAGCAGTATGTTTTGTGGACCCTCGACATCGACAGTCTCTGGTCCACAAAACATACTGTTTCCCTCGGTCTCAGTCAATAAGTGTTAATTACTATACATTGCAGTTGTTTTATGCGTTGTGATTGGTCAGTTGTATGCAGATAAATGCGACTATCACACAATCTGCAGATAACTCAGTCATACAATAAGAATACATAGAAGGGCCACTCAGCAGTGCAACATGTCACACTATGTTTATGCAGTTTACTGGCTGCCACCAGCCAGTTCAGCATTCCTATTGGCCAGAAAATGCAATTGACTGGCTGAGAAAATGCTAATAACGTGCGTAATGCGACATGCGCGGCTTCAAAAACTCCAAAGGCTCCGACGCGAGTGGCCCTTCTATGTATTCTTATTCTATGGCTCAGTTATCTGCTAGCAGATAACTGAGTTATCTGCATGTTGAGCCTACGGTGCAGATTATTACAGTATGCGGTATTCGTTGGCATCAATGGTTGGCATGGCAACAACATTTTTTCGATATTTTCTGTTTCATGTTATGGCATCTTGCTTTTTAAGCTCTTCCGAAGGCGAAATTCGTCAATTGCTCGAGGAAAAAGACTTACAATGTATAATAAAGCAATTATCGGATTCGGTTTTTGTGATATGCAAAATTATCAATGTCTTGGTAAGAGTTATCTGACTCGCCTTCGGCTCGGCTGATAACTCTTACCTCGACATTGATCATTTCGCATATCACAAAAACCTCATCCAATAAGTGCTTAATATGTTATAGTTTACTTATTAAGCTTTGTGGAAACACCACGTAAATTTATTATTGCAATAATAAATTTACGTGGTGTTTCCACAAAGCTTAATAAGTATATTGTATTCACCATGCAAACGTACAAGAAACTTATCATGTTATAGTTTATAAATTATTCGTAACTATCATCTCATGACTTACTTCTTTCTACTATTGCAAAGGGTGATGGGATGTGAAAAAAACGCACAAGAAGAGAAAAGAATGAACGATCCTGGACGGCAAGACCCACAAAACAACAATCCACAAGAATAAGAAGACACGACATTGTAATAGAAAGTAGTGGTAATGTGCAAGTTAGTAGAAAACAAGATACTTATTATTGAGGGATCAAAGAGGATTTAATAGATATTTCTCGTTAATGAAAAAGAAAAGACAGCAAATTAAGTGAAAAAAATTGGATTGAAATAACATTGATATCAAATACATTCAACAAAATAATTAAATAGAATATCTAGGAGTTTGGCAGTCAATTTTCGAGTCAAAAAACAGGTAAAAATATGGTAAATGTCGACAATATTTTTTAAAGAAACAATACCTTAACGCCTGGAAATTTCGTCTCTAACATTTGGATTTGGATATTTCTAAAAACAAAACAAAATAACATGTAGGATTGAACGTTTTACAAAAATAAGTTTCGTAATAATGCCACTAAATTATAGTTGATGCATTTTGTCACTATTCTTGGTTTGCACATGACGTCATTTCGTGTGATTGGGCGCCATCTTGGTTGACTCTGCAGATTACTTCAGCTGTTTACAGCGAAGTACTTGTGTCAATTTACTATTTCATCGTTAGTTTTAGCGTATTATGAATGATACTTTAAAGATGTATGGCTCGATAGGATCAGATATAATGAATAGATACTTTGTGGTTGCCATGTGTTTCAAACGTCAACAAAGATGGCGTCGATTGCAAACGATCAATTCCGTCGTTCTACCTTTAAAGAATGTGTTCTCTGGTTAAAAAGCGAGAAAATGTGACTTGTATTCCAATTCACCGCAGCAAAACAGATGGTGGCATGTCGATTTTACCAGAATTTAATGCGGGTATCAATCAAGAATACCAGTGAAATGATATTTAAGATAAGCTAATGGACGGAATTTTAACACAAGTGACAAAATAACCTATCTGTCTGTTCCTCAAACGAGGTTAATTTACCTTAAGTTTTTAAACGATTTCAGACCGCAAGGCATTCTGGTAAAATCAACACCCGCCATCTTTTTGCTACATTAAATTCCCAAGGGAATATATCATTTCTTTGTTTCTTAGCTAATTTGGTTCATACATCCATGCAAATCAGTAGGATCATTATATTTTTTTGTGCATTTTAAATTCCCATGGGAATACGGCATGCTTTGTTTCAATGGTGTGCGTCTGTTTATGGTAATTACTGCATAATGCGAATCCTCTTTGATTATTAATATAAGTATCTTGGTGCTTTCAGATTTGTTTTGGTAAGCAGGAACAATGAAGTCATTGTTTGTGTACACTAAAGCAAATTACGAAGGTGGTTTGAGAGCAGCTGCGAGGTACCATGCAAATGAAGGCGTTTCGGTTAAATAAGTGTGAGAATTACGGCATTAAAAATTGCATGTCATCTACACTTAAGGATATAAGTTGCCAAAAAAAAAAACAACTTTAGTGAATCTGTTGAGTTTCAATTGCTTTTTATTTTTGCCTAATTCTCATGCTTATTTGACCCAGCCTTGGACTTTGGTAAGTATCAGGGGCCGGTTGTATCAAAGGCGTTTAGCTTAAACGGTGGATAAGTCAAAAATATGAAACACGTTTCCATGTTGTATAAACAAACCAGCTGAAGTTATTTGACCTGAGAAGAACAATTATATATAAAACTAAATATTTATTCTATTTCAACTCATAATTTCGGTTCCGTACTAGGTGTAAAACTGATTTTTAAATTTCACTTATCCACCGTTTAAGCTAAACGCCTTTGATACAACCGGCCCCAGGTTTATATTTACTCCGGAACAGTTAACACAACGAAAAGCCCATGCCCATTCAGCTAAGGTTTTACGTTTGAAAATTCAATCAAAAACTCAGTCTAAGTGGGTTTAAGTAGCTAGAGATAACGTAATTTATCTTTTTATTTTGCTTTTTTGTTTATAACGTAGTTTATTAGCTAAATGTATGGACTGCGAGGGTGTGCGCCGTGTGTAAGTTGCATGGGGTTAGGTTTATTAAAGGAATTAAAATTTTTGAAAGTATGCTTAAAAACCAAAATCTGTCGTCACTTCTAACAAAACAGTTAAGAGTAGGTTTCAACATCAACTAAATTGATCTATACTATTAACTAAGAAAAATGCGAATTAAGTTTTATATTTTGCAAGCAAATTTTAAATAGAATTCTCACCTGTTTTTATGTACGAGCTTTTTCTGTTTACGTTTGATCTAAAATATCCAAATAAATTGCATTTAAAATGCATACTTTACCGAAATTTTAACTCTTTTAATTTTCGAAATTGGGTGGCAGTCGGGGTGGTGGTGGTGCATGCGGGTTTATCAGCTGTGAGTGACTGTGCGATGGTGAGGAAAGTGAAGGTAACGAATGGAATGCAGGAGCTT
Source organism: Muricea muricata (assembly GCA_963855995.1). Lineage (NCBI taxonomy): Eukaryota > Metazoa > Cnidaria > Anthozoa > Malacalcyonacea > Plexauridae > Muricea > Muricea muricata. Next base: position 4,653,488 of record OY979728.1, on the reverse strand, counting down.
AGAACTGAGGAAGACAGCTTAGAACTGAGGCAGGTAGGCAGTTGGTAGGATCAGCGGGGGGCACTTGACATTTTGGCTTTGGGAATCAAATTTGCATGCTAAGTACTTAAGTCACTAACGTTTGTTGTTTTAATTTGTTAGGTACGCGCGGCTGCTCTCTAGGGAAGATCAACTTAGCAATTGTATTAGCACTTGCAAAGTTGGTCTTCTCTTTGCCGGCTACCCCGGCCAGTTCTCCGAGTGCTACTTCCACCGTGAATAAGTAGAAGTACTTGTACTACATGTATAAGTACTTCTACTAAGGTGGAAGTGGCACTTGGGGAGCTGGCCGGGGTAGGGGGATTTTTTTTATTCAATTTCTTAATTCCCATGGGAATTGAATTTTTAATTAAAAAGGGGCCACAAGTAAATTTTGTAAACAATTTATTGAAAAAATTTGTAAAGATTACATACAATTTGAATAACAATAAAAAGAGATTAACTACCACACATTGTACTTATTAAAATAACAACAGAAGAAAACAGAACATGGCAGAGAGAACAATAACACAAGTGAATGAACAAAGTCCTAAAAAACTTGGGTCTTTTCAACGTAAGTAAATGTTTATACTTCAAAATATATTATAACAATGAAACAACTTGAAGTGATAAATTTTGAGAGTTTTGCAAAGGTTTACCCAACATATAACGAGTTGTTTCACAATTACAAAGAAAAACATGTGGCTCAAAACATGCAACTGATAGAGATGACGAGAAGGCTTAACAAGTCTAAGTAGAAAGGTTTTCAAAAGTTAGTCACATTTTTATAACCATATGTAACTACCCTGTCAACTCTCCCAGTGGGAAGAACCGGAGTACCCGGAGAAAACCCACGAGTTTTGGCGGAGCGTTGACCAACGCTTTTTCAAATACAGCCAGCCTCACAGAAGAAAGGTATTTTTGTCAAAAGAAAAATATCATTTTTAATCAATTGTGCTTTTATAAGTCAGAAAAAATACATGCACGAATTACCAACGAATTTTGATGGCTTTGAGACATGTAACGTGGGCACATAATTCTTCCTAAAAATACTTTTTTGTACTCGAAACAACCCTTCAAAACGTCGAAAAACAACGAAGAAACGATTTTTTTATAAATTCCAAATTGACCAAGCTGTAATGTTCGGAGCCACATTTTTCTTATTGCGTTTCTAACCTGACAATGTGAAATGCACTAAACATTGCTACCTTTATTTTTTTTAACAAAAAATTCAAAAATACATAGAATAAAAACCAAGCATTTTTAGAATATTGTGTGTAGCACGACATTTTTCAGAAACCAATCTCTTACATTTTTCTTTGCATAACAGTGCATGCGATCTATTTTTCGCAAAAAAATACAAAGAAAGTCTCAGACATCTCATTTTTCTGGTGGGCACAAGAACAGAAGCTTTTTGTTCAAATTGTGATAATTTATTTGAGATAACTTTGGGCAAAATTCTATTTTTCATTGAAAACAGCCGAAAAATCAATGCTTTGGCTTTGCCCAGCAACTAATGAAGTCACTCGATAGTGAAGTTGCTTTATATACAATTGATAGTTTCAGTGTTAAAGAAACCAAAATAAAAGTAGAAATACATAACTTAGATTGATCTTGGATTGAAAAGTAAAAAATTTATTCGAAGAATCAATTTAAATTTAGTCTTTTTGGAAGGTACCATTGTCAGGTTAGGAACATATCTCTTTGAAGTATAAATTCATCTTTACTTACTTGTAGAAAAGACTATATTCAAGAGCCATGTAAACCTGTTTTCTTATATTATTATTACCACGCAAGTATTACAAAGTGGAATATTTGAAATGTAAACTTGAACTGAAGCAAAGGAAATGCACATACAAATTCAGAAATATTTCAATTGCCAAAATACAAATTCACCACAACCAAACAATATAAAAAGTTCCAGTAGGCAATATGTTGTAATTTTAATTAAGAAACTTATAAAGTAATAAATCATACAGGAAACACAAAAGAAATCATTTTCTCATCTTACAGAATCGGTATTTTCAAAATCACTTTGCTATAGATCTGATGTATAAAATTGACGAGTTTCACAAGCCATTTACAACATTCGCATCTGTGTATGTCAGATATCTCGCCTTCAGCTTGGGTTTGTATATCCGATACAACCCGGTCACTTGTATTGTAAATAGTACAAATCAAAATTGTTATCAAATCAAAGTCTCAAACTAATTTAAATTATTCTACTCCATATAATGCCAGACAGTTTTACTTTTTCTCAGGAAAGACCTTATGTTCAACAAGGTAAATTTGGCATGTTAATTAAGAAGTCTGTAAAATTTGAAATTGCATAGTATCAACTAAAAGCTTCATGTGACTTAAAACTTTTTCAAGTCGATGTAATACGAAGAACTCTGGTAAAGTATTTACTGTATCCAGGCATCAATAGAAAACTTTTAAAATTAAAAATTGTAGTTACTTATACTTATTATTGGCCAACATCTGTACTGCTTGTTTATCTAGAAAATCTGGCATACTGTCAATTTTTTTAGTCCAAGGAAACTTTTTTACTCTTAAATTCTTACATCCGCCACATCTTTTCTTTGCTAATAAAAAGAGCCCACAGAATTTATTTGGCAAGTTGTGGTTTTCTTTTTCATTTAAGATATGTAATTAATTGATAAAGTTAAAGAACAACTGCATCAGTTCATCTCAATTCCAAACAAGTTCCACTTTGTAAACAAAAGACAATATGCTAGCTTATTTTGTCCTTAATAAGTAGTTCATCTTAAAGTTTGAAAGTCAACATTCTAGTACAAAATCACAAAGTCTGTATCTAAGATAAATTACCAGTAGTATAAAATATTACAAAGTATTTTTTTAACTTTAAAGGGTCCAATATAACATTGAGAACTATTGTGATTTTCAAATGAACTTTCCAAACTTTCAAATGAACACTCAAAGCCAGCTTAAACAAAAGATGATTGAGATAGTAAACCAGGAAATAACATAGGTGTTGTAATTTTTTATCAAAAATATGATATAGTGCATATAACAGAAACATTTCAATTAAAAAGTAGAAATATATTTCCTGTGGTTAGTTTTAATTGCTATATATATTGAAATTTTAGTATAATAATGGATGTTTTTGTTTCTGGCAAAGTCACCTCAATCTCCTTATGTTTAACCAACATTACAAAGTCAAATAATGACAAACACGAATGATTAAACACAAATTTATATTTTAATGGGTAAAAATAAATATGTCCAAATTAGTATAATCATGCATATAGGTCTAGTAGGGTACCAATTTTTAGAAACAGAATTGTGTTGTTTAGAGGCATAACATATAAAATTGCTAGATTTGATATTTCAGTTTTTTAAGAAAGCCTTTTGTATGTGTTTTCATGAACTCTTGGGCCATAATTCAATTGATTTGAACCAAATAAGATTCTAACTTTCTTTTAAAACACAGTTCATCATTATTTGACTTTTTCTAAGATTAAAATGCTTTTGGAGCACATGAGATTCCACGGTATGTGTACCCACAAAATAATCGTCAAATTAGGTGAGAATGAAACCGTCATGTCCAAAATTATACTGTCCCAAATTGTCCCATATTCAATATTGTACATGCAATATTCCAATACCTTTAACAATTTCATTTTTCATAATCTGCCAGTTGTTGAGAGGAGGTTAAGCATTTTGTCGATCTACAAACAAATTTCAAAGAATTCTATTGAAGATATATAACTGAAATGGTAAACAAACTGCAAAAGATAACAATGCAAGTGGTTGTGTAAAAACTAAAGGCCATTCTGTACAGTGTTTGGATTTGACAGTTTGAATTTTAATTGCCTCAAGAAAAGTCTAAAAGGCATTAAAAACATAACATTCCTTGTTCTTTTTTAACCTCCCGACCTTGCACGACTCCCACATCCTGCTCCGTCTCCTCCTATCCACCTCCCACCCTCAAGGCCCTGTCACACGGTGCAATTTTTCTTGCACTTGTAACTGCTCCGTCTCCTTCTCTATCCACCTCTTACCCTTAAGGCCCTGTCACACGGTGCACTTTTCCTTGCATTCACCGTAGCAAAAAAGATGGCGACATGTCGATTTTACCAGAATGCATTGCAGGTATCAAGAAAGAATACGTGGGAAAAGATGACAAGAAGCAAAGCTACTGGATTGAAATTTTAACACAAGTGTGAAAATAACCTATTGTCTTCTGTCTGTTCTTCAAAAGACGTTAATTTGCCTTTTTAAACAATTTCAGACTGCCATGCACTCTGGTAAAATCGACATTTGCCATCTTTTTTGCTACAGGGAAAATCTACTCTTAAGTAAATTTGTGACAAATGTTTGGTACGTTAAAAAACCCCAGCAAACTGTGATGGAAACTTGCATTTGCCAATTTTACATCTCCCAATAGTAGAATTGCATTTCAAGTTGCAAGAAAAATTGCATTGTGACAGGACCTTTATTCTCCAGTGTTCCCGCCAACCTGCTCCCACCATTAGATGGAAAGTCCTTTTTTCACTACATTTTAGTAATTAGGCTACCCCCCTCCTCTCACAAGTCTGTAATCGCCTGACGAAATCAATTGGTCGACAGTCCAAGGCATGTTTTGTAATCGAAATTCACAAAATTAAAATTAAATTGCCTTTTTTCAATAAATTTGAACCAGAACCAACTCTATACATAGAACTGTCTCAGCATACTTTCTTCGACAATCTCAACAATTCAAGACCTCATTCAGTTTCTATAGCGGATTTCATGGTATTATTATCGAACCAACTTCAACTGAAAACGGTAGCCTTAATCTTACATGCGACCATAGCCATGCTTGGAAAGCACAAACTTACAATACTCGAAAATTGTACTTATTTCCAGTCTGATCTCTCAAAAATCGATCTCTATGCACAATCTAAGTACTTTGCTACAAATAATGATAGAAAATAAAGCATATTACCTTAAAACAAAGTTAGGATGCATGAAAATTTAGAGGACTTTCAAGGAGCAAAATCTTCGAGCTAGAGAAAAATTTTGAAAAAATAGTATTCGGAAAATCTTCGAGCAGCGTCGGAAACCGACGAATTCCGAGAAACGCCGAAACTACCACTTTGTGTCGACATGCTCCGAGCAAGTTCCTTGTTCCTGATTCAGAAGAAGCTGTATCACAGATCAGATATATACAGATAGGGAACTCGCACTCAATAACCTCAATTTTTGTGTCCCCGTGCTCACGTCATTCCACGCGCCACGCAAATTGCTCTGGCAAGTGTCGTTCGTCGTGTTTTCAGTCAAAAGCATAGGAAAAACGCCGTTCGAAAGTACAAAAATGAATATTTTTGCGAAGTTCCTTCACCGATCTTCATTTTGTATGTATGTAGATATTTCAGTAGAATTTGCGTTTGATTCTTGTGTAGAAATTTCTAAATTTCCTTAAAAGTAGGAATAAACCAGAAAATGACGGAAACACGCTCTCAAAACTTCACCGCGACACATCGCTGGAATTTGTCGTTTTAAAGCATTTTGCATGAGAATCTTTGCACGTAAAACCTTCTTGCGGTTTAGATGTTCTAGCATGCACGTTTAAATGCGTGTTTTGTAGACACATTTCGCTAGAAATTGAGTTTAAACGCCGTGTTTAGGTCGGCTCACGCGGTTTGTGCCAGCGGTATCACCCATGAGCGCTGCACCGACTTCTGACACCGAAAAAAAAAAAAAAAAAAAACAGAAACGGGGCGAATTTAAAACTCCGCCTCGCCTACGGCAGGCGGAGTAATTAGTGTATATCAGTTAGCGTACATCTCTATATTGTCTCCAGGAATTGAACCTGGAAACCTAATTAGGTCCACTCTAATTAGGTCCCCTCCAGGGGCATTTTTTGGTAGAAAATGTGACATAACAAAACGCAGTAAAAAATAGAGTAATGTACCACCACCTGTGTCTTCGTGTGCTTGCGACTGCAACTACCGGTACTGAAAAGAAAACTCAACTGACGAAGGCAATGGAGACGACAAAATATATTCAACAAACTTACTTTCACTCTATCTTTGGATCGTCGTTGCTTCGGTTAATCTCGTTTTATCATGGTGTTTATGGCTTCACCTGGCTGCTATTCTCTTTTCGTAGAACATCACGCCGGTCCAGTAGGTAACAAGCTCACTCCTATCCATCGTAAAATAAGGAAAAATCAATGTTACAAAATATTGGAAACTAAACGAAAATTTGATTATTACTGTCTAAAATGACTTTGACAAGCTCTACATTGTTATAGTATTTGCATCTTGACATCTTCTGATGGACACGGCTAGTGATTCACTTTTTAGGTCTTTCCAATCTCGTTCTGTATTCACTTGTTACTAGGCATCTTTTTAAAAAATAAACAATTACGATGTTTAGAAAACTATTTACAAGATAAGCAATGAAAATTGAAAAATTAAAGCGGACATTCTAAGCATTAGAGCGGACTAAAAATTTTTTATAGTAATAGATTATCACCGAGTCAAACGGCACCATCCGATATATTGCATAAACCTTGTACGCATGCTCTATGGCCGCTCCCTGTAATATGCGTGTTCTGCGTATGTCTAGGATAAAATACCGCAGACAACAAGGAAACTATTGTGGTAAATTCGAAGTTTAAAGTTGAAACCATTTAGCCCTAGTTTCCTCTTAGTCGTGAAGATAACCTGTACATAGTATGTGTTTTTTTAAAAAAGAAATTATATGCCAAAGTGACCGATGTGATAGTGTGTGTACGCTGAGCACTTAATATGACTAATCTCAATACAACTGACAAAAGAGAAGGTAGATCTTCACTATATCATATTGTCGAGAATGACTTCGCGATCAAATGGAAAGGCTTTAGCCTTAATTTCACGGGGAAAGCTTCAGGCATCTGACGATAGTTGAATGTCCTTTTCATCTTGATACTTGAACGCTATCGCGTTACGTTATCGAGTTATTGAAGTAGGTATATAGTAAGTAATGTTTAAATTTGCAACACGCAGGTTTTTGATAATGCTGTGTGCTATTAAAAAAAACTAATGTTGATAGTATTTTTAAAGAAATACTAACTTGACGCTTGGAAATTTGGCCTCAAATGAAGAGCTCGGTCTTTCAAAGATAAACGCTTATACTTCAAGATTAATAACTAGAAGTGGATTAATTTTGCAAGTTTACTTCATATAATTACTAAGAAATATATGGCCCAAACATATAATATACTAAATAGAACAGTTGTTTTGTTTTGTTTTGTTTTGTTTTGGATGGAAATAAGAATACCAGTTCGTTTGTTTTTGTCTATGTTCTCTAGAAATAGGTCTTCTATTCACGTAAACCTTTTCATAAAATTGACCGTAATTTTTTGGTATTTTGAGCTGAATTATAGAAATTGTCTAAAAATTAAGAAACATTAAAGATCCTGATGTCTCCTTTAATCTACTTTAAAAAACTTATTGAATGGATGTGTGATAAAAAATCTGACGAGAAGCATCTGTGTTTTATCTAGGCACGAAGATATGAATATTGTTTTCGAATAGTTTTCAAGAAAATAATATTCATATCTTCAAGCTACTGTGTAATGTTCTTTTTATTATATGGTCGAAACAAGCAAAGAGAGAAAATATAAATCTCGCGGGAAAACACACACCTTTTTCACGCGTCACATATTTTTTCATATCTTCACGAGTAAAAATATGAAAAATACGAGTGTTTTAGTTTATGGTAAAACACCCATACCCATATAGTAAAGGACAATAAAACTAAAAATAAATGCCTATCATAAAAACATTCATTTCTACAACATACGAGACCTCGTGATTTTGGCAGGTAAAAAAAATAAAATGACAGACTATATTGTATTTGACCTGCAAAAAAATTTGATTTCGCAGGTAATATTTCTTCTCTATTTCAAGCCCTGCTTTAAGGCCACTAATTCAGAAAGTAAGTAGGGCACTTACTTTCAAGACTACTGTATGCCCTTCAGCATTTCTGAAATGAAGCATGTTACCAAGTGTCAACAGATATTGTCGTTATTTCAAACATTCTAAAAAAATATTCAGATTGACATTTAAATATATGAAGTAGAGTGGTGTGGTTAACTGAGAATCTCAATCAGTTGTAGAGTATTATCAAATATAATATATCTGAATACTTTTCACTCAACTTGAATTTCTTAATTTATTGTGTTTTTACAATTTATTGCGCAAATTCTTTAAATACATTCTTTCTTGATAAGAACTGAAAAGGACACCAAACCGAGGTTCTTTCAGCCAAAACCCCTGCGAAACTGCATCCAAGTTGAAATTTCTGGAACTGCACAGTCAAGCCACTGAGTAACACTTGGTTGAAATAAAGTGATTTTGTCAGAATAAGAATGCTTCACTCTTTAGAGAAACCTGTAGACCCTTAAATTTCAAACTTTGAACATTGATTCTCGACTTGCAATCCTCCACCCTCGACTTTTTAACCTTGACCCTCTACATCTGACCCTCGACAAAAACCCAGACTTGTTTATTTATATGTGTTTGTCTGGGGGCATCTGTTCAAAAATGGGTTGACACTAACCTTGGGTCAAGGTTTGAGCCATTTTTTACATTTCTACACCCCTGTTTTTTTCAAAACTTTAGAAAGAGAAACTAGTATCGATCGAGACGTGATTCCTGTAGAAACAATTCTAAACTTGTAACTAAGCTGTTGGGAAATTTCTTTTCAATCTAATGTTATCCCACAGTTAAGCTAGCTCCAGACTGCAGAGTATGGCAGTTTTTGACAAGACCTAGGGTGCGGAGAAGGCACAAATCTTAGATGCGCAAAAGGAAGGGGCGTAACTTGGGTCTCAAGATTGGGGGGCTGTGAACTAATTTTGCCCGACAAAAGGGCGTGGTTGAAAATGCCACACCCACACTAAGTAAATATTACTCACAAATAAAAGTTATTGTCAAATAAGTAAAAGTAAAAAAAAATCATTTTATTACGCATTATATTGCACCAACTTCGTAATTTAGTATTTTTTTACCTTTTAACGTAAACAAATTAAATTTTCTTTAAAACACTTGGTTGCTTTTTGCCCGACTAAACAGTTAGTTTAGCCCGACAAAACTGTTCATTTTAATCTTTGGGAGGGGGGTGAACCACCCCCCCCCATACCCCCCAGGATTTACACCCCTGCACAAAACAGCTGCCAAGTGTGGATCATGAGTGAGTTAAGGGGCAAAAGTAACAAAATAAAAACAATGAAAATAGAGCTCGGGGGGCAGATTGAATCTGGAAAAACAAAATCTCAGGGGGGAAGGCACTGTTGACATACTCTGCAATCTGAAGCTAACTGGCTTTTGAACAACTCATGCCAGTTTCTTTCTCCTACCAAAGTATATTTACTTTCACAGTATATACTTTGATAGGTGTTTTATACATTAACAGCGGTTTTTAAAAAGAATGAGGCAAATACATATGCATATCTGTATAAGGCAGAACAAAACACTCACAATGGAAAAGTGCAAACCAAGAACCACCACCAAGACTTTACTGTTGTCACACCCCCCCCCCCTCGTTTGCTTCCGATGGCTTTGTAACATGCCTTCAAATGTGCTGTCGAATTCAAATTTCACAAAAGTTCTAGTTACCGCTTCTTCGCGACAGCCGTTTAGTACCATGTCAAAAGAAGACCATAATGACCATTGCGTGTCCATTAATTAGCTGTTGCTTCTATAGAGCCCCTAAAGAATGAGGGTAATCTATCAGTCATCAGATGACAGATGTGTCAAATTCGAAATTGACTAAAATGAAATGCATGTGTCGCTTTATACCTTTTCTAAAGAAGAGCAGCTATAAAAACAACAGTATGGCGCCAAAATGAGCTATGTAAAGAGCAATATTTAACTGTTAAAGAGCAGTACAAAATATATCTTGTCTCTCCTGAACGACAACGATCGAATTTCTGTGCGATGAGGTTGCCTCCTCCCCCCCCCCCCCCGTTCGAACATCCCTGGACGTTTCAATCACGTGACGGTGAGGTACATTTACATTGATTTGCACATGATTTGCACAGGGAATTACGGGGAATAAGATAAGGAGGCTAGCCCAATCACTTTAGATCTCAACATTGGCTTATAACATAAGCTAACTGAGTTGAGTATGTTGGTTTTGCGCCTTCTTCAATATTTTGTCGGGGGGGGGGCTTTATTTCGGTTATATCGTTATGTTGGTTGTATTACTTTGCGACACTTGCTATACCTCTGCATTTGTTAGTCTCGACTCTGTGAAAAAACGTTCATGCAGCGTAAGAATTAGAGATGTTAGTGTGCTATAAATTTCCAACACATTATATTTTATTATATAAATATCTATTACTTCTCTCTGATTATTTCTAAATATTTCTATACCCTTTTCCCTGCGCGCGCAGGTTAGTATCTCTGCATCTTAATCACTTCCTGTATAGTCATATGTAAATTAATTCTATTAATTTACTGACGAATGTAATTATTCTCAATGTTTTATATTATGTCGTTTCAAGATGTATTGACGTGTCGATAAAATTGATCTAAGTGCAGTAAAAGTTCGTTTCATACTTTGAAAGCTCGTCTCTGGAAGGTAAAATTATCCTGAATATCTGGAGGGCAATGAAGGTTTTTATGCGTGTGTATGTTTTTCTGTCAATTTGGTTAATAAATGTGAATCTCATGTGGTCCCATGAGCAAAACAACAACGTCGACGCGCACAACAAAGCAAATGATGCAAGAAAGAACGATACATCCAAAGACAATGTTCTCCTGGTTTCGTTTGATTCATTTGGCTGGAAATACTTGGACTTGGTTGATACACCAGTTCTGGATACTTTCAAAAAACAAGGAGTTTGTGCCGATTACCTTCTTAATGTCATTCCAACTGAGACGTTCCCAAACCACGTATCAATGGCTACAGGATTATATCCGGAATCCCATGGGATAGTATCAAATAGCATGTATGATCCAGTGTTCCATGATTATTTCAATATGAGTGTAACCGACCCAAAATGGTGGTGGACCAAAAGTGTCGAGCCTATATGGTACACCAATGAAAAGCAGGGTGGTGTGAGTGGTGTTGTATGGTGGCCAGGGTACAATATCAAAAATTATACCCCTTCCTATTGGAGCAAGAATCATGATATATCATATAGAGCCAGAGTTGATCTTGTTATAAGCTGGTTGAAGTCAGATAAACCACCAAATTTTCTGATGTTATATTTCCCCATGTTGGACCATGCTGGCCATTTGTATGGTTTTGGATCACCACAAACTTTGAAGGAAATAAGGAACATAGATAATATTACAGGTTACCTTATTGAACAGTTGAAACAGAATGATTTGTTAGATAAATGGAACATCATCTTGACAGCCGACCACGGAATGACAAACATTTCGGAAAGCAAGGTGATAAACATTACAGATTATGTTAATACATCTGAATGCATGGTTAATGGTGATGGAGGCGTCCACTTTGTTTGGCCTAAGACAGGAAAGCGAGATACTGTTTACAAGCAGTTGAATGCAAAGCCTCATCCACATATGCAAGTTTGGTTGAAAGAAGGCTTTCCAGAGAAATATCACTATCGTAACAACCGTCGTGTATCTCCAATTTTGGTGACTTCTGATGAAGGATGGACATTAGTTAATGATCCCAAGACATTTAAGTGGACACTTCAAGGATCACATGGTTATCTTAGTAAGTTTCCCTCAATGTGGCCCATCTTCTTTGCCCGCGGACCTGCATTTAAAAAAGGTTATCATTTAAAAACATTTAACAATGTTGATTTATACCCTCTGATGTGCAAACTCCTAAAGATAAAAGCTAACCCAAATAATGGCTCCTTCAGTGCAGTTAAGCCACTTTTACTTGGTTATGATGCTAGTCCATCAATCAGCCCAATCGTCGTTGGTGTGATGGTCTCGTCACTGTTTTTTGCCCTTGGTATCTTGATTTGCTCCGTCACAATATGCTTGAGTGACAGAAAGGCAAAGAAATTCAGAACCAATCGAGCTTGGAACAATAACATGGTAATGAGCCAGTTAGAACAATCAGATAAATTGCTCCTTAATGAGGATGATGAAGATGATGATGACGAGGAAGATAAATTCCTACCACCAAGATCTGAGACACTTTAATTATGACAGCACTGTTAACAAGTTCATACAAACAATCTGCTATACGTCAAGAGGATCAGGTGAAGATATTAACTGTGCAATGATAATGATTTTAATTTTAACTAGGTTATAGAAATGTTATGCAGAGATTTGAAGAAGCAATTGGTATAGAATGTTATATAGAATGCTAATGTAGGACAAATTTGGCTTGGTCTATGCAAATTAGCCATGAAAGGTCTATTTGTTCATAGTGCTTTTCATCTTGTACATGTGTAAAACTGGCAACAAAATGATAAATTTTCATACCAAAATTAAATTTGTCTATTTCTTTTTCGTATATTGAGTTTACATATAATTATCAACATTACCCAAACTATTTGCTTAGATTTATGAATAACACTAGATAATTCACAGATAATTTATGATAAAAGATTTTATAGAAATAAACATTCATTTGACTATTTTGAGTCAATGAGTCGATTCCTACAATAACTAGTGAGCAAATGTAGGCCCTACTGGAAAACCGCCCAACAGATAAGTATACTTAACTTAAACAAAGAAGAATGGCAGACATCTTTAAATTATTCTGGCATCAAGGACTATTTACAATAGCGAAAGAAATTACATAATGTGCAAATTCTTATCCTAGGACTCCAGTAACAATCAAATACCTGTCCCTTTGACTGTAGGCACATACCAGCACACCAGGAACAGTCTAACAATGAAATACAGGGGGTTGTTTTAGTACCAGCCACTTAAGGTGCAAGCCAACTAGGGAATGGGCAGTAGGGCCAATCAGCAGTGCAAAGGCTCCCCCCCCCCATTATTACGTAGTGTACTGGCTGCCACCAGCCAGTTCAACATTTTTATTGGCCAGAAAATGCAATTTATTGGCTGGTGTAATGGCAATGCGTGGACACACAAACTTCGATTAAGTGGCCCTACTGTCCATTCCCTACACTGTCGGCAAAGTATGTCAGGATAATTTGCCCCCAGTACCCCCCTCCCACCAACGTTTAAAAACAAAACAGGAAGTACTGGGGTCCACACTAGTCACTAGTTAGGTATTCTTATTTTTTTAATTTTAAATTATTTGAAAAATTATAAAAATGCATTTTTGAGCTCCAAATGCCCAGTGTGACGTCATGTTGAAAAGGGTTTTTAGTTTTTCACGTATAACTTTTAAAGGAGCGTTTTATCAGACATAAACAGCGCAGTAAAACGTTTATATCTGGTAACGCATGAATTGTGAGTATTTTATAAAATGGCTAAAAAACCTATAATGTACACCCATCTTGTGAGTTTACTTATGGAGAAATTTTTAATATAGATGTTTAAGACGAGAAATCAAGACAAACGTTTTCTCATTAAAATTTGAAAATCTGACATTAATCTGTGGAAACATGTATTATATTTGTCCAGTAACTCGGTGATTTGTCCCCAGTGTGACGTCATGTAATGTGTCCTCTCGACTAACTCCCGACAGGCAAAGTGTGCCGCAGGAGAAAACAGTGCAGTTACAAAAATTATGTATGTCGCTGGGAGAAGCTGGGAATGCTGTATGTTTTTTGTGTCACTTTGGTTATTAAATGCGAATTTCATATCGTGTCAAAACAAAGACGAAGCTCACAGCAAAGCAAAGCATGACATTGGCACGTCAGCTGGTAACGTTGTGTTGATTTCATTTGATGCATTTGGCTGGGAATACATGGACTTAGTTCAGACGCCAGTTTTAGACACGTACTTTAAGAAACAAGGCGTCTATGCTGATTATATTCTGAATGTGATTCCGGCTGAAACAACTCCAAATCATATTTCCCTTGCTACAGGGTTATATCCAGAGGCACACGGAATAGTAGCAAATATAATGTATGATCCAGTTTTTGATGAGCATTTCAAATATACCCTAACAGACCCAAAATGGTGGTGGGGTAATGGTGTTGAACCAATATGGTACACCAATGAAAAGCAGGGTGGTATAAGTGGTATTACATGGTGGCCAGGGTACAATATCGAAGGTTATACCCCAACATATTGGAACAAGGATGAGAAGATAAGCTATAAAGATAGGGTTGATCTTGGGATAAACTGGATGAAGTCTGATAAACCACCAAACTTTGTGATATTGTATTTTGACATGTTGGACTATATTGGACATGATTACGGCTTTGGGTCACCAGAAACACTTGAGGAAATAAGGAATATAGATAACATTATGGGATACCTTATTGAACAACTAAAACAGAACAATTTATGGGACAAGTGGAATATTATTATAACTTCTGACCATGGAATGGCCAATGTTTCACAAAGTAGAGTAATAGACATTACAGAGTTTGTTAATGCTTCTCAGAGCATGATCACCAATGATGGAGGCGTTCATTTTATTTGGCCAAAAAAGGGGATGAAAGATGTTGTTTACAAGAAATTAAAACAGAAGCATCATCCACATATGCAAGTTTGGTTGAGAGAGGATTTTCCAGAGGAACATCATTTTCGTAACAACCGTCGTGTATCCCCAATTCTGTTGACTGCTGACGAAGGGTGGAGATTTTTAAGTGATCCCAAGACTTTTAAATGGAAATATCAAGGAACCCATGGCTATCTCAACACATTTTCCTCAATGTGGCCCATATTCTTTGCCCGCGGACCAGCATTTAAAAAAGGTTACCACTCAGAAATATTCAGTATGACGGATATATACCCATTGATTTGCAAGCTGCTGAAAATAAAAGCTAACCCTAACAATGGATCATATGAAACAGTAATGCCGATGTTACTAGTTTCTGATAGCGGCTCATCAACCAGTCCAGTCGTAGTTGTCATCCTAGTTTTTGCACTGGTGTTTGCATTAGGAATCATGATGTGCTCAATTGCAATATACATGGGGGATAAAAAAGTAGAGTTCAGAAACATTCAAGATTCAGGTAAAAACAAACAATTGGAACAATCAAACAGACTACTGATAGGGAAGAATGATGACATTGACGAGGAGGAAGTTGGATTCACACCACCAAGACATCTCACTCAGGCAAAAAAGCGTGGCAAAAACCAGCCATATCTGTAGCTAGTTTGTTCACCAAGTGGAGAAGGCATCGGATCTCAAAATGTCAATTGCATTTTTTCAAAGTAAACAATTATTTACTTTTATTATTTAACATTGGTCATATTCCATAAAATCAAATTTATTAAAAATAGTGAATAAATGTACTTGGTTGGACGCAAGCCCTACTAAAACCCTTGGGATCAGGAATTCTAATTGAGTAGCCCTAGCTGGCTTTATTAGTTTGACATCCCTAATTACAAAGTCTACAGTTATGATAATGTCAAAATTAGTATAAACTTAGGGTTGCACCAGATTTTGAATTTTTAAATCTGCCTGAAACCGTATTTACACCAGATTCCTATGCAAAAATCCAGCCAGATTTAAGATACATCCTACTTTATTATTATTGCAGATAAATTTTGATGTTGTAGCTAATTTTTTTTATCATTTTTTGTCTCATTCACCCTGTCAGTGGTGGGAAATGTTGAAATTATAATCTTCATCAGGGCACTGCAGGCCACATAACAAGGAGGGTCTTAGCTAGGATTTCTGATTTTGGCCATGTTTTGAAAAATTTGGAGACTCAAGTGCCTTAGTGCTAAAGCACGAGCCTGCTAGAAGCTCTGGTGGGTGGGGGTATGTTGGTCGGGGCAGAAAATATTTAAAATTTAATTTTCTAAAATGGCGCTTCTAGGAACACATTTTTGAGGAAATTTATGTTGTGTAGTAAGTTGATGGTGCACAATTTTAATTTTGATAAATTACATACTATGTAATATTTATATCAACCTAGTGGTGCATAAATAATAAACCAAAACGGCTTTATAAAAAGTCAAACCATGTTACAAATATTTTGCCATGTTTTTTGTTTTTGGCTGTGACAGTAAACACTTCAAGCTAAAGACCCTGTGTACAACACTTAGTGTACCCTCTTGTTTAAAGTTTATATCTTATGTTTGGAAAATACTAGTATTCTAATAGTTAGTACGTGAACATGTTTTACCACAGTTTACTGTTGAGTGCTTTACACAAAACAACCAACATTCACATAAAAAAGTTTATTGTTAGTCTAAGCATTACAAGTTTCTTATTACGTACAGCAAATAAAAAATGCTGGTGAATTGCTTCAAAGTTGTCCACAATTTTCAATCACAATTTTTTTACTCGTCTTTCCCGAGGCGGATCCAGTAGCCTCCATTTTCCTGACGACATCAATTCCTTCAATAACATTGCCAAAAACCACATGTTTGCCATCCAGCCACTCGGTCTTTTCCGTGGTCAAAAAGAATTGTGATCCGTTTGTATTTGGCCCTGAGTTGGCCATAGATAGCACACCCGGTCCAGTGTGCTTTAGGACAAAATTTTCATCCTCAAATTTCTTGCCGTAAATCGATTTGCCCCCAGTTCCATTTCCTTTAGTGAAATCACCCCCCTGGCACATGAACTGAGGGATAACACGGTGAAACTGGCTACCCTTGTAACCAAAGCCTTTCTCCCCAGTACAAAGGCATCGAAAGTTTTCAACTGTTTTGGGGACAATGTCGTTACGCAGTTCCATAGTGATTCTCCCCGCAGAACGATCTGCAATCATTATATCGAAAAATACTCGGTAGTTTCGTTTTGTTTCTTGGTTGTTTCCAGTCTCCCCTGTCTCTGCACTGGTCAAATCTGTGTTCTCATTATTTTTATCCAATTCGAGCGTTTCTCCAACATGTTTGGACATCCAAGCATCATCTTTCCAAATTGCCCTTGACGATCCCTCCTTCACTCTCATTGGTTTGGCTAGATTCACTCTGATCGTCCGACCAAATAATTCTGATTCATGCATGTTGTCTGAATAAAACAAAGTATATTAAAACCCTTAATTGCATTCTGTAAGAAACTTGTACCGGTAATACATAAATGTTGGTACACATTTACGCTGCATAATTTTGTAACTTATCATGACAAGAGAATCAGAAACATGATGGGTTGTAATATAGCTTGTGTGGCTGTTACTTGACTGTAAAAAGCTATTTAATGCAGATTAATAGCCTAGTGTCTTCCAACTTGAAATAATTTCTGAACGCTTCTACTGGCACAGCCGTAAGATGGGCATCGGACATGCAGGTTGACCACTATTTTCTCATAAAAAAGTTGCCTTCAATTGCCTCATTTGGTCAACCCCCCCCCCCAAAAAAAAACAACCATAGAATAACCTGAACAAGAATGAAGGCTTACTTCATTCTTGTTTCATAAGATGCTTTGCTACTTTTCCTACATGGCTTTACTTCCCATAGAGGTTTTGTGAAAAAAATGAGGCAAACATAGTCCATTTGGTTGCTAATGTGCAGCTAGATCCTGCAGCCACATAGCCAGATCTCTTGTTAGGGTATTCTATAATTGTTACAGAGTTGCAGTGGTTTTTCCCTAGCCGGAGTTAAGATGTCATTTTCCAGCTCCGGCTTAAGTAAAATAATGATAATAAGAATGTTAGATTGTGTTTCGGTGTAATTTATTATATAAAGTACAGTGCTTTAAGGATTTCAGGCACTGATAATCTCACATGTGAGATTATTTATGATAATTTCATACGTGAAAATTATCGCTTTTCAAACAATCGCCAATCATAGCTCCTGGACATTTTATATTGGTGGAAAACCTGTAGTTTATATAATAAACAGAAAAAAAAATGGGTGCTTGGAAATACCAGATTCATTTCTTGTGTTGATTGTTTGCTGCACTCACTAGTGAAATAGCATGTTCAACACTCAAAATAAATCTGGTATTTCCGTGCACCCATGTATTATTTTCTATATAAACCATACAAATATAAAAAATGCTTTGTAAAAACTTGGCAAAAAATATCTGTAATTGTAATTATAGCATAGTTTCTACCCTGACTGTCACTTATTCTTTCACTGCAGTATTGATCAAGTCACTTGCAAGGTTTTACTCATAAACATTGTGCAGTCTGGGCACTGGAACCAGACTACATCCCATGCACTCTACGTCGAAGATCTTTGGTGTGGATGAACCAAATCACAATAGTAAATATTGGCGTATCTTTGGCGTGGAGTTTACATGGAATGCACCCTGACACTGGAAACAGTACAACAGTCCAACAAAATAAATTAAATATGCTATTAGTATTATTTCCCTGGTACATTTTAATGTATTTCCAGTTTTCATATTTATTGTTTAAAGAGGAACAAAATTAACATATATGAAGCCAGAGCCGGAGTTTTTTAGCTGTAATCAGCCCTAATAATTGCAACAGCCCAAATCAATGACATGCAAATATGTAATATGAATATATGATTTCTCTTGTAATGATTACAGATTCCTGTAGTGGTCATAGATTAAACAATTATTGGATGAGGTTTTTGTGATATGCGAGATTATCAATGTCAAGATAAGAGTTATCAGTCGAGCCAAAGGCTAGGCAGATAACTCTTATAGCAAGACATTGATAATTTTGCATATCACAAAAACCGAATCCAATAATTGTTTTATTATACATTGTAAGCGGAGAAAATAAACATGGTAACGAAAGAATGTTCTTTTTGTGTTTTTGAAGTCTTTTTCTCAAGCAATTGACGAATTTCGTCTTCGTAAGAGCTTAAAAAGCGAGATGCATGAAACAGAAAATATCGAAAAACATTTTGTTGCCAAGCCAACCATTGATGCCAACGAATACCGCATACTGCAATAACCTGTACCGTAGGCTCAACATGCAGATAAGTTATCTGCTAGCAGATAACTGAGTTATCTGCAGATTGTGTGATAGTTGCATTTATCTGCATACAACTGACCAATCACAACGCATAAAACAACTGCAATGTATAATAATTTCTGTTAACCGCTTCCCAATCAAGTCTGCAACTAAGGGATGAAATCTATTTGCCCTTCACACTGTTAAATATTGCTTTCCAAGGATGCTAAGTCAAGTTGTTAAGTGGGCCGAGTTGGTTGGGCCGAGTTGGTAGTGGACCAAGTTGACCATAAAGCCTTTAATCATGCTTGCAGAGCAATATTAAAGCCCACTGGAATGAAGCGGGAACGCAGAATAATATAAGTAGAAAAATTTATAACACAGGCGATACCTTAGCAACTGTCAAGACAGTTTAAGAGAGATCATATAAATAGGCCCTGTGGTAAGGTAATAACATTCACGGAACCCTATCTTGACGATAACTTTAGTCCACACTAAAATTTATTGTACAATTTAATTTTACCTATAGCGGCTGCAGCGTCTTCAGGCAGTTCGAATTCGACAAAACCAAAGCCCCTATGCTTCTGTGTTGTATAATCTAAAGGTATTTGAACATCGGTGATATCACCAAACGGAATCAAAGCTGCATGAAGCGTTTTTTCATCGACTTCTTCTGCTAAACCTCCTACATAAACCATACGTTTGTTCGCCATCTTGGATTGTGCACATGGTGTCGGACTTTGATCACCGGACAAAGTATTTTAAGGTCACGTTCACGGGACACGGAAGTATTAAGCAATACTTCGTGTTGTCGTTATTTATTTTCTGTAAAAGCTACAAGCATGGACTTAGCGAAATAGGACTGTTTAATAAAGGCTTTGTACCATTAAAGAGTTTGTTTTAAAGCGCAACATCGTTACATGGTGTGAGGAGTGGGATTGGCTTATGTTGTTTTTCTTAATCGGTGAGATTCATTGGATAATCTCGCTTGTATTCGGAAGTTTTGTCCTTCGAGAAGAATTAGTAAAATGGCGTCGCCTCTCGGTCTTCCACCGCCTGAACCGCTGAAAATACTTGATGGAAATACTTCAGTTCAATGGAAAAAGTTTAAGCAAAAGTGGACTAATAGATTGTAACTGGAGTATCTGAGAAAGAGGATGCAACTTGCTACGTTTCTAACTGTGATTGGCGAAACAATATTTTAAAAGGATAAAAAATGTTAAAAGCAGTTTTAAACTTACTAAATAATTACTTATATGGAAAAAGATATTTAGTGTAACCTTGGACACGACACAATTAAAGATGGAAAACAATAATGTTAATTACTTAGCAACATTTGTTTTGTTGCTTGTGTCTATTGCCATGTGACATAGGCGGATTTTCAGATTTTCGTTATGGTGGGGGAGGTACTATCTGGGGGAAATCATAAAGGTCAAGGAAATTTATTTGACTAAAATTGTGAGGCCATCGTATTTATTTAGTAAAATAATAAAAAATTCGAAATATCATGTATCAAGTAGATTGTATTCGGTATTACTTTGTGTTTTGCAATTGTATTATGATTATTTACAAGAAACAATTAACATTCCAAAACATGTGACATGTCCATCTTTCAACTTGATAAGTTTGATTATTGTCCAAACTCCAACGCCCAATAGTACTAATCTGAGGAACTCGAAGACAACCTGAAGCTGAAGCCTGATTAAGTTACATGTATATATATTTATTAATATAAACATAATCTTTTTATTTACACAATTACATGTAGTCATTAATAGCAAAATAGTCAAACACAATGCTCGCGAACGGTCAGATCACGCAAAATTTAACTCTAACTAATATTACTTATAACTTATATGACTTATATATTGCAACTTGGACAATTTACACTTTCACTCTCCTGTGTGCCTTTGACACCCACGAATTAATGAGACCATCAATGTCCAGTTGCGGTACCAAATCTTTGTTGAGGGCAACACAAAGAAGAGGTCCCCGAGTCTGCTTAGGGTCGGCCTTTGATCGCAACTCAGAACAGACTCTGGTCATTGCAGAAAAGCTGCGCTCAGCAGTTGCCGTACTTGTCGCAATGGTGTTTTTTAGGTTTGTGAACTTCATTAAGTTAGCACATCTCTTTTTACAAATCGGTAGCCCCAGTCGAAAATCGATTTTTGCCCTCGACAATGCCAGTTTGAGGACGAACCTGTTAATGTCCAAACAGTCAAAATGTTCTACAAGTTAACCGAAAGTATCGATATCCAAGTAGCATGGATATACCCAAACCATTGAAAGCTTTGATCTTTTGTATGTTCTTGCTGTCGAACCGGAACTCTTCTTCAATCATGCTTTTCATGTAAGATTTGAGATTGACTGAAGTTTGGTTATTGATTGAATTTGCAGCACTGTTTGATGAAGTTGATCTAGTTTGGTGTATTGGCATGGTGAGCGTAAGTTTAAGGGGTACGCCAATCTTGTCACAATACTCGTTTACCTTGTATTTGATCATCGTCTATTACGGAAACTGATTCGCGGGTCCTTTCTACTTCATACTGAACATCTTTCCAGATGATGCTTTGACTCTGTAGCTCTTTGGCAGGAAGAACATGTCAGCAGAGTACATACTGAGTGACAAGCCCAGTAATCTGCTCTGCCGTTGTTAACCTATGGTAAAAGCCAATCCGCTTGCTCAACATTTTTTGGGTCATGTCCTCTCGGGTTTTGAGTAACTCTGATTAAAGTTTCTAAAATAACGCGAGGCGCTGCCTCAAACTTGCAGCCCCAACGTATGTCGATCTGCTGAGGAAGATTAAAATCTGTAAATGAGGGTAAAGCTCGCTTCTCTGAATTTTCCATGAGATATCAAACCCGAGGAGATATCAAACGCGAGTTTGGATCCTTTGATTAGATCGTTCACGAAAAGGTCAATACGGTGAGCAGTGCAATGTATGTATATTAACCAGTGAAAATAATCTGAACGCAACAGTTCTGCAACACCAGAAAATTAACCTGCCATGACACTTGCATTATCCGCTCCCAGACATATCACCATTGAGCCCCCAGAGGATTGGATTTACCAATTAGTAAGTTCATTTACACATTCTTTGATTGCCTCGGCATAGAACTGATCTAGCTTCCGAAGGTACACAAATCTTTCCACAATATTTCCTGCTGAATATCTTACAGCCAAAGCTAACTCTTCTCGTTTTGCAGCGTCTTTACTTTCATCAGTAAGTGCTGAAAACATGCGGACATATTTGATCTGAAAATAAATAATTTGACGAGTATATCAATGACACTGGTTTAATTTTATTGGTACATGTCTAGTCAATAGTCAATGCCTCTTGTCCTGGTAAACTTTTCGTGGAACTGTCTGAACGAGGGATTTGTCTCCAGCTGGAGGCGAATGAAAGAAACCCATTTACCGTTCAGGGATTCATCTGTCTCATCGTGAGCCCTTATTGGCACTTCGTTCGTTTCAAACCAGAGGATATATTTGAACAGGCATCTGAGATATTCTCTGTTTTCACGCGCTATTTCTTCCATTTCAGGACATATTCCTTCGATTATGTTCTTTTGTTTTCCTTCCTGGATCTTTTCTAGCTCCTAATTAGTGCATCCTGTTTGAGTGAACGTCAGAGCAGCAGATGAGGCACTCGTTTTTGAAGAAAATTAGGACAACAGTAACAAAAAGCGGCGTCTTTAACATCATATCCGAGCCAAGGGAATTGTTGATACCGTGATACGTTGAAGCTCTTAGTTTTTCTTCACTTGGAATCACGTACTGGGCTGGGAAGTTTAAGAGCTTCGGCTGCCTTGGTCCTGCATGCGTATCAGTATCCTCGGTGCATGTTAGATGGTTCTCTTCTGTTTCGTTTCGTGAAAAAAGACCCCAACGTCGCTTCCCTCTTCTTTAGAGGCGATTTATATATCGTCATAGCAATCATCCGTCTGTCCTTTACTGTGAGCATATTTCATTAATTTTAAATCCACAGGAATTTTAACAATATATTTTGTGCATAACGTGAGGTAAAAAATGGTAAAAAAATTCAATTTCGCTAGTATCAGCACATTAACCCGCAAAAACAAAAAAATTTTCCAACGAAAAACTTTCCACGTGTTACCACAACACATAAAAATCGGTGACAGCGAGAAGAGCGTTGTGAGTATATTAAATTGGGGAGAGGAAGGGGGGGCACAAAATCCTTTTTCTTGAGGGGGGTACCTCCTCGCACCCCTCCGCTCAGAAAATCCGCGTATGCGATGTGACTCAGTTCAAGTTTACGTTAACTCAGGGTTTAGCTAACTGACTTTTGAACAACTCACCTATGAGAAATATATCTTTTTACACCGAAACGTTTGTAATCAGCCTTTGCAGTGAACTTTAACATCAAGACACAACAACAGAATTCATATACAAGCTGGTTCATTCTTGTTACTCTCGCTTATACTCACGTACTTTTATATATTCACATATTTCTGCCAAATAGAATTACACGAACATGATAATAAGTTCAGCTAGTTTTGGTTTCGACTCAGGTAAATAATAAACTATAGTTGTGTAGGCTAAATGAATGTCGATGTTTGTAATTATTAATGAACTTATTAATTAAGGTGCATTGCGTTATGCGATTTTTGCAGTTCTTAGTTACTAGGCCTAACTTTTTTCTTTTGCACAATGACAAACTCGAATTCTAAAAGTTGTAAACATTAAAAGAGCAGTTTTTACTGTCAACGTCCTAGCAGAATCCCCGCCCGAAAATCGGCTTGTTAGTTTTGGCCTAACACGAAAGGACAATCTTCTAATTCACTTAATATTTTCCCAGTAATATCATCAAATCTTCAAACGCTTTTTGTCATGAGTTGCACTTCAAACTTTAGCTATGTACGTGTAAACTTCATAATTTGGTTCGTGCTTTATTGCCTAAAATAAAATATAGTTGAACAGTAGTCCAAGTGTCACGGGAAATTCGCCCCCTTGAGAAATTTCCCCCTCTCTCCAGAGGGGACGATACTCCTGGAAATTTCATCGCCAAATTTCCTAGGAATTTCGCCCCCTAGGAATTTTTCTCAATTTCTGTTTAAAATCCTAAACAATCAAAAACGGGTTGTAGAAATAAATTTAGCATGTCAGTACAAAGTACTGAAAAGTCAAACAAGAACTCCAGTTCATTGTCACATGTCGAATTTGTTTGCCAGATGTTGTGAAGGGGGGTTGGACACTAGTCATGAAATTGAATCGAGATAAGCTGAACATTAGCATACAATTTTAAGTTCTTTGTGAGTTTTCGTGGCAAACATCAACGTCAGTTTAGTTTAGTAAACCACTGCAAAGGTTTTGGCCTTCACCAGTGCTGGTTAACCGCAGATGCTCGCGGGTTCATTATAAGCACTGAGGAATAGCCACAATAACTTTACGCGACTACACAAAACGCAAGTTGTGTCTTTCCCCTAATAGTCTTAGAGATTACTGGACATGCTTTAATGTTAATGGATATGTGGTGGGGGACTGCGGCATCATCCCTTATTTATGGAAGAAGTATAGGTCTCGTGGGGCGAATTCTGGACATAAAAATATACAACATAATGTGCTGACTGCCATAATTCTTTAAGAGTGATCTTAAAACTGTAAATTTTGTTAAGTACCGAAAACCGGTCCATTTCTATAAGTAAACTTGTAGCTATTACAGATCTGATATGCTCATCATGGTTTGATCAATTATATTCACCGCCTTCAGCGGTCGTGCACGGTCCCAAGGTCCTGACGACGAAGTCACGAAGTTAGGCTTTAAATCGATTGCATTTGCATTATTGCCTAGTAGCAGGTCCCAGCGTCCAGCGATGAACTGGGACCATGCATGCCACGTTTTACTTTATAATAGTTTTCCATCTTGTTATTCTTATACTTTTGTTCTGTTCAACAGTTCGATATCTTCATAGGATAATGCTGAAGGCAGTTTTACAAAATATTTAGTGTAAACCTTGGACGTCACAAAATTAAAGATGTATGATAACAATTTCAAGTACCTGGCGACATCTGTTTTGTTGCTGTTGTGTTAATTGAGATCTGACTCATTTCCTAAAGATGTTTCTATAAAGATGTTTCTTGTAAACTGTTGAAGACAATTGCTCAGAAGTCAAGATACGGCTACTTGGTGCTTGTTGAACTGATATTGAAACTGTAAGTTTTGTAAAAAAACATCGTTGTTCGTAATAGATCAAACCGGTCAACGGCTATAAGTAAACTTGTAGCTATTACAGAGTTGGCACTTCTGGTATGATCAATTGCATGCCTTCTGCGGTCGTGCACGGTCCCAAGGTCCTGAGGACGAAGTCACGAGGAGAGGCTTTTATCGATTGATTTGCATTATTAGGCACAGGTCCCAACATCCTGCGTTAAAAACGGGAACCATGCATGCTACGTTTACTTTATAATAGTTTGCTATCTTGTTATTCTTATACTTCTGTTCTGTTCAACAATTCAATATCTTCATAGGATAATGCTGAGGGCAGTTTTACAAAATATTTAGTGTAACCTTGGACGTGACAGAATTAAAGATGCATGATAACAATAATGTCAAGTGCCTGGCAACGTTTGTTTTTTTGCAGTTATGTTTTCTAAAGATGTTTCTATACAGGTGTTTCTTCTAAACTGTTGAAGACTGAATTGCTCAAAAGTCAAGATACGGATACTTGGATCTTGCTGAACCCATGCGCATACAACTGCTGTGGATAGAAGCTTTCTAATTCTAACGAACGAATGATCTTTTTTTAGCCAATAAAGAGTGAGTATATATTCCGTCTCAATTTATAAGGTGACCGCCATGTACCAAAGCAACCCAAGCCTTCCCTTCAATAATTTTAAGACTTTAGGATTAAGAGGTTCTGCCAAGGTTTCAATCTAAGTCTTTTACTGTGGAGGACAGGCCAATATAGTCAAGAAGACACATTCTGATTTTACGAGGTGCACCTCCTTCTTGAATCTCGAAAGTTTTGAATGAGAACACGAGTAAACGTGAACTAGTCCCTTCTACTCTCTGAAGGTTTGTTTGTTTCGTTTAGATGCAAGGAAGAAACTCGCAAGAAGCTTGCCACGGACTATATTCCAACGTCGCTCAAAAGCTTCAGTTCATGACATCGAAGCTTCTCTGTCTGTTGATTTGTCTGATAGTCATGTTCAAGATATCACAACCGGAAGAAATTTTTTCCATGTCAGAAATAGTCTTTTGTCAACCCTCGCTACAAGGTTAGTATGTACTAATAAAGCTGAAGATATAAGGACGTCATATAAACTATATTTGTTGATACGTGATAGATCGCTTTTATTCCGAAAAATACACTGTAATTTCGGCGATTCAATCATTATTGATACGTCTAAGCTACTTAGGTCTGTGAAGGTTAGTTTGGTTTAATTTTCGTCTGGTTTTCCAGTTGAGAACGATTAACAATGGCAAGTCGAGGTAGTTTATCACTGAGAAAAAATTACATTTGCGTCGTAGTGGAAGAAGAGTTATCATCCAGTGTATTCGTTTTCAGATTCTATGCAGTGTAAAATTAGTTAAACTTTTTTGCTGAATCCAGCATCCCCAGGGCAATATGGAGGACTGGCTTGAAACTCCAGCTAAAAAGCTTTTGACATAAACATATAATCGTTTAGACGATAATTATTGAACACCATATGCATGACTTCTTTCTATACTCAGTCTTTCAACGCGTTACCTTTCAGGATCTCGATTTGACGTGCCAGTCCTTGAAGTGCGCAATGTTTCTTCACAAAGGGAATGTATTAAAGAGTGCAATGCCCATCCATGTTGCAGGTCTATGAACTACGAACGTGCTATCTCAGCCAATCATTCCAACAAATGTGAATTCTTGCATCATTTCTTGGATAATACGTCTTTCGTTTTGGAGATGAATGCTTCGTTTGAGTACCTCTTTTTGGACACACCACTGAAGGTGATTGCCTAGACTCGATTTAACTTTTCACTGCGAGAATTCTATGCATATTGTAAAATGATGTCCTTAATTGACGTGTAGCAGCTTGATTTATTTTTGACATAATTTTGTGAGGGAAATTCACAAGGGTGAAAACGACGGGGAGGAATTTTAGGAATTTCGCAGGATATTTAGGGCTTTGCTATTACTTGACCTGTACTCTTATTGTCGAATTTCCCACTTGTGCAGTGAGGGTCAGTCGAGAATAATGAATGGCGTATAATGACAAGTTTCTTTTTTTCTAGGAATATAATGCCAGTTGCATTCCTAAAGAACACAAGAAACTTAAGAATGAAACCAGGATCAATATAAGTAAGGGTTGGTTGTTGTTAAAAGTTCCTCTCGCGCCATAACTCTTCATCTATATATCGCTGTCTTACTGCGCTATGACTTTGTACCAAGTCAGGTGTGTGTTCCAGGACGCACAAAGTTAAATTTGTCCAACATGTGATGAAAATGCTAAAAAATGGCACTACAAAGAAAACCTCATGAACTATACAATTTCGTCCACTTGCACGTGAATCTAGTGTAAAATGCTAACCGCACATACCACTTATCAAAGAATGATCCCACGAAAAGTTCGCATGTACCTTCTCGCATATATCGACTGACTCCTGTTTTGTTATTTCATGATGTGTCAGTAGTCCTTCTACTGGTCCCTAAAGGGTTGTATAATTGGTCAAGTGCCAGAAAAGAAACTATGAAAACAACTATATTTAAAGTTTGAATTTTAGTACACAGTTTTAAAAACATGCATGGCCTATTCAACTCTTCCACTAACAAGTTTTCCATTTTTTCAAAGCTAATGCTGTAATTGACATCGAAGCTTACATAACTATTGACGATGGTGGAAGCCTAATGGTCGATACTGGTGAAAAGCACGATCTAACACCCGACTGGACGAAAACAGAGAGATTTGCCTTACCCGGAGATACAAAAGTTGTCACAATTAAAGGAGATAATGCCGGGGGTCCGGGTGGTATACTTGCCTCTTTTAGCAATGGTGTGGTCACAGATGGTACGTGGCAATGTGCTGACATGATCTTGTGTGCTACTACAGATTGTGAGAATTCTGTAACATGGCAAGGTGCAAAAACATATGGTGTGAACACAAACCATCCAACATGGAATACAAGACCATATATCGACTCAACAGCACAGTGGATATGGGTGGACAACAATGAAGCTACAAGGGTTTGGTGCAAGAAGAGGTTTGGTAAGTCGCGCATGTTGGTATGTTAATAGCGACATAAAATACGACAATGTTTCCGTTTGCATGGCACGATTGTAAGTCCAAATTCAATGTGCAGTATAAATATATTTAGGCATATAAAAAAAAGCGAAGCCCATAGTGTCATGCGTGGCAAGGTTTATGGCTTTACAACCTGTCTCACATCATACTTTATTCTGTCTTAAAGAAGTAATAACGTGTTTAGTGGTGAAAATAAACAATCCTTCATCCCTTGCGCGCTCGTAGTTTACAGTTTAAGCTTTTGTTAGAACTTTAGAAGGAAACATTTGAAGGTATATATTATACTTTTGTAAGTAATGTTTGCTGACAAATTTTTTTCCCAATTGTGGCAATTAATTAACAACTTCGTGTACCGTAATTACATACAATCCAATTTTTCATTATTTTATTCAATATATCTTATGTGTTGTGTACCATTTAATTTATACATTAATTATTAAACATATGTTATAGTTTCGCGGATTCTTTTTCCAGACGTTATTGTGAAATTAATGCTTAAAAAATCGACAATTTTATACTTTTATTAAATACAACATTCAGCCTGACCGCTCTATATTATCTCTCTGCAGTTGACATTTGTTCCTCCTCTCCGTGCTTCAATAACGGATCATGCGTTGTCCATGGATCTACAGGATATCTTTGTACATGTCGACCTGGATATGTAGGGGCTCGTTGTGAAAGTAAGAAACATATACAGTCATCTTTTTAAGTAGTTAAAATTATAAAACATTTCTTGAAATATCACAAAACCATATTCCCAGAGACAAACATGAATTAGGTTGAGCTTAGTAACCCTAGCTAACGGACATAGACTGCCGGTGCAATTATCGATTAAACTGACAACAATTTTGTTGTTTTAGCGCACTTTTGTTCTCCCTCTCAATGTCAAAATGGAGGGACATGTAACGTTGGTAAATCTGGAAAATATATTTGTTCTTGTCTACAAGGCACTTTCGGCGCTCGCTGTGAACGTAAGAAATTATTCAGATACATTCTAGATGAATATACAACATCTCTCAAAATATACCTATACATGCAATGGGAGTTCTAATTTATGAAGTTGCCATCTAATTTATGAAGTTGCTTCGGATTTTAAAAACCTGTTCAATTATGTTTTAGTACTAACATCTGCAACCAATTTGTATGTTTTAGAAACCCGCACTTCGTGCAAAGAAATTTTTGACAATAACAGGTAAATAGAGCCGCTAATACGTATCAACATTAAAAATGACGGGGGGGGGGGAAGAAATAACTTAACAGTTTTTAAAGGTTCCTGAATCAACAATACGAATTTTTGCTGCACCATTGCTAGATAATTTACTTTAAAGCGTGACAGCAGTAACAAATGGCACGTTCCGGAAAAAAGGCCTAATAAATTTGTCTTTTATTTAGTTCGGCAACCGATGGAATTTACCACCTCAAGTCAAACGAGAACTCAGAAATATATCCAGTTTATTGTTATATGTCGAGTTTGTCTGCCAAATGTGGTGGAGGGGGTTGGACACTACTCATGAAATTGGATGGAGATAAGGTGAAGCATTTGAGCAAGAAAAGCTTTAATGCAATCCAGAAAAGATTTAACTCAACCGATCTTAATTATTAATATTAATTGCTATTAATTTATTTTTATTGGACTGCATGCGTTTACATTGAACCATGAATATTAAGATAAGGAAATTTCGATACGGTGAACATGACATTTTCAGCGCGAATTTAAATCACACTGACGAAAAAATGCCAACAGTAAACGAAGAGTTTTTTAAAAACGTGAAATTATCTGATATTAAAAAACTTCTGTATTGGCTTGTAGGCAACATTTGAATACAATTCTTCATTTTGGACAAACAAGGAAATATTGAATGTTGATGAAGGTCTGAATGGTTTAGCACAGAATGAAACAAAGCTGGCTTCGTATCACAACACCCCCTTCAATAAACTATGCCTGGGAATGACACGAAATGACGTCACAAATTGGATACTTATCGACTACACCGCAACTTCGCTGTACAGCGTGATCGCAGACGGAAGTTACCACGAGACAAACTTGGGGAGAGCAGAATGGACGTCACTCCTAAATGACGCCGAATTACAATCTCATTGCAACAGGGAAGGTTTTAATGCTCGGTGCTCGAAGCCCGGGCGAATGTCGCGCATTGGTATTTTAGGTGATAATGAAGGACGAAAACGTGGTGATTGTTCATCGTGCAATACAGTCATCGGTTTTGGCTTTCAAATGAAGGATTCGAAATGGTCTAGTGGGAACGTTTATGATAAAAACAACGAACGCGTTGAAAAGCAGGAGACATTTGGATATATTTTCGTTCAGTGAACGATTAACATTGTAATCTGAACGATGAAGGATTTTAAAATACTGTTGCACAATAAAAATAGTCAGTAAACCGTAGACATCGAGTTTTATGTAGACTCATGTGCGCTATCATATATGAACATCTAGATCTATCATGAAAACAGTGAACCTGTTAAAAAGCTGGAGACATTTGGATATATTTTCGTTCAACAACGTCGTAGTCCGACGAATTCATCCTTTAACTAACGACGAAGGATTTTCAAAATTCTTCATCGTTTGTACAATAGAATTATCATAACACATACGTGTGTTCAAAAATAGTTGCATGTAAAAGGTCGAGATTGATTTTTATGTTGGTTAGTTTAAGACGGATTTCCATTATTCACAGGAAGCACCTCGTAGCTCGCAACGAGTGGAATTTACACTATCAAGTTACTATTGACACAGTGGAGGAATTTTTCATCTGTAAATAGAGGAATTTCATTAGAGATCTTCCAGAAAACCAATAAATCAGTGCCATGTTATTTTGATGATTTTATGGAAACACCACGTATTTTTTCCTATAAAAAATTTACCTGGTGTTTCGAAATAATAAAAGGCCAATAAGTACGTTGAACTAGCAGGTGGCAGCCAGTAAACCGCATAATAATAGGGTGACGTGTTGCACTGCCAAGTGGCCCTACTGTAGATACAGTTATTGGTTTGCCCATTCTTGACTCCGCCAAGCTTGTCTTCGACGATTGGCCGTATATAATCAGAAAAATTTTCATTTGACACAGATCAGGCTGGGGCTAAAATTTGCGCTTCGCCTAAAAAAGTGACTCGAAAAAGCACACGTGTGGGCGTTTGCCAAGAAATATCGGTTTTCTAACATAAGCTTTCATGCGTGCTGTCTTGTGACTTGAAAATATACAGCTATTTCAATTAAGGTTGTCCTTCCAAAAGCGTAAACTGTGAACTATGAGCGCGAAAGAGATGACGGATTATTGTTTATTTAGGCCCTGATTTCTATAGAATTACCTTTGTAGCAAGTAAATTTGCCGTAATAAGTTTCCTGTGTTCCCTTCATGCTGTTTCACAGAAATAATTCTGAGTTTAGAGGTGAAAATAAGCAATTACCCGTCATCCCTTGAGCATCCCTCATAGTCTACAGTTTTAAAATGACAACCTTTATTAAAATAGCTATAAATAAATCTCTTCAAACAGCAGTGTTGTTTGTACCGTATGAGCAATATATACCGGACAATTCAAGTTTGTATTAAATTTTATTTGCCAACGTTTCGTTCTTGCAACGCAACATCATCAGAGGTACAACAAATCGTTAGCAACACGAAACAACGAAAAACCTTAGCCTTATTGGTAGTTCAATATATACCGGCGTTGTAGCAATTAACCACGTTGCTCCACGTGCTTTTTACAAGTACTGCAGAGAAAAGAAGACGCTGGTTGATTTCGATATTGAAGAGAATAAAAACCTAAATACTACACTTGCTCTTTGGAATACTAACGGTCCTCATTTCCTGCTCGATGTGCGCAGACTCCGGAAGTTTATACTAAGTACTCATTTTGATTACTTGTGATGTGTATGAACCCAAGGAATTGAAATTTTCAGGAAATTATTTTAAACTAGATTGGTAAGTTACCAACAGGGGGAAGGGTGGTTTTGCTCCTCAGTGAGATCACTCATTCGATATTCTCGAAGTATTAATTACAAAATTTGGTGCATAAAACATTTTTATCAAAAGTCTGAAGTTATCTGGCATCACCAGTACTGAGCTCTGACTCATTTCACTTAAGTGCGAAAAATTGTGAAAGCTTTCATTGTGACATCTTTAATTGTCAACCATGGCCTTGCGCAATATCAAATAATTGGAGGCTGACGCCAGTTTGTTTCAGAAGAAGTATTTTTTTCTTCTTTGTTCTATTGCGTCATCCAAACTTAACACGTGCGCACTGCTGGTATTCGCCGTACGGGTACGCTGTGGCCAGCACATTAGCATTCTCATTCGAATCAAAACAAGGCACTTTGAGTAAAGTCGACCGCACTCGATAACGTTTTAAATGTGCTCGTTTCAAAGCTAGCAAAAGACTACCATGGCTAGCTTTGCGTTTCTGCTACTAGTTGGAGTGATTTAAGGCGGTTATCAAACAGTTTTTGGTTCAAACTGTTGCGGTAAGCTATTAACGTTACGTTCTGCGAAATTGTATTTATACGGCCTTCTTGACTGGTTGTAAAAGCTATTAATATACAAAGCGGCTTGTTTATAACGATTGTACCCTCTGCCGTTACCGCATATTGTTTCTATGTGGTGTAACGTATAAATTCACTTAGGTACTGTTAGTTTTGTATCTTTGTTTTGACAAACCAATGGCAAAAGCAAAAGCATTGGTGCGTATGTTGATCTTTTCTATTAAATATCTTTCATATGTCGTGTTTGAACAATTGTGCGATTACAGTTATACACTGGCAAGTTTTGTCGCTTTGGGCGTTAAACGGAAGATGGCGAGCTAGCAGTAATCACTTCCTGTGAACTCACTTTTCTGTTTATACACATTATTTTTTATTTACTTATTTACAATTATATACACTGAACAATATGATTGATATAAATATTCAAGATACAAACAAAAAAAATAGTTGGCATTCCGGTTTATTGTAGTCTTGGTTTATTCTGATTCTCGTTCATTTTTCCATTTAGTCTTTCTGAAATCAAAGGATTCCAGCAACACAACTTACATCGCCACAGATTGCAGAAAAGCGCTCAAAAAGCCATCACTTCACAGTTGAAAGATTGTGAAAATAAAATTCCTTTTAAAACCGCACGGGAAAAAATTGTGGTGTGTAAAATGAGAAAAACAGGAAGGTGAAAAAAATATTCAAAATCAATGTCGAACAACAACGGATTTCTTTCTTTCAGAGACCCAGTCAGGAGCGACAGTAAAAGATCCTCTCATGTCTGATCCAGTGTGAGAAAATGTACTGTTCCCATGCTCATATGCTGGGGCCATTACTCGGTAACCACTTGACCTGGCATAGCCTGATGGTTGATAAAGATGATCCAACGATGGTTCCCCGAGATTTACATTACTCGGATTAACTCTTAAATGATAAAAAAACCATTATCAATAAAAAGTGTTGATCCTGATTAAAATTAACCACGCAAAACACCTCAAAAAGAAAGTTCCCCAAAGTTATATCAGCGTAAGTTATGTGTCCTTGAAAAAAAGAACTTCTAGCTCTAAAGGGTTGACACGCAAAAATGTTCATGAATCGAATTGATGGCTAGTACATCGAATTTAACACTGAAGTTCATCCTCTTCCTTCCATTACATATAATGTCTTGTCCTGGTTTATCTCTCTCTCTATCTCTTATTGACTAATAATCAACCTCTTTTTTTTTTACTATCTACCAATTCTTCACACAGTCCTGCCCGTGGTGTTGTTCATTCTACCTTTCTTAATTCCTCTCCGTAAATTACCACAACTTGAACTCCTTCACGTTGCGGTCAGCGTACTGAGACATGGTGATCGCTTTGATCTGGGTGAGGTAAAACTATGCTAGCGTGCCTTCGTCTACTTGACCATCTCTGTATTACAAATATTTGGCTCCTCCAATTTCAGACCCATATGACGTTTTAAAAACTTCAAAAGTTACAGCTCTTTTACCGCAGACTACA
Source organism: Muricea muricata (assembly GCA_963855995.1). Lineage (NCBI taxonomy): Eukaryota > Metazoa > Cnidaria > Anthozoa > Malacalcyonacea > Plexauridae > Muricea > Muricea muricata. Next base: position 4,619,393 of record OY979728.1, on the reverse strand, counting down.
GCACCGTTTTGTACACCGCTTCGTTTTGTTGCATGCATGTAAATAAATTTGCTTGCACATGCCTTTAATTTCTCCTGTGTTAGTAGATAATGCAGACCTAAACGCAGTTCTAAAGAAGCAAATGCCAATAAATGTTTCTATTCGGTGCTTTAACAAACGAAAAACAGTTTTTTAACCCCAATACTTCACTTGAAAAAGAATCTATTGCGTTAATTGTAACAGAAGCAACTTTAAACAATGAATACGAAGTTACAAAATATATAATTGTATTGAAGGCTTCATCTTTATGTTGCGTACGTGAGTATTTAATGCATGTTAAATGAGTCCTTGTTTTTAGCCAAACACCATAACGTCTCATACTTTAGGTGTTGTTAGTTACGAACTCGTGAGCTTTGAACTTATGCTGAAATATTATTGAGGATCTTTCTTTTTGTGCGACGTAAGTGTTGTGAAGACACAACTCTTCTAGTTTAGAAAGAGAGCACTCACTTTGTAAGAATCTCCACTTCATGACGTTTCGCAGAATTTTCAAAGCTTGAATACGGCTCCAAGTCAACATTGGTTGGATCTGAATGATCCAATCTCGCACGAGAGTATGATCGTTGTACAGGAGAATGAATGGCAACAGAACGCTTGACTTCATAGTTTACCAGATCTGGCCTCTGCAGTGGATTTTCAAGGAAATTCTCCCCCTCTATCGTACCTAAACGTTATTATATTTGGATTGGAAGTGAAATATTAAAATCAAAGCAATGTATTTTAACAAGTTCTCAGACTAAATTAACTTTGATCTAGTCCTACGGTGGCAAAGTGGTTAAAGCACCTGCCTTTCACCTTAATGGTCGCAGGTTAGGTTTTCTCAATGTCAGTTGAACTCAGTTTTCATGTGGAAAAATGTAAGACAACGCTCTACCGAAAGTAATGGACTTTCCAGGTAGTCCGGTTTCCTCTTACGTGCAGAAAAGAGAAATGGCCCTGGAAACGAGGTTGATCTCACAGGCAAAGTTGCCAGGGTGGGTTAGGGTAAGCCCACAGTAATTGACATATGCTGTTAAATGTTGACCCTGGGAACGCTGAATAAATTATAAATAACAACTTTACACGATGTCCACTATCATTATTTAAAGAGAGGTTACATTCGTTAATCAATCTCGTTCCCTGAGCCTGCGATCCCTTGGGAAGGAAGCCGAGGCTCTGGGATAATCCGTGATCGACATACAAAAAACTGTATGTCGCCCGTACTGCGCATGCGTAGGAAATAAGCCACAAAAGCATTTTTCTAAAGTTTTTTGGAACAGTATTTGTACTATTTTGTTTGTAATGTCAGTGGAAAATATTATTTTATTTCATTCTGTGTTGGACGAAGCGTTAGAGCGACTGGGTAAGAAGAATCTCAAATTGAAGGAGTGTCAATACGAAGCGGTAAAGGCTGTTGTTGTCGACCGGAAAGATACGATTTGTATATTGCCCATTGGTCATGGAAAGTCACTTATATACCAGCTTCTTCCCTATTGCGCCTTATTGAATCTATTTATTTGCAACGCATGCGCAATACGGGCGACATACAGTTTTTTGTATGTCGATCACGGATTATCCCAGAGCCTCCGTTTCCTTCCCAAGGGATCGCAGGCTCGGGGAACGAGATTGTTCGTTAATGTGAACAAAAGCTCTGTTTACATTTTAAACTTCCATGTTGGTAAAATATCATTTACTAACTGAATAGCTGACACTGTTCTGTACTCGTGAACAAATGCAAGCCAGAGTTTCGATTCAAAAAGAGTTCAAAAGATGCAAAAAAGTGTAAACCTTCCAAAAGTGTAAACTGTGAACTATGACCCTGATTTTCATAGAAATACCTTTGTGGCAAGTAAATTTGCCTGATAGGAGGTTTCCTTATGTGTTTCCTTGATGTTATTTCACAGAAATAATTCTGAGTTTAGAGGTGAAAATGAGCAGTAACGTCTCATCCCTTGCGTGCTCATAGTCTACACTTTACGATTTTTAAAGACAACTTTAAAGTTTATTGAAATAGCTATAAGGTCGGTCATGGCTAAAGAGGATGGACGAGAGGTAAGTTTTCAAGATGGCGGCTGTTTTTCAAGATTCTTAAAACGTGAACGAATCAACAACCAAACATTTATATCATTCCTAAAGCTTACCCTAACCCTTACCCTAAACCTAACCACAATTTAGGAATGCTATAAATGTCTGGTTGTTGATTCGTTCTCGTTTTAAGAATCTTGTAAAACAGCCGCCATCTTGAAAACCTACCTCTCGTCCATCCCCTTTAGCCATGACCGTATAATGGTCTGCATGTGATCACACTTACCAATTTTGCACGAAGTTTCCCCATCACCTCCTCCGAGCCCAGGCAATGCATCTCTGGCCTTATCATTATATGATCTAGAAGTAGAGAGTTTTCGTGTCGTTTCAAACGCAGGGGAGTCTGCGTAATGAGTGCTCATTCGAACTCCGCCACTTCTGTTGCCACTACCGCTCATCACAGGCAGAAATGCCTGGATCTAAATTGAAACAGAAATAATATGAACGATTAAATATCGAGCAGCCTTGAATGTGATTGGAAGAATTAGAGTATAAACGAGGGGAAATTCGTTGTCTCGAGCGGGATTTGAACTCGCATCTTCTAGACGGCCGCTCTACCAATCAAGCTATCGAGTCTTTGTGATTGGCTGTTTAAAACCAAAGTCATGATTGCTTGTCATTCGTTCTGTTACTTCATCCTAGCAAATACTTACCGGCTCACTGCTTTTGTACTTCATGCTGTCGTAATACTTTCCCTTTGACATGCCTTGAAGATGAAAAATAGAAATTCGCATATTAGAAACACTAAAGTAAAAATCACGTTGTCGATTTGGAATTAACCTCGGAATGGATTGCACTTCAAGAGAAGGGAATTTAATGTTCGTAAATTATGAATATGATGAATTGTAGAAAGAAAGTTTAAAATACGCCGTCCGACACCCTGGATAACTGATTCTCAGCATCATTAATCAATGTATATAGATACATCCCTGTCGATGCTCTCGATGATGTCACAAGTATAGGATAAGCCTTAACTTGTTCTTTTCCTTCTAGTAAAAACTAAAAGTAGAAATCCCCGTTATAGACTAAACCGTTTGACCTGAGTAAGAAGAGCGGAATCTACCGGTATATTATATATTTGTAAAACTTGCTTTGGGTCCCTGAAAAACAAGGAATCTTTCCAGCAAAGTACATTTTGCTTAAGTTCACTACCAAGCTTATTATTTAACATATAAGTTTTTTACATTTAAAAAAACATAAAACATTTTCCGTGTCGATATATGGAATTGGGAAAAACGAGAAATTGTTTTCATAAAATTTCGAGTTTTTCCAATTTTCACCAGTACTGATGTGACTGTATGTCAATAGGGAAAAAATTTTTACATTTCTTTTATAATATATAGTAGAAAAAAAAATTAAAATAACTTTAACAGCGGAAGAGCGGCGGGAAATATTCCGTGTTGACATATTAGAGTTCGATCAACACGGCTAATTAGCCAATGAGCGTTCAGAATTCAGTGACAAATGCTATCTATATTTATAAAACTTATTATAACATCTTATTCAGTGCAATAAATAATTAATAGCACACAGGTGTTCGGCACGGCCTCACAGGCGCATTCGACTTTGTTGAATAAATTTCTTTTTCATTCATCACCTATAGTATCATGTTTTCAAAACAAAATAATTCAAACTTCAAACACGCAACAAACACTAAATGTGCACTTTTTGAAAATTTAAAAATGTTGCGAAAAAGAAAGAGATAAAGCTGACTTAACCGTGACGTTTACAGGCAAAGTTCTTCATCAAATTAGACGCCTGTTCCACTCAAAGATTACAGTTAGGGGATGGAGGTTTAGAGTCACGTTTCAATACGAGTCTATGAATGCAAACACATGCATTGAAGACAGTTTAAGTAGGCCGAGGAAAAGTCTCACGAAAGATATTGGCCCTACCGTACCTCAAACCGATAAAACAAGATTTAAATTTGCTAGCGAAGGGCCTTCTCGCTTGAAACGTCGAATTCTGTTTGTTTCAGGCAGTTAAAGAACCTGCAGATCATTCATGTACGTTTGACGGCACTACCTACACAGGCAACGTTAGTTCGAGAAAAAATCCTCATCGGTTATACCAAGTAACTGAAATTCAGATGCAAGCAACTATAAGGATTGCCATCATTCTATTACTCAATAGTTTCATTGATTTGTTTTCTGTATTTTTAAAAGCAACGCTCAAAAACGGCGAGATTGCATATGCCAATGTACATATACAACCTTTAACTTAATTCAAATATTTTGCATTCAAACTCTTACCCTCGTAGAAACTGTCGGACGGTTCACCAAATTTTCTGCTACTCCTTAAATTCAGCTCGGATTCCGAAGTAAGTCCACCCCCAATTGTGTCGCTGTAGCCTGGAATCAAGTGATCCCGAGGATAGGAAAACTCCTGAAATCGGAAAAAACACTTCTGGTGAAATTTTCAAATTATGGAACCAAAACATGACATACTTTTGCTGTTCATGTGTTTCACTGTGCCGTTCCATTGTGGTGACAATACTGAGTTTAGCAAATATAAAGAGAAATTCATTCAGAGATAGACTTTTCAAATGTTTAAAGAAAGTTGTCGCTAAAAACTATATAATTTCGATACTTTAGGTATTAATATCTTGTATACATATTTTTATTATGATATATCACTTATTTAGTATCATAGACTATGCCCCATTAGTGACGTTGCAAATATAGCATTTCAGTTTCTTAACTATATAACTACAACGAATTTTAATTTTCACCTATCGACTATCGTTGCAAATTTTATAATCAAACCGAAAACTGGATAGGTATTCTACACCGACGCTGGAATTTCTTGCTTAACGTGTTAATCCGGAACAATCGTAAGGTAATAAGAATACACACACGAGATTAACGAACGCAATTTGACACTGAATATATTTGTTATTCATTCATTCATTCATACCTTTTGTAACTGTGGATAGCTGGAACGACGCGTCACAATTTTCGGTTTCACGTTTCTGTACTTGTGAAATGGTCGCGAGCTGTAGTCATCCATGTAAACCGATTTGCGACTCATCCTCGAGTCTGTGACTAAATTTGCCGGCAACTGGACCCAAACATTGTTCCCTTTCTGCACCAGTTTTGCCTCCGTAACATTGTTGTACGACTTGGGCACGGGAACCTTGAACGCCCGGGCCATCGGGGTGAAGTTTTCAGAAACAACTATATGATTCTTTAATAGCGCCGCGATTTGGTGCAGCGTATTAACGCTACAGTGTAGCAATTATATCTATATGCGAACCGTTGCCATGTGCCCCGTAATTTATATATCACGGATACTCAAGCGTTGACAAACGGTCTAAGTTGCTAAGGTTACGAAGCTTAGCGGTTTTTAGGACTAGAACAAATGAATGATTGGGCATGAAGAATGTATGAGGTCAAACATTACTGGTTGCAAAGTAAATATAACCTTGCGGTCGCGGGTGATATGAGGAAAGACAGTTGCAGTCGGAAGATATTATGAAATATCTTGTAAAATGTTATTGCACACAATTGCATGTAGCTAATTCTAAAGGTTTTAATATAGTAGCAAATTTATCAGCCTTACGTATTGTTACCTACATATAATTTATATAAAGAACATTGTAATTTAATTCCTTTTACTAATCATTAATTGCCAGTTATTTACAATATTCAAAATCATGTTACGTCAAGAATTTCTTGCTTTATGACTAATTATGCTTTTCACTATAAAAAAATTTGATTGCACAAATTTTACTGTAAGAAATTATGAAGTAATCAATGCCATTGACTTTGTATCCGTTGCAATGTCTGTGTCGTTCGCCAACTTGGTTTTCATTCGATCCAAGTGACAAGGATCGAATGCTAAGTCCTTGTCAAGGACAAGGAGGATAAGTGTTGAAATGATCAAGATTGCTAAAATCCAAAAAACTTTGAAAGTGTAACATAGTTTTCCATATTATTCAAAAAGACAAACCATATTCCTTTAATGAGAGTTCATGTCTGATTGCTTGATTGAGCGGTAATCACACAACTTTTACAGCCTCGTACAGAGTATGATAATTTAGTTGAACTCTCATTAAAATTTTGTTATCTATGTTCACTTACAATACATTTTAAAATGCATGTGTTGTGTAAATGCAGCTGCCCGTAAAACATTACCACGATGAGAGCACTTTCCTACAAGCTAATGCCACATCACAGTTCTAAACTTTCAAATCTTCCATTGCCTTTTCAATTCGTTTCTTGTCATCTGTCAATTTCTTAGAAAACCTGGCAGCTTCTTCAGCTTCATTTGTTCTCCCCAAAATTTTTAGAACTTTCTCGATCTCCTGACTCGTAATCACAGTCTCGTCGTGTGGCCCGATCGTTCTACGTTGAATCTCGAGCGCTTTCCGAAGAACCTCGAGAGCGTCTTCGTATTTACCTAACAAAGCAATAGTTAAAGGGCAAACTATTAAGAATGTGAAAAGTGTTATACAGGTTGTATCAAAAAAGGTAATCGTACTTTTGAGTGCTCCAGGGCGCTCAATACTTGACATACAGAAATAATTCTTTCAGTTTGAAAGACCAGGTATTTAGCTTTTGAATGACACCGTTTTTGCGAAGTTTAAAGAACAATTGAGCAAATATCACCAGATAAAAATTGTCAGTTGAAATCGCATTTTTTCACCGTTGGGAATTCATCGAAAACCTGTTGAAATTTAATCCCATTTGGAAATCAAAATTGACAAATTTTAGCTTAGGAAAGTAAAACTGATGCATCTTATTAGCGACGTTAACTGTTTCTCGTGACAGATAAATGATTAGTAGATTTTTCTTTTGTTCAAAGTTGAAAATATGGAATTTCGACGGGTTATTTTCATTTGATTCGTATTTGCTCAATTTTTTTTTCACATTTAATAAAACGGTGCCATTCAAAAGCTAAATAAAAGCCTTTCGAACTGTAAAAGTCTTAATATAAAAGTAAATAGAAGTCTTTCGAACTGTGAAAGAATTATTTCTGTATGTTAAATACTGACCGCCCCTGAGCACTCGAAAGTACGATTACTTTTTCGATACACCCCTGTGCTGGAAAATGCAATTAGCAAATACATTCAATGTCAAATCCAATTAATGTCTTTGTACGCATACACCAGGGCAAAAAATGTAACTCTGACAAAATAAGCAATTAAATCACTTTTGTTTGAAACGCAATTGATGAAACAAGAAGTTGACAATGTTCCCCAGGCCTCCCTGTTAATTTTTGGCTGCCCTCGTTTAGATACGACAGAGAAATAACGGGTTTTTACTTAAGCTTCAAAAATGCTCGAATCCCAAAACAAGCAAAATGAAATGCATTTGCGCAAACTCTGCATGTCAAAAATTCAATGTTGGGGGAAAGTTACACTTAAAATGACAACCAATATGGTTTGTATTCAGTTCTCCACTGAGAATAATCAACATGTCGAATGAGGATTAAACGTTAACTTTTATTTTGCCACAATCACATTATTGCTGCTGCATTTTAATATAGCTGGGAAATTGAGAAAAATCGCGCATGGTTTAAATCAAAAGGTAATGTTTCTGTGATGCGTTGATGAATGTTGTTCAAATTAACAATGTCAACATAACAAAATACCATAATAATATTCGACTTTGAAAAAAATCGCTATGGAGGAAGATTCTATTCAGTGATATTTTTTCTGACACTGTATGTACCTTGTGTTCCCACCCTGCACAATAACTTGCTAGAGGTGAATTAACTTTGCAAAATTTACAGGTGAGTGTCGTTGTAATGTGCTCAGTATAGTTTTTGATCACTGAAGAGACTTACCTTGGGATTTTAAGGTAGTCCCGATGCCGAGATACGACGTGGCTGTAAATTTATGGTCGCCAAGAAATCCTTCGAAGATTCTGACTGCTTCCTTGCGACATTCCATGGATTTTTCCGCGTTACCCAGAGCTTCGTAGGAGCTGCCCAGTTCCTCGTAAACCGTACCAATGGACGGGTGGTCTGACATGTGTTCCTTGGCGACCAGGAGGAACCGTTCTCGGAGCTTGATGGCAGTTTCGTGATGTTCATGAAAACTGTACACAGCTTAGTTTAAAAAAAAAGAAGCTCATGGCTTGAATTTTAAGATCAAGATAAGTCATCAAACGAATATTTATATACGATGTTCACTTTAGCTCAACAGAGAACTGTTATCAATGTGAGTGCTGTCCATAACCGATAACTCTAATGGATTATTCTTTATACTAATGTTAAGTCAATGCAGTTTAGCTTAAGGTAGTAAATCATACAGTACGTGTGATGTTATAAATTATAGGCGATGTTCCCACAAAATTAACTTATATCATAATTCTTGTTTTAAATATGTAACTACAAAGTCTTGAGAATCAGGGGATGGTTGTGAAAAAAAGGCGTTTAGCTTAAACGGTGATAAGTCAAATTTAAAAACCACTTTTACATCTTGAATGCAACCGAACTCACATCTTTCATAGCATAAATGTTTGGTGTTATATATGATTGTTCTTCTCAGGTGAAAAGAATTTAGCAGGTTTGTTCAACCTACAAACTTGTTTTATATTTTTACTTACCACCGTCAAAGCCAAACACCTTTGACACAACTTACCTATGGTGACTTCTCTCTAAATAATAGTATATTGAAAATTCGGGTCCATTGCTTTGATTAACCACGTGTTAACTTATTAGTAAGGAGTATTAATTACTATTTGTGATATAATCATAAATTTGACAAAACCTTATATAACACCCCCTCTCACTCCTCCATTAAACTCACCTGCATAGTCATTCACTATTGACAACTTGGTGAGACTGTTACATTCAAGATCATCCACAATTGTCTTGGCTTCATCAGCCATGATGACAGAATCGGCTAGCCCACCATCGAATGCATAGGCCCTTGCAAGCTTACTCAAGCACTCCGCATACTGTTCACTCTTTGTATGTCCCAGAGCCTTTTGCACCTCAAAAGCTTCTTTAAACATCTTTGTAGCTTTGGGGCAAGGACGACGACACGAACACATGACCCAAAACTGGTGGAATGCAAGTGAAACCAAACAATGACTATAGCGCTTCTTGTCATCGGAGTCCTTAAAAGACTCGAGCAAGCTTCGGTAGAGCCTTCGAAACTCATTTGAAGACAGTCGGACGGTAAAAAACTTGAACGAGGAATTAAGTAAATCTGCAGCATACTTGAGAAGCTTCTTTTCTCGAATGGAGTTTTCCAAAGCACGGAAAATGTTGTTCTTTCTGCACTCAAACGCGATCAAGACTTCCTTGAGCTCCTCGCCCGAACCATAAAACTTCCCGTTTAAATCACGCAAGATGGTTAAAAAGTACAAGTTGAAGTGGTTCGAGGCATTCTGGTGGCAGTTTTTCAGTTTCTCGTTTTCCTTTGTAAGTTCTTTGCAAAAAATCTGCACGATTCCATACACCGCGTAAAAACTACGTCCTTCAGTGTCGGGACGGACGAAGGAGTTATCAACGAGCTGTGTGACGATAAGCTGTCGCTGTAGGTCGGACATGCCTTGGAGGACACAGCTTGTGTCAACAATTTTAAACGAGGACGGGAACACTGATAATGCTACAAGGTGACACTGCAACTCAAAAGTTAACCGCTCAAAACAGATTTTTAAACATGGATACATATCGGATTCGGGCGGCATTCCGGCCAAGGCTAAACTATGCAGAGCTGTGCCAGGGGATCGGCCAAATTCGTTAATTAGCAACTCCGGGTCGACATTAGTCTCGAGTAAGGATGCTACTGCCCGAATGAGCAGCGGGATTCCTTTGCAAAGACGGCCTAGAGTTTCCGCATGAGAATTGGATATTTCTTGAGGAGAAATGATTCGGATAAGCTGGGCTGCTTCGGTCTCATTTAAACTAGGAAGTGAAACATTCTTCATGTTAAATGAGATGAATTTCAAAGCAACACGAGAAGTGACAACAGTTCTGACGTGAGGTGCCATTTCTCCTGTGAGCCTTATAAACTTCAGAAAACTTGGCTTCAACTCATCTATCAGCAAATCTTCAGCATTATCGAGTATAAGCAAAATATCCTGGTGAGATGTCTCGAAGTAGTGGTGGGCCTGAGAAACAGGGTCATCCCCGGATACAATGCCCATGGAATATAGAAGCTGAAACGCAACACTATCGACAGAGGAGGCTCCACGAGTTGACACGTAATACACGTGATATCCATATTGTTCCATCATCTCGTGCCCGACACTGATGGCAACCGAAGATTTTCCATAGCCAGGTGGGCCGGTTATCGTGACAAGACGATCATGGCCTTTGTGCAAGTGCGCAATAATCTCTTCGCAAAGGAGGGCACGGCCAAGGAAATGGGGAACTTTTCCCGGTAATTTGCCATGAAGCATGCTACAAGATCTCTTTAGTTTGCAAGCTAAATGGGCGAACAAAAGAACAGGTGAATAAAAATACATGTCACTAGCTATGACTTGAATAAAATTATAAATTACGATAAACAATTTTTAAGTTGCATAATAAAGATTTGCAATTTTAGTGCTGATGAATATCTGAGTGACCGAGATAACTAGTACGCATGCGCAGTAGGTTTCTTTACATCGTATGCATGCGCAGTAGGGTGCATTAGTTGTGAAGATGGTGTTTCCACAAATCAAACTTAACTAATGTTTCTATATAAAGGCTTTTATATAAAGCAGGTACTATCACAAGGAATGCTACTGATGTGCACATGCAGGGTGTAAACGTAAAACGAATAACATTATCATTCTCTTTATATGCATTCTTAATTCTAATTGGTCAATTTACCAGAAAATAACTGCGTACAAATAACATTCCGAGCATGCGCATTTGTTAAAAACATGGCTGAGCTACAAATAACACTCTGAGCATGCGCATTGCTTTCAAAAGTTGAAAACAATGGCAGGTAGCTTTGCTGAACATTCAAAAGGTTTGTGTGAAAAGCTTGCTGTTCCTAGTTATAAAGTCTCATGACAAACTTTGTAAATGAATGATAAAACAATTACTGCACTCGGTTCTTGCAAAATATTGTGATTTGTCAATAGCTTGCAGATCAATAATTTGTCTCCGCCTTCAGCATCGGTAAATAATTGATCTTCCTGCCACCGACAAATCACAATACTTTGCTCGACCTCGTCCAATAATTGATAAATATCTGTATATCTAATAATAATAATAATCATAATAACGAAATATCTTGTAACAATAGTTAATTTGTTTATAACTTTTACAAATTTCACGCTTATTACTTGCGTGCTTATTGTGAAATTGCACTCTATTGCTCTATGCTAGCTGATTGGTTAACATGCCGTTTTGAGAAATTTCCTATTTTCCTTTTGCAAAGTGATTGGTTAGTGTTATTTAAGCAGTATTGTCTATCTGGTTCACCCCTTAATACAGGTCATATGCTGAATTAAGCCTGAGTTTCCTGTCTGCAACCCAGGTCTCCTAGCAAGCTTGATGACATTATCAGACTTTTACTTTAACACATCTGATAAAGTCAAAATTTAACAAGAATACTAGGAATGTGACAAAAAGGTTGTAATTCGCCACGGAATCAACAATCACAACAGCCCTTAGAAGTGCTAACGTCGTGCTGTATTCAATGGATATAAATACAAGGTAAATTTTTCCTACACGTTTCCCACATTGCATTGCAATTCATTATTTAACTCTAGCGTGAGGTAAGGACCTCTAACGTCTATTATAGCAAATTAGTTAGATGGAGATGGCTAAAAATTGTGCAATACAATTTTCTGCACAAAATGCAATAAATGTTTTGAATGACTGGGTGGGATAGGTAATATGGGTCCACAGTAATTGGCTCACGCTGTTGTGGTGACCCTGTCCTTGTGGCTAAGCTAAACAAAAAAAAGAAAGCTATTTTAAAGTAGGGGCTAAAAGGCATGCCCTGGTTATATATTTATAGTATTTCTTTAAATTAAGACCTATCTCAGCAAAAAGTGGAGGCTAAAATGTCACACCCATTTTTGAGATGACTCCATATCCAACGACAAACTGTACTGTAAAAATGAACAATTCCTGCTTAAATTTCTACTTATCCACCATAGTATATATAGCAAACATTAGCATATCTCTTGCATGGAGTCTATATTTGAATGCACTGTGGTTAAGAACTTTATCTCAACTTGTTGAGAACATGAAACAAGCTGTGTACTAAACACTTGTTGATATATTTCACAAGTTAGCAGATCTTTGCATGTGTAAATATAAGGAATTGCAGGTATCTTAGAAATATATAACCAAATATATGGTGTATACAACTCCAAATTAAAAAAGGAAAGAATGGAAAGTGAATATGCGTGTTTCTTCAACATAATATATGTAGAGGGAAGCATATATTTAAACACTACATTTTGTTATTTGAATGCATGCCACCACATGAGATGTTGGGGTCTTCAATTGATCCAAATTGACAAGGCAAACTTTTGAGGGAAAGCCTTGCAAAACATTAACAGTCTTGGGTCCACAAAACACATATAAATTGGAACATTACTAAACAAAGAAACAGTGAAACAAAACAACGAAACAACACAGCAAAATGAGTTGAAAGAGTGGACTCAGTGGAGCAAGGGAACGAAAGAATAAAATTGTTTCCTTGTTTCGCCGTTTTGATTCATTCTGTTGTCATGTTTCTTTGTTCAGTAATGTTAGTAATGTCCGGTAATTAGCTCCAACATTAGAGCGAATTACACCGAAATATTTGCAATTAAGTCTTACTTGGACTAATCAGTATTCAAACAGAAAATGAAAATTCATAGTACAAATTAACATAGTATGGCTATGCTTAGTTTGTTGGCAGTCTAAACAATTCAACCAGGGTTGGATATAAGAACATTTTTTCAAGAATGTAATTTTCTTATTTCTTATAATAAGAACATTAACATAAGTTGTAATATAAGAACATTTTCAGAAACCTTGCCATCCAAAATCAAAAACCTACAAGCTGGTTGCATTACTCCATTAGGAACAATGGGCTTTCAAAGTCATAAAAATAGTTATTACTGCAGTATTTTATACACAACTATTATTTGTATATCTTATTTTAAAGATGATTCACAAATAGTGGAGATTTACAACCTTGAAGTAAAATAATTAATGAGAATAATATAAGAAAATATAAGAACATTTTTGCCTCCACAAAAATTTTTCTTATATAATATAAGAACATATAAGAACAACTAATATAAGAACATTTGCCAACCCTGAATTCAACCCGTACCTTTTTCGTTCATTCCCATCAGTTTTCTTGCTAATTCTGTACGGCCGATTCCAAGCAACGACTCTGCCAAAAAATCTTTATTATTCTCACTTAACAAGTCTCGATGCTCCAACTCAGTAAAGAGATCTATCGGTCGGGTGAGTTTCTCCAAAATACCATCGGGAATTTTATCGCAAGCGAATTTCATATCATTAAAATTTCTCGTCGTTAGCTCTTGCGAGATGTTTAAAAGCAGAGCTCGAAAGGAGTCCGTTTTCCCCATGTTTCACGCGCAAATTTTACTCTTTCTTTGTCTTTACAGAATACCAAAACATGCTTAGTTTCGTTTGAGACCTTGTCCTTTCTGTCTGTGTGTCTGGTCAAAGTCTGGCGATGGTCTGGCGCTGATGTATCATGTATCGACGGTTGAACTCGTATCACTATCGGAAGTTCCCCGGATAGGTTGATATTTCTTAAGAAATCGTTCAGATTGGCTTCAAAACGCTCAAAAACGGGAAGGTTACAACATTAGCTATTTGTTAATTCATCATACTCATTTGAATACAAAAAACAAAGCCGTTTACTTTTAGACAAAGAGAATAAATTCTTTATCAAATTACGTCACGAGTTCAGATTTTGTCGTCGCAAAATGGTCGGAATTTAACGGCAGAAAGCGTAAACCATTGTAAATTCCCAGAATTTAGAGTTCTCGCGATTTTTAATCAGCTGAGGAAACGAAAATTTGGGGGAAATATACAAAATCAAAATAATACTAATTTTTAACAAACGGCAACATTTTTTTGCTTATTACCATTTAAAAAATGACTATACATTTATACCTATACACTCACTCACGTGAGGGAATTTTCTCCGGGAATGGGGTAAAACCTCGTGTGTTCATCGGTTGTCCCTGTCAACAATTGATATTTGTTTTCAGCTCGTTTTAAAACTTGAGTTTTTTGCAAAAATATGGCGAACGTGTTTATGTAACGAACATGTTTATTATTGTTATTATTCAGAAAAGATGCTTCGCTGAAAATATTCGATGACCAGTGAAAAATGGAAGTTATGAACCCAGCTGATTATCATCAACTACAGGAGAAAATTAACGGACTTTCGAGGCAATATTTTAGCTACAGTACCTCGGTAAAAAAACACAGCTTAACCCTACAAAAGCCAGCAAATAAAATTGTACACATAGAGCAGCATAAGACGGGAAAGCTTGCTTCTACAGGCAGAAATAAGAAGCATTCTCTAATTGTTTGGGGTTGTGGTGAGTTCGGACAACATGGCTTAGCCCACAGTGGCGATGTGACATTTGAAATGGCGCTTTGTAAATTTAAATCGGGCGCATTAATGTTGCCAAATTGTCAATTCCCTGTATCTACTGTTTGTGGCTCTAGTCATACGTTGGTTTTAACAGGTACAGATTGCTAATATGATTGCTAATAGATATATTAACTATATATCATATCAGTAATACTATGATAGATGATATTATCAGCTTAATCTATTTCCGATTATTTATCATGACAGCTCAAATGCACAAAATGAATTTATTTTAGTTTCAAATAGATGGATGTTATAAGATATACAATTACGTTTTTTACAGTAATATGTAATATAAGTATGTCTTGTCAAATGTCAAAGTGGGGGGGGGGGGTAGCTCCCTGAAAACTAATAACTATGATAGGTAATATAAGTATGTCTTGTCAAATGTCAAAGGGGGGGGGAGCTCTGTGGAAACTAATAACTATGATATGAGTCAGAATTAGACATTGCCATATGACCATATCGGTGTCAATGACAAAGTAAAAATGGCATTATTGCCATGTCGCCTGTTTTGGTATCATAACAGTATCATTTTCAAATAATGCCTCATATTTACTAGCCAGTCATAGTCAACCAATCAAAATGCTTGAAAACCATTTTTTATACATCTAAAGAAATTACACTAAAATAACATGATTATTGTGAATATTGTTTGCACATTTTAAGGTGCAGATCAAATTTACAGTTGGGGTAATGGAACCAGTGGCCAGTTAGGTGGTGGTACATGTTTGACAACAACTAAGCCAACACTATTACCGCTGACCCTGGACAGCAAGATACAAGGAATGTCATGTGGTGCCAGACATAGCTTTATCTGGACAAGCAATGGTTATTGTTATAGCTTTGGTAATAACTTTAATGCCCAACTTGGATACAACTTTTCCAAAGCTGACTTTAAGGAAAACCAGGTATAATCCACAGTATATCAATAGATAAATAACATTTGCTCTAAAAATGTGTTCAATGCATACCAACAAAGTCTTGAATGCACACGGCATGTGACATATGTATGCCTTAGCCATAGAGTAAAGACTATATACAAAGAGAGAAATGTTATGTCAACATAATGCATTAAGTTGATTCATCACCCACATCATTATTGCCATGTTGTTGGCCAGAGAACTAAACAGAAGCACCCCCCCCCCATATTGCAAGCCATTTTTAAAATTTCTGGGGGTGATTTCCTCTGTTTAGGGCACGGGCTAGGAACATAATTCCGTAGAGTTATACAGCTACCTATGCAATCATATTACTGTACTTACGTATTATATACTTATTTGTACAAGGTGTGTGTCAGTGTCACATATTTTACCATTCAATCTCACGCTAACGCTCAACATTTCTTATCTTAAGTGTTAAAGTCAATTAGTATTGTAGACACCCACACCATCATTTATTACATTGGATATTTTATTTTCATACTGTATGTGCAAGCTCTTAAAATATCTGTAGACTATTCTCAAACAGTATTAGATTTAGTAGCAAGGAAGTACTAATAATGCATTGTCTGCGGTTCTAAGTAATGCACTACTCAAAAGCAAAGTCTAAGAAAATTAGTATAATTAATAGAGATTAATTTAATTATAGTCCTATCACGTCACTAACCATGGATCTACATCACTAATGTATACAATCACCAGTCTCATGTCAGTTCCTTTAGATCACCTTGGCAGCTATGTCAATGTCACCATATATATACCATGACTGACATTGAGGGAGATGTCACTGGGATAAAACTATTTCGAGCTGTAGCTAATTATATGATTGAGCTTGGCATGTGTTTTTATATTATTTGAATATGTATGTAATGATGTTAGGTGCAGTACTATTCCATATATTATATATCACTTATAGACAGTGAGTATAGCTTAGAGCAATATTAAGGTAGTGGTTACGTGGCCATAGGATTACAGCTACTCAATAAAATATTGTGTTAATGATATGCTTGCTACTCTCATATGTTTGTGTTTAAATGACTACAAAGCCCGACCGTTTCACAATTACCCGCCATTTCCACACGGTGTGGTGTCTTCATGACAGATGATGTATGATGTGGCATTGCTGCTCCTTATATGTATTCGAATATTCAAGGGAGATGTCATTTGCCAAGAAGGCTGGTGGAAATATGTGGCATATTAATACGAGTCATCATGCTCTGAATAGAGAGGTTCACATTTGGCTGCCAATACCTCTACCGCTACCTTAATCTATCTTTCAGCCAATCAGATGTGCCAGACCTTAGCCTGAATAACCAACCAAAAAATCGAGAAAAGGTAGTGGTGGAGGAAGTCAAATCTGAACCTTACAAATATAGAGATGATGGCCCAGCAATTTTTTCTGCAAGAATATGTTCTACCTTCTTGCCAAATGACACCTCCCTCAAATATGCAAGGAACAGTGCGGCAACATCAGCAATGCAATATATGATTGAGCTTTGTATTAATTTAAAGATAACCAGACATAACTGATTAGTACACCTGGTTGTTATAAACAAACTAGTAAGTAAACTTAATTCATAAATATTGTGCTGCTATAATGTGCTAAAGCTTATAATTTTGGACAACAAGTAATTGGGAGCTAGTCTAGTTAGAGTATTATTTGACTTATCTAAAAGTCTTAATCATTTCCAATGAGTCAGTAAGAATTATTAGACAACACTGATTAAGTTGTTATAATTTTTATAGCTCCAGCCAATCTTGGTGGAGCTATTTCCAGATATGAAAGTGAAGGAGGTAGCATGTGGTGCAAGACATTCATTATTTCTTCTCGACACTGGTCAAGTGATGGCAGTTGGCTGCAATCAACATGGTCAAATTGGTAATGACACAACACAAGATGTTGTTATTCCTACCATGTTAGACGACCTTAAGTCTATAACACATGTCGCTTGTGGTAATATACATAGCCTTGCGTCTCATGGTAAGTAATGATCTTTTTCCAGCTAGCAATGTGTGCAATACAGGCAGACTAGACAGACATCAGAGTTAGTGTTCTCTTGAACAATTAGATTAGATTATTTTGAAACATGTAACTAGTTGCAATTTGACTAAAATTTGTTCTTGGTCACATTTTACAGCAATGTATCTAATTCCTAGCGAGCTTTAAGCTGGACAACTTGCAAAGTTCTTAATTAATGTTTCTTCACAAAAATTCATTTGATACATTTTCTCAGTTAATGTACATGCAAAGTAATCCTGAGACATACATGGTCTAACCCTAGTCTTATTATGAGGTTCAGGAGCCTAATAATTGGTTGATTGAGAGGGCACAACACATCTGATTGGGTAAAAGACAGATTAAGGTAGCGGTATTGGTAGTGAAAGTCAAATTTGAACCCACCTAATTGCATTTAGCTCTGAAGCAACTTAAGGATAAAACAGTGAGCAAATTTGAGCAAACCATTTTAAAGCAAGCATATTTTGAATTTGCACAGAAAATGGATCAGTGTTGGCATGGGGTTATGGTAAAGCGTTTGGGAACAAAACAAGACACGTCCCCACTCCGCAAAAAATTACTCCTAAACACATTGAAAACAGTGTTGTGATTTCATTGGCTGCTGGGGATTGTCACTCAATGGTACTCTATGACAGTGGTGTGCTGTACTCGTGGGGCAATAACTATGAGGTGAGGTGGCTTGTTTTTGTGCTGAAATGTGGTGTTTTAATTTTAAGCACACAAAAACATGGGATAGGGTTACCCACCAGATGGTGATTTTCACTTGAAAACTTTCTAAACATGTTCAGTATTAAAAGTGTAGAAAGCCATATTTAAGTTTCGAGTTAAAGTCACTTTTTATCTCTGGTGTCATTGCTTTTTGTGCCTTTTTGCGACAGTTGAATAATTAATATCTATTGGAAAGCACTTCTATCTTAATTTCGTACAACCGACCCCTGTTGTTCAGTTACTATATTGTACGCGTGTTGCTCTCTTGCATTGCTGGCTACCAGAAAGTTGATATCAACCATCATACTGTATGGTGCTCAAGAAGAGATGTTTAAATATGTTGTTTCTATGTTTTAAAGGGTCAATTAGGACTTGGTAAAGATGTAAAATATCAACATGAACCCGAAGCCATACCCAGTCATCTCTTACCAAGACCAGTAGCGCAAATAGCATGCGGCGAGACTACCTCAGCTGCTGTCACAGGTGCGATTTTTATCTTTAGTAGTATAGCCAGGCCATTAATTCCGCCATACGCCATTTTTAAACAAAATCAAATGACTGAATCACTTTACAAAATCATTTCAGGCAAAGGGGAGCTGTTTATGTGGGGTAAAAACGCCGGCCTGATTCATTGTGACAAGCCATCGCAGTATTTCCAGTACACACCGCATCATATTGAAATGGATGGATTCTCTGTTACGCAGGTAGGCATATGTGAAATTTACAAAGCTTTTGTAGTTCATTTAGAGAATGCACAATTTGTACGTTGACTGTTTTATTTATTACAAAAGGAAATCACTGGGAATAACATGATCAACTTAGTAAAATTGCACGATTTGGTCCCGAAATGCTAAAACGTGCGGAGAGATAGCTTTAAATATATCCACGGCAACAATTTCCATTCGTAATACAATATGAAATAAAAACAAAATTTGCAAACTTTGCAAAGCTATATTTTCCACGCTTTTCAAAATTTCGCTACCAAACTTTTGTGATTTTACTAATTGCACTAATCGTATGTTTTTTTCTAGTTGTGATAAGTTATGTAGTTTAACATTCAAATTGTGAATATGTTTTTCGCATGTTCTTCAATAATCTTACAGTATGGTTCATGTTGAATAAGGTGCAGGTCATTACCTACCTCATCTTGATTTCTGTACAGGGCGTATACAAGAAAAGTAGACCCTTTGAAGTAGCCGCAAATTCAAATTAGCCGCCATCTGCTGTATTAATTTGACAGTTCAGAATGATTACAATAAGAATATTTTCTTTGCGTTAGATTTCCTGCGGTGCGTGGCATGTTTCGGTTATCATAAAAAACTCAAAAAATGAAACGGAAGAAATCTCCCAGGATCTGAAGAGCGAATCATGTGAGGCTGAAAAACGAGCTGCAACTAAACAGGAATTACACGTATTGAAGAATGCTGCTTCATCTTGTGAAGGCAGCGATATCGCAGTTTCTGAACATACCAATGAAGAACAACATGATAACAAACGTAGGACTGAACCAATAGATGGCAATATGAATAGCTCACTCGATGCCTGTTCTATGACACAACATAATTCCGAAACTGAAGTGTCAAGAACACAAAGTTGTAATAGTGATGATGAGTTTGGTGATATTTCTTCGGAAACTTGTTTTATAACTAAGTATAGCTCAAACTGCGAATCCTCCACAGTGGAGGATGAGTGTTGTGAGAATGAGACGCTTGCTACTTGGAAACAACTACCCGATAATTGTGAAGAAACCGATTTGGACCAAGAGAAAGTGAGTTGTGTGCTAACAAACACTAATGATTCGAGTTTGTCTAAAACTTGCGTGGAGAAACCACTTCCGAAAACTGAAGAAAGAAAGGCGGACTTATTCTTTGGTTATTCATGCGAGGAACCACAGCATGAAAGCAGATTAAAACCGGACGAAGCTTATTCTATACAAAAACCTCCTGATTCATCAAGCTGTAGCCCAATGTTTGTTGCTCCGGAAGAAAAACTAATCACCACGAGTACACAAAAACATTCTTCGCTAAGATATACTTCGTGGATTGAAACAGAAGATAGCACGGTTTTAGGAAAAGATGAAGGATCTAACAATAATGATACTATATTAAGAAAGCAGAAAGCAGCGAGCTCTTGTGCTACGGAAGCTGGGAATGTCCCTAGCATCGAAAACAAAGACAACTTGGAGGCAGATAAAGATGAAAACATTGACAGTTTATCTGATAGATATTATGAAGGTTATACATTAAGTGAGAACAGTAGTTTAACAACTTACAACGAAAATATTGCCCTTGAAAAAAATGCCCCTGACAACGGTTATTTTCTTGGTAACTATTATAACGGCGCAATAAAAATGGGCATTAATGAAAACAGCGAAGAAAGTGAAGTTGAAAATTATCGGTTAAAACATCGGTACTATCTAAAATCTTCCCAGAGTGTTAGAGAATGGGGCTCAAACACGGAGAAGGATCTCTCTGAAGACATTTTAGGCTTGTCTTCTATAAAAGAAAATTCTGTATCACGCCGAAAGATTAGATTTGCTATAACCCCCCTACAGAATGGCAATATTAAACAGACTTCATCGTTATTAAAACGGAATGCAGAGATTAAATTAGCTGTAACAGCACCTCGAAATAAAGCCATAGAACAAATTCAGGCATTCAAATGGGCCAGTACCTCAACACAGAATAAAACAATTGGCTGTGACAGCCAAGCTTTATCTGGTCGATCACAACAGACAGTGCCGGTAATAGACGTTAGTTTTCAAAAAGCGGAACGAAGCAGATTGGTGAAGCCAAGTTTTACGGCGTTCACAAATGTATGGAAAGCTTCAAATGCGTTCAGAGAAAAGCAAAGACAAAGAAGGATTAGTACAGGGCAAAGGCGTGGATCAGATGTGATGTTCAGTTTGGTAAGTTTTCTGACATGTATAACAATCTTGAAAAAACAATCTTGTACCCCGGCCCTAAACTAAAGCGGCCTCCTTAATATGTCTACTTATCATATTAAATATTCTCCAATCCCTATTTCTTTGGAAAAGGCAGGTGAATTGGTAAAATCATTTAAGCACTCAAACCAACGCTCGAAAAATTCAAGAATATGACAATAATTTTTTCAGGAATGTTTTTCACATCATCTCAAATATTTTTGGTGATGCTGTAAATCCCGAATTTCTGTATTAGATAGAAATACAGAGAAAATAAAATTTTTGAGCATGCATGATGGCCTTATGGGACCAACACGCGTATAATCGTAATCTCAATGTTCGCAGGAACTACACCACACCTGCATGAGTATGTAATTAGCGTATTCAAGGTCCCCAGATTTTTCTTTGGAAGTATATCTACTCGACAGTAAAATACAATATTCTTTGCTCCATTCCAGATGCCTGCATCCAGTAAAACGATACAAATTGAAAGTTAGACTTCATGTGATTCTCGTATTCCGCTATTGCCTGCGCTCTGTCTCTCTTTTATCAGCCTTTGTTTTCTTTGATGATTTCTGGTAGTAAGAACTTCACTATGTCTTTATCAAAATGTCTTCGAGTTTTTCGACTGTTTTTAGGCGAAAAATGGATGGATCTAGTATAACTCTGATCTCTTCCTAAGACGTTGCTGAAATACTTTGAAGTCTAAGTTGCTAATTCGAAAAGTTCTTAAGTGTTTACATTCTTGCACATACACGTTCACATACAATAGTGACGTCTCATATGTTTTTTATTCGCCATTTTTACTTCGCCATTTTGTGATCTATGGTAAAATCTTCTTCCTTGAAGATTAAAACATTTGGAGGTATTTTCCACAGCACTTATTAGGTCGATTCGTTTGAACCAAGCGTATACGCAGTTGTTATACAAGACAAGGCAATAGTAGTACCTTTACACACCATATGTTCGACATACTACACATTTCGTCTTTTTTTCATAGGAGAGCATGTTGCCAAACCGACCCACTCAAGCTGTCAGAGGAAATGAAAATTGGTCAAAGTTAAAGGGGCATGTTACACAGTATAAGAGCGACTCACCGCAGTTAAACGGCATTTCTCATTTGAAGAACGGCTCCTCACATTTAAAGAATGATTCGTCGTTAGACCTGAGGGCAAAAACTGGCAAGTTATCGAAATGTTGTCATCATAGAGGAGAACTCTTGCCTCCAATCTGCTCGTGCATAAAGAACGGGGTCGATCTGAGAAGATGTGACTCATTGACAGATGTTTCTATAGACATGAGATAAATTTGCCTTAGTCGTGTAAGGCATGCAGCAGGGCAATTTTTCCAGCAACTTGCAACAGCGATTAGCACCAACAACGACGGGCTATTGTTCATTTTGAGCACATCGCAATGCTTGTGGCCAAATCTATGATGACAGAACTTTTTAAAATGATCGACATAAATAAAAATTATGCGAGACTGGGATCTCTCCTAAAAGAAAGCGTCATGCATAGTAGGGACCATAATTATATAAAATAGCATTGACCTATGTCAGATTTGCGTTGCAAGTTGCTCGAAAAATTGCCTCATGTGTAACATGATTTAACTGTAGGTGAAGAATATTAAAAGTGTACTAGTCTAGGTAGAAAAATAATGAAGAATATAAATAATGCATTCAAATGACATGCACGTTGTATTATTGACATCATGCTAATCTGACGCTGCAAAGAAATTTTTAATTCTACTTCAGAACCAGTTTAGAAACACCACAGAAAAACCTTATTATAATCCAATCTCGTTCAGCAGAGTCAGATTAAATGAATAAGTAGATTTAAACATCTCTGAAAATGGTTCTGGAATGAACCAATGTTCTTTTAGAAATAATGTTGGTCATCTTTTGGAATCATCAATCATTCATGCAATACCTGTCTGTCTGTCACAGAACACCTTTGATTTAGTGAATTGTCATAGCTTCTTTCTCTTCTTCATGGTAACAATATGTATGTCGCTGCTTTGAAATACTGGGTCCTGCTCTACCTCTGGTATATGCTGTATCACAAAATCTTTTCCAAGAATCTAGAATTGAAATGGATTTCTTTAAGCCATGCTTCTACCTGCAATTGTCTCCTTTCGAATGATGTGAACGTGTGAATCAGTTAAAAATGTTCAGCCGAGGTTATGTGTACACTTATCACATTCGTTGTTAATCCACATGTTTACATCTGTTAGTAGGAGGAAATCGCCCTATCAACTGCTGAAGAATGTTCTGAAAAAACTTCTTATTGCTTCACTCATTCACATGCATCATTCAAAAAATATTTGACCGACCGAACAGCACGACCGAACTTGTCGGGCATAAGTTGAGTTGAGTATCAGGATTTATTTTTCTCGTCTTCTGAATTGTCTTCTGCTGACACCTAGCCAATGAAGTAAAGAGGCTGACTCTATTAGGTTATGAATGTCGGGCATGTGTCGCCACTGCCATCACAGGTCACCCGGAATGCGTACAGTTCTAATATAGCGTTCAGTGGGACAGCATCTGTTACATAATGTATATATTAACACAAAGGTTGGCAAGTAAATAAAAATTTGAACATTCGTACCAAATTTAAACCACAAAAAAATCTGTAAAAAGACTTCGATATTCATTTAAAAACATACACATATTGAGAAGACATACGTGAAAAGCATGTACGTTGTATTTTTGTGTCATTTCAACATTATTTACCCGACGAAATTCGCGAAAAGTCATCAAATTTTTAGTTGATTTTCGCTAAAACTATGCGCGATGCCGGCTGCCTGCCTTACGTCACAGGAAAAAGCCCCCTGATTGGCCAGCTGAAAACTCAATTTTTTTACCGCGAAAGCAAAACCGGGGAGCTACGTAATATACAATGAATTTACAATGCTTCTTCGTTGCACCTCTTCACATCTTTTGCACTTCAGTTTAAAATTTTTCGCAGTTGTTAGCAGTTGTTACTGAGTTGCTGTTTTTAAAAAAGCTTTCACTTCAAATTTCCCTCCGCAGCGTTGGCGTAGTTCTTTGAAAATTTTAACATTTCTCCCCCCGGTTTTGCTTTCGCGGTAAAAAAATTGAGTTTTCAGCTGGCCAATCAGGGGGCTTTTTCCTGTGACGTAAGGCAGGCAGCCGGCATCGCGCATATAGTTTTAGCGAAAATCAACTAAAAATTTGATGACTTTTCGCGAATTTCGTCGGGTAAATAATGTTGAAATGACACAAAAATACAACGTACATGCTTTTCAGGTATGTCTTCTCAATATGTGTATGTTTTTAAATGAATATCGAAGTCTTTTTGCAGATTTTTTTGTGGTTTAAATTTGGTACGAGTGTTCAAATTTGTATTTACTTGCCAACCTTTGTGTTAATATATACATTATGAACAGATGCTGTCCCACTGAACGCTATATTAGAACTGTACGCATTCCGGGTGACCTGTGCTGCCATTTTCCAATCGTTTACAAAAAGTGTCCCGCTTTCGCCTACATTAATTTTTACAAAGCAGGGCGCGAAAAAACGAGTTGATGGTGTTACGAGTTACTAGATGATATATTTATAAGAACATACATAAAATAACCAGAAATGTAAAGTTATGCTTATCTAAACAGTCCGCCATCTTGGAACCCGTTTCAGTTTCCCGTTCTGTGACGTCCGTGTCACAGGAAACCCAAACTGCTATTCTACTATCGTTACATCTCTCCTCCTTAATTTCGTCAATATAAATTTGTCTAACTTCAAAGGAAACTCAACGTTAAAATGTTTGACACTATAAAGAAACCCAGTTCGGATTATAACTATTTTAGCTATACATACAGCATGTTTAGTGTCAGTAGCACTCGTAATCTTCAAAACGTTTTGGAGCGCAACGGCTTCGCCCCGAACGCCGTAAACTTCCATCTTCATCCCCTCTCTGGCCTCCCATGGCATCTACTTCAGCTTGCCCTTCAGTTGTTTCATTAGTCAGCGACTCTTCAGAATCAGACAGTTCGGTTTGAACGGGTAACTGCTCTGCTGTCGTACGTAAATGTTTTCGATTTCGACGATATCTCCTTCCATTAACCTCGACCAGGTAAGATCGAAAACCCATGACTTCGATTACTTTACCAAGAGACCACTTTGAATCACCTGGGCAACGCATACGGATGACATCGCCTGTTGACAACTTTTCCAAGGTCCGAGATTGTCGATCAAAATATCTCTTTTGCTTCTCTTTGCTTTTCTCCATCCTCTTGGTCACGCCTTCGATAAGGGTCGGTTTCAACTGTTTCCTGGCAACTGGAAGACGTGTTCGAGTGCGTCTACCGTACAGTAACTGGGCTGGAGAGGCACCTACGCCTTCGGTTGGTGTGTTGCGCCATTCAAGTATGCTGAGGAGTGGATCTTGTTTGTCGTCGCGAGCTTTCTTCAACAACGATTTGCAAGTCTTTACTGCATTCTCAACTTTTCCATTACTTTGCGGGTGGTGAGGACTAGAGGTAATATGGTTAAAATCCCATTCGTCACTGAACTCCTGGAAACTTTCACTGTTAAAAGGCGGACCATTGTCGCTCATCACCGTAATAGGGATACCATGCCGAGCAAACCATGACTTCAGGACGGTGATGACACGTGATGCCACTGTGCTTGTCATGTCTTGAACCTCGAACAATCCAGAATAGTAATCCACTGCTATTAGGAATGTTTGTCTGTCCATCTCGAATAAATCTACGCCTACTTTCTCCCAGGGTATTTCAGGTGCTTTGTGAGGGTGCAACGGTTCTTTGCACTGTTCTGGTCGATATCTGTTGCAAATTCCACATTTCGATATGTAATCTTTGAGAACTGCAGTAATTCCGGGCCAGTAGACAGTGTCACGCGCTCGTCTTAAGGTGCCCTCGATACCGATGTGTGATTGGTGTAAGCTTTTCATGGTATTATGCCGCTCTGCTGCAGGTATCACTACGCGGTGTCCCTTATATATGATGCCATTTTCATACGTCAATTCATCACGACTGTTCCAGTATAAATCGAAAACTCTCTTTTTGGAATTATCAAGTTTGGACGCTTCCTTACGACTATCAGGCCAACCATGAGTTATGAACTGGATCAGAATTTTTAACTCCTCGTCCCTGCTTGTTTCTTCTCGCAGTTCTCTCAACTTTCGCGGCAACACATTAAGGTCTTCATCATGCTTCAAATGTTCGAGTTCAGCTGAGAATACTTGCTCTTTCACTGCTCGTACGTCACAAGGCTCTCTTTGTGTCTCACTGCCATTCAAATACGCTCTGCTTAGCGTATCAGCCAAATACATTGTGGCTCCTTTCTTGTATTCGACTCTAATATCATAGCTTTGTAGTCGTAACCGCATCCGTTGTAGCCTCTTCGGTGCGCTGTGAACCGGTTTTCTGAATATAGTCTCCAGTGGCTTGTGGTCTGACTCTACCACTACATCACTCTTCCCAAAAATGTATTGGTCGAACTTCTCGCATGCGTAGACTATAGCTAAGAGCTCCTTCTCTATTTGCGCATAATTGCGTTCAGTTACCGTTAATGCTCGCGAGCTGTAGGCAATTGGATGGCCATCTTGCAGAAGGGCGGCTCCGAAGCCGAATTGGGAGGCATCACACTGTATGGTTACGGGCTTTGTGACGTCGTAGTAAGCAAGCACTGGCGCTGTGCTGATCATTCTTTGGATCCGAGCCATGGCTTCTTCGTGTGCAGTTAACCAACACCACTCGGCGTCTTTCTCGGTGAGCTTCCTCAACACTTCTGTTTCGTCGGAGAGACATGGCAAAAACTTGGCTAGGTAGTTTACCATACCCAGGAACCTTCGTAGCGATTGCACATTTGTAGGATGAGGCATGTCACTGATGGCCTCCACTTTCTTTGGATCGGGCTTCAAACCATCAGGGGTTAAGATGTGTCCGATGAATGCCACTTCCGTCTTCCTCAACTGAGCCTTTTCTTTTTTTAGCTTTAAATTCTTCTCCCGACAGCGCTGTAGGAAGGCACAGACATTGCGGTCATGGTCAGCATGCCACTCCTCCGGGGTATTGCCAAATCCAACTACAACAAAATCATCTGCAATCACCTCCACCCCATACAGTCCTTCAATATGTTCCTGCATCTTTCGCTGCCATACTTCTGGGGCGCTGTTTATACCAAACGGCATTCGTTTCCAACAGTAGCGCCCAAAGGGAGTGTTAAACGTTGTTAATAGACTGGACGCTTGATCAAGTTCGACTTGCCAAAATCCATTGCTGGCATCAAACACACTGAAAATCTTCGCCCCGTTTAATCGAGTGGCCACTTCTTCAATGGTTGGCATAGGAAAGTGTTCACGTTTTATTGCACCATTTAAATCTTTAGGGTCAAGACAAATGCGAATATCTGGCTTTCCGCCTGGCCCCGTCGTCGGCTTTCTCACTGCGAGCATGCTGGAGACCCAATCGGTAGGCTGATGAACTTTTGCAATGATGCCATCCTTTACCATTTCGTCCAGTTTCTCCTGGACTTGATCGATTAATGCTATTGGCAGACGGCGAGGTGGATGGACTACAGGCTTCACTGATTTATCTGTAACGATGGTGTATTGCCCTTCGAGCATGCCGAGACCTTCGAATACATCGTTGAACTCTTGCATCAAATGGTCGGAGCCTGCAGTTACTACCCTCACCCGTGGTTGTTGGTCGGAATCAAGGATTTCTATCATGCCCATATCAGTCAGCGTTTGCTTGCATAGGATTGGTTCATACCCTTGCCCCTTTACTACATTCACAACAATCTTGTGGGTTTGACTATCACGACTGACTTTCATCACAGCTCGTCCTTCGATAGGCTGTTCATATCCATTGGCTAAAATGAGCACTGAACGTTTGTTCTTATCTAATTTCTTGAGATCCATATCACCCGTCACTTTCTGGTACACAGTCAAAGGCAATACATTACATTCTGCCCCAGTGTCCATCAGAAACTGTACATCTCCATTTGGTACATCATCGCCCTGATTTAACATTGTCAAAGTCACAGTTTCACGAACTTTGTTTTCACCTGTTTTGGTTGTGCCCAAATAGAATCGATCTTGATCTTGCATGGCAGCCACTCTATTTTTAGCCTGGCACTTTGCTGCAAAATGATTTTTTATTCCGCACTTTCGACATGTTTGACCAAATGCCGGGCATTTGCGCTTCTCATGATTGCGGCCACAATATTTACAATCTTTGATAGCTACTTTATCCGACTTTGGTGCTGCCTCGTTGGACTCATCCTCGTTTTGTGTCTGCCGGACAGCATGTAGTCCTGCCTGCAAATTCATCTCTTTCATTTGAACTTCTGTACTCTCAGCGGCTCGTACAATGTCGAGTGCTTTCTCTAAGGTCAGTTTGTTGTCTCGGAGTAATCGTTCACGTACCTTTACATCCCTAATTCCAGTAACCAACCGATCTCGTAAAATTTGATCTGGTGTAATCGACTCCAAATCACAATTCGAAGCAATTCTACGCAGCTCCATCATATACTGGTCTACGGTTTCTGTGGGCGCCTGATCACGCGTAAACAAACAAAAGCGTTCATAGGTCACGTTCTGTCTCGGAATGCAATAGTCCTCGAACTGCTTTAGAACTACCTCAATTTTCTTATCGTCGCCTTCTGAGGACCAAACAAATGTTCGAAACACTTTGTTTGCCTCTTTTCCAATCACTGCTAAAAGTGTGGCTACTTGACGTTCCTCGTCTTCTTTATCAAGCTTTGTTGCCAAAGTATAATTGCTCCAAGCGGATTTCCATTCGCGCCAGTTCGAAGCCGTTGACCCATCTGTTAAATTAAGCACGTCTGGAGGAGGTATCTGAAAATACGCCATCCTCGTTGAATTTTCGCTTGTTTCTTCGTCGCTTTCGGCTGTATAAACGCTAATTTTCCTCAACAATAACTAGTTCTTTACTCCTGACACCATGTTACGAGTTACTAGATGATATATTTATAAGAACATACATAAAATAACCAGAAATGTAAAGTTATGCTTATCTAAACAGTCCGCCATCTTGGAACCCGTTTCAGTTTCCCGTTCTGTGACGTCCGTGTCACAGGAAACCCAAACTGCTATTCTACTATCGTTACAGATGGTGCATGGCCGGTCAAATAGTCTCCTTTTGGTCGTTAAAAGTCCTGCGCAGGAGACGGTCGGTCAAGATGTATGTCGAATAAAATGCTTGGATATTCTGCATTTTTGCATGGTCGGTCAATTACTCAACCTTATGCAATAGCTTTTACCGTGAAAGTATACCGAGAAAATGTAGTAGAATTATATGTAATCAGAAATGATGGAAACTCCATAGAAAATAGGATAAAATTAGGCTTGTATTAAGATTACAGCCAACTTTTCACCTTAATCTGTACCGTAACATTCCGAACTTCGTTCAAATGTTCATTTCAGTATTCGCAAACCGGTTTGTAAGCAAAGCTCGTGATTGGCCCCTGAACTTAACGAAGCCAATCAAATGTTTAGTTCACAAATCGAACTTCGCCACAAAGTTCGAAGTATTATTTACAGTGAAAAGTTAGCTGTAATTGATCTGGGAAAATGATATGAACTGGAACAGCTTGGTGAACTGATAGGTTTGGAGCATGTCCAAACAAACTGGAGCGAGGAGTATGTTGAAATTTCGATAATTTACTCAAGTAAAGCAAGGTAAACAACGCTATTAAACGTCTAACAACTCGAACTAAGTTTAGGCAGTGTAGGAAGTGCAGTCAAAGGTACACGAAGGTATTGGTTCTTTTTATTACCCGAAACGATAAAACAGACGTTTCGTGCGAAGGCCCTTTTTCGGAAAGGGCTTTTATTCAAAACGTTGAATTCTGTTTTATCGCGTATTAAAAGCCTACATGTCCGTGCTTTGTTCTGCGCTTCTGTAGCGGGTGCAGGGATCAGACATAACGGCCTGACAACGGTCAAAGACCGGCTAAATTTTCAATTTGACACTTTTGTGCATGATTTTCTTACGATTGAATCTTTCGCTGGAAAACTAGAATTGAAGTTGGTGACCGGTTATCATGACCGATCCGAACGTGAAACGCAATTTTAGGTCCTGGGGTACTAGGCAGTGGGGGAGTTGTGCGGGTACCAGCTTTAAAATGAATGTTCAGTTCAACCATAGGTTCAACAAGGGAATCACTATCCGGTGGATAGCGCTATTTCCTACAACTGAGCTCATATCTTAGAAGCGGAGATCGGACAGTTTTGGTGTTTTTACAATAATTTATTCGGGGGAAAAAGCCTACCTCAAAAAATTGTTCTTTCAAGAAAGGTTTATTCCCGTCAAATCGATCTTCGTAGCTCACTAACACTTCAGTATTGTCATCTGCGAGACGGTGGATTGTCCGTGTGAGAGGCCTCAACGACTAAAGGAATGTCATGTCACTGATAGGAATGTCATTAGAGATGATTAAATAAAAGGTCTAACGTTCTTCGCTTGACAAAGGTAATGGAAAAGACTAAATAATGGATACTCCTACACAGAGGATAGTTATACATGGCGGTGCGAAGATAAGAATTTTATCTTCGACTGGTGAAAACAAATATTAGGGAGTTTATGATCAGCGACGCGGCGACTCAACGACGCTAAAAATGTAGCTTTATTCAATTGATACCTCAATACAACATTTTAGTGTTTCTGTAGTACTTGCTATTATTTCTCGACACAAACGTGTATTTTTTTTCTTTGAACAAAGACGAAAATTGGTTCGAAACATCGCCACAATGCGAACATCGCCAATATTGGCGGGAAATAACCACGTGATCGATATAGGCATAGCGCTTATAATGAGCTGTGACTTTGTCTTGGCTTCACCATGCACAAGTCTTTTGAAATTTTGCCATTAATATTCCAGTACTATGTTAAAGTGGCAGCCGTATTGGACAATTGCTTCAGTATACCAAAAATTCATTGTCTTCACCATGCACGAGTCTGCATAAACACGAACAAAAAGATAGAACAAAGACGTTGACTGAGTCTCCAGACCATATCTAGAGTGATTTTGCATTTTGCTCAGTGGTACTGAATGGTAAGTTTTTAAAAAGCTCATTCAATCTTCATAAAAATAATTTAGACAAACCTCTTCATAATATATGACATCAGACATGACTAGAAAATCAACAGGATCAAATGACACCAGATTTTCTCCCCTAAAAACAACAAACTTGATATTCATAACAATACTCAATTTCTGAGCCTAGCCCTGATTGTAGTTATCCTAAATTTGATTTTCAAGTTTAATCCTGGCTCCAATTTAACTACAATATATTTTGTCTATAATCCTCTAGCCTTTCAACTCTTCTACTATTAAAATACTAATCCTATCAGTCATTAATATTATCCTAACTCTATTTAGTACTATGGGCCACCCAACTATAATGCTTCCTAATCCATTTCTCAAATCTGAGTCCAATTAAGATTTTGATGCTAATTTTTATTTCAACCAAATTTCTTACATGTTTCTGGAAGATATAAATATTGAATAAATTTTTTACAAAACTTTCAAGCCCCAACCAAAAGCAACTGCCATAAAGCTATTAATGTTTTGGGACTAATTGAGCAATTATATTTCTTACCATTTCAGTTCATGATATTCAAATTTTCCTTTTAAATGTGTTTTGTTAATTTTCATATTCAGTTCAATTAATGCCTGCAAATCTTTCAGATCTGTACAAGTTACATCTGCAGCTCTAAAGAGAAGTAAATACGATTGCACATTGTTGACTATACAAGTTAATTTACCACAATAACATTTTGGCTGCTTGTGCTGGTCATTTGCATTTTTGTGCCAGTTTTGTCTCAGTCAAGGACGGATCTAGAGGGTTACAGTGAAACCGGACGTTCTGTCCCCCCCAATATTGCAACATTGTCGTCAATATTGCAATGTTCATGCGCTAATTGCTCCGAGCAAGTTGCACCGGAACTTGCAAGTTGCAACTATATCAGTTTTAACAAATTTGTTGATTTCAGTACTTTCCTAGCAGATTTTCGCTGATAAAATACTGCAAAGTAACTAATATTGTTTGGCGATATTTTTATCAGCGAAAATCTGCCAGGAAAATATTGAAACCAGCAAATTTGTTAAAACTGATATAGTTGCAACTTGCAAGTTCCGGTGCAACTTGCTCGGAGCAATTAGCGCATGAACATTGCAATATTGACGGCAATCTTTCAATATTGGGGGGAACATAACATCCGGTTTGACTGTAATTGAGTTGAAGGGGTGCATATTCATATATTCAGGTTCTGTTCTGTCTGGTTAATTTCTTTTGAAATAAGGCTGACTTCAAAATGAATTTGTCAAGCAGAGCCCTGAATATGTACCCCCTTACCTAATGCTCTTAGATTTGTCCCAGGTCAGAATACATGACTGTAATATGTCCAGGGTTTGAAATAATGTTCTGAAAATATGTCAAATTTTGAAAGTCATTTTTTTGGTCATTTTTCCAATGAAAATTTTCTTGATATCCCCCCAGTGTGGGCACATAATAGTTATATAATCCAACACAACATCTTTCTTCACTTCAATTCTATTCAACTAATGAACTTAATACTCCATAGTTATAAAAATGTCATAAATGATACCAAATCTGTTAGCTTGTACACATCAAAAGCAGCAAAACTAATAAACAACGACCAAATGAATTAAAATTGCCTCATAATGGCAAAGGAAAATTGCAAGACAAATCATCACCCTCCCCATGATCACTTCTATCCTCTCCTTCCCTTCCAAGGATTTTCCAAAGGGCCACCTGAGCCCACCTCCTCCCTTCCTCAAACCACCCCTTCCCCCCACCTGCGGAAAATAAATGTGATCTGCCATAATTTATTGCAGATGTTAAACCATGAGTATGATTGATATGAATTACAAGTAGTCATGTTTCATTGCGTACCCTGCAAGCGAGCAACACAGGCCAACAATCCCCGTCCCCGCTCCCAATTCAAGAACTTTCTTATTATTTATGTCTTTATTTCTCGATTTTTCTAAATATTTGACGAGCACTAACGCTGCGTCCCATACTACACAACCAACGTCGCCAATGTAAGCTTGGTGAATGTTTAAACTGCAGTTAAATATTTCAATTTCCCGCACAAATGTTTTCGAACTCGACGTCGAATCTAGGAATTGCACATCATTGGCCGCCATATTGAAATTGACCGCGCAAGGGCCTGTTAACGATTCAAAAACTTCATCAAAATTATGTTTATATTGTTTTATGTAGCGGAAGATACTGTTTTTGTGTGCTTTTGACTGCACCACCGACAATGGCAACGTTAGTTCCAGATATAATCAACCCTTCGGACAGTTTTACCATTATTCGTTTTATTCGTTTTCTCTCTTCCTAGTTGCTCGGGATTCATCGACTTGGTTGCGTACAGTTCGGTTTTGTTCGTCGGCAGCCGGGAATTATCACACGCACAATTCACATCCAAAGAAAATCCAAGCCAGGAACGATGTTCAGAAACCTTCTTGGTATTGAAAAATTCTGCCTTCATTTCAAGGTAATTTACTTTATTTTCTATCTGTAGTTGTAAAAGAGTAACTGGGTCTCTGATATAGGCGATTTTTGTGAGAAATCAGGCCAAATTTAGCGAAATATTTATACATGTATGAAACACTTATAAATGTATTTATTCATGTATGAAACACTAATACATGTATGTCGCCGAAATATTTGTCACCTTGATGCTGATACCTTGGTGATGGTCGAGCTTTATAGTTTATACTATTACTCCAGAAAACGTTTGTGATTTTGGTGTTATCCATACTGGAATAAGTGACCGTGGTTTAGTTTTTGCAATTGGGAAGATCTCTGTTTTAAAATTTGTTGAGGATCTGATGCAACATACAACCGTGGGAAAATGGGTATTTCTTTGCTGAAATTCTAACTGCAAAGTGCGTAATTTGGAAAATGCTATTTTTGGTGCAAAGTTGACTTTGCAATATTGTGATACGGCAAAATTCAATTAAGTGAGTGATCAATAGATAATAGAGAGAGTAAACTTTCCAGGGGGTGGGAAAAATGTTGCATACTGCATTTCCTAATAAGCACTATAAAGCCCCATACAGACAAGCAAGTTTTCCTTGACAAGGTTTCCTTGCAAGTTTTATTTGCTCGTGTGTACGTGAAAAAATTGACAATTTTTCCTTGAAAAGGAGCCTGGTTTAAAAGCTAGTCCTACCAGCTTTTCGACAAGGAAACTTGCTCGTGTGTATGTGCAACAAGGAACACTTGACAAGGGGTAACAAGCAGTTTATTAGGAAGGCAAAACTGCCTGACAATTGTAAATGAGCTAAAACTTGGAGAAAACGGCTCAATAAACAGTTTATTATTTACAATCCGGCTGAACAATAAGCAGTTTATTAGGAAGGCAAAACTGCCTGACAACTGTAAATGAGTTAAAACTTGGAGAAAACAGCTCAACAAACCCTAAAGATATTGCAGAGGTTTTTATTATTTTTTTTCAAATATTCACCCACATTTAGCTAGTCAGATCAATATGCAAAATTTCAACTTTGATACAAATTTAAAAATACTAAATCAGAGTTTGCTACATTTGAGCTGGTCACATCAATCATGTCACCCAACTTCTGCTTGCTCATTCAAGCAAGAAAAGAAAAGGTGTTAACAAAATTATTAAGACCTGCTATTTCAGATTCACTAAGACATATTTTTAATCAGTCCATTAATTTGTCCTCATTTCCTGGTGAATGGAAAACAACTAGAGTAATACTGCTATAAAAAGTGACCAACATATTTTGGACAACTGGATTTCCATAAATGGAGGAAATTAGAGATATATGGTATAAAAGGCTAGGCTTTTCTTTGCTTGATTCATATCTTTAAAACTGAAGTCAAAAATGTCAAATAAATGGATTTTTGTTATTAGAGAAAACAATTAAATGTGGTGTACCACAAGGCTCACAGAATTTTTAAAAATTAGTGAAAATCACGATTCAACAATTTGTTAACTGTTATAAACGAAACCACATTTTGTTAATGTACATCAATGGTAAAATTTCGCTGTGTGGACTGGTGAACGGCTGTGATACAGTTAAGCACAATTAAAATTGATATGAAAGCTCAAAACTTTCGCATTCCTTATTCGCTTGATCAAATTTGTTATTCGCCAATACTATTGTCATTTGACCAGTGAGATATCTTTATGAATGTGACTAAACATGCCGAAGGAAGCTGGTGTAAAAGTGGGAAAAAGAGTTAGGTTGTAACTTAGAGTATGACGCTAAAGCAGTTAAAGCGATAAAATTGCGATGTAAGGATTGAAAAAGTGGCGAGACAGGATCCAAAGCTTAAAGAATTTTTCAGACATTTGAGTAACCGGAACACAAAACGTGGAAAAAAGATACCGTGAAAAAGCACGTCGAAAGTTGTGATGCCCACAAGGAAGATATAAGATTGAGAAAGCTAGCTGATATGAGAGTCGAAGGGTATATGCAAGACGTTTTAGACACCACACCGATAGGAAGAGGAATGAAAAAGATGATATCTCCCGATAACAAAACATCTATGACGATTAAATTTAACACCGCGTGTTACTTGGCGAAAAAAGAGAGACCGTTCAGTGTTTTCGAAGACCTGCTCTCACTTCAGGACAAGAACGGCTTAAGCGAAAAGATAACGAAAGCTTACCGTAATTACAGACAGCGTGCGGTATTCACTGAATACATTGCTGAAGTTAACAGGGACAGTCTAGCAAAAGACTTGGCAAATGCAAGATTTTTTCATGTCTGAACGATGGTAGCACTGATGCAAGCATTGTAGAGCAAGAGCTGGTTTATGTTTTGTTTGTGTCGGGAGGAACACCGGCATTGAAGTTTTTAAGCATCGAGTCAGTGAAATCAGGTGGTGCTGAAGGAATTAAAGCTAGTATTGAAAAGGCTTTCACACGAATTGGTTTACCAACCTTTACGGACAGGTCAACCGGGTTAAACGAGGACGGCGCGAGCGTGAATACGGGCATTCATCGCGGACTCGGAGCATTGTTGAAACAACAATCCCCATGGCTCCAAGTCATACATTGCTTCAACCATCGCATAGAACTTGCTCTGAACTCTGAAGGATGCGTTCATCACGACTAGTTTTTCTAAAAGTGTTAATGAAATGTTAATAAAGTTGCACTACCTTTATCAGAAGAGCCCAAAACGACTTCGAGAACGACGCGAGTTTGCCACAGCATACGAAGGAGGAATTCCAAAACCAACCAAAGCAACTGGCACAAGATGGATTGAGCACAAGTACAAGGTAAAAAGTTGAAGCAAGCCTAACCTAATTTTTCTATTTTAAAGTATAGCCATGTAAAGATTTATTAATTTTTATGTTACCAATCTCAATGTCTATCTCTTAGTTTATTCAATACGCTCCCTTTATTCGTGTGGTAAACTGAACGCAATAAATATGATCCATTCATTCCATTGTGTTAGTCTGAGTAGGCACATATTAGATTATATAATCTTGAAAATAAAAATTGCAACACAACGCCTTGTACAAACACAGTATGCCAGTGAAATCAACCGCAATTTATTTACATGTTATCAATATCACAACATATTTTTAACTCACCAATCTAAAATACAGTGAGCTTCAACAACAACGTTGTAGTACCCGGCTTCTAACTTCTCTTTGTCACTCAGGATTAGGTCACAAATCGGTTCTGCCTCGCTGTCCTCGTTATCATCCTTTCTGGAACGCTTTACATCCAAGGCAGTTGCTCGAATCCCGCTATTACCTAACCGCAAAATCTGGTTTTCTATCAGTACATTACGTTGAAACAACGACCACCATTGATGATATACTTTTACCAGCGGGCATTTTGACCCGGTTCTTCTTGGCAAATAACAGCAGGAATTAAGCAAAAAATTAACGATTTACCGTATCCAGTCGGTAGGATGGCCAGAACATCCAAATTGAGAAACACATTCTCAAAACAAATCACCTGCTTTGGCTTTAAAACGACCTCACTATACAAACTACTTTGTATTGCAAATTGCAAACAAGAAAGGAAAAGCCCGCACTTCGTATTCGACAACATGGCGACTCACGGAAAAGCCTGCGGACAGGCTAATGACATAATTGTATAATTCACTCACCCCCACACGGGAGAAGAATTTTCCATGTTATCACGTGCATGGCCAGCCGATACCAGGGTCTTTCCGTTAGAAAGACCCTGGGTACGAGGTTGTAATGTGTGGCTTGAATAAACCTAACATTAAGCTTGGGCGTTGCCTGTCAAATGTGTCGCTGTTAGGTTTGTCATCGCGTAAGAGGCTAGACTAAGAGCCAGACTTTTTAATAAATATAAATTACTGAGTGAAACCCGCGTTTGTGTATTCAGCATTTTTTCGAATTGTTAATATAAATGTTATATAAAAATTCGCAACCGCCAAAAAATATCTGAGTCGTTAAACTAGTCTGATTACACTGTAGAAAATATTTCATATTATTTTGGCGATGGAAATTATGGTCGAAAACTACGGTGCGCTCATGACTTATTTAGAGTCCTTAGCTATCACCGATTCGTCAGCTTTGAAGAAAGCAGAAATAGAGGACTATGCCAAACTGTGGAAGCCAGCCAGCTACGTTATTCACGCAGCTATCTATCTGGATTTCCTGAGTCCCATCAAACGGCTCTCTTTAGCGATGCAACAAGAGAGACACGATCCTGTTAAAACGGTTCGTCATATCCAAGAATTTACTTGGACAATGGTAAAGTTGAAAGATGTGTTCGACGAAAGTCTTGACAAGGAAGGAAGCGTCATGACAAGATATAAACGACTTACGTCCCTTATCGAGCAGAGAGAGGATGACCATTATTTTTATTAAGGTATCGAGCTCTTTGCATACGAAGCAGCTCGTGAGCGTATCGGAGAATCTTACAACGAGACCATTAGTCGCATTACAGCAAGCATGGAGAAACGATTTGCCGACTTGGTCACGTCCCCGATGTTTCAGCACCAAGTCCAGTTGTTAAATACCTCGACATGGCCAAAGGATAATTCACTTTCTGCTTTTGGTGACAAGGAGATCGACAGAATTGCCAACCATTTCTACCAAGTTTTGTCGATAGATGGTTCCAATATTGCTGAAATTCTCCTTGAGTGGCAAGTTCTTAAGGGGCATGTGACGCCCATTGTTGTCAACGACAAGTCCGCGAAGTACCTTGATGTGTGGAGGAAGATTTTTACGAATGCGGATGTCAGACGCGAATGCAGAAATGTCCTGGATATAATTGAAATTCTCCTGGTCACACCATTTAGCAACGCAAAGTTGGAAAGGATGTTTTCAAGAATGGCTCGCGTGAAGAGTGATTGGCGTAACCCTGCCTCGTCCCCAGGCGCTTGGTAATAGAAGCGCGTTATGTAGACAGTTTACATGACGTACTGCATCGCGGCGTGAGTGCGCAAGGGACGATTGGATTTGGAGGGGAGATTGCAGAGCGCCTGGGAGATCTTGTTCTGTATGAGAACTTTATATGTGAGAGAATTACGCATATTGGAAAAAATTGTAGAAACTCATGATGCTCAAGGTGATCTTGGGAATATATCAAAGGTCAATGAGACTTGTAATTTTATAGCAACATATGGCAATCGTTTAGAAAAACAAACTAACCCTATTCCATCACCAGATAACCATAATATCTATGCAAATATTAGATCGCGATGTATAACTAGACATTTCGTGCTTGCTAAGAGGCGTGATCGTGAACCGTCTAGAATTCTCATGAAAAAGTTAGTTCATTTAATGATCAAAAATAAAACAAAAAGGCGTAAAATAAAAAGGTTCATAAAGCAGTATATTCCTAAATCATCGTCTTGGCACAATTTGCTCTCTACTAGATTCCGTAAATATGTCAGTCAGAAAACAACAAATGTAAACATGTGGCAATTTATAAAGCCGTGTCGTGCTATTAAGAAGACTCAAAAGTTTAGAAAGAAAGGAAGTCAGAAAATTACAATTGTGCGTACTAATAGAGCAAACATATATACTGTACGAGATCTTAACTCCAAAAAATGAAATGGATATTTCTACGTTTGTTAAACACATGACCGAAGAAGAATTTCACATGATTTCTCATATCAATAAAGACAATGGTGCGACTGGTGCTCTTGAAAATTAAAGTCAATGTGACAACACAGTATACGAACTTCTTGTATAACCATGTACAGTTGTCCTCAGTTATCCTGCCTAAAGAACATTCCTGACTTAACCAAGTACACCTATACTATAAATACGTTGGTTATGGTGTCAGTTTTATAGCTATATACTCGAAGAAAGACATTAGTATACCTAAATTAAGCCTTATCATTCCTGTATGATAAGGGGAAATATATTATTTAAATACTGGCTTGTATAGTTCTGCTATCATGAGGTGCTAAACTACTCGGCTTTTTATGGCAGAATAGTTCGCGGATAACACCATTTAAAGAAGTGAATTGCAAAGCTAGAAACAACGTTTCCTTAATTTTTCAATTGAAAAATCTAATCACTTTAGTGTCAAATGTCTTTTCAGAAACTTTGCACTATCCTTGGATCCCTAGTTAATTTAACAGCACAGTAGATTAGGTTTAGTAGCTACATACCTTCTCACCTGGCTTCGTATTTTCTTTTCTAAGTCATCAGCATCGTTTTTCGGAAGAAATCTTGTGAGTTTACGTTTTCTTAAACTCGTTTTAAGACAGGTAGTGCAAAGATTGTTCCATGGCGTTTCAGGTTAATCACCTTTTCCCCTTTGCGTTTTGACCAAGCTTGGTGAAAAGGATTGTTGCATGATCTTTGAAATTTAGGCTTTTTGCCGACTTTGCTGTGTTTTTGTGTTGAAGAATCGAGTTCCTTTTTCGTTTTGTTACTATTCGCGCCTTTTTGCAGGTTGACCTGACCACTGACCGCCAATCAATTTTTCAATCGTGTTCGGCCAATAGTGGATGCAACAGAACATAAAAATAAATTGTGCTCATACATGTTTTATTTGGTACAATAGAACAAAACCAATTTAAAATAAAACATACGGATTTTTTGTCACTCGTACAGCACTTTATCTCGTGCAAAAACCCGAAATATTTCAAAGAATTAGTTGCATTTTTAGTGAGGTTCCTTGAACATGCGCTATTTACGACTGCTGAACGCGGTTATTCAAACATCGATATTTTGCGATAAGTCGAAATTTAAAAATGCGGACGAGGAAAGTGGTGAAAAAAGCATGCTTTATTTAAATCTGTCTGTCTTGAATCCTAAAAAAAATCTTGAATGGTACTGAAGTCCTCAAACGCGGTGTTATTTTCTCACTCCCTTTAGCATTCTGTGCATTCTGATTGCTCGAGAGCAAAAATGTAAACAAACGCTCTGATTGGCTTAGAACGAAATCTTCCCTTGTTGGCGAGGCGCAAATTTTAACCCCAGCCTGATCTGTGTTAAGTGAAAAAATTTTGATGATATACGCAGTCAATAGTCGAAGACAAGCTTGGCAGAGTCAAGAATAAGCAAACCAATAATTGTATCTATTGATAAAGTTTACTTCAAACTTTATTATGCAAAAAGCTATTTTTGTCAGTTGTTCGATCATTGAATCAGGTTGAATCCAAAACAATTAAACATTTCAAATAAAATGTCCCAAGGGTTTACATATCAACATAGAATTGCTTTCATTGAAAATTTATTTGTAAAGATCAACATCAGATGTTTCATTATTAACTGAGTTGTCCATGAACTAAACAAACATTTATAAATGTGCCGATTAAGACATCATGCATAGTTAAATCAGGGTTAAATTTTCAACGAGGGTCAGCGATGATCCAAACTTGGACATGTAGGTCATATACATATTTTTCCTAAAGGTTCTAGAGTGGAGCATTACTAGAAGAGGCATATATTCAAAAAAGTGTTTGTGTCTTGCTAAAGGTTTTCAAATTTATTCAGTACATAAGTAACATATAACTGTACATGCATTAACGGACATTTTGTAACGTTCTTGCTACAAGTCCTTACTATATACTATATATACATGTTTTTGCATGCGTAAAGTGCAAGTGATATCATAATTGCATGCATGGGAATATTAATATTAGTTTTATTATGTCGAAACACCAGGTAAATTTTTTATAAGGGGAACATACGGGGTGTTTCCATAAAATTATCAAAGTAACATGGTACTGATTTATTAGTTTTCTCGAAGATCTCTAGCGAAATTCCCTATTTCAAAGATGAAAAATTCCTGCACTGTGTTAATAGTAACTTGATAGTGTAAATTCCACTCGTTGTGAGCTACGAGGAGCTTCCTGTGAACACTAGAAATCCGCCTTAAACTAACTAACATAAAAATCAATCTCGACGGTTTACATGCAACTATTTTTGAACACACATATGCGTTGTGATAATTCTAAAGTACAAACGATGAAAAATTGTAAAAATGCTTCGTCGTTAGTTAAAGGATGAATTCATCGGATTACAACGTTGTTCACGGAACGAAAATATATCCAAATGTCTTCAGCTTTATAACAGGTTCACTGTTTTTATGATAGATGTTCCTATGATAGCGTAAATGAGTCTACATAAAACTCAAAGTCTACGGTCTGCAACTATTTTTGAATACACGTATAAGTGATAATTTTAATGTGCAAAAAAATTTTAATATCCTTCATCGTTCAGACTACAATGTCAATTTGTTCACTGAACGAAAATATATCCAAACGTCTCCAGCTATTCTAGAAGTGTAAACACAAAACATTTGTCAGCTAACATTGCTTGCAAACGTGTATGTACATTTAAATATTTTTTTATCTTAATTAATATAATATTATCCAAACTACAGCTAATTCGATAAAGGTTGTCCTTTCAAAAGCTTAAACTGTAGATTATGAGAGCGCAAGGGATGACAGATAATTGCCACCGTATAAATGCGGAGGAAAGTGCGATGTGAGAACGCGGTTTTGCCCTGCTAGTTTATTTCTAAGGATGTAAAGACGAAAACCTTGCCACGCATAACACTATAGGCTTCGCTTTGTGTAAAACTAAAAAATTTTTGTACTGCAGATTAAATTTGAACTTTCAGTCATCCCATGCAAAAGGAGATACCTTCGTATTTTATGTCGTTTTTAACATACCAACATGTTCGACTTACCAAACGTTTTCTTGCACCAAACCATTTCCGCATTACTATAGTCCACCCATATCCACTGAGCTGTTGAGTCGATATCATTTAGTCTTCTATTCCATGGTGGTGGGTTTTCCCCGTTTATACCATATGTTTTTGCACCTTGCCATGTTACAGAATTCTCACAATCTGTAGTAGTACACGAGCTCATGTCAGCACATTGCCAGGTAGCATCTGTGACCACGCCATTGCTGAAAGAGGCAAGTATGCCACCCGGACCCCTTGGATTATCACCTTTAATT
Source organism: Muricea muricata (assembly GCA_963855995.1). Lineage (NCBI taxonomy): Eukaryota > Metazoa > Cnidaria > Anthozoa > Malacalcyonacea > Plexauridae > Muricea > Muricea muricata. Next base: position 4,576,720 of record OY979728.1, on the reverse strand, counting down.
GTGACAACTTTTGTATCTCCGGGTAATGCAAATCTCTCTGTTTCCAACCACTCGGTTTCTAGATTGTACTTTTCACCAGTATCGACCATTAGGCTTCCACCACTGTCAATAGTTATGTTAGCTTCTATGTCTTTTACAGCATTAGCTTGGAAAAATAGAAAACTTGTCAGTGGAGGAGTTAAATAGGCCTATATTGACAACTGTGTACCAAAGTTCAAACTTCAAATATGTTGTAGTTCTCTCTCATTTTAGGCGCCGGTATAGAAGGATTACTGTTAGATAAAATAGCAAAACCAGAGTCAGTCGATATATGCGAGAAGATGCATGCTAGCTTTTTTTAGGATCATTCTTTGTCACTTTGCAGAAACGTTTAATTTAAAAGGTAGATGTATAATTTATTCCTTACTTTCGCAACGAATGCCTGAATATCCAGGTGGACATGTACAAAGATATCCTGTAGATCCATTGACAACACATGATCCGTTATTTAAGCACGGGGAGGACGAACAATTGTCAACTGAAAAAGTAATTGAAATTCGGAACAGTTCAAACTGCTAACATGTATATAAATGAAAAAGTGAAACATTGTGTTCGGAATCACATGCATGCGTTTAAGAAATTTTCCTTTTTTTACTCTCTGAAACGCTATTTTCTTCCACTTTCAAGAAATGTGTATAATTAATATTTTACTTTCACGAGTGCCTGAAGATTAGGATATACACGTGCGTGAAAATATATTTTAACAACACGGTTTTTGACGAGACGAGTATTTTTTTATTTTATTTTATTTTACAAGCTTTGTCACAACACTAAGAAAACATTACAAATTGTGACAGGGAATCACAACAGCTTTTGGCCAATTACTGTGATCCCAAAATAACAAACATACAATTTACAAATTTTAAATAAGAACTGGATGTTGCAGAAACAACATCCATTACACACATACAAACACGCATACATTACATTACACACATACACACATACACACAGACACACAGACAGACAGACAGACAGACATACAGACATACAGACATACATACAAACAAACAAACAAACATACAAACATACATACAAACATACATACAAACATACATACAAACATACATACAAACATACATACAAACATACATACAAACATACATACAAACATACATACAAACATACAAACAAACATACAAACAAACATACAAACAAACATACAAACAAACATACAAACAAACATACAAACAAACATACAAACAAACATACAAACAAACATACAAACAAACATACAAACAAACATACAAACAAACATACAAACAAACATACAAACAAACATACAAACAAACATACAAACAAACATACAAACAAACAAACAAACAAACAAACAAACATACAAACAAACATAC